>JAWNKV010000058.1:0-633104 GCA_035041805.1 Amiota mariae
CATAGGTGCACAAATTTATAGTGTTCAGGGGAAACAATACATATATGTATAACTATGATTGATTGATGATATTGAAGCGGTTAATAGTAATACCGTTCAAACTCAATTTACTCAATTTTCGACATAAGCTACTATGATTTATTGCCACAGATATATATGGAAGCATTGGTATTGCATATTCCAATGTAGAATGAAGCAGTTGAGAATTTGCCAGTTTATGTGTTTGTAAATTGATCTCTTGCTTCCGTTTACTGAGTAGTTCGATTATTAGATGTAAGTTGATAGTATCATGTTCATTTGTTAAGGCGACCAAACCATTTACCTAATAAAAATCTGTTTGCAAAATATAGTGATACTTACCGATTAGCACTGAATGACGTTTTTTAAACAAATACTTATTATTGTCTGGATAACTAGGGCCGAATTTCGGTATTTGGGGGCCCGGGACAATGAAGAATGTGAAGGCCCTTTCAAGTTTCAATTAGTAAATATCTTTCGATAAGACTGACGCGTTGGCTGGTTAGTGCGCCAAGCTGATATCCTAGAGTCGAGGCTGCGAATTTCTTATAATAAATAAAAAAAATATAAAAAATTATAATATATTAATTATATTGGTCACAAACATATAGACTATTCACTGCGAGAAGAGTATAAACAGGATGATATGAACTTCCCTTTTTAGTTCTTTCATCTAAAGGTCCTCTATCTCTGTTCGAACGGACTCTCAAAATTATGTTGGATACAGTTAAGGAATCACACTCTCAATCAGATCTTTGATATAATAGGTCCATTGTGATTGAAAAAATTGAAAGAGATTTCATCTAAAAATCCTCTATGGTATCTTCATTCCACCTACTTCTCTTAAAAGCATTTAAATATTTTGAGTATTTATATCTACCCAACTCTCACTAACAATCACAAAGTATTTTCTTAAATATTTGAACCAATATCAGTGGCTTCATTTTTGTCTTTGTCTGGTTGTAATCAAAGGATTCACTATGTCGATGTTTGATAATACAATATACATATATGCAGGTGCTGCCTTAGCCTTTGCGAGGTTGATCTTTACGAGGCCCTTGTCTTTATGGAATTAGTTTTAAGTTATTAATAAATAAATTTAGAGTTTTAAAATTTTTTATTGGAAATTAACAATAATTAATAAACACAAAGATAACAAGTTATTATTATTTTTATTATTCAGAGATTCAGAAATTATGTTTGCGGTTTTTTCCAAGACTAAAATCATTAATTAAATCATAATAATTTAACGAATAAGCTAAGTCATTTTCAATTGAAATAATAGCAAGTGCTGAGAGCCGCTCTTGTGTCATAGTATTTCGCAGATACAATGTCATCGTTTTCTTCATATACACGGATAAACATATTCAGTTCTTTATATAATTCATGTCCATCAATATCAGATTTGTGTCGAGATAATTGTAAGTTGCTGCATTGCTTCAAAAGTTCACAGTCAGTCATTTCTTTTAACTTTTTTATGCTATACATGAAGCCAAATATGCTTTCATGATGCTTAAGTGCCTCAAATCTAGGTTGGCAACCTGCGCGCACATTGATGACATAAAAAAACTGTATTTTGAAAATATCTTCCGCAGATAATGCAGGAGCTTCGTCTACACCATCGTAACCAAAATTTCTTTTCATACGTCTACATCTCACGACTTTGAACTTTGTATCAATATCATCCTCATCAGCCATTTCTCTCGCTGTTACCAAGGATGACTGAAAAACGATTTCAAATAATTATCAAGCCATTGAGTAAATGCGTCTAGGTGTTGTATAGCCACATCTAGGTGCAATTTTTCGCTCTGCCATATCTTACTAATGACATTTATCTTCGTAAGAATGTCATACCATACGATGGGAGAAATTATAAACTCATATGTAGTTATTTAATTTTCTATAGAATGCATTCACTAACCAATAGACAATTTGTATTTTCTGCTAAATCCTTCAAAGCATCGCATATATCGTTTAGTTGATATTTAACGGCCTTCACCGATTCTACCCTGCATTCCCACCTAGTTTCGGAAAGTGGTTTTAGCGATAAAGATTTTACATGGGATTTTAAAATAGCCCATCTGTGACTTCCACAGGGTAAAAAATAAGCAATTGGATTAATTTCAAGTTTCACTTTTTGTTCCACGCATATGGGCTTCATTGTCGAGAGCACGAGTGGCGTGACGTGAGCTATATATTATATGTTTCTACTTGGGTTGTTGCGCTGTCCGCCACCCCCAAAGGCCGCCACTGCATATATGCATCTGAAACTTATAAACGCTTTATAGGTTAATGGAGTCTTTGCAGAAACTGTGAGGTTTACTCCAATTCTTCCAATTGTCATTTTAAATTTGTGTTACTAAAAATGATATAATTTGTAGTAGGCTTTCGAAATAAAGTAAAATGAAAGCAATAACGATTTAAAATTTCATTGTTTATCGTTTCTACCGCTTCGAGTAGTCAAAAAAATCTCAATTTAAAAGTAAAATTTCTAAGAAATCATTAAGAATGCAAATCTTTATAAAAACTCTTATTGGAGTGATAATCACCTTGGAAGTGGAGCCATCAGACACTATTCTTGATGTTAAGGATATGATCCAAGATAGCGAGGGCATCCCGCCAGAACAACAGCGTTTAATCTTCGCCGGCAAACAACTGGATGATAGTTCTACTCTATTAGATTACAACATTCAGAAGGAGTCCACCCTTAACTTGGCGCTCGGTCTACGCACGGGTGTCAAAGATGCATCATTATCAAAGACAAAAAAAATATAGATCATATAAATAAAAAATAAAAATTTGTTAGCAAATCGGGCATCGCCAAATTGTTTTCCCTCAACACACTAATCACTTCCATATATGTATGTACATACATATGTATGTAAATATAATTTATGGGATCTCTATGTAATACAAACATTTAGCCAATGCTTTGTTTGCAGTTCATACTATAAAAAATGTAATTCGAAGGAAATGGAGAAATATGGTAAAACCCAGTAAAAGGAAGACTAACTTTGGCTGTCCCGAAGTTGTAATACTCTTCACGCCCCTCCTAGTGGTCCGAGGGTCTTGAAGTTTACATCATTGGTGGATATGGGTCCGACACTTAAAGTGTCCAAAGCATAAAAAAACAAAACAGTTTTTCTAATAAGAACTTTAATTTGGATTCATGTCTGATTCCGACAAATGCACTGCGTATGGTGAATAGAAAAGAAAGAAATTTCAGCTCTCTAGTTCAATAACTGAGGAATAGTATAAAAATGGTCACGTTAGATATGCACCTGGACAGACGCTTGACATGGAGGCGACATATTACGTGCCTAACAATGAATCAATATAGAATCGTTCAGTTTAGAAATAGAATATAATTGGAGGGGCTTAAATCTAGTGACTATGCTACATAAGGAAGCTTAAACTCTTTGATTTTAGCCATCGCGATAGTGACAAAGGATGTGTGTGTTGTTGCTGTTACATTAAGCATTAATGAAAACAACTATTTTTTTATTAAATTGGACCTGCTGAACACGAAAATGTTGACAGTTTTCTTCTAACACGTAACAAGTTACGATAAGTTGAAGTACCATAAATCAATGAAGACAGCATAAATGGGAATGGGACATGGGAACTTCACGAAATATTAACTTTTCCTCTTGTGAATAGTTAGATTCTCTTGCATTATACACCAAAAGTAATCTGCTAACATTTTGGCAGTCCATCTTCCTTGGTGACGCTCTTCTAACTGTTTCATATGCTGGTGAAAGAGTTTGCCTTGTTCGTCACTCACCATCCCAATTTGAAATGAGAAAGGAAGAAATGTATTTTTAAAGACATCCATATTTTTGTTACAATTCCTTTACTAAAAACTCGGCATTTTCATCTTTATGATTGCCTAAAAATCCTTAAATTACTTTCTTTAGAGACAACCAAGCCGCTAGTTCGCTCATTGTAAGCTTTTCATCGAATTCTTCATTATTTTTAATGTTTTTTCTTTTTATTTAAGTGATATCACTTAATTTGGAGAAAACAATATTCAAATACATTTTTATTCATGGCCTTGACATATGTTTTCATTCAACCAAGTTTTATGTGTAAGGGTGGAAAAATTACATTTTCGTGCAGAAAAAGTGGCTTATATTTAACGTTTGATTCACCACATCAAACAAAGTCAGTTCTTTTTTAAAAGTGTTTTTTTTTTGTATCTCTACTGTCCCACAACAGAGGAAGAACTTTGTGAACCCTCCCTGTAGTCCAATCCATACAGCAACAACTTTTAAATCAGTACAAACTTTCCAGTTGTTTTCTTTTTATTTGATTAAGTCTAAAATTAGTTGCATGTTGTTGTTATATGTGTTTTTCAAAATCATTAAGTATGCAAAACTTATCTGGGTGGGTTAAACACCTTTTGTGGCCACTTTTCTTCATGATTTTTGAATGTTTTCCCTATAGTGATCTACTTTAATGTAAGCAAAAAAATTTTATTTATTTATTTATTTCAGGAACATTGGCATTAATCAACAGAAGTGTCCCAATGTGACGGTCGCCTTACGGCCGGATGTTTGTCCATCCGGTAGTTTTTATTGCCAACCAGCTGATGGAGCACCATTCGGGATATAAATACCTGGATAGGCGTTAAACGTTCAAAACGCATATTTCAATTATCACGAAATCGCTTGGACAGAGAATTGGAAAATCGCATTGGCTTCTAAACAGTAGGAATACATTATGTATAAGAAACAAGGTACGCATCTACAAAGCTATTATATAATTGCTCCTATTTGGAAAATCAAATATCTCTAAGGTCAGAGTACTGCAGGCCAAGACATTGTGTATGATTTCAGGAGCTCCGTGATTCATGTGAACGGCGGACCTTGAAATTGATATAAAAATCCCATAATTGGCGATGTGATAAATCATCAGGCTAATAAATATATGAAGCGGTTAAAAAATCATCCAAACAAACTATCCAGGCGTCTCTTAAAGCGACGCAGAATGGAAGGAGTCAGAGTGGTGACACGGCTGAGAAGATCTCATCTTGTCGACATTTCTATTAGATCCTATTAATGTAATTGTTCCATCCCACTTACTTATTGTTTTAAAGTTGTGTTGTAGTTATTATATGTTTGATTTAAGTTGTTTTTAGAATAACAGAGAAATCAAAAGAAAAAAAAAATTTCGCACAATGTAATCAATTAATATTACAATACGCGCCAAATGAGCTTGGCATCAAATAAAACTACTGTTTTTGACTGTTTCTTTGGCTCAAGTATGAAATGATGGACACATGAATATATGAATAGAAAAAAAAAACGACTTTATTGTTATGAAACTTCGTCAAACACAATATTGAAACATCCTCAAGGCTCTTGTTGTGTTCGATTATGAGCATCCATCTTGCGCACAGCTTCCTCTTATCTTCATTTTTAGTCAAAATGTTACATACACTATTTTGTTAAATGCCTCCCATTTCTGAAAACTCGCGCATATTCAATCGACAGTCATCCATTATCATTCTTCATATATAAACAGCCTGAGACTATATACGTATGTAGATGGTTACCATTCCGAGTTAATCTCAATCAGTATCCAATAGATGATGAGCATAAAAACTCCATTCAAATTAATATTTAAGTAGATTTCTACATGATTTCCCAAATGTATAAAAGTAAAAGTTTTATCAATAAATTGTCAATAAACATAGTATAATAAGGATAACGAAAAGAAAAGAATTTATTATAAAATAGATTTAAATTAACATGAAAACAATTTGTCGATTGTTGTTTCAATAAAATAAATTCAAATTCATTTGTGGTTTTTATCATTATGATTATAATTATTTTCATTATCATCATTATTATTGCTGTCATCAATTCATATGTTTTGAGAATTATTTATGGAATATTAAAACAACAAAACATAGACATAACTAAAAGAATAAGAAGAAGTAAACCACAAAAAAACAAAGACAGAAAAGAAATGGAAACGAAGTCATGGAAACATAAGTTTTGTTGATTTCTTAAGGAATTCTTATGGAATTTGTTGTTCTTTGTCTTGAAGTATTCAGTATTTGTTGGGAAATATACAATAAAACCTTAACAATAATCTAAGGAAAAATGGGTAAATACTTATATATCAAAAATAAAACTATAACACAATTATTTTAATATTATTATCATTTTATTTTCTTATTATTTAATCATATTATTTACAAATTTATTCAAATAAACAACAATATATATTTTGTAATAAAAACGAAAATAAACAAATATATTCCACGCTGCGTATACTTGATTTATGCACGCACAAATGTAGTGCGCTTTTCGGAGAGAACATTACACTAAAAATAAAAAAAAAAATATTGCATAGTTTCAAGGGGAATTCAAATTGAATTTATATGAGAGAAATTTTCATATGACCAATAGACTAAGACCAATTGGTTTATGTTAGAAGCAAAGCCTTGTTACTTAGAGCAATTTAACCATGAACCATAAAAAATTATTTTTAACAGAAGTTTTTATAAAAGTTTTTAGAATTACATACATGATGAGTGAGTGAGTGAGTGACTAAGTTAATCAGTGAATAAAACAATAAAGTCACTTGTGTTTGATTAAAAAAAAAAAATGTGTATGAATGAATTAACAAAGGAAAGAATGAATGATTAAATTAATGAGCAAATGAATGATTAATGTGTAATTGGTGAAGAAATTCCAGAGGATAAATATCTTTAAATCATCGATGAAGAAACACAACTTACCAGATGAGATGACTAACAAATACTTATACCAAATCGAACTATTGTGAAAACCTATACTAAGCAAAGGCATTCATTACAAGAGCCATGGCAACATGGAAAAATGAGAAAAGAGAGTACAAGAAGACATAATGGTTCACAAAATATTAAATTTTAGACCACCCAATACCAAATCAGGTCACGTATGCAGGGAAATGGCATTAAAGTGAGTGTGGATGGTCATAGGATAATGATTTTGAAAATTGGAGGCTCTTAATAAATCCCTGAGAATTTGTTGATTTTAATAATAAATTATCACCATTATCACCATTATTACCATTATTATTTAAATGAACATCCTTCATTTATCATTCGAGTCTCTGTAACAGTTGTCAATGAAATTGTGACAATAGAGATAAGTATTTTGTTTGCCTTATACTTTAATAAAAAAATGCACTAGTGAGTGACAAAATTGTCATGCAGTGTAAATTTAGCATAAGTTAAATGATTTAAAGGCCTTCAGACAGAGTGCTGTTTATTCCAATGTATACTTGTGTACACTCCCGATCAATCAAATAGATTCTATGTTTATTTTTTAGAATTTGTGAAATTCTTTATATCGAAATTCTATAATAACAAAATTTCCAAAAATATATACATTTTTTATATTTTTCTGTATTGAATTCTTAAATAAACCAGTTCTTTACCTCTTGAGCGGTATGTATTGGGGGATTATCATGTTGAAATGTACAAGATGATGGTCCAAAAATGTTAGATAAGTATGGAAATGTTTTTTGGATCAGCTCTTTGTAGCGTGTGACATTCATCTTAGGTGAAACAGAATTTCAGTTCGAAAGAGTCATAATAAGAGATGGCATTCCACACTCAAAAGGCCTTTTGATTGATATGTATTATAAAATGAGTAGTTAAACCAATCAAATTCATTTGAAATGGTTTTGAGTTTCACTTGTATTTAGCTTTTGTGGTATGAAATAATATTCTATTCGCATGTTGAATTGGTAACTGATTATGAATATGATTAATATCATTGTAATGAATATGAATTAATCATAGTCATTCAAATGAATATGAATATAAATTGACTAAACTATTCACTAATAATCATAAATAATTTAATATTTATTCAAATATTTAAATGTTTGCTTGTATTTTGAATGAAAACGTTGTTATACATAAATTTACATCGTTGTTGGCGAGCGTGGTGAAGTGAGTGCGAATCAACAAAGAGAGGGAGAGAGTTGAGAACAAGAACTAGTCAAGTCATATTCATTTGAATGATTATGTTTGATTCATATTTACTACAATTATTTTTGATTGTTAAACATATTCAGAATCAATTAGATTATGAATAGCTTGTGTTTATCTTATATCATTTATATTTTACTTGTGCGTTGGATATTGAATATGAATATTATTGCAAGTCATACAATGAAATATAAGTAATGTGATAAGTGGTTACAATCAATGCACTCGTTTATTTCAAACCATTATACCCCTTTACGGCTATGATGACGGATCAAATAGTTTGTAATTTTTGATTTTTTGTGTCATGAAAGTAGTATTTAAAACTACCATATCTAGTCCATTCAATTTATAGAGTTTTTCATCAGAAAAAAGAAAAACAATTTCATGTCATGTGGTTCCGAGAAAAAAGTGAGTGAGCTTGATGGATTTTTTAGAAAATGACAGACAACATTATGGCTTTTAGATAATTTTTTTTTTTGTTATCTGTTATCTGTCTGGTTGTACGATTGCTGTCTCGATAGTCCTGCATCATGAATCATTTTGAATTTAAGTAATGAAAAATTGCGGGAGAGTTCAAAATGTTTATTTTAAATCGCACAGCTAATCGGAAATTAAATATAATGTGTCTTGGTATTGACATGCAAAAATAGGAATAATAATAATAAATGTAAAAACTCTACTGCCAATTCTGCGTAATGTTCAAAAAAAAAATAACAACATAAAAGGTTGTGACGATAGCTTAATGCAAAAGAGAGAAAATCAAAGTGTAAAAGACAAAATATATTGAGTCTATTTGATTGATCGGTAGTGTATAGTGGGGGTGCAAAATTGTCCAGATGTTTTGAATGCATTTGATTCATTTATTCAATTTATCAATAATCTTCAGTTATATAAAAAAAAAATCCAATAAAAAAAATAATTTTTAGGTAAAATGAAACAAAAAACTGAATGAACCTCATTCAGACAATTATACACATTTTGTTCAATATGAACTACAAGACATTTATAATGTATTCTTAATTTTGGTCCAAAAGTCTTTGTTTTTTTATATCAGTGCTCATTCGCTTGGGTACTGGGAATATTATTTCATTTATGCTGCACACATCTTCCATAGTGGGCGCTCCATCGATTTTTGGAAGCCTCCCCTTTACCGATGGCCCTTTATTTTCCCTCGGTTTGAGTTCTGTGCTTTGGGCAACTGAAATGGTGACACTGACAGCTAAATCAAGGTTTCACACACAGTATGCTTTGGGTAATCATCTGGCTGGATATGAGATTATCAATACAATCTTTGAATTCGGAATGCCGCCCACAAAGTCATTTCTGGCCTTATTTTCTTATGAGACCCTATATTCTATCTGGGGGAAAACCTTTTTGATGCTAAATAACTCCATTCCCTTACATCCGCCATTACGATTTAACTGAAATTTGAGAATCTACTGGATATGGTTCGTTTAGGTCCTCTAGTATGGTTAAAATGGATCGCATTTTTTCTGGAAACACATCATTTGGTCTAATGAATTTATACTTAACTAATTTGAATCAGTTAAGAAGTAGTATTGTATTAAGCGTCGTTTTTTGAATTATCTTTTTTTTCTGAACCTTTCTCTTGTCTCACTCCGTCCATTGTTGAAAACTGTATGAAAATCCGCTTGGTAGTTTTAAAGTTTAACGCGTTCAGACAGACATCTGACAGATGCTCAGATATTTATAGATATAGATGTATGACAAAGATGACTTATAATATACATACCATATATAGATAGATTTGACTTGTCAAGTTGATTCAGCTAATGATTCCTAAAGTTCAACTCACTCTGAAAATATGTAACTCTGGCTTCCTTGATAACCCTGAATCTACAGCGAAACTCATATAAATGACAAGCTTAGGGACAAAGGTTCAATCAGGAAAAAAAGTTAGATCTCAGGCTTATGTCATCCCATAATTAGATTTCATAAAGCCCTATTACTTAGTACTAATAAAAATGGCCATTATTAAACCATGACTTACAAATATTTCATGTACTTGACCAAATCCCCGGACTAAGCCTTTTTTTACTCAAGCAAGCCACTGGAGATTGTAGCTGATTGATTTTTGTTTTTATCACTTATCTTTATAGTACCATGAGAGCATTCTATTTTCTCTGTCAGTTCCTTTGTCGTTTGATGCAAATTTTCATGCATAAGTTGGTATAATCGCTCTTCATCGTACTCGTGTGTCTTTTTGAATTTGATATTATTCCAATCATGAGCGGTTCTTTCAGCTATGGCACCTTCTACACATCACAAATGTCCCAAGCAGCTTTTCTGGCCATAGAATCTTGATTATAAGCAAAAAGAAGGAGGTATCGAAAATGCTCATTTTTCTCCACTCGATTATCCATTTTAATGATCTGAAATAAAAATATAAAAAAAGACTAACTTTGACTATGCCGAAGTTGTAATACTCTTCACGCCCCTGCTAGTAGTCCGAGGGTCTTACAATTTATATGGTTAGTGGATATAGATCAGGCACTTATATTGTCTAAATCAGTTCCATAGTACAAAAAATAAAAAAGTTGTTCTAATAAGAACTTTCATTTGGATACCGGTTTGTATGGGGGGTACCCCCTTAGAGGTCCGAGGGTTATTGAAATTTATATGGTTAGTGGATATAGATCAGGCACTTATAATGTTCATATTTCTAGTCGATAGTATGAAAAAGATGATAATATTTAAACGAAACAGTTTTATTTTTATGGTTTTTCTAATAAGAGCTTTCATTGGGATCCCGGTTTGTATGGGGGGTACCCCCCTTAGTGGTCCGATTCGGCTGATTCCGACAAATGTACTGCGGACTAGTTTGTATACATACAGACAGACAACTCGTCTCGTTGCGCTGATCAAGAATATATATACTTTATGGGGTTTCCGATGTTTCCTTCTGTGTGAAAAGTATAAACATAAATAAACTCGAGAAAAGAAAACAAAACATAGATTTCAGTAAAACAATACACATCCTCTTTCGAATGATTTAAAACAATATGCCAACAACGTTTAATGAAATAATGGAATAATAAAATAAAAAAAAATATTGAAAAACCGGGAACTTAGTTGATGAAGCTTTAATGAATCTAAGCTCGAAAGCATAGATTTATTCGGGAAGCTGATGACATTGTAATCTTCTCTTAAAAATGGAGTGGATTTTCTCTTTTCCAATCACAACTATGTCAATTTGTTTTAACATTTTGTTCATAAAAATGACAGTTGTCAATATATGTTTAGTTGAAGAAGAGGCACTATATTCATTTATGAAATCCAATATTTATTTTTTGGATTCTACTGTTGTTCTACTTAGTTGCCTTTCATTTAAGTTTAAATCATTGACTAAACTTTTGAAATATTTAGGACTGGTAAAAAAGGACTACTTAGTCTTATGCTTGACTCATTTATTACCTTCATATTCTTCATGCCTTTAAGTTCATTTGAGTGTTGTGGTCATTGTGGCGTCCTAGTTCATCAAAAAGAGTCTGGTATTCTCCTCTTATTAGAGAGAAAAAAAGAAAGAGTTGTCAAACCCTTAACCTGTTAAATAATAAAAGCATAAATATAATTACAATAAAAACTGTCCAATGTCCTTTGAAAAATTACCTAGGAATACTTACGACATAAAACAAAACCACCAATGAACTTATGATCATGATTAATTAATATATTAAATACATATGTAGTTACTTGACTATGAAGAATGTGTAAGGACTTATCTGAGCGAGAGACCACTGCCACCAACCATATAGGCTGATAATCAACAAAAAACTAAAGTATTGAAAATAGACGAAAGTGAAAACGAAACACAAACGAAATACAAAATAAAATTATTGAAACCAAGGAAAACAGAACCAGAGAACAAATA
The DNA here is from genome assembly GCA_035041805.1 of Amiota mariae. Classification (NCBI taxonomy): domain Eukaryota; kingdom Metazoa; phylum Arthropoda; class Insecta; order Diptera; family Drosophilidae; genus Amiota; species Amiota mariae. The sequence goes on from JAWNKV010000058.1 coordinate 11,904, forward strand.
AAAAGTCAAAATATTATTGTAAGTAGCAGACAACTGACACTCAAACAACAATGTTATACTATGACAGGAAACAATGAGTGAGTGAGTGATGTGATATGGTATGATATCATATGATGGTCTGAAGAGAAGGTGTTAGGGTTACTGAGGGCTGAGCTGTCAGTGCCGGTGCCGATGTTAAGGACACTGCAGACACGCTCTGAAAAAGAAATATGTTAATGACTCGTCAGGAGGTCTTTGAATACATGGTATGGTTTCTTTTTTTTTAATGGCATTGTTTCCTTCGCTACTTGGTTTCCTTGTCATTAAACGATAAACGTCAAACCTCAAACGATTTGGATACTACTAAACTTTGAACGATTGACTTTTGTCCAAAACAAAACAATAAAGTGTGTACTATGTGAGTATGTTGATGGAAAATTGCCTGGAAACAGAAAACTACTAGACGAAAATCAACAAATTAAATGAATTACATAGTGAACTGAACAGAGGATAATAGAAAACATGAATAGCAAAAGAAGGAACATTGAATTCGGTTTCATCTATGATTGTATACATTTTACTTCACTTTACAGATTATCTAGAAGCATTGAGAAGATTTTACTACAAAAATTCTAGTGAACCATTTGTATGGGGTTCGTAAAAAGTATAAAAAAATTAGTTCATTAAGATTACAATATTTAAACGAAACAGTTTTATTTTTATGGTTTTTTTTTTTTTTTAAATTTATAAATTTATATTTAGATGGCACCTAAGTAAGATCTATCTATCTATACATGATATAAAATAAAATCTCACGACGCGTCTGCCTGTCTGAACGCGATAAACTCAAACATTACCGAATGGATTTTTATACGGTTTCATCAATGGACGGAGTGATTCATGAGAAGGGTTAAGGAAAAAAGAAAATTCACAAAAATCCAAAGGAACAGTCAAAAAATCTAATTGGGAAAAAAATCAAATTCAAATTTAGCTTAGAAAAATAAAATAAGTTTGATGGATATTCTGTCAGCTCATCAGCTGATCCAAAACTGAATTAGAAGGATATTACAAGTTGTGATTCTGGTATTACCTGCAATAGGTTACAAACATTACAACAAAGTCTTAGCACTCCTTCATAAATACACTACATACGAGTATGTGTAAAAGGTATAAAAAAGAAGACCAAAAATACATTGCATACTTTGCAGCGTTTGACACGCAGTGTAGCCCACTCCATATGCTAATAAAATTATTAGTAGTGAGTTATAGGCGTATAAGAGAAGACGAAGGAGGAGAAATAATAAATAGAAAAAAGAGTTGGAGTTTGTTATATACAGTAAATAACTGTGTGTACCCTAAAATTCTAGACATAAAACAAACTGAAGGCGTCACACATGACATTGTGACTGAGTGAGTGGCAGTCAGACAGATAACCGAAACATATAGAGAGCAGTTGGGCGTTTTGGATTGTAGGGAACCCAAGCCACACATAATTGTAAAAACATATGCATTCCGAACTGCTTATAAAATTGTGAATCAGCATAATGAGAGAGTTTTTATGGGACTTTGTTGGGGGAGCCGCTGTCTAAGTTGGCACTTGAAATAGAATGGACATTTAAAATAAATCAAAGGGAAGTTGAATGAAGTTCCTTTCAATTGTTTTGGGTAATTGAATTTAAATGTGTCCATGTTTGAACGCAAACCAAAGGAATTTCTGTATCGATTTATAATCATTGATGAAACAACTGCATACACTTGAGAAAGAAGAAACAGGGGTAGAATCTTTATGATGATTCCAATAGCCGGAAAAGTTTTTGGTTATTAAAAATACATGAATAAAGCTACGACTTGAACGCAAGTCACAATTATCTAAACAGTACCAGTACCTGGAACCAAATGATATTGCAGGCTTATCTCCGAGGAGTATTCTCGAATTCTTGACGAATAACAGGAATAACGGAGGAATTGTGATCACAAGGTTTGTTGCAATAGGTCCATTGTAGGCTGCGATAATGAGGTGTACGTAACCTTATCTAATCAAATCTAATCTATCTAAACATGAAGATATGTTTGGTTTGGTGGTTAAAGATTTTGGCTTAAATGAAACAAAATCAAATTTATTAAACTCCTTTCGCATATACTTACATAGGTGACTTAATATCTAAAGGAAGAGCATTTCATTTTAGAAAGAAATTTGACACAATAACATGATAGTGACAATTAAAAGAAAAACAATACAATTACATACACAATTAATAGACTATATAATGCTAAAACTACACATTATACAGATAAGTATCATACTTACTAGAGACCATCAAGAGAGTCATACCAAGAAGACATTATAAGCTGAAGTCTGGATTAGTTCCAAGGAAATATTCTTACGAACCTTCGCTGTTTAAAAAACCTACATAAGTGTTTGCACATTTCGGTGTTTGCATGACTCGTTGCCATTTCTATGAAGGCGTTCATCCCTAACACCCAAAGTACGACTACACATCCACATACTTACATAAAAATAAATTTATAGAACTCTCCCAAACCTGAACACCAAAACAAAACTAACATTGCCCTTCTTCTCTATTATTTCGCTTGATTCTTTTATTTATTATATTTCAATGTGTTCATTTCTACGCTTTCCATACACGCCAACAACAACAACAACAACAACAACAACATAAACAACAACAACAAAAACAAAAACAGCACCAGATAAAAAGACTACTGCCATATCAAAGGGTCGTACGCCAACACCAAATCGTGGTAATGGAGAAGGCGGAGGTGGTGGTGGCGGCACCACACCAACAGCTGGCACAGCACCAACGACAACAACAGCTGTAGGTGCTACTGTTACTAGCAGTGGAGGTGGAGGAGGAGTTGGCACTGGTTCTACCAAAGTGGGAGGAGGACGTTCTACATTGCATGCAAGTAAAACTATATTGAAAACAGTATCGGTGTTCCTTGCCAGTGGCAAACGTAATTCGAGCAACCAGTCGAAGGTATCTGGCGCAAGTCTACAGACGAAACGACGATTGCGTCAAAAGAAAATGGATGAATTAAGCGGTAAAATTAATCCGAAACTCTTAGAGAATTTACGAAAAAAAACACGTTTCAGCAAGTGAGTTCAAATCTCCTCTATACAAGTATAATACGATTTAAATTTTTTTATAGAGATGAGTTGGATGCTTTATGTCGCATCTATCGTAAATTAGTCTCCAATTGCCAATATGCAGCAAAAACTTTAGCTGCAGGTGCCTCAAGTGCAGCAATCGCTAAACCCCATGCAACTGTTGAGGTAATTGATGATCTCTCATTATCTATCTTTATTCATATATATATTTAATTTTGCAGGGCATTGATCGAATTGTATTTCGAGAACTATTACACAGCACTTTTGACATAGTCACCGAAGAAATCCTTATGGAACGTATATTTTGTAGTTGGGATAAAGCCCATGAGGGTCTGCCATTACGCCTTGAGGGTTGGCTCATCGGTTTATCAACATTTCTACGTGGTTCACCTGCTGAACGAGCTGCATTTTGTTTTCGTGTCTATGATCTGAATACGGATGGCTTTATTACCAAAGATGAGATGTTTACTTTATTACGAAATTGTCTTATTAAACAACCGCAGGATGAAGATCCCGATGAGGGTGTTAAGGATCTTGTTGAAATTGTCTTGAAAAAATTCGATTTAGATAAGGATGGAAAAGTATGTGGAAACTTGTTGTTGATAATTGTTAATTAGTTATCTACAATAGTGTATCTTTTAAGGTTTCCATAGAGGATTTTATGGGAACTGTTGCCGCTGAACCCTTACTTATTGAAGCTTTCGGTCAGTGTTTACCTACAGATAGCGCCATTGTTTCATTCTTTTCAACTTTGCAGGTCTAAGTCTAAGTCTACGTTTTTTTTTTTTTTTTAAGTCATCATTATCGTATTAACTCAATTTTAATTACAATATACTTAATAAAAAATATAATAAAAAATGTGTTAATATCTTTCTTGTTAAATGTTATAGTAAGTATGTATATATAATATAATAACAATAACTATAAGTCAAAACTAATATCCCTAATAAGAGTAGGTCAATTTTGTTTATATTCGTTTTTGCAATCTATCAATCATAACAATTTAAAATCATATTGAAACAAGTTATGTCCATAAACAGCCAACAACATCACATCCACATCACATCCACATCACTAGACATCTATACTTCTTTCAATGTTGTTAGTACTTTTATAGCATTTGAATACACGTGTGATTTAATAACCTAGAAACCAAGCCAATCTCTAACGGAAGCGTGATTACAATTACAGGCTTGGAGCTCGGTTGAAGTCCAGAGTTTATAACATCATATTTCAGTTCATTAGATACATGAATATTCAAATTGATAATAAACAAAGTAGAATTTTTTTTGTTGTTTTTTGATATTATTTTAATTTAATGTCCAAGCAACCGAGTCGATTTTAAGGGTTTCGTACCCATAGGGAGCTAACGGGACACTATTACTAATCTTACTCCGTCCGACCGTCCGTCCGTCCGACTACGGCTCTATCTCATGAACCGTAATAGGTAGAGAGTTGAAATTTTCACAGAGTGTGTAATTCAATTGTGTGTACAGCGACAAATACTAAGAATACACATTTTTAGAAGCATTGTTATGGAACTCTCCGTGTGCGGGTCCGACTCACACTTGGCTGATTTTTTTTTATACATTTGTATCATCTTAAGAAAATTTACATATACTTAGAAAAACATGACTTCTAAATAATATTACGATATTCTAATAAGAAGATCGTTGGGGTGAAGTCTTTTCAAACGACGGCTGGTTGTGTTATGTGTAAGACATCTTGCCAGAGGATTGGGGAGCTTTAGCAAACGATCACTGTATCGGCTGCTGAAAAAATGTATTTTCTCAATCACAGTAAGCATTTTCAGGTCACAGTGTAGTATGGTATTTCGAACATACCATGGTGCACCAGTTATTAGTCGTAGAGCTTTGTTTTGAGTTGCAAGCAACTTTTTGATGATTTATGGTGCAGCAGTTCCCCATATTTGAATGCCGTATCGCCAAACTGGGGACACAACTTGTTTATAAATCGTCAACTTGTTGTTTAGTGGCAATTTACTTTTCGCTCGCAGTAGCCAGTCCAATTTATTCATTTTCTGACAACAGCATGCAGTGACTCTCTTCACATGAGTGCGCCAAGTAAGGCGCTTGTCCGGGACCTAGGTATCGAATGTGATCCACCTGAGGAATGATTCTAGAGTCATGCGAAATAACTGGACAAGCGCCACGCCTCAATGTGTACGTGCAGTTAGCTGATTTGAGAATTAATAAGTATAAAATATCCTATTTATATGTAAAAATAGTTTTGTTGTATTTATTTTATCTATTATTGTTATTATTATTAATATTTTTGTATAAATAGCTTTATGAGCTGAAGGCCTCTGGTGCTATTGCTCATAAAATAGCTTAAGTTATAATTTAAAATTATTAACTTAGTTTTTTTTTTTTTAAATAAATAAATAAATAAAATTCCTTGAAATAGAATTCATAGATCACAAGTGCTGGTCCCGATCATTGTATTTATATGCAAGGTAATAGACATTTTTATGAGCAACTAAAATTATTATTTGCAAAACATCTTTGTAATACAATATACTCGTACACCATATTGAATAAATATAGTACATAAAGAAGTTCTTATGGTAAATACACTTAATTCGATTTTTAATTTTTTTTTTTTTTGTTCTCATTTAATGGACAAAAATAATCCACCGACTTATCGGCTATAAAATATTGATTTGATAAAGGCTAGAAAATCAGAAATGGCTTAAAGCAAAAAAAAAAAAAAAAAAAAAATGTGCAGGGAAATGTTTGAGTACTTAAGAAATGGAGCCTACGTCCTATTTTGCATCTGTGCACTCAAAGGTTATCAAGGTGGAGACGTTTAAGCCTCCTCCTGAAGGTGTTGATGGCAAGAGCTGATGCTAATTTGTTCTCGTGAGTTCTTAGCCGACCGGTTTGTATCTCAGATCTCTGAACATGACATCATTCCACACGTACCAAGGAGCGTTTACTATCTGACGGAGGGCAGAGTTCTGAATCTTCTGGATGAGATGGGCATTTGTCTCAGCAGCGATGCCCCATCAGAGAATACCATATGTCCAGGACGGGGCAACTATAGCATTATAGATGGTAACTTCAGTTTTTGACGACAAATTGCAGCAGTTTTGACAATGTGTTTGTGCCAGGTAAGTCTCCTGTCCAAGATCATTCCGAGGTAGCGGGCTGAACCCATCTGAGGTATGACCAAGTTATGCAACAAAACGGTTGGACAGGAGTCTCTCCTTAGCGCAGTCGTACAGTGCTGCGATTTTCAACCGTTCACTGCGATGTTTCTGCGGTCTGCCCAGCTGCTGAAGCCATCCAGAAATTCCTGAGCATCTCAAAAGCATCGCTGGCACTGGAGGAGCTAGCGATGAAGGCAGTGTCATCGGCGTATGTGGCTAGCAAAGTATTGTCAGCGATATGTGCTCTCAATTCAGCGGTGTACACTGTGTACAAGACAGGCTCAAGGACACTGCCCTGAGGTACACCCGCACTAATACTGCGGATGCTCAATTGCTGAATTGCAATTTTGCTGAATTACTGCTGAATTACTGACTATCTATCTAAGTACAATGTTATATGTATGAAGTTGCTCTCATAGTTAGCACTCCTAATTTCCTACCCTAATGATTTGGTATTACAATATAACTACATACTTAAGATTACTTTACTTGACAAACTTACAAGTTTACAAGAGCTACCCTTCTCCTTATAGTCTCTTTAAATTGCCAAACTCTTTTCTCTTTATAATACTGTTGATATACACTTGTACCAAAGACCATTTAACAATTATACTGATAAGATCTCTCTTGAAATTCTGTTACTCTCTTCATTTTGCCCATATAGGCGGGCAAATAAATATTGGAGAGATGTATAATATTTCAACTAATAACTCTAAAACTGATTAATATCTATTATACAGACTTATCATAGTATATATTTTATTGTATTATAGTTTAAATTGTTTTATTATAACATTTTTGAAGCCTCCCTTAATATACAATATAACAAATATCTTAACTACTTAGAATTAAGCCCCTTTTAATATATTTAGTATATGGGTTGATTTTTAAAATTCTGTGACTTCTAACTCGAATTGTAATTTTCTACACAAATATTATAAATAAATTTATGTAAGTTATACGACAGTCTACATCAGTGATTTCCAATGTTTGTGTTTCTCTGGGTCCTATTAGAAGATGACTGGTGACCGGAATCACAAGTACAATTTATTAGTAAGTTCTTTGGCAATGTTAGCTGAGAGACGAGAAACAAGTCACACCCCAAATTGGACACCGCTGGTCTACATAAACTAGTGGACTAAGCTACCGACGAGAGCTAAATGTAGACCTAAGTTTTTACTTATTTTGAATTCACTTGTAATCTGCTGATGGATGCACAAAATATCAGAACGAAAAAAACCTTGTTCTGACATCTGATTCTTCTTCTAAATGAATTTTTCAATCAATCAGTTGATGCTCTTAATTATCTAATATTATTGTCCATACTATTATCCAATAATCGGTATTTTAATTGAATTTTCTATTTGATTCGATTTAAAAATGATATCTCTTCAATTTTTTGTTTTGATATTTTCTATACCATAAAATTAATGTTTTCTATAAAAAGTTTTTGTGCATAAAAATATTATTGGAATCTCGTACATATGCTACAAACAACAATTAAGCATTGCCAATATTATGAAATGCGAAACATGCGATCTTCAAATTACTAAATGAACAAAGGTATCGTTGTTGTTGTTGTTCTTGTTGTTGTAGTATTTTAGATCGTACATATGAATAAATATATCTGTTCTCTGTCTGTTTCTAAATATCATTGAAGACATGCTATTTACTACCTCCACCACTACTAAGCTTGAACATTTGAGCACTAAACACGAGCAATGACCGTGCTAATGGCTTTCGACTTTTTTGTACACTTCATACAAATTTCAATGTATTTTAATTTTGGTCAGATTTATGTATCTTTTAGAACTCTATATAACATAGTGAAGAGTATTTAACTAGGCATCCATTTCTTTATCTATACTTCTTGAGTATTATACTTACTATATTCAAATAATTTATCTATAATTGTGGTATTATAGTTTCTAATTCACATTCTAACTTAATAGGTTATTCACACCGAATGTGAATCGATATTCATGTAGATTCAACAATGGAATCGGCTGTGAATCAAAATAGGACTGGCAATACAAAAAAAAAAAAAAAAAAAAAAAATTACCAGGATACTACCAAAGAATAGAATTGATGGAAACAGTTCAATATTTCTTAAAGTAAATTTCTACTATATGTTTATACTATATAATAATAAATATAATTTAATGGAAAGCTTGCAGAGACTTCAAGTATTCTGAATAAGCTGATAAACTTATCTAAGTATTTATATCTAATATAAAGGGTAAATCTATTAGATTTTTCCAAAAACTTGACTCATGTAGTCATAAATTGCAATGATCTTCTCAGACTTTTAAGCAGTGATTCAAATAGTTTAAAATCTTATTTCTCATAACGCAGATAGTATTTCAAAAGAATAAGCTTAAGCAAATAATACTAAAACTAAAGTTACATATGCACTAAGTATATGAAGTGTATGTAAGTTTTGCTAAGACCAAAATTCAAAATTATTTTTTCCTTTTTTTTTTGTAAATTTTTAATTTTTCCAATTTAAGCAAAATCAACACAAAAACAAAATTTAAAAACAGAAAAACAAAAACAACAACAAAAACTGAAATTCAATTTATTGCTAATACTTATAATAGGTACATTTGTTTATCCTTATGTTATCTTAAAATAAATAGTTAGGCTTTCGCTATCTTCACAACTTAGTTGTATACAATATAAGGGGTTAATATAAGCGTAGTTTTTTTTTTTTTTTTGTCACATATAATGAATTCATACTAATCAATCGATGTTATGAAATCATGGGAATTTAAATGAGGAAACTTTTCTTGTTATTTCCAAAAATGGATATTATTTTTCAAGTTTTTACAAAAAATAATAATGTGTATTCCAGCGTATAAACTTATTGGCCTCTAGGGCAATTGAAGCGTAAAGATTTAACATTAACAGATTGCACAAAACTCAAACCCGAAATCGAAAGCGTAAATTCCTGAATAATTGACATGCTTGACTAATAATACTTACTCATTCGTATGCGTCTATCTAGACACGATTCTACTTGTAATACTATTAGTTTAAAATGTATTTACGTATTTAGTTAAAAACAGTTTTATTTAATATTTTTTATTTTTCATTTATATGACTATTTTTTTTTTTTTTTTTTTTTTTTTGTGATGTCGCCCAGTTGCATTAGTCAATTCTGTAATAAAATATATTATTATTATTATTATGATTGTGTTATGTTATTTGTTTTGTTTTGTTTATATTATTTTATTTTATTTTGTTTAAACTAAGTAAAATGTGGAACATAAAACCTAATAATATTTCTTATATAGCACAACATCAAGAGATAGTAGTAGGAGAGGTAAATGAGAGAGAGAGAGATTGAGAGAGAGAGAGAGAGAAGTATCAGTTAATCAACTTGCACTTGAATGAGTATATACTATAATGCAAATGCGAGGCTATCAGTAACTGAAGGTGGACTAGAAAAGACCGGACCCGATTTATACTAACCCAACTAGTACTTACACTAATTCAATTTTTACTCAAATCAACTAAACTAAATCAACTTGACTCAACTCAACTCAACTGACTGCAAGTCAACTGAATTCCATTCAATTCAATCTGAGACATTCCAATAATTTGCATTGTCAAGCGCGATAAGATTTAAATCAATGCTAGACGACGCTTAACGTCTAAGTTGAGTAGTATTGATTGCTTTGAGTGATTTAGATATAGAATTTAGATAACATGTTCTTTATATCCTTTTCGGTTAGGTAATCTGGGTGTTTCGAAGAGATGGGGAGTTACCAAGGTTTCATATCATAGTTCAATAATAAGTATGGATGGTACTTTCTATTAACAGCAGGAAAAGTTCTTACCTTTGATGGTCAGAAGGTTAGGAAGGTTCTACCGGTAGATAAGCTACTATGGACTTCGCTTTTAAGGTCACAGTACTGAAAGTTGTCGAGTGGAAAACTTCTGTAAGCGAGTATATAGTACAATAGTTGCGTAAATGATCAGCAAGATGAAAACAATTCACTTGACATACAAGTATGTGGTGATACAACGTTTTAGCTGAAGTTCTTCAATTAGTAAAAGAAATCTCTCTATTATAATATTTTATTATATGAAAACTTTAACAAATCCAAACTAAAACTAATTATATACAATTATACAAAGACTGGTTATCGAATCATATGCCACCCAATTTTAAAATTCAGGGCCGCATTTAGGTGTGTGGGGTTCCGGATAATGAAGAAGTGAGTGATGACAAAAAAAAAAAAAGTTTAAATGTTTTGTGGAGGCCCTCACAGTGATGAGCAAAAAAAAAACAGGTGTGCGCCCCGTTTGCTCCGCCATAAATCGAGCCCTGCTAAAATTACTCTATATAATATTTTCGTCGGCAGTTTATCAGTTAGAAATGACTTTCATTAGTTAGAGATAAGAAATTATTATATCGTGAAAATGAATAGAAAACATAAAATCGAATTTACAATACTCGTATATAAAAAATAAATTCTCAGATTTTAGTTGTTGCATGGACAATTTTTTTCAAGAGATTGGTTTTCTTATCTTCTCTGATAGACAATCAACAATTATATCTGTGGGTTTGATGTTACTAATCTGAACTGAACAATAATTTGACAATTATCTCTATGAGATTTTAACATTTAAGAATTTCCAAGTTATTTGGGTGCCAGCCAAGCTACTGTCGATTCTTATGCAACAGTTGCATAGAAGATGTGCTAGCTTAGAGAGCGATCAGTTAAGAATAACTGATATAACTGGAAATGCCGCTAGCAACTTAAGGTACATTTACACTGCATAACAATTTTGTCACTCACCGGTGCAAATCTATCTTAACATGGCCAACAAATACAACAACCAAATAGCAATGAAATCTTATGTTGGTCATGATAAGGTAGGTTTGCACCGGTGATTGACAAAATTGTCATGCAGTGTTAATAACCAGTCAGTGAAGATGATAAGCTAAGTTAAGCATCTTTGTGCAAAAGTGTTTGACTCTTAAGGCGAGATAGAAATTTGAAAAAATATAAATGAAATAGACTCTTCTTCCGGGTAATTAGTAGATGATAGAGGGATAAAGACTAGGAGACAATATGCCAACTTTTTTGCTTCTGTCCAGCGCTTTCGAGAAGTAATTAAGTTCAATATTCTGTAATCTTACTGAGCTTAATTAATTGAAATATGTTTTAAGGTTTTTATGAGTTTATTAAAAGAGTAAAGTAAGTTTAGTCAAAGGGCAAGCAAGCAGTTTCAAAAACTATAAGTAAATTATATTAAACTAACAATTGATAGTAATGGTAACTTTCTACGATTCAAGCTACTTGAAAGTTACATATAGAGTAGAAACAACGACAAGATCATTGATGCATTAAATGGCTTCTATTGAATCTATTGATTTTGTTTGACAAACATCGGAATCTGTTCTTAGTGTACTTACCATGGATCATAAACTATCTATCTTGCCATATGCATTGATTGGATTTTCTGAAATATATATTTAAATTTTGTACTGACGATAATGTGTTTAAATAGGTTTCAGTTTTGTTTTATTTAAAAAAAAAAAAAATATTTAATCTTTAATTGGAACCAAAATTACTTACTCACTTTGCTATCGTCTGTTTTAGTTTTTGATAATCTATATAATTAATAATAAAAAATGTATATATGTATATAAAAATTTAATGGAAAGTTTTTTATTTACATTTCTATTCAAAGAACAAAACACTTGAACAAACAGGACTCTGACCTCGATTATACAATACAATCATATAAATTGACATTGGCATACGAGCACCTCTGAGTTCAAATGAACTCTACGACATCAATTTACTTTTACAAGATTAAATTTAATTTGTATAGCAGAAAACAACAACAAACTAAATTACAAAACATAACAAAACAATAAGATAAAAACAAAAAAAAAAAAAAATCGGATATAAAACAAATGTTAAGAACTCAAAAATGAATTATGACATGATAAGAACGAGAATAACTACATACTTACTACAACAATAAACTATTACAACACCGAACTGTGACATGTGTTGAGCTATTTAGTATCACATATAAAAACAATTTCAACCATAAGTAGTAGATATGTATTGGTATATACATATACGAATATACATACATATGTATAGATACAATGTCTTTCTATATGCATATAATAGTAGAATAGTATAAAACAACGTTGACTTAGTGAGTCGATTAGTAACGGAATATACTATACTAAGATCGTGAGACGGGTAAGGCAAAGGAAGAGTGACAGGGTCGCTCAAGCTCAATCCGATTTGACTATATAGTACTTGACTTCAATCTATTCTAAGTATAATTCTAAAATATTTTGTTATTGTTTTTATAAATTCTATAGTAGTTTTGCATTTGTTGCTGTTGTTAAGTTAAATGAAAAACTTAATAATAAAAATAGTAATTATGATCATAAGTATTTAAAATGAGAGAGAGAGAGAGAGAAAGAGAGTAAAAGTACCTGATTATTATTGATCTATGTATGTCTATGTCTATCTAACAAAAATAGTAATTAAATACATACATACATACATGTAGATACATTTGTATCACTCGCTGGTTTTATTCATTCAATCATTCAATTGAAAAATCTATCTATAGGTGTAGCCTGTGTCTATATTATCGATCATAGATTAATACAAAAAAAAAAAAAAAAAAAAAAGGAAAAGAAAAGAAAAATCAAATAAATAAACAAATAAACAATCAAAATCATTCATACGCCTTCGTGTTCTATATAATATATATATATACATATTAGTATATACAATATATCCAAACAAATACAAGATCTACTACAAAACATATTCATACTTGTATAAGTAGATAACAGTACAATCCCCATAATCTGGAGAATTAAAATCCAGGAAGTGTCCAAACCAACGAACTGCTGCATTATTAAGAGAAAAAAATATATCGAAATCATATTCTCCTGAAGAAGATTGGAAGGAATTTGGAAAATTCTGAGATCTTCGTTTTTTTTTCATTCCTGTCGAAGTGTTCTCGATATTGTCTTCTTTAATCATTAGTTTATAATCTCTTAATTCAGTATTGCCATTATGATATGATATTCGGGAATATTTCGAATATATCAACTATTTCAGTTAAGGTAATGGGGTGTATCATGGCAAGATGCCTCTAGAGATCTGATTACCATTCTTCCTCATCAAAAATTTGCTTAAAACATTTTTTAATTGACATCTCTTTTAGGTTAATACAAAAATTTGTTGTCCGGTGTAAGGAGTGAACAATAAGAAGCTATTGGTTGTCCGGATTACGGAGTCTACAATAGAAAATGATTGGTTGTACGGATTACGGAGTCTACAATAGAAGGCGATTGGTTATCCGGATTGCGGAGTCAACAATAGAATATGATTGATTGTACGGATTACGGAGCCTACAATAGAAAATGTTTGATTGTATGGATTACGGAGCCTGCAATAGAAAGCCATTGATTGTCCGGATTACGGAGTCTACAATAGAAAATGATTGGTTGTACGGATTACGGAGTCTACAATAGAAAGCGATTGGTTATCCGGATTATGGAGTCAACAATAGAATATGATTGATTGTACGGATTACGGAGTCTACAATAGAAAATGTTTGATTGTACGGATAGAATAGAAAGTGATTGGTTGTCTGGATTATGGAATCAATAATAGAAAATGAATGGTTGTGCGGAGTATGTAGTCTACAATAGAAAGCGATTGGTTGTCCGGATTACGGAGTTTACAATAGAAAGCGATTGGTTGTACGGATTATGGAGCATACAATAGAAAATATTTGATTTTACGGATTACGTAGTCTACAATAGAAAGCGGTTATCTGGATTGCACAGCCTACAATAGAAAATTATTGATTATCCTGATTACGGAGTCTACAATAGAAAACGATTGATTATACGGATTACGGAGACTAGAATAAAAAGCGATTGGTTTATTATTAGTCTACAATAAGAAATGGTTCGTTGTATGGATTTCACAGTCTACAATAGAAATTATTATCCTCATTATGGAGTCTACAATATAAAGCAATTGGTTGTCCAGATTATCGCCTGATTATCCTATTTATTAAGATTTTACTGTACTTACATATGTTTCAGTATACTACAAATGCTGTTGTGTGTATGCATGAATATCTGGTTATCTGTAAATGTATCTCCGTATCAGTATCTGTAGCCGGCGTTTTCAATTCGCTTTCGTTATTCATTCATTCGTTCATTCGTTAGATCGTTTGTATTCGTTCGTATGGTTTTATGCGTAGAGTGTTTACTTTTTAAAAAAATATTCAGTTTGAGTTCGTTAATTGCCGCTAACGGTTTGTTTTCGCCGTGAGTTTCAAACGCTCGTTTAAGATCGTTCTTAAGTGATCGATCGATCATATACGGTTATCCATAAAGCAATAATCCTTAAAAAAACCAAGCAATAAACTAAAAAATGACAAACGGAAAGCGCAGGTGAGTTAGTAGTTTAATATAATGGTATTTTTTTTTTTTTTTTTTCGGTGATTAAATTATAAGAACAAGTGAAATGAATATGAAAGAAACATAATCAGAAATCCAAAGATGCGTTCATATATAAAAACTATATACATACATATACTTAGTATAGACAAATCGATTATATTGATTGTATGTAATAAATGAACAATTTTTTTTTTTTTTGTGGATTTATTTAATTCAAATTAAAGTGAATGAAATCGAAAAGTAAATTATATTATTCTGATAGATTTAAATGTTTATAAATTCTTTTAAAAGTAATTCGCTGATCCTTTAATCCAACTTGTGAACTTTTCCGTAATGAGTTAATATTAATTTTTGTATGTTTTTTTTTTTTTAAGACTAATCTGCTGGTATAATTTCTGAACTTTTGAAATTGGCTCAAAAATTGATACAAAACCTGAAACACCTTTATTTTTCAATGCAATTTTGAGACTGATCTCCTGATGAGATTTGTAAACTTTTCCTTGTGAAATTGGTCTTTCGTTGGATCTCTAAAAATATTAAATCTCAAAAATACTGTTTATTACTTTTTTTAAAATGCTAATCTGAACAATCATTTCCTCTTTTATATTATATATTAATTGATACAATTTTGGACATTATTCTTATTTTTTATTGTATTTAAAAGTTTCTTATTCAGTCCAAACTTCAAATTGGATTCAATTTCATAAGTTCAAATTTTAATTGCATTCGTGTTTCTTTTCTAATTTATTTTTTAATATATTCTACACATATTTGATATATTTATTGTGCCCTTTGACCTCTCCTATCCGTTTGTTCTTGACTATGTACTATATAATCTTATCAACAAATGATTTGAATTTTCGAATGCACGCGATTATTTTTAGTCATTATTTTTGTTTTTGTCGAGTATGAAATCATAAAAAATATTTTATATAATTAAGAAAAAAAATAAAAAAAATTAAAGATAAGAAATTCAAAAGCAAAAAAAGTTATAATAATAAATATTAAGACTTTGTACGTGAGTTTTGAGAACTGTAAGCTTTTTCATAATAATGAAGTTGCACTTAATCCAAAGAATAATCAATCAGAAATTAAACTCTCTTCTAGTTTTTCATTATAATGAAGAATCATGAGCTTCAACACAATAATGTAAATAAAAAAAAAAAATAAAAAAAAATAATAATAATTAAGTAAATAAATAAATAAATCTTCTGTATCGAAATGTGAGGAGACAAAACGTTCAAATATGAGTATTTATTTAAAATAATAGATTATAATGAAGACTAAACAAAGTGCGAATGAAATCAATGAAATTTGAAATGAAAAGCAAATAAGTGTATTTCACTATTAAATACTCTGAACTAATCGATTATGTGGACTAGTTTCAAAGGCGTTAATCGACATTTGAGGTGAATTAAGGATACCCAAGCGCTAACCGTCAACTTTCTTACCTCCTCTTATAGGCATTCCAATAGGTCGTTAGGCACTTGGTAAATGCATCCTCTTTGATGTGTAACTAGCATATCTTGTTCTATCCTATCCTATCCATCCATCCATCCATCCATCCCATCCCATCCATCCCATCCCATCCCATCCCATCCATCCATCCCATCCCATCCCATTCTAATCTATTCTATTCTAGTCTATCATATTCTATTCTATTGTATTCTATGCTATTCTATTCTATTATATTCTATCCTCTCCTATTCTACCCAAAATTAAAATTTCAGATAATCAAAAATGTATTGTAATTGAAGCTTTAGAAAAATTACCTCTAATCTTTAAAGGTAATTTAGGAATTTCAATATTTGATTCATATTTGTAACTAGCTGTCCCGGCGTGCCCAACAAAATTGCATTAAAATCGGCTTTCCACGGTAATGATAGAAAGAATGATATTTATTATATTTTGTATTTTGTTGTGACTCACAATTCAGAAATAGATGTTTGACAAAGACATCTTGCTTTATTTCAAAATATGTCTCTTAGCTTTATATCCAAAATTTGATTCACCAATTTCGACAGATTCTGTAGATCGATTTTGATGAAATAAACGCTATAGTATATGTTACTTACAATAAAGTTTGTTATCTTTTAGTACTTCGATATTGAATTCAATGATTGACTTTTACGTGATGCGCTCACAAACACTTTCAGTCTATAATTTTATTATTTTATAACTTGAGCTTGTGTAGCCTACTGAAAACCAAATCTTAAGGGTTTTAGTACTACAGAAGCAACAAAGTGGACGACCGGATGCAACTTCCTCCCTCCAATCTGTCATTAACGCGATAATTCAGCGTAATAGGTGTATTACTGTTGAACTGATAGCTGAAGAAGTACACAATGATATGCATACAAACAAATTAAAGCCTGTAATTCGAAAGAAACGTCGTAAACTCTTAAATAAAGGCGTGAGTTTGCTACATGACAATACGATCTCACACACGGCACATTTAACTAAAGAAACAATTTAAAAATTGGGTTGGGAGTTCCTTGCACATCCCCCCTATAGCCCGATCACGCCTCATCTAACTTTAATTTGTTTGGATTCCTTAAAAATGCTCTACATGGGAGAAATTTTCGATTCAATGAAGATGCAAAAAGGGCTTCGCGATTAACCCAAAAAAATGTATGCCAGAGGCATACAAAAATTATAATTCTTCATATAAAAGAAAAACCTAGAAAATAATGTTAAGAAGGAATTCTATGCAAAACTATTAGACTGGATAATAAGTAATAGTAGAAATTTATCTTAATCAATTTAAATAGAGTGTTACAACAAAATATCATACTACTCGTACTTACTTACTTAGCCCTTGCATACTTGCCATTTGGCTATAAATCTTGTTTATAAGACTTATAGTATGCAAATAGTATGTACTACATATGTTTGTAGGCATCATTTATACTACACTAAAAACTCCATGTAACGTTACTCAAGGCATTGCAAATTTTGCGACATTATTGAGAGTAGACGTTATGGACGATGGAGAGACGAAAAATATTGTAGGTATAACAAGGCAAACCAATCAAAGTTAAGTAAAATCGACGATTTAGGGAGTTTGTCGTTAAATCAAGTGACGATATATGGAGTTTTCACTGTATATTGTATATAAAATACTATAAGTTATAAAAGTAATTTGCATATAGTAGTATTGTAATGAATAATTACTTTATGATTATTTTTATTTAATTACTAATAATTACAATCAAAAACAAGATTAAGTTAGAATAAATAAACATATGAGTCTGGCACAAACTACTTACAATAAAATATTAAATTGATAATAAATGATGATTGGATTAATCTTGAAAAATCTTAAAACAATTACTTAGTCCTAGTATTATTGACTTGTTATTTACTGTACTTTATGATACAATAATTTACACAACATATCGATTTATTACTATAACATGAGAGTATAGTTCAAAAGTCGGTCGATTGTTCTTGAAGATGATGATGATGACAAAGGGAGAGATGAAATAAAATTAAAACAAAAGTTAGAAGTTTCAGTTCCATGTATTCTGTATGTACGACTACATGCATATTTCACAAGTGTGTAGTTATCGCTATTGTTATCTTATCGAATACCAACATATTATATTGTACTATTATTTTCATTATATTTACGAAGTAAATGTTGATAAGAAGGCCTCAATGCTTGGCATTATATTGTATGATTCTATGCCAGCACCATGACATAGAGACTTTGAATTAATTCAAGTGTTAAAGAACCTTCATACGATACTGCAATAGATTTAGATATTTGTTTTGCCGTTTTAAATTTAATCTTGCGGAACATAGAAATTGTAAAAAAAGAATCTGTTTTTTTTTGTTTTTTTTTCATTTTCTTAGTCATCATCATTATCATATTTCGTCATTTGTCAAGTTTGAAAATTAGAATTTCATTTCAATTAAATGATAGAAAAATAAAATGTAATTAAAATAAATTAATGCATCTCAATAAAATGATTGACAATGAAATCTGTAAAGCTGATTTGGATATTTATGCATTTATCTTTTATTTTTCCTTAGGATGTTGTAGTGAAGATTAAAAACGGTAGTTTCTAAAGTTGTCATGTATTATTTACGTAATTTCATACAAAGAGAGAAACATAATCAATAGTTTGGGTTGCCGAAGCGCCTTTTATAACTGAGACCATAGCGATACAAGATGAGCTTCTTTTGCTATTTAAATGTCGTTCAAAATAGAATATCAATCACTACAAATTTTAGCATACCCCTATCAAAGTTTAAATCCCCTAGAAATGTCCTTCATGTTTTTATGAATGCTATTTAGGAGCATAAGTGAAGATGTTCTAAGGTCTACTCATCATATATCTTCCCCCATCATTACCTTGTTGCCCTTAAGTTTTTACTTGAACATATGTGATTCTAAAAAGCAGTGACCTCTCACTGTTCTACAGATTTCACGATCGAGCCCGATAAGATTAAGTGTGGAATTTTCGTTATAAGCATTTCAAGATTTTGCAAGTACTGCAGCTTAGCCATTTGAGCTTTGCTATAAATCTAGACTACTCCATACTATACTAAGTATACACGTATATGTACATTGAGCTCTCGCTCGCTCTCGATAACCAAAACAAAAAAATCAATTGCTGTGCTTGCAATTTATGGCTCTCACTATTGATATTAGCTTGACTCAGCTAGAAGATCCATGCAGGGACATCTGTTTCGTATCTTGTTATGATTTTTAATTTTCAATTGTTTATTTTCTTAACTAATGTTTGTACTTCACCGAGATCAAGTCAAATGTGTTTGTGCTTATGAAGACTTTTCTGTTTTGCTCAAGTCATTCGCATTATTCTCTACTGACAGTCAAGATACACATTTAGTAAAGAGATCTCATTACCCTATAAGCTGTTATGGCTTGGCATCCATTAGATTCATATTTACGTTTCAAAGTTATCACAAAAAAAAAAAAAAAATTAAAAAAAATATAATAATAATAATTTTAGCTTAGCAACTAATTAGTCCAATTTTCGATCTGTTAGATGATTATTAAAAAACTTCCTTCTCTGTGGTAATTAAGTAATAATGAGGTGCACTTCTATATACACTTAGATTCTCTCAATTGGAGGTCTTTCCGATATAACTTCAACAAACTTACTAGGAATTTTATATAATATATAAAAAATAGTGTTTTAAATTGTTTGTATGTTATGCGTTGCCATACCGTTGATCTGATTGTATTAAAATTTTGTGAATGTGTATGGTTGGTTTCCGGTTTGAACATAGGATAGGTTTGGGACCAATATGTGTCCTCGTTCCTGAGATTTTGGTTAGTCAAACAAACCGAAACCCTTAAAAGTATACTTCAAATAATTAAATAATATGCTAGCACTTTAATTTTGTGATACCTAAACTGTGTTCTTTGTTGATACTCAAAATGTAATAGAGAGAAGAGAGAGAGAGAGTGAGAGTGAGAGTGAGAGAGAGTGATGCTAAGAAAGAAAACAGCTCGTGAGAAACAGGGTCGGATACGTTAGTACTATATGAATTGTTTAGATAGAATTTTTAATTAAATATACTTACTTTTAATTTAGTTTTGACTATGTACTTTAATTCAAAGACTAAAAAGTTAATCATATAAAAATATTGTTTTTAGCCTTGTGGCATTGGCATTACTTTCAGAAAATGAGGAACTCTAAATGAATATATTAATAAACCAGAGACCCCCGACCCTGCTTTGCACGAGTGCATTAAAAAAAAAAAAAATTATTTACATTTCTTCATCGGTTTCATCACTCTAAAGCTTACGATGTTTGCTTGCATTTCTTGTACTATGACTTATATTTTAATGACTTCTAAGCAAAAAAAAAAAGAAATTTTAAAAATTAACAAAAGGATTTGTTGGATTCACTTTAAAAAATTTCTCTAAACCACAATATACAATGACTTAATTAGAATTAATGAGAATATGTTGTACATATCCTCCTTCCGCAGAAAATTCTCTTAATGACAATGAAAACCGTATCAAAATACGTTCTGTGGTGTAGAAGTTATGCGTATCGGAAGATACAGGAATTTCAACTTTCATTTAATCTATGTATATAGATTAGAGATTATTATTTCAGATTAATGTTTTAAATTCTGAGGGAACCCATTTATACACAAAGAAACAAATTATGAAAAATTAAATATTCGGAAAAATGATTTCTTTCTTTTTCTTTAGTGATTCTTATTATTACAAAATATTGGATTTTTTTCAAAAGCATAATTAAAATTTATCAATTTCTTTACGATGCTTCAATCGCTTTCTTTTTTGTTTTAAGTAATGAAGCAAAAAATGGAGAAAATTATATTCAAAAGTTTCCATATTCAAGTCACCACCCACTGCAAATATTGTATAAAATTCCATTGAATAGCAACAATCTTAGGTTAATTATCAACAAATTTAAGGAAAGCGAAAATCCCCATATGCACCATAGCTCTCACAAAATAGGTATTGAGGCTAACTTGTAAAGACATCTGAGCTTTTTATTGGGACATTGTATAGTTATAGAGCACTTACACTTACTGTTAAGTTGTAGTTTTTACCAGATTCTGATAAGTGTCCAACAACAATTACCTAGAACCCATAGTAGTTGCAGACTTATCGCCGAAGAAAATCTTTGAATTCTTAATGATTACCAGACTCTCAAAGGAATTCTATCAGCAACAAAATGCGCAAAAACATTTGACAACGGGCAAAGTCATCTATTGAAGATTGTAGATATATTTATTTACAATAGAAAAAAATGTGCACTTTGGACTTTTTTCAATGACTTTTTTTTATAATAAGGTGATAAGGGATTTTCCAGACTATAGAAATTTCCTGCAGCATAGGGTGATGGCGATGGAGGAACATCAGAAATTTCATGTGGACAACTATTCAGAAAATAACATTTAATACTTTACTTTTACTTTTTATTCCTCTCTTGGTGCGTCCATAAAGGTTACATACAATATATTGGTACTGAGTATAGAATAAAGAAATTTGAATATAGATTTTTTTTTTACGCTTTTTTCTTGATCTTGAATCTTAACATTTTCATTTAACAATTAACAACAGTAGAATAAAAAAGAAAAATTATAATAGAAAATAAAATACAAAAAAAAAAAAAAAAAAAATGAACAAACAAAGTTCAAGTAACAAAAGTTTTATTTTTATATTTTTATTTTGTTTTGTTGAAATAAAGAAATACAAATTTTTTCATATTTTTAGTAAAAATGCATTACTAAATACAACAACAACAACAATAACAATATTAACAACAAAAGAAACAATAAAAAGCTTTTTGAAGCGATAAAAATCAAAATATACAAAACAAAATTATAAAAACAGTAAAAAGTAAAAAGTAAAAACAGAACAGTACAGTAAAGTACAGAAATGATCAAATAAAAAGTTCATTTCATGAGGGCATGGGTCAAAATTATTTTATTTTTCTGTTTTAACATCTTAAGTAAACTTGAACTTTGATGAGTTTAAAACAGTGGTTCTTAAATTGTGACCATGTATTATTATCTTCCAGGGGTCCATGAAATTTTTTTAAGATTAATCATCTCTAACTTTTCAACATATTCTGCCTGAGTTCTAGCAATATTTATTTCATACTACGACTATATGTGCCACCATGTGTTGCTGTAGCTCAGGTTGGACAGAGATTATTAAACATACATACAGACTGGTCCACGAAATTGTGTCCACTTATGTTTGGTACAGTCTACTATACATATATGTTTTGTAAAACCAAAGCTCAAAGATTTATTCATTCTAAAAATTACCAAATAAAAAGATATGTTTGAAAAATATGACTTGATTAATTTTTAAATATGTCACTACTAAGCTTTAAAACTTCAATCTACTTATTACATACGAAAAAAAAAAAACATGTATACATTAAATTGGGAAATGTGAAATTGTTATGTTTTGACTCTAATAAAAGAGATACGTAGATAGATATTTTAGGATGATAGATTCAATTTTTCTTTAAGTTTTAGCTAAAATTAAAATTTCTTTTGTAAGTAGCATTTCAACAAAAGATTTCTAAGTCGTTTCAATATTAGAACTGCTTCACCACACTTCTTTCTATTGCCTACGACGTTATCGACAATTTGGCTATGTGATTAACACAGTTCAGTTCAGTTACCTTAATAAATTATACACCTATAACCTTCCTCTTGAATCACTCTGTCCATTCTTGAAAACCGTATGAAAATCGGTTCAGTAGGTTTTGAGTTTATCGCTTTCAAACAGACAGACACTAATAAAAATAAACCCATTTGCTTGATTTCTGTCTGATGAAGCTGGTTATTTAAATCCAGAGAACATTGCCTGGGTTTCTTCAAATTATGTAGAAGTAATAAACAACTTATACCAATTAAGTATTAAGAACCATGTGTGCTTTGTCATGAGATCTAAATCACGTATAGTCCGGAAGTGGAAACCAAAGACCTTAGTGGCATTACTGTTTTATGATGCGGTTACTTAACCAGTATATAGTAATAATATGATGATTTAAAGAAAGAAGTAAATCTGCATGCCTAGAATTCTTTAAAATATGTGTTATACAATGAAATACAAATAAAAACCAGTAAAAAGAAGACTAACTTTGGCTATGCGGAAGTTGTAATACTCTTCACGCCTCTACTAGTGATCCGAGGATCTTGAAAATTACATGGTGTCATATGGGTCAGACACTTATCCAAAACAAAAACGTTTTTCTAATAAGATCTTTAAATTGGATCCAGGTTTGTATGGGGAGTACTCCCCCTAGTGCTCCGATTCGGATTATTCCGAGAAATGTACTGCGTATGGTGAAAAGAAAGCTCCGTGAAAAATTTCAGCTCTCTAGCAAAAAAACTTAAGGACTAGTTTTCATACATACAGACAGACGGACAGACGGACATAGGTAGATTAGCTAGTCTCAAACTTATAATACTTTGACTGCGTGAAGAGTATAAAAAATTTAAAAATATCCAACCAATAATATTTCTTTTAGGATTAAGGACACTTAGTTCAATATGTATTCGAACTCCCTGACCTAAATGACTCTTTAGCCATGAATTGGCATAAAATGCTTAGAGTTCATGAAAAAAAAATCTGTTGTTTAGGACACGTTCCGTGGACTTTATAGATTTACGAACCGCTGAGTTAAAATATTATATTTGATATACGTAATAAATAATTTTATATATATTATATTTTTGTTTACAGTTCAAATGCCGTGAGCTTTGCTGGCTCATCTTGCAATATCAGGTCATTACTTATAGACACTGTGCTTCTGTTCATAAAATTCTGGTTCAGAATAATCGAGAGTATCATTTCGAATTTTGTACCGAAAAGTGAATCGAAAATTATTGGTGAAGTAGTCGTTATTACTGGCACTGGTCATGGTATAGGAAAGGAGACTGCACTTCAGTATGCCGCACTTGGCGCTAAAGTCATTTGCTGGGACATTAATGAGAAGACCAATGAGGAAACTGTCAATGAGATAAAAAGTTTGGGTGGTAAAGCATTTGCCTACAAATGCAATGTGACAAGTCGCAAGGAAGTCTTTGAGCTTGCCGAACGGATCAAGTCGGAACATGGTTTCGTTAGTATAATTGTTAATAATGCTGGTATTATGCCAACTCGTCCACTATTGAAACAGACTGAGAACGAAATTAAACAGACCCTTGACATTAATGTGTTGGCACATTTCTGGGTAAGTTATAGAAAATCCTGTTAAATGACTAAATATATCAAGTATATTGATATGGTTTCCTCTGTATATTTTATAGATCATTCAAGCCTTCCTGCCAGATATGATTAAAAATCATAGAGGTAACATTGTTTCTATCTCTTCCTGTGCTGGACTTTTTGGTCTAACCAATTTGGTACCATATTGTGGCACAAAGTTTGCCGTACGTGGCTATATGGCTGCTTTGTCTGAGGAGTTGCGTCATAACTATCCAGATATAGATGTAAGTTCTATTAATTGATTTAATTATCATTCGGTTGTTTTAATCTTTTTTAAATAGATCAAATTGACAACCATCTTTCCATATATGATTGACACTGGTCTGTGCAAGAATCCACGTTACCGTTTCCAATCATTGTGGAAACTAATCTCACCAAAGGCTGCAGCTGCTTCAATCATTGAAGCTCAACGTACTGGTCTTGAGGAAGCCTCTATTCCACGTTATTATACCACAATTGAGAAGGTCACGCGTTTAATACCAAAGAAGGCTATGCGAGTGCTTAACGATTTTATCGATGTCGGTGTTGATTCTGACAAATTGGATGTAACTAAGTAAATCCAAATCCAATACCAATACCAAATATAATTAATATGGTACAGACTTCTCATCTGAAAATCTGTTGCACAATTGTTTACTTAATAAAGTGTTTTTTTTTTTTAGTATTTTTATAAGTTACAATTGTTTTCTTTTGGACTTCAATACATGCATATCATATTATTGCTTACTTTTTTAAAACCTATAGCAAAAAATGATTCGATTTCCTCATGATTAGATATCAGAAACTTAATGTCTTAATTATCATATCAAAATAATACAAACGTTATTCACATAAAAACTGGAAAAACTCAAAGTTATCATATGAAAACTACGAGTCTATCAAACATTTGTTCGATTGGTTCCAATTTTTAGATTTATCAATATCAAATTGTCAAGAAAAAAGTTATCCAAAACTTGTATTGAAGCAACATCACAATTTTTAATTGAATTCTTTATGATGATCACTTCTAGTAGATGGAGAACTTTGATTCTGGAACATTATATAAATAGAAATCACAAATTCTACATTTTACATCTGGAAATCACAAATTCTTTTTATATCAATATTAGATACCCGGGCAGACATTATCCTGCCTATCCTTCCCAAAAAAATAATGGATACTGGTTGGCTTTCCTGATGAGATGTTTGTCAAAAGGGAGTTGATTGATTTTAAAATATTTCTATAAGCTTTATATTCATCTCACATACACAGCTCACTCCTTTCAATTATTTTAGATTTTTCGGCTGCTCCTTCGGGGAATTTCGAATTTTCTTTTTCTATGAAAATATGTTTGGTAGTTTTAGATTTTATTGCGAACAGACCGACGAGGCGGGGATCTTTATTATATAATATGTATAGATAAGAATGAATTCAACAATGTCGGCCAACGTAGACCACAAGTCTGCCAAAGGAAAAGGTTTATCAAAAAAATTATCCCATTGTCCGGTTTGTATGTACATACAGTGAATGATATTTAATTATTATTATTTATTTTTTTAAATTTTTTATTAAATTTTTAAAGCATAATTGTTAAAGTTATGATCAAAGTATATAAGTATGTACATGTTGTTTATAATGATTTAAATAAGATGATAAAGATTAGTGGTTCTTAAAAATTCGGTTATTTTCTTTATGGGAGGGAGGGATGTTAGAAGATTTCGAAAGCGTTTGCGCTGAGGCGATTTTTCATATTAGGTTGGTAGACTGGACAAGTAGGTGGAGGGTTTTTATTTAATAAGTGGTTATGAGTTAGTTGCGTTTGTCCGAGGAGTGGTTGCTGTTGATGGAAGAGTGTAGTTTTGTTGTGATTGACTATTTGGTAATATTGCGAGGTTTTGATCCAAAGTTGCTCTTTGTATTGGGAGTGCTTAATTTTTGTGAAATTGAGTATATCTGAGATGTTGTGGTTAATGTCGTAAGCTAGGGGGTATTTGAGAGCGTTTTGGTTTCCTGATCCGCTAGATATTTGTTGAGTGAAGGGTTAGGATAATGGAGTTGAATCAAATACCAATGGAGGAGATGATGTTATGAGGCTTTGTGGTGTGATTTGCAAATCTAGTTTGCTATATAATTTAATTGTGTTGTATAAGAATGAAGTAAGTTTTTAGGTTTTTTGTTTGGATTTTTGTTTTTTTATTTTCGTGTAGATTGAATAAATAGGTGAGTCTTCAGAAAAGATTATGGTTTTGAGGAATTGGAAGACGGCTATTTTTTGATACTTTTTTGACTACAATACGAAAATATTCAGGAAAAATCTTGTGCACCACATCTAATGGAATTCAGAAGACTCTTGAATTGTATTCATAAGTTTGTATACGCCATTTGAAAACGACTTAAGACCAATTACAGACTAG
Source organism: Amiota mariae (assembly GCA_035041805.1). NCBI lineage: Eukaryota > Metazoa > Arthropoda > Insecta > Diptera > Drosophilidae > Amiota > Amiota mariae. The sequence goes on from JAWNKV010000058.1 coordinate 38,806, forward strand.
GGAAAAAACTATTACTTTGAAAAATACACACTTGGAGAAAAATGTTGTTACCCAACAGTTTCGATTTGCCTATTCAAAATTTTAATACGATTTTCTTAACCACCATTTTAAAATTATTATTAATACAATATTACATTTTTTTATTTGAATACATTTAAAAAGTGCCCTTATAATTAAAGCTGAACTTCTAGGTAATTTCCCCTAAGTAGTGTCTGCGATCTTTGTGGAGTCTGTACTTTTGTTAATAGATTCAAGTGGGTGGGTATTTTTTTAACGTTCTACTATATGAGTATCATATTGACTATTTAATTTTCTACTTTTCGTACATTAATGTCCATATGTATTCGATTATTTTAAATTTACTAAGCAGCTCCAGTTATGAGTCTCAATATTTTTAGTTGCGCTTTTTCAATAAAATCTACAATAGAGGGCAGTTGCGTTTCCCCATAGCTGTGAGCCGTAGGTCCAAATTAGCTTTATTATGTTGATATAAAAGAAGATTCTGTATTCAAGGTTTATTGGATGGTATGAGTTTCTTTTGAGTTTTCTTCTTTAATCTACAATAATTGCGCCAAGTAAGTCGTATGTCCAGATGGACACCAAGACACACTTCTGGGACCGCAATATTGTTTAGATTAGCGGTTGTCAAGTGCTTTTGTTTAGTATAAAGGTTATGTGTTTGGTTTTTTACAGATAGCTTAAGAAGACTAATGTTGCATGCATCGTATAACGAGATCTACTCAGTACTGCAGTATCATCTTCAAATGTAGTTAATGTGAGTCGGGACTCTATTGATATGTCTAATGTGTATAGCACATATAAGAACAAACCTAGAACGCTTCCTCTAATTACATAGTTGCATGTTGTGTATTTGTTTTGTTGTACTACAAACATCATTTTGCTGCCTTAAAATTCTATGAATTTTGGAGTATTTTGTGGAATCAATATTTTTATTATATATTTAAGGCCTTTTAATCAAAATTTATCGAATGCTTGAACTACATCGTTGTTCAACTGGTCTTCGAATCTCGGAAGTTGTACGATTCATTGGCACAGTTAATGATGCTGTGCTCTTTGGGAAATCCATACTAATGAGAAGGTGTAATCCACCAACTTCGACGTTATGACTCAAGGATAGATATTTCTAACAAAGTATGTTAGATAACCAGTATTTAAAGGCTTTAAAGTGCCAGAATGAACATCTAGAAGTATGCGGGTGTCTTGTAGAATAGTTACCAACTGTTCCTGCCAGATAACATGAAAAGTTCTGTCGCATAGGAAAAATGGGAAAACAGACTGAGTATTTTTTGTTTTTGCGATCACTGTGAAAACCAAACGAACTTACTATAGTATTCCATGATCGTGCTGTAAAATCAAGTGAATATGGGAGAAAGACACACTTAACACCAATCCATTTGCCATAGGCAACTGTTGTTGTATTTTGTTACAAAAAAAATTGTTTGATACAAAAAAAAAAAAAAAAAAAGAACAGTGAGGAAAAATAACAAAGTAACAACGAGAAATAATGGAAAGCAAAAAAAAAAGTGAGTTACTTAGTTCTTTATCAATATTTTGTATATTGGCTGATACAATCGATTCTTTACATAATTACTCATTTCTATATACATAATATGTAATTTAGTTTGATGCATTCTGAATATTACGTCAAAGTGCCACAGCCTATCAAATCACATAATTAAAATCAATTTATGTATTTTAAATCAGTTTTAAGTTCCATTTCTTTTTTTCTTTTTATTTTAATTCGTTCAATTTGTAATTCAATATCTTAGTTCATTTCGATTTTTAGTACAATATGCCTTTCAACTATAACTTTTAATTACATTTTATCCTTTCATTTCAATTCAATTTCATCTAGCATTTCAATTCATTTTCAACTACAATTTCATTTCAATTTCATCTTGCATTTCAATTCAATTTCAACTTCAATTTTAATTCAATTTCAACTTCAATTTTATTTCTATTTCAACTTCAATTTTAATTCAATTTCAACTTCAATTTTAATTATATTTCAACTTCAATTTTAATTCAATTTCAACATCAATTTGAATTCAATTACAACTTCCATTTTAATTCAATTACAACTTTAATTAAATTCAACTTCACGGAATGGAACACTGCTTTTAGCAGGGACAACGAGTGCGGGGAACAGATTGATTTTTGGTTGTACAAGTGGCTGCATAGCAATAGTACGTCGTTTGGAGAGAGTAAGTCTGGAGACAGAATCAACAATTTTGAGTGCGTACACGATTTCGTAAAAATTTAAAAACTAAACAATAAAACATCTTAAGATTAATTCATTCATGGAAAGCCAAAATTAAATCACTCAGATGGACCCCTTGCAGGTCGTCATCGACCCCCGGTGAATCAATGCAATATATCGAGTCCATTCAAGTCACAAACGACAGGTCGCTTCTTTCAGAAAAATATCACAGTTCTCTTTGTTACAACTTTGCATGCTTTTACAATAATCTTGAGACAGGCAACAATGTGGAAGTGATTTTTCTAAAACACTTTCAAAATGACAAAATTGGTTCCTTCAGTCATAACAAAACAAAGTTAAAAAGGTCTTTAGTGTAAAGTTCTTTAAAACTAAACATAACCAGCTGGTCCATAGGTTAAAGTAATGGAGTGAGTAGTAGTTGGGAACCAGAAAGTGGGTTTTGAAAAACATTAATTTCTTCAATGTTGTTGTCTTGTAAGTCAACTCAGAACAAGCTGTCAATTTATATTTACTTATGTTAAATATGTTTTTTTTTTTGCAAAAAAAAATTTTGTTCATCATTGCCACTTTTGCAGATGATACAACCATCATCTCCAAAAACAGGTGCGTTTATGAAGCCACGGACACCCTCCAACAGTAGCTCCACAAGTTTGAAGTCAGTACAATAATTGCTCCTGTTTGGCAATACGGACTGCAGGTGTACGGCATAGCAGCGAAATCAAGCATATCTAAGCTCAGAGTACTACAGGCCAAGACACTGCGTATGGTCTCGGGTGCTCCGTGGTTTATTCGAACGGCGAACTTTGAAAACGTCTTAAAAATACCAAAAATTGTGGATGTGATTAATCGTCAGGCCAAGAATTATATGGAGCGGTTAAAAACCCAACCCACCCACACATACTACCCAGGCGTCTCTTGAAGCGGCGCAGAATGGGAGGAGTCAGAGTGGCGAGACGGTTGAGAAGATCGCATTATGTCGACATTTCTATTAGATCCTACTATTAATGTAATTGTCCTAACCAACTTACTATTGTGTTAAAGTTGTATTGTAAATGTTATAAGTTTAATTGAAGTTGTTTTATAGAATAACAGAAAAATTTAAATATTTGTTTATATATTTAAAAAAAAAAAAAAAATAAATCATTTTGCGAGGTTCCCCTATAGGGTTCAAAGGAAGCAGTTGTAATACAGAATTACAAAATGCGAAACATGAAAAATCATTTGCTTAAAAGTTTACATCTGTAAATAGTTTGGTGTCTTTATTATTGTTATTGTTATTGTTATTTACACGCGTTTACATAACATAGAGACAATACATAAATATACATTTATATAAATACATTGTGACCACAAGAACCATTTTTATTTTTTTTTTTATTAAATTATGTATTACATATATATATTTTTTTCTTTTTGTTTGCATAAAATTTTCCTATAAACTTTTTTTTATTTATTTTAATTTTTTTTATTTTTTATTTTTTTTGGTTTTTTTTTTTTTTTTTTTTGTAACACAAGGATTGTTTTTTTGTTTTGTTTTTGTTGTTGTTGTTGCTATTGTTATACTATGTAGCTGAATGTTTGACCCTACTAATCATGGTCATTGCTGGGTTTATGGAATCTACCAAGTGCATGTGGATCAATTACAATTTCTTCAACTTCAACTTTAATTTTACTGTATTTGTTTTTATTTTCGTTTTTTTTTTCTTGATGCACAACACACGTAGTAAAAACAACAACTGTTACTAAATAACTTACTGTTAATTGCATTAAATACCAATTACAATTACAATTTTTCTATATTTCTTTGCTTGTTTATATAAAAAATTATCTAGACCAACAAATTTAACAAATTAATTAACAAAAAAAAAAAAAAAAAAATAAAAATATCTATGATGCTTGTGTGTGTGATGACTGTATGTGTGTATATGTGTCAGTGTGTGTGTGTGTGATTAATATAAATCTTTGGAATGCTTAAAAATATAAAGTACCCATGCATTTGTACTTTGTAATTAATTATATTTGTATGTATAATAATACAATAGTTTGAATGAATTGTCATTAATTAAATTCAAATTTATAGTTTTCGAGTTAAAGAGCTGATAATTTTATTAATACATAATTAGATCCTTCACCTTAAGATCCAACACTACTAAATATAGATATCCCTTAACTTGAATTTCAATGTTTTTTTGGTCACATCTACTCTGTTAATCCATTTCTTTGTTGCCTACTATATTCGCAATTCTTCACATTCTCCGTTAATCCAACCAACTATTGTACTAACTTGTTGACCGCTTCCACTCCATTTGTAGTTCGCAACTCCTTTGTCCCCATATACTTAGACTACAATTAGGAAATTTAAGAAAGCAATTCGTATTTCCCCATTTCGTTTTTTAGGGTTCCGCACTCAAAAGGATGCCAAAGTGGACTCTATTACTAAGCTTCCGCTGTCCGTCCGTCCACGCTTATATCTCATGAACTCTAATTAATAGACAGTTAAAATTTTCACAGAATGTGTATTTCTATTGCCTATCTACTATCACACCAAATAATAAAACTAAAATAAAGTTATAAAATTAAATGGGTCAAGAAGTTGGTAATAGTTTTGGTTGTTTGATTTTTGTGGTCTTGTCATGCAATCACTAAAATTAAACAAAGTGGTGTGCGGTAAGTATTTGAATGAATGACCATTTGGCGACACTGTGAGTATTTTTTGTATAATATTTTGTTTAGGAAACTTATCGGTGTTATTTGAATACATATTTAATTTTTGTACCAAGAAAACCTTTTACGATGATATGAAATTCTTCGTGTGCGAGTTCGACTCACACTTGGCTGATTTTCTATAAATTATTTATATTAACTATGCTAATTTTTAAATTGTAATGTTTTGATAAAACATAATTATGAAAACAAGACGCTTAACATTTATTAAAAAAAAAAAAAAAAAAACTTCAGGAGTTTACTTCTTGGTCTTAGCGACAATGACACAGAGTTGCTGGCAGGTTATAGTATATGAAAATATGCTCAGACTGCAATGACTTATTAGCATAGCCACCAGAGAGCTGCAATAAGTAGTAATCAGTGTAGCTAAAAATTAGGAACTAGTGAACTCGTTCGGTTTGAATCACTTAGAGTTCAAATCAATTCAAGTTTGAATTATGTACTTTGAGTTTGATTAAATTTAACTTTAATTCAATTCAATTCGAGTTTGAATCACTTTTAGTGTTGAATAAGATTGAGTCATACTCGGGTATGATTCGTTTGTGTTATGAACTAGTATGACTCGTTTGTTAGAGCTAGCGATTCCTCATCTTTTTACATCTACTTGCTGGCTGTCAAATTGTACTCCTCTTATTATTTATTTATTGTAGACTAGAACTTAATTCTAAATAAAATAAAAAGCAAAAAAAAAGTAAAATAAAAATATAACTGAAGCAGCTAGGGTCTGGAGCTAACGCCTCTTATATTAATATCTTATTGTATTAAAAATGAAACAAAACACATTATTTATTGCTCTGGATTTTGATAGTGGCAATTATACATTGTCTAGTCGACGGAAAGGTAGAAGCCATGTATGATATGAATCTAATAAATTATTTTAAAACTCTTATATGCATTATACAAATTATTAAAAAAAATAAAATAAATTTAAAAAATTTGGTTCTATGTTATTTTTTATTTTATCACAAAGGAGTCATATTCAAGTTTGACTTGATCTTATTGCACACTCGAAGTGTTTTTAAACTAGAGTTGAATCAATCTTGAAGTGATTCAAATTAGAATTGATTCAATCTTGAATTGAATCAAACTACTTAGAAGTGATTCGAACCGAATGAATATAAAAATGGAATGATGTGCCTCGTACTCATTTGTTGTCGAAATTTTTGGTCCTAGTAAATGATCATGGGCACTAAAAAATTGTATAATCATTACAGTTCTCTGATAGTCACCGTTTGATTGATCATCAATTTAAATCTCTTTTACATTTACCATTTTTAACTTAAATTTTGGACAATTTTTGAACGTGCATTATTAGGGTAGATTGGTCCAAATTTATATAAAAAAAAAATTGTATTCATGGGAAAAACATGACACCATGCAACTGTTGAGCAGACAACATTTTCAATTATTCTTCATTACATAATTTACGTACTATGTAGTACAAAACTAAAGCACGAAACATACCAACTCAAATTGCTCAATAAATTTGTAAAATAGATTCTACCAAATATACAGTAAACAAATTTAACGTCATATTTAATTTCAAACAAAAATATTAATCCAAAACGGCATAACAAAACTAAAGCACATTGTTAATAACGCCCACTCTATTAGTTCGTTAGAAAGAAAAAAAAAAAAAAAAGTCAGCCAAGTGTGAGTCGGACTGTCAACCTATTACGGTTCATGAGATAGAGCTCTATGACGGACGAACGGACAGCGTTGGTACCCTTTGGGAACGGAACCCTAAAAATCAAGAAAAATAATAAACTTATTAAGAGCATTTTCAATCACTTTTTGTTTAATGTCTAATTCATTGGTTGTTGTTATTCATCGAAGTTCGGCGTATCATTGTAAAACAATAATAAAATGCCCCGAAGAAATAAATACTCTGCCGTGTTCAGAGAAAAAAATACTATTGAATTTAATAAAGGAGAGTCCATGCTGAATATTGCCAACAATTTTGGCTTACATTGCAGTGTTGTTTTCAGAACCATAACTCGTTTTCAAAAACCAAACATGATGGTGGCAGACCTCGGAATACAACAGCACGTAATGATGAAGCAATCATTTGAATAGTTAAAAGAATTTCTTTTATATCAGCAATAGCAATACAAAATGAATTGGACTTAAATATTTCACGCAGGACAATCACATGGTAAAAAAGAATCGTTTTGCAAGCCTTTAATTTGTGAGGTCTCAAGTCAACTGGACTATAGTGAAATGTATTATTTTCTGATGAATCAAAGTTTAATATCAAAGGTTCCGGTAGATTAAGGCTTTAAAGGACAATGCCTTAATCAACGCTATTTAAAATATACAATCAAACATGGTGGAGGTAATGTAATGGTATTTTTCTGTTAATGGAATCCAATTTGTCGAATTAATGATATAATGGATCGTTTAATGTACAAAAACATTCTTCAGAAGACAATGCTCCATCATGCGGAAAAAGAAATGACGTTAAAATGGATCAACCAACCAGCATGAGACCAACAACCAATTGAAGTACACTGCTAGATGTGTGAAAGATTGGTTCATTTCAAATTAAATCGAAGTTTTGAAGTGACTGGCTCAATTACTCGATCTCAATCCCATAGAAAATCTTTGGGAATTTGTAGAACGGAATATCATGTGCGAATATTGTAGCAATAAGGATTCTTTCTTCTGTCAGGTAGAATTGGTTTGGAAAAATATTTTTGCTGAACTTTTAACTAAATTAATTGACTTTATGCCACAGAGATGTAAAGCACTACTACAAAACAATGGCTACTCTAAAAAAAAAAAAAAAAAAAATAGAAGTATTTCTCTTATATTTAATTTCGTGCTTTAGTTTTGTGGTGCCGGTTTTAAGGATATTATTATAATTGGATTAATATTTTTGTTTGAAATTAAATATGATGTTAAATTAAATAAAAGTATAATAACCAATGTTAAAAGTAATTAAATTCACGAAAAAGAAAAATTTTACAATTTTATTGAGCAATGTACTGACTGATATATGGTATGTTTCTTGCATTAATATTGTTGAATACTGCATTTTCTTAGATGCAAGTTCTTTACTTTTGTCGTAACTTTGGACGTATAGTCAGAACCCTTTCTGCACATCTTAGAAATCATTCTTCAACAATCTCAGCAGTCCGGCAAACACACCATTAGACTTCTATACGAACTCGGACTTATACTTTACTTATTTAATCAATCAAATCAATTCAATTCAACTTGTTCTCTTTCAATCATTGGGTCAGTACAAAATTCTATTTATGTTGAATTAATGTAGATTGTTTTCTTTTTTTGATATTAGCTGTTTGAATGTAAAGTTATTTTAAAATACAATTATATTATATTTTTGAAATAAATACATATACTCGTATATATATATATATATATATATACATATGTGTGTGTGTGTGTGATGTATTTGTCATTTTTGGTTGGACCAAAGTTATAGATTTTTATGTTTTTTTTTGGTCCTGTTAAAATAATTGATGCTTTGATTTTGTATTTTGGTGTCGGCGGTAGTGTAACTTTTCTTCCAATCATCTTATTACTGGCTATAAATGTCTCATCACTGTACTGGTACAAAAAATACAAAAGATTCAGAGGGTTCTAGTTAGTAGTAGTATTAAATCTTTAAGTAACATTTTTATACTAAATTTAGTTTTCTTAGCCATTTCACTGCATTTTTGTTTATATGTTTAAATATTTAATACTGATCAACAATAAAATAAAAATAGTGTCATAAAATAATAGATTCAGTATTTGAGATTGTGTGTGTGGTGTGTGTGTGTGTGTGTGTGTGTGTGTGTGTGTGTGTACACACTAGACGAACACAAACATACGAGAGCGAATGTTTGTTTGCTAACCACATAACAGCAACAAAGGAATTTGTTTTTTGCGTGTATTTCAATCATTCGGTGTTGTTACACCTCCTGAGTGAACTCTAGCAATGCGTTCGCTCTCGTATACATACGTGTTCGTTCGCCTAGTGTTTACATAGTTTAAGCGTGTATACAAACATGTAAGATAGAGAGTTGTTAACATATGTATAAAAATAAACATAGAAATACCTTTTACTTAAAACAAAATAATATAAAACAAAACAAAATATACAAAATATTCCTTTGAGAAATTCCGCACACTATTTCGTGCTTGTTGATTGTAATGATGATGACTGTGTATGTTGTTGTTGATGATGATGATGTTGATGATGGTGATGATGGTCTTTATGTTGTTGACCATGATGACCACCACCATGATTGTAATGATGACTACTACTGCCACTGCTACTGTTGCTGCCGCCACCGCCACCGCCACCACCACTACCGTGATTGTTATTGTTACTGATGCCGCCGATGCTATTTATTGGTAATGTTATAGTGACAGCTGCAGCTGAAGCGGCTGCCGCTGCAGCAGCACTGGCAGTCGCTGTATTCAATTTGGAGCCATTTGCTGAAGATGTTGCTGTTAATGCTGATGTTGCTGCCACTGCTGATGATGCAGAGGACAATGATGTTGATGTCACCTTAAGTTGACGTATTTCAGGAAAGAACTCTAACATAAGAATTTCAAGTAATTCCTGCAATTTGGACAAACAAAACAGATAATTAGGATAATCATTTACCTATGTACATATGTACTTATATATATCACTTGTATAACTTACATAAAACAATTGTTTATTATATTTGGGATTTTGAAGTGCATCAAAGACCTTAAGTACACCACGTTTGGCTGCCTGGGCACCAACCAAATTGCATAAAACTTCGGGTATATTGTCCATAAGTAATGCTTTGGCTGCATTTGTTGTCATCTCTTTCATGTCTTCAGAACGTGGTGGATATGCTGAAGCCAAGACGCCACCAGGCCAAAATGATTTCAACAAAGCTGAGAAGTAATTGTGCAACATAGTCTCCTCAAATAAATAAGCCACAGATTCACGTATTTGCCTACAAAAATAAAATCAATTAAATAATGGAATAAATGTATTATGTATTTGTAATTTGAAACCTATTTATTGTTCGCCCATAAGTTATTTGTACAAATGATATGATGCTCTTGCGTAGCCATTTGAAAACGCCACCCATATCAAAAATTTCACCCATCAAGGCATATAAGGGTTCTGCAATAGAATCCTTGCTATCGAGATCAACTAACAATTTAGCAGCATCATTTGCTGTTTCGCCCTCTAGATAAGTTGAAATATCATCATCATCGCGCTGCAAACCCCAGAATGGATCATTTGCTTTGCTTGTTTCGTGCGCTTTAGTTGCATCGCTTTTGAAGAGTGTCGATAGTGAGAATTTTGATTTCTTTGGTGATGGCAAAGTTTGTTTCAAATGATCTGAACTGGGACTTAGAAAAGTGTAAATGGCTTCGCTACCATTGAGATGATCATCTTCGAGTATATACTAAAAACAATTAATTTAAAATATAATATAATATTATATAATTCAATTAGTAGTTGAGAAAATATTATAGAGTGGCGGCACTCACATTCAGGAATTTTTGTATTTGAGCTCGAGCCTTTTCTAGGGCATGTTTATCGGTCTTCAAAAAGAAGAACTTAAAATTCGTTGGCAAATCGAGAGACTTCAAATTCGAGCTCACATGACGCAGTTTACGTTGTAGATCCTAAAAAGAAAGAGATGGCAAAAGGTTCTATTTATTTATATGTTTTGTACTATATTGTGTTCTTGTTCTATTTCCTTGTTCTGTTCTGTTATAGATGCTTTATATCTAAGGGTGGAATGTTATAGTTAAATATGCCTCGGTGGCGCAGTAGGCAGCGCGTAAGTCTCATAATCTTAAGGTCGTGAGTTCGAGCCTCACCCGGGGCATTTAAATTTTTTTTTTTTTTTTTTTTTTCTTTCGATAAGCAACTAATAACCTATCACAATTCGTGGTTATTTTCTAAGAATTGCTTAACTGTTAGAAAAAATCAATTGTTACCTTAATTAAGGTGACAAGATGATTGTTTTAGATAATCTCAAAAATTTCATTATTAACTACAATTAAGCCAACAAAAAACCAGAAAAATGCAGATTAACTTTGGCTATGCCGTAGTTGTAATACTCTTCACGCACCTTTTATAACTTTTGATTATTGTTTTAAGTTCATGTTTTGCACAATGAAATGCTATACTCATAATCGAATTGTACCAACGTTCACTATTATTCACAATCTGTATACATAGGAACATGTGAATGTATATAATATTCAGCAACATTACAGAAACAAAATGTGTATAACATACATTCACATTTACTACAAATAGGTACGGCAAAACATGTATGCTTTTTAAAGTAAATCATTCAAGAGCCATTTTGAATTCATCCACGCTCACTTCTAATGGGAGGTACCACTCCTAGTGTGCCGAAATTTACATGACTGGCGTATATGGGTCAGACACTTATAGTGTTCAAATTTCAAGTTGATAGCAGAAATAACAAGAGAGGTTTTCTAATAAAAACATGATTTTGGGTCTGGTTTTGTATGGGAGGTACCCCTCCTAGTAGTCCAAGGGTCTTGAAATTTACATGGTTGGTGGATATGGGTCAGACACTAATAGTGTCCAAATTTCAAGTTCAATATACCAAAAATCAAAAAAAATCCTCTAATATGAACATGAGTTTGGATCTGGGTTTGTATGGGATTTAACCCTCCTAGTAGTCCGAGGGTTTTTAATTTACATGGCTGGTGGATATGAGTCAGACCCTCATAGTGTCAAAATTTTAAGTCGATAGTATAAAAAGAAAAAATATGTTCTATTAAGAAGATGAATGTGGATCTGAGTTTGTATGGGAAATACCCTTTCCTAGTGGTCTGATTTGGCTGATTCTGACAAAGGTATTGCGTATGGTGAAAAGAAAGCTTCGTGCAAAATTTCAGTACTCTAACTCAAAAACTGAGGGATTAGTTTGCATACATACAGGCAAACAGACAGACGGACATGGCTAAATCAACTCGTCACGTCACGCTGATCAAGAATATATATACTTTATGGGGTCTCCAATGTTTTCTTCTGTGTGTTACAGAATTCATGACCAACTTATAATACTATACTTTAATTCGTGAAGGGTATAATGAGCATACATTCAAATAGATTCTAAAAACAAAATCCACATATAAAACATATTATTGTTAATTCGTTCCTATGTTTATGATCATTCCGCTCCACACCCATTAACAATATGCTTTATGAAGCAAATATTTTTAATAATCGAAATTTAAAGGAATTATCTACTATAAAAACTTTTTTCAATTGCAAAGACAATTCAACATATACATATATATAAATATGTACTTTATATATTACAAACTAAAAAAAAAAAACACCAAACCAAACTCAAACTGATCTCGTCCATAGTAAAAATTATAAATTTCTCCTTAAAAAACTACTTATTTGACACAAAAACAACCTTCGTTACTTCCCATATTCATGATAAGGGAAGAACATATTATAAAACTGACACAATAAAATCTAAATTAAATATTCTCATTTGAGATTGTAGTGGAAAATAGTGGTTGAACACACAAAAGTCAGTCCAAACATCATTCACCTTAAAGCGGTGAAGATGTCCTCAGGAATATTGAACGGTTCCACTATTCAACAAAGTGACACTGTCAAATACCTCGGAGTGCATATGGATCAAAGGATTACCTGGAAGACCCATTATAAAGTAAAAAAAAAAATGCAACTAAAAATAAAAAGTAGAAAGATGTACTGGCTCTCAACTCAGCTTAGAAAACAAATGTCGACTAAGTAAGGTAGTTCTGAAACCAGTATGGACATATGTATGCAATGCAGCTGTGGGGAACGGCAAATAACTCTAACATTGAGATATTGGAAAGGTATTAAACTATGACGCTACGTAGCTACGTACAATAACAAGTGCTCCTTGGTATGTGATCAATTTCCGCCTCCATAAAGACCTCAAAATATCATTTGTTAAGGATGAAATAAAAAAAATTTCAGAAACAACAACCAACAAATTATACCAACATTTTAGCAATATGTCTCCTAGAAAATGACATGGATATTAGGCGCCAGAAAATGTTCCATGTTTTAGATCATCCACATAGATTATAGTTTAAATTATTTGTTTAGTGTTATAAAGATTGAGTTCGGTAAAACTTCACCAATCCTGTGATTTTACATCAGCTTTGGTAAGAAAAAATTTATTGACTTTCTTTATATTGATTCAAAAAAAAAAAAAAAAAAAAAACAAAAATCTACACTGATGGATCATCTATATCTATACATGGAATAAATGAAAGTCGAAATTCCTGTTTCTATATGACAAGAACCAGAAATGCAAACAGACATCGTTGGCGTCACAGTGATGAAACCGGTAAAAAAAAGAAAATTAGGTTTTCTAATGCATCAGTACAAAGTAGGGAAGATTCTTAAAGTATATATCAAAATGAATTTGCAACCTATGCTATACTCAAATATGGTAGTTTGCCTTATTAATTATCAATTTTTCTTCGCAGCATCTATAACCATACTAAAGCTACTTATAAAAAAAAAAAAAAAAAAAAAAAACAAGAAGAATTTCATATGTTCGGATTTAATATCAGTCATAGATTCATTTTTCAACATCAACAGCTTAAATATTTACTAATACAAGGATCGCCCAGTAGTCGAAATTCGACCACAACGCCAGAAGAAAGACAAAAAATTATTTAATCGAAGCAGTTTGTGTAATGTGTGTTCTCATGCGAAGCTTGTGTGGGGTTTTCTTATATGTAGTTGTATTTGTTTTAAGCGTTTATAAAAATGAAAATATTATAATATATGCGTGCCGGGCATTTGAAATATAAAAAATAATGAAACACAGACAAATCTTCAAATACATGCCATTCAATTTTAACCCCGAATTCTAACTCGACACATACTTTAAACAAATATTTAAAAACCAATCAATTTTCATAAATTACAAACAAATCAATATAATCAAATGCAATAAATGCTGATTATATAAAAATAATAACTCACATAGTGTAAGAAGTTAAATCTATTGTTTGCTCCCTACCAAAATATGTATGTTAGAACTCTTACTTATATTTCATGATAGATACAGGAAAATATCATTTTAATCTCTAACATTAGAGATGGAAATTATTATTGCTGTTCTCTTTAGAATCAGTAGCAAACAAGTTTATAAAATCAAATATCTTACCGAGTATTTGTCACATAAATTGTAAGTTCCATGAATCTCAAAATTTTGTTATATTCCCTTTACTTGAGAAACATATCAGAAGAGAAAATAGTAATAGAATTTAGCTCTCAAAAAGGTCAGTTCCATTTACTAATTCATGAAACAAACTGATGAACAGAATAATAACAAAAAATCAACCAAGTGTGAGTCGGACTCGCACACGAAGGGTTCCGTACCATCGTACAAGATTTTTTGCTTAAAATATAAAATTATGTTTATATCAATAGCCTAAAAGTATACTACAATTAACAACTCAAAGTATACTACAAAAAACAAAAAAATTGTTAAACAAAAGGTTAAATTAAAGAACAATGCTTCTAAAAATGTATATTTTTAGTATTTGTCTTCCTACACACAAGTGAATTACACACTTTGTGAAAATTTCAACTCTCTACCTATTACGGTTCATGAGATAGAGCAGGAGACGGACGGACGGACGGACGGACATTATAAGCTAAGTAATAGGGTCCCGTTAGTTCCCTATGGGTACGGAACTCTAAAAATAAAAATATGAAGACGAACTTCATTGAAATTGTCGATATTTTTCAGTGCTCTACCTTTTTCATAAACCAAACAACTGCAACTGAATCCTTATTATATTAAGAGATCTTTACCTACATCTATAGCTTAACATCGGATGGATGGATGGATAGATGCCCATGCCCATAATAATACTATGTATGTATTTACATAATGTGTCTGTGAGTAGAATCAATTACAATTAATCCACCCAAAGGCAAAGCCCATTGAAGAGGTATTACTTTTCTCAACACCAATTATTAAACTCTTTTGCTTGAATATTTAAATCAGAATAATTCAAACCTAAACCAGTTTCACTGACGATTGTCGCTTAATTTGTAAATTTATACAAAAAAATAATAAAATGGAGAACGACGCCGGTGAGAATGTTAATTTGTACGTCCCAAGGAAATGCTCTGCTTCCGTTCAATTGAACATTGTTGATGTTGATCCCGAAACCGGCCGCATGACAGAAGGCTCAAAGGAATACGCTATCTGCGGTGAATTTCGTCGTATGGGTGAATCCGATGACTGCATTGTGCGTCTTGCTAAGAAGAATGGTCTTATTACCAGCCGTGTTTTCTAAGATGATGTATGCCAATTAAATAAATAAAGAAGTGATAGGGATAAACCTGAGCAATGTTCTTCAAATGAAAGAAATTGGCGAAATTAAAAATATAGAAGAAATGCCATCAAATTTATTTAGCAAAAATAGAAGGAAAGTCAGAAAGTGACTTTCAAAAGCATCGGCATTCAATTGGCCAGTAAAGAAAGTCAGTATATTACATCAACAAACAATGAACATAAAATAAGCATTCAACCTTGTCAGTATTCAGTTTGCAAATAAGATAGTTGTTCTTCTTCCAACTAGTCAATTTTCAAATAGGAAAGTGAGAAAGTACGATCCGATAGCTCCTATTTATGTATTAAATGTAAACACTGAACAAAAGCACAAGAAGATTGTTCATGAATGAACAGGGTAAGGCAGTAAGGATCTGTCTTCTATTTAGGTACTTGGGCAATAGTGTAATAATAAAAGATCGTTTAAGGAGTAGACTAAAAGTATAAATAGAAAAGAAATATGGAAATAAAATCAGTAGCAAATACAATCTGAAACACTAAGCCTATTAAATTATTTGCTGCTCACAGTGAACACGAACATACAATTCTATTCAAAAGTTGTACAGATTAATGATTTGATCAATTCGAAACCTTCATTCCCTGAGTAAAAATGTCCTAAACAACAAGTGTAGCAAACATTAGAATTGAATGAAATCTAATATCATTTGAAGTAAATTAAGATTAACCTAATAATAATAATAATTATTTATAAACATACATGGACTTGGTTCAGTGAACGCATGACAACCCAACCGCTTGATATTCCAGACGGTCGCTTCTCTGGTTTGAGGCCTCCACTCGATTTACTTGTTGTGCCCGAAGGTGCGTTTATGTCCTCATCGACATGCACAAGAATCATAAATTGAAGTGATTCCTTTTCATCCGAAACCTTTAGAATATGAATAAGATTCGATTTTAAATTATAATTTGAATTCTCATTTTCAAGTAGAGTCGAGTATAGTGGAGTGAAATGGATTCATACCTCTACACTTTGTATGGTTGCTTTCCATTTACCCAAATGCTCTGTCCAGGCATCTGTACGTCTCAAGTGAGCCTCGGTTTGTCGTTTTTCACTTTTCAGCCAATCCATTTCCTTTTCGAGTATTTGCAGCACCTTTGACTCTGGTTTCACTGAGTATTTGAGAGCATCTAATGCTTGATTCTTCTTATCAATACGTTCTTGGATTTGTTCGAGTTTCTTGAGGGCGTATGATGTGTGCGCGGCAACATCAATAGCAGCAACAGCGCCACTGCCTAAAATGCCGGTGCCGCTGCCACCACCACTGCCGCCGCCATTGAGATTATCCAATGAGGTAGTATGGGCATCATCATGACTATCGGTGAGTGTGCTCAAAAGCAAGGTGGGATCATTAAAGTCATTCGAATCGAGCGCCTCTTTCAATTGCCGATACTGTTCGCTTAGAACGAATGGTGGATAATATTTCTCTTCGAGCGTTTTCAATATATTCTTTTGTAAATCAAAAAATATATCTGGCCCAGCATCGCCCAACAGAAAGGTCTCAATTAGTTTGCGTTCATGTTTATCAATTTGTAGCTCTGGTTTCGGTACCCGAATGTATGTATAAAAGATTTCTGTACCCAATTGATGTGTGTTCGACTTGTGTGCGTGTTTCATCTCTTCGATGGCAAGATAACAACCGACCAAAGCACTCGCTTTTAATGGCTCCAAGAAGAGCGTTAAATAGCGTCGTCCAACGGCTGTATTCAATATCTCAACCAATGTAAGATCCTAAAAATTTTAATATATAGAAAACAATAATTGATTAATAAGAAATTAAATAATCTAGTATATTACACGGGCTTACAATATCGCTTGAGTAATTGCCATTCCAGCCAAATTTTGATAGATTTTTCTCGCACTGTACTTTCGCATATGTCAATTGTTGAACATAACGTTTCAGTCGAACGGCTGCTGTTAGCTCAGATTTACTTAGTGTATGTTCTTCGGTATCAGGATCAAGTCCTTTGGCACGTTGAAAATTCTGCATTGTTGTTGCATGCATCAAATCATTAACAATGCTTTTCCGTATAAGAGACAATTCTTCCAGATTACCCGAATTATTTATGATCTTGAGAAAGTCCTCAAAACTGGCAGCATATTCATAACTACGCTTGCTTATGGCTGCTGCAGCTAAACGCGTTTCAATTGTTTGTACAACTTTTTGATTAATATAATCCGGTGATGTTAACATTTTAATCATGGGAAAAAATACTAAAAACAATACAAAATGGATTAATTAAATTATGTATTTACTACATAGGCACTTACTTTTGTATGACAAAATTTCACTAAGTAGCACCTTCAGTGGTGGCAATGAGTAACCACGTGGTAGCAAAAGTATCACCATTATTTCGCATAATTTACGCAAAAATTCCATTTCCATATCCTCATCGACTAGATATGAATTTGTTGAAAAGACTGGAGCACTTGAAGTCTCAGCACTGGAAACAAATGATGACATAAAATAATATAATATGACAATATTGTAAGTTGTTTTTCATAATCAAAAGACTTAGAATGAATATAATTATATTGGGTATACAAGTAAGTTTTAAAGAAGACCCGTGCCAAACTCAAGAAGAACATGCGGCATCGTTAGGCATGACTTGCAGTTGAAAGCCATTGGTATGGCCCAAAAGGTCGGAAATTAGGTGCCTCGAGATATCGAACAGCATATCTTCCGAAATGCTCCTTCAATGGTACAAAGGGAAGTTGTTTTTGCTTCGTATCGTCACCGGCAATGAAAAATGGATTCATTATGACAATCCAAAACGTAAGAAGAAATATGCTAAGCGCGGCGAACCCGGACTATTGACGTCAAAGCCAAATATCCATGGAAGCAAAGTTATGCTCTGCATTTCGTGGGATCAGAAGAGAATCGTGTACTACGAGCTTCTGAAAAGTGGTCAGACGGGGCTTACTATAGACAACAACTGATGCGATTGAATTGTGCGATTGGGCCGGAATGGACAACCAGACGTGAGTCATTAATCTTTCACTATGACAAAGCTCGGCCGCATGTCGCAAACGTGGTTAAAACTTATTTCGATGGTACCGGAGTCCTAATCCACCCGTCTTGTGGTCCAGACCTTGCACCATCAAACTACCATTTGTTCCGGTCGATGCAGAAAGCCCTTACGGGAATACGCTTCACTTCAATTGAAGATATCAATAATTGGAGTGATGCTTTCTTGGCCTCCAAAAACGAACAGTTTTATTGGCACGGAATCCAAGGATTACCAGAGAAGTGGGGAAAAGTCATAGCTAGCGATGGACAATGCTTTCAATAAAATACCGTGTACCAATTCAATTACTGAAAATCGAGAAAAAATCCTTTAAACTTGACTTGTATACCCAATAGTATAAGCATCAAACGGCAAGCATTTAATTTGGCAAGGCTTTCCTGCTTAAACCACTGAACCGATTTTGACAAAAAAAAAAATACCAATTGAAAGGTATTTTTGGATAGTTTTTATTTTATCAAAATAGATCCAGAGGTTTAAGTGTAAAAAGGTGTTAAAGAAAACCGCTTTATTACAACAACAACTACAACAACACAGAGCCGTTGATGTGTGCGCGCAGTAGAATGGGAGAATAGAGAGGTTTGAGTTAGTGGTATGCCTCCCCATAAATTGATTTTAAAAGAAAACTGTATTGCATTATTAATACGGAATTTAAATACCGGAAAATCATTAGTTAACGGAACTCGCATGCGCGTAAAACGAATGCACCGAAATTCAATAGATTGCGAGTTGTTAGCAGGTGTAGCGCGTAATATCAGAATTTTAATTCCCTTTATTCATTTGACTTATTCGGGAACTCTTTTACCGTTCAAATTTCAAAGAACTTAATTTCAAGTCATTCCAGTTTTTGTGATGACTATAAATAAATCCCAAGGTCAAACGTTTCAAAAAGTTGGAATTTTGTTGATACAGCCTATGTTTAGTGACGGACAATTGTCTGTTGCCACCAGTAGAGTTCGATCATTCAGTGGATTGCGATTTTATATTTCTGAGACCATGAGGGCCATTTATAACGTGATAGTAGAGTTTTCACAAAAAACATTGTTTACAGAAAAGTTATTAGCACTTAAAAAAACAAATAGTTTTTTTTTCGAGAATGCGAAATTTGCCGGGCCGTCTAGTTAGGTATAAAACAATCAAATTAAGTACACAAAAATTTCTATAATCTGTATGATAATTTGCAATTGAGACAAATGTACTGCATATGGTGAAAAGAAAGCTTCGTGCATTTGAGTTCTAGTTTTCCCGATCAGTGATTATATTAAAAGCTTGCATGAATTCTGGCCAGTGAAATTTATTGGTCGAAATTCGAAGTATCAGTGTGAATAGCAGGCAAACAGATTTGGTTTTGACATTTCTCAACACTAAAATGGCAGCTTTCCATTTAAAATGCTCAAAATTGCATTTTCGACATTCATTACTGTTATTATTTGATTTGAAGAAATGTGCTGCCGCAGCCCATCAAACACTTTTAGAAAGTTATAGCGATGCTGCTCCATTATATTCGAAATTTCGGTTTTGGTTTCAATGATTTAAAAGTGGTCATTTTGATGTCAATGACAAAGAACTGCCTGGAGGACCAAAAAAGTTTGAAGATAATGAATTGCAAGACTTATTGGACGATGACCCGGCTCAAACTCTCAAGAAACTTGCAGACAGCTTAGCAGTTGATGATTCAACTGTTTCCAGACATTTACATGCAGTGGAAAAGATTCATAAAGAGGAAAAATGGCTCCCATACAAATTGAGTGAAAACTTGATTACAGACAGCTTCAAAATCGCAGTGTCATTGCTTGATAGGCAAAAAAAAAAAAAATAAGAGTTTTCTATGGTGTATTATGACCGGCGATGATAAGTGGATCTACTATAACAATTACAATCGCAAAAAGTCGGGTTAACCAAGGAAAGCCATTCACATGAACACTGAAGTAAAATATTCATGGTCATAAGGTCATGCTTTGTATATGGGTGGGTAGTACATTACAAACTTCTGAAACCGAACAAAACTGTGACTGGTATGCATTTTAAGCAACAATTGGAGCATTTGAATAACGCATTGTTGCTGAAAAGGCCAACATTAGCGATCAAAGTCATTCTCTTGCATGACAATACTCGGCCACACGTTGCAAGAGTTGTTTTGGAGATCGAATGGAAAGTTTTGTCGCACTCAGCGTAATCAGCGTGTTTGAATACAATTTCATTCTATGTTACGAAAGTAAGTACTTTGTTTAAGTCAATTAAAAATTTCGAGTAAATATGATGTCAATATTGAGAAATCTAACATGGTCTAACAATGAGATGAAGGAAATTGATACACACATTGCTTAAAGGTTCGTAGGCAGTTTTAGTACATGTCAATGCCTTTCGTGATGTCCTTGGTTCGTCGATTTGATGCAAGGAACATCTAATGATGATCAACCTATCAATCCATTCTTACTCAATGTACTAAGTATGTAGCATGTTTTCTTTCAATATACAATTGATTCTTTTTATGGAATACCAATACTTTTAAGATACAATATTAAAGTCAATTGGCCGATAACTGCAGCTCTGCAACCTTATAGAAAAATAAAATAAAATTACGAAAGCGTCACACAACACATAGTATTTTGCCAAAGCACAAGGAGGCGCATCTTCAATTTGCAGATTGAGCCATCAATTGGAAAATAGTATATGTTGATTTCAAAATTCATCTGTTTGAAATTGATTTAATGAAAAGATTATTTGATTTAGACGAAATGAATTGGAAGCTTAATGGCTCAGACAATCTTCTTTACTTTTTCAAATGCAATTTCATTGACAATATGAAGTTATGGCGGTACGTTGAAGATATCGAGACCGGCATGTCATCTGAGGCAGATGACTAATCAAGATGGCCGAATGCAGCATGGAGTAGCCCTGTCAGCTGTAGGAAGACAGTCTGGTTGTTAACAGGGTTGTAATCATATAACATCAAGAATAACAAGAAAAGACAACATTTAAGTTTTGGGAAACAGGTAACTGTTCATCTCATTTTATTAATGCAAATATGTAAGGAGTTGTCATTAATTTTTCAACAAGATATCATCGTGCGCATTCATGTGAGTAATGAGTTCTGGAAGATGACAGTTCTCGGAATTCAAATCATCAAAGAGAAGTGAGTGTGTTGCATATTAGAAATATCAGATTTTACAAATAAACTACTTTATAATAAGTATTGAACACTGAAGAGATTAAGACTGCTATTATTTCTGATTGGAATAAACTTGATGTCAACCTTTTAATAAAGTTATCTAAATCAATAAAAAATTACACTTCTATTGACTATTAAAATGTCAACAACCTGCAAAAAATCTCAAAGGATGTTTAATCAAAAGATTTTTACTTCTCTTATCATAATGAGACACCTGAAAATAAGTTTTCTTAAAAAGAAATTCTTAAATAAAACAAAATTATCTCTATTAAAATTTGTTACATTATTTTGTTGCTTTTTATTTCACTCAAAAAACTATATTTTATTGGCAAATCTAAAAAAAAATATCCAAAATATTTTTCACACTATATTATTTTAATACATATACTTTGGATGAAGACGGGAGTATAAAAGGATAAAGTTTCATAAAACTTATCAATTTATTATTATGAACTTTTTCATTCGAAAAGATAAAAAGTTTATTTGAAACAAAATTATGAAAATCATTCCTACAGATCTAATATAATAAAATAATAAATGGAGATTTTTGGATCATAAATCCCTAAAAATATACTAATCCTATTCTCATTTTGCATCTTTGAAAATAAAGAAATAAATATGAAGAAGTGAATATCTCTGATCGTGACTATTAAGAATGTAATAAAGTCTTTGTATGGTTCAGGTCTTCTTTACCACTATCTCCATTATTTCGTATAATTATATACATAAAGTATGTATATAGATTTTAACCTGTCGGAAAGGGAAAGACATATATAATCCATGGGTATGTCAGTTGTCGATGCTACGAAAATTCAAATTTAGTTCAAAATGTTATGTTATGTTATGTTTGGATTCAATAATTTGCTAAAGATACTAATAAATGGCTGTAGGTTAGGTAGCAAGGGAAACCTGATATAAAGACCAGTTCACTTGTCCTATTGTGTTGTCACAGACATCACATTCTACCATACTCCCTTAGAAACCAAACCGAAATATTCATGAATATAATAAATATAATATCCATAATTTTGAAGTCATCAAGTTCAATAAAATTTTAAGAACGAATTACATATCCCTCTACTTATAATACGTACGTATATGATACCTACGTATATCTAAGATTTTTTTTTAAATACCTCCATCATGGGCGTAGCCAGGTACGGGTGTAGATATTTTATTATTTACTACAATTGTTTAAAAAAAAAAGATCGAAGAATAAAAAACCTTCAAATTTATTTAGAAATGCTGTAAAAAATTAAGTAAAGAGAATTAATAGCAAATAATAGACACTTCAAGTCGACTGAAGTGAAAGGAAGGGTATGACAAGAGAAGACCTTAAAGATCAAACTTTACGGAAGTGTTAAAGGAGGCGGAAATATTCTTTCCTGCAACAGTCTTGTACAACAAGCAACATAGAGAGGTCCTTTTCTACACTGTGTCGTGTGAAAACATGGTTGAGGGCAACGATGCTAGAGAACCGTTTAAACGGTCTATGTATGCTTAGTGTACACAGAAAAATTGTACAAGAAAATGGCGATAAAATTACACGTGAAATTTTGAAACTATTTTGCGGTGATATCGAAGACTACTATTAGTGTAATAAAATAATTAATAATAATTTTTTTTTATTAAACGTTTTTGAAGTATGCATATTATTTGTGTTTCCTTGCCTGCCCAGCGCCGCCTCCCTGAACAAAATCCTGGCTACGCCCATGACTTCCATTATTTCAATTTTGAATGGCGAGAAACTGCTAGTGCACATTTATTATAACAAAAGCAATGAACACTCATACAACCCACAGGATTCATTAGCAACGGAAGCAAACTGATTATGAACTTTGTTTAATCCATGATTGGTGAATATGGGTCAGTAATTTATAGTGTCCAAATTTCAGTTCCATAGTACAAAAAACAAAAGAGATACCCCTCCTAGTGGTCCAATGGTCTTGAAATTTGCATGGTTGGTGACTATGGGTCAGACACTTATAGTATCCAAATTTCTACTCCATAGTACAAAAAAACAAAAAAGTTTTTCTAATAAAAACAATAAATGGCTTGAATATGGGAAATACCTCTCCTAGTGGTCCGAATCGGATAATTTTGACAAATGTATTGCGTATAGTGAAAAGAAAGCTCTCAACTTTACGCAATTTTGGCAAAAAACTGAGGGACAAGTTTGTATACATACAGACGGACATGGCTAAATTAACTCGTCTCGTCAAGCTGATCAAGATTATATATATACGTATGAGCTGTTATATTTGAAAGTGGTATAAGTCCACTTTAAAAAAAAAAAAAAATGAGTTAACGATAATTTTAGTAAGATATGGACACCTTCTTTCTATATTAATAATAATATATTCAATTTTTTAAAAATTTTTTACAGAAAGTAAACAAAAGAATTTTGGGTATATAATGCTATAGCAAAAATTTTTGTTTTTGAAAGTGAAATAAGTCCATTCCAATACAATATAATATTTGTCTTGTCTTTTATCATATGATTAAACTGTTATTTATTTGCTTGCTTTGTATTTATTTGTATACTCATCGCGCAGTGAATGTGCTTGATATGAGTATGCGATATCAAGATTGATCTTGTCAGCTTTCAATTCGCAACTACCGTCTGATACCAATTTTATTTAAGTAGGAATTTAAGACTACCACAAGTGCCGTAAAAGATAATTTTTGAAAATTTCCACACTATGAAAGCCATTACACGCGTTCTAATAATCCAAATAGACAATACATAAACTCTGACTTGAACTTAAGAAAAATGTACAACTTGTATGTCGAGAAGTCCGAAGAGAACAATGAAACATTTCTCAGTCAACGAACCCAGATAAATATTTCACATTTTCCTTTGATATACAAAAGGCCTTTCCATATCCGAAGTTATCAGTTTCTGTTGCATACTATAAGTGATATACATATGTAATTATTTAATTGAAGGTTTTCATAATTTCCATGATAACAGAATTCATATGTATGCATGGAAGAAAACTGTAGCATCTAGAGGAGCGGAAGAAATAGCATCTTGCTACCTGAGACATATTCAGAATGTTACAACCCAAGCCCACATTACTTAGCATACAGTGATATGTGTATAAGATAAAATCGAAATATGAAGCTCACTCTGATGTGGTTAAGGATTGTTCAATCAGCGGATAATAACATAAATGTTATTGACCATAAATTATTTTTATCCGGTCATTCATTTCTTCCAAACGACAGAGATTTTTGAGTTGTAGAAAAAGCAATAAAGCAAGAGAATCAGTTGTATACTGCTCAAGACTATTTTAATGCAATAAAAACTTGACAAAAAGAAGAATAGTTTCATTTTGTATGAAATAAAAAGATTAGATTTTGTCTCAACCAATATCAAACAGGAAAAAAAAAAAATACAGACAGAGAAATTGTGAAGTGGCTGAAAATATGCTGGATGAGGTTTAAAAAGGGATATTTTATAAAACAAGTATGGGAAGCAAGGAAGACCTAAAACACAGCAAAATTAATATGATGCCACTGTATAATACTTCGAGATCTATAACGATATGATCAGTTTATTGCCTTACATACCACATATTTACCATTAATACTTCACTATGCTTACTGTAGAGGAGAAACAAGTTTTAGAAAGGTTTATTGTTATTTTAGTAATCTTGAAGTAATTTACATTATTACTGAAATTAATTCTTAATAAACTCGGATTTTCGTATATGTATTTAAATGTTTTCATTTCAAATATAATTTTTTACATTGACAAAACCATTTCATTGAACATAATGTCTATAAAAATGTGGACTTAAATTTCTTCTTATATATTTGTTTTTGATTTTGTTATTTTTGAAAGTGGAATAAGTCCATTTGGATCTATAAAAAACCGTGTTTCCTTTAAATAACTTTAATAACCATTATTGAATAATAAATTTTAACATGTTTACAACATTAAAAACATCATTCGAATTGATTAACATTTGCCAATATTTTGAAATTAATGCAAATGCAAACCCTTAAATATCTCGGAACATGAAAAAGTAGACTTATACCAGTTTCATAAACAACAGCTCATATGTCTCTTTCTGAGTGTTACAAACATCATGAAAAACTTATAATAAGTACTATTCACTGCGTGAAGAGTATAATGATTTATACAAATACCTTCTATTATCTGTCTATTTTATTTCTGTTGATTATGGGATACAGTAAAACTGATAAAAATGTTTGCCATTACTTCAAATTTGATGAAAAGTAAATCAAGATAATGGGAACACCTATTGGATAGAAAGTAATTTCTTCGTACAAAATACTTCTATATCAGAACTGTTTCAGTCAAACTCACTATCACTCTCTCCCCTACAAGACGCCCTACTTGAACGCCAATGAGACAATGTTAACATTCATAAATTTCATAAGTTTTGAAACTATTAATTTAAAATTCATTCTTTCATCAATTGATGATTTAATAAAATTTAGCATGTTTCGTTTTAAAGACTCTCATTAATTTCCATATGTTTAATCTGTTTGTCCTCTTCAAACTATGTTAAAGTGATTAGAGTTCAGGGTTTATTTGATATCCATACTATTAAGGGTGCATTGCTGAAATTTCGAATAGAATAAATGAATGAAATGATATAAACTTACGCTCTTGCCTCTGCAATGCGTATCTTTTCCAGATGTACTGTTACACGATTAACCATATCGACAGCAATAATTTTGGCTGCATCCATTTTCAATGAACGATCGTGTATTTTTTGTATAGCATGCCAAAGATCCTCACGGACCACATTGTTGATAAGCTTTGGTTTGGTCACAACGTAACTATAGTAAATAAGAAAAGAAAAGATATTTTACATAAAATTTATGTAATTTATCCAATATCATTCAAATTCTTACTTACCCCAACCAAGGCAACATAAAGTCACGCAATACATATTCAATAATCTGTTGCAATTGTAGATCAACAGTTTTACCGAATATCAAAGGTAAATTCGATTGATTCTTAATTGGATTTGGCAAATCAAAAATGTTGCTTCTAGAAAGAAAGAAGAAAAAAAAAAGAAGTATTAATTATTAATATATTTTCAAATATATAGAAATCTATATAATAATATTTACTTTGTGGCATTATAGAGTAGATTTAATGGTTGACGATTGGGCTTCGGCGGTTCATCGGTTGTAAATATATGATGTACATAGACTGTGCCAGCAATAGCTGAAATATATGTATATATAGAATTTGATGAATCATTAATCTGTTCTATTCGGTTCTGTTATATTTTTAATATAAAATAATAATAAACATAATTGTTGATAAGCATTTATTTGTTTCTTAAAATTAAAATAAAATGGAAAATTCTTATTTAAAAATAATGGGCAAAGTTATATATTGTATTATCAATTGATAAACCAACAAACTGAGGACTTCGTCACCGTCGTCATCATCATTGTCGACATAGTATGATTAAAAATTGTATTGTTTAACTGTGTAACTGATAATGAAATTAATTATCGAGAAAGAACATTAACATCAATTTCCGGCTAAAATGACTGAAGCTTTTATACTCTCCAAAAATAATGAAGAAAAAGTTGAACATTTTTTAATTATAATGTTTGTTATAAAAAAAAAAAAAATATTAAATTTCAAATAATTAATTTGCATGGGTATTCATCAAAAATTATAGTCATTTCATTATTGTTTATGTTGTTGTTATTGTTGTTGGTTCAACTCTTGAATACAAATTGTGAAGGTAAGTAAATCTTATCATCATGGTGATCATGTTCTATGCAACGAAGATCTTTGCATTCATTACGAATTCATTTGCCAGCTTGATAATATCAAATCTTATGCAATGTGAATTATTTTTTTCGCTATCCAATTTATCAACAAAAAGAGTAAAACAAAATTAGGCGAGTCTCAGGTTTGTTAGTCTAATTTGGGGATTCCCAAAAAATGAAAATAATTATAGAAAAAATCTACACTTAGATGAGTTCTTTCATTCATAGAAGTAATAAGCCAAATAGTACATATAATCTTTTTCATACTATTATGCCAACATACCCCAAAATACCAACGATCTGATTAATATTCAATGTACCAACTGCTTTATAAATTTATGATTTTTTGTTTTGAATATTCACAATTGTCTGTATTACAAGTAAACATTTCCCTGACACAAAACATTGCATCTGTTCCCTTTTCATAAAGAAGACCGAAGAAGAATACATGCCTGATTGTTAACCCCTCCCACCTCCAGCGACTATAGCTACCATACCTAGTTTAAACAAGTAAAAAGAAAATATCCTTTGACTACTATGTCGAAACTGTAATACTCTTCAAGCACATTTTAAATCTGTCTGATTATTGTTCTAAGTTCATGTTTTGTATGGCAGGTATCCCTCCTAGTGGTCCGATGGTCTTGAAATTTACATGGTTAGTGGATATGGGTCAGACACTGATAGTGTCTAAATTTCAAGTTCAATAGTATAAGAAACAAAGGAGTTTTTCTAATAAGAACATGAATTTGAATCTGGGTTTATATGGGATATACCACTCCTAGTAGTCCGGGGGTCTTGAAATTTACATGGTTGGTAAATATGGGTCAGACACTTATAGTATCCAAATTTCTGTTCCATAGTACAAGAAACAAAAGAGTTTTTCTAATAAGAACATGAATTTGAATCTGGATTTGTATGGAAGATACCCTTCTTAGTAGTCCGAGAGTCTTGAAATTTACATAGTGGGTAAATATGGGTCAGATTATAGTGTCCAAATTTAAGTTCCATAGTACAAGAAACAAAAGAGTTTTTCTAATCAGAAGAACAATTTGAATTTGGGTTTGTATGGGAGATACCCTTTTCTAGTGGTCTGATTCGGCTGATACTTTATGGGGTCTCCGATGTATCCCTTTGTGTGTTACGAACTTAATGACAAACTAATAATACTAATAATGAAATTCAGATTTATCATAATTTAACAGACAAAACTGTAGCTTGGAATACTTGTATAAAGATCAGAATTTAAAACATTTGTATACATACTCGTAATGTGTGGCGAACATATGTAGTAGTAGTAGCATTAAATGTATGAGTCCAATGGGCATGATGCTTTGGAATCCTAATAAAATAAAAAGTTGTGAAAAAGCCGGTTGACTTCTATAGGCGTTTAACTTTTTTTGAGTAATTGGGAATTCTGAATTCAAATCTCTCAATATTATTTATTATTAGTATATCTTCAGTTGGTTAGTTCATAAACTGACAGAACAAATTATTTAACTAGAAATGCCCAAGACCCAATTCCCAAGCATCAAATGCTTATAATCATTTCCATATACATATGTACATATGTATAATATAATAAAATATTCATACATATTTTAAAAATCTTTTTCAATGCTTTACAAACATTATAACAAACAAATTGTATGAATGAAACATAGTACATACATGTATGTACGTAATTTTACATACATACATACATACATATGTATCTAACAACGCTCGCTGATTGCTGCCTCATACTATTTCAGTTGATGTGACTTAAACAAAATAACAAACCAAACCAAACTAAACAGAAGCAAAGTCATTCAATTACTCACCCGCACCGACTAATACTAGCGAGTAGATAACAAAAGCGAAGAATAGAAAGAAAGTGGGATAATACCAAATGATGGCCAACAGTGTCAATGTCACAGCGGAAGTAAGAGTCTTCCAGTTTAATTGTAGTACACGTAAAATTCTATGAAAGGAAAATATTAAATATGATACGACATATGGTATATTTATTATTTATAGGCAATACAAATCGAAATTACAATTATATTTTGTAGTTTTTCCAATTACCTTGTTGCTGATAGTGTAAAATGTGCTTGTGCTTTAGATGTTGATGTTATAGACACTGGTTCAATGGGAAATAATGGGAGGCGACGACGTTGTTGTGGCTCCATTGCACACTTAATAGTGTCGAGTGATGAGTTTTGTGTGTCGTCAATTCAATGAGGGAGCCAGAGAAACTCTCTGTCGATTCGAATGTGTGGGCGAGGCGGCGTAATACTAAGTACGCCTTAAAATTATTTAAACAATAACAAAATTAAAGAAACAAAAATTCAACAAATTTTTGTTTTTTGATGTGTGTTTGCGTAGTTTTTCTTCTCTTTAAATATTTTATATTAAATGGCTTAAGCATTTTGTTGTTGTTATTATTATTTTTATACTATCATTATTTAGTATTCTTGTTGCATACGCGTTTCTTCTTATTGTTGTTGTTGCTGTTGTTTCTCCTGACTCTGTTGTTGTTGCTGTTGTCATTTTTTGTATAAAGTCACTTGCGGTTTTTTTTCTTTTCTTTTTTATTTATTGTTCTTGTTGTCATGAAGAATATAAAAATAGTTTCTCAATGACCACCGACGACCGAGCAAACGAATGCGTCAATTCTCATTTAACTTCCGCCACTTTCGCCTTTACCTTTTGCTTTAGTTTTTGCCATTCTGTCGCTGTTATTATTATTATATTTATTATTGTTGACCCGGTAGCTTTGCCTTCTGTCCCGGCCTCTGTTTCTTTTTGGTCTAATGTTTGGTGTGGTGTCTCGAAGTATTCGTCGTCGTCGGCGTTGTCTTGTCGTATGTTACCGATGACCGACACCTGTATAACACAACACGGCAGCTGCTTCACTTTCCACACACGCTGACTAATGATTTTCTATAGATTTATTCTTATATGTATAAATCCATATACATAATTTGTTGTTTTTTTTGTTATATTTTTATGAATTGTTTCATATAAAATCAATAAATCGTAGGCAACAAGTTGAAACTGCGCATCCTGCAAACACTTGGACTTGGATTCTGTTGTCAATTGCAAATGATAAGCATATGTTTCAATATGGATAAGCAAGCATCTGGAGTTTACTTATAAACAAGAAACATCAATTTCTATTAATTTTTCCAAAATACAATACAAAAGTGTAAAAGGACACGCATTGCAATTTCTTACATTAAAGCATTTAACACTTAAATTTTTTCTTTGGTTTTGGTTTTGGTTTTGTATTTGTTTTCTTTTTTAGCAACACATTTTTGTTTGCGAATAGTATTTCATTTTATCAATTAGTAAATAACTTCTTCGTTGTGATTATTTTAAATTACGTTTTTTTGTTGTGAGGCTATTTTGCGACGAACTTTGATTTTAAATCAGCTGATTTTGTTGCATGTTGCCAGCCTTAAGAAAAAGAGTGTGGCCAGCTATAATATAGTTAATGAGCGTAAAAATCACATACTCTCGCAAAGAGAAATGAGTATAACATTTAAGATTAACATTTAACGTTAACAGCTGGTACATCCTCGTAGTTGTGAGAGACAAAAATATGCGTAGTTGTGAGCGTAGTAAATCACTAGTTACTATAATTGAAATTCGCAACAACAATATGGAAAATATAACAGAAGACAAAACGAGCATTAACATTTAAAGTTAACAGAAACAAAAACGAGCTATTTTAACTAAAATTCTGGAAATGCGCGATTGGTTAGCGGAACCTGGCAGCACTGTTGCATAGAGAAGAAAAATGTTATGCAGCCGTTAAATTTTTGAAGCTCAATTCAAACACAAAAATTTATAGCATTTGCATTGATTTAAAGAAAGAAAACATTTTATTAAAAATTATATTTTTTTTCGATCGTTATTCAAAAATTGACTCGCTAATTTTGTGTTTTTACATTTCATATTGGATTAGCTTGAAAGACCGAATGTCGTATGTGCTGAGCCTCTGCTTTCTCTTCATTTCTTTCCTTGCTTCAGATCACGTTGTTGTCTTCTTCTGGTCGGGTCAAATGACTTTGAATACCTGGTTGCTACTTAGTAGTAGTCAAGATATGCTGTAAATTGATTCAAAATCTAAGGAAAGATAAGATTGTTAATTTAAATTTTCATGATTTTCTTTAATGTAATTTTCAGGTCCTTTAGTGATATGTTTAAAATTTCATGGTCTGAATGCCGTGTTTGTTTGTGATTTTTTATTTATTAGTCGCCTTAGCTTAATGTCTCGAAACTGTATATGAAAAATGTTGTCCACTAATTTCGACCGATTTAGTTGATCGATTTTGATGAAAAAAACGCTGTATGCTACAGGAAGCTTGCTATAATACACTAGTGAAACCCACATTCAAGTTAGTTAAGTCGTTTTTGAGATTAACGAGTACAGACAAAAAGAGGCTTACGATAGATAAATTGTTGACAAAAATTACATAAACAGTCACAAAATAAACGAATATTTCGGCATTAATTCATTTTGGATATCATGGCGTTGCAGTTGCTCCCATAATATCATATAATATTTGGATAATAATTTAAAAAGCTCTATAAAATTTCCACTGTTGCCCATATCATTAAGGTTAAGGCATTCTCGATGAGCACTAAATGTCAGATGCTGTGAGGCTAACAATCATTCTAACAAATTATAAGTTATAACCAATACTTTTGCGATTCCCTAATCAATCTCTCACTTTCTTGATTTATTATTGTTTTTCCGTGTTTGATTCCTTTATAGGATTCCATTCATTTAATCATGCACTTCACGTGTCCTGCACTTTGTTCATGTCTTTGCAATATTTGACTCAAATCGTTCCAGTGTTGTGTCTGCAAATGTGAAAAAACTCTACAAGGAAAGTAATGAACTTTGTCTAGAGATATGGAATAAGCCAACCATCTACGATGTTGCGTTTCACCGGTAATCAATTTTCTCTAGGTTTTGATCGGAATCTATCTGAATTACGTCGTGATGCCGGATTCCGGATCTAGGTCTATAATAGACTCTCTTAATTGATCTTATTGCTCTTGATTTTTCCTTCAGACTCAAGACGCCTAGCTCCGTCGCTGTCAGGAATCATAACTGTCGTTCTTCGGATTATGATTTCAATAACTTGATTAGAGCATCTTACTAAGAAAGAAAGCAAATCATATGGCAATTTTGTTTTTGTCTATTCTAATCACTTTTCATTACAATCCCAATTTCATAGAGCTCATTAACAACTTCACATTTATTTACATTTTCTGAAAAGAAACCAGTAATAAAATTTTTATATTTTTTTTTTGTTTTTAAATAATAAATACGGCATGTCCATATATTACTAAAACTAATTTGGTTCATTTGTGTCAAACATATTAGACAGCACATGAGTGGCAAATAACCTTTGCATTACATGTTTATGCTTACTAATTAGCTTATGAGTGGACTATCTGCTAACTGCAAATAAATTATGGCTATGTAGATGTGGTCACAAGATCAGAAGGGAGATGACGTTTGAGTCTCCTTGAGAACTCTTTGTGCATAAGCGCTGCTGCAAGAGTAAACATTCAGCCTGTCATTATAACGACTGCTGTGCAAATTAATTTCGTCGATAACTGTAGGCATCCGAAGGTCGTTGTGAATTACAGAATTCCGAACGTACCATGGAGCATTCGTGATTCGACGCAATGCTTTATTCTGCAAAGTTTGAACTTTTTTTGAACGGTACGGAACACTTTGTTGCTCAGGCTTAGTTGGCTGTTAGGTCGCAGTAACCATGCTAATTTTTTTAGTTTACCATAACAAGCTGCAGTAGTAGATGAGATGTGTGTTTTTCAGGTAAGACGCTTATCAAGGAGCAGTTCTAAATATTTAACACGGTCAACTTGCAGGATGGTAGTGTTGTTTAGCGTAACTGTAGGATAAACACCTCGTCTAAGTTTGAAACAGCAATGAGCAGATTTACCCCAGTTTATACCAATATTCGACCTTTTTGTCCAGTGTGAAAATCGATTGAGATATTCCTGAACTTCAGCCGTTGCCGTATCAATGGAGCTATTATTGCAGATTATGGTGGTATCATCCGCATAAGTAGCTAGTAGGGAGCTATTGCTAGCAGGAGTGGGCATATCCGCAGTGTACAGGAGTGGTCCTAGTACACTGCATTGCGGAACACCAGCTCCAATATTACGGATGGTGGATTTGGCATCTTTTAAATAAAATGTGCGGCCACAGAGGTATGACTGCAGCAGTAAGATTGCAGTGTTGGGAGGACCAGCTTCGCCTTGTGCATCAAACCATCGCTCCACACTTTGTCAAAAGACCTGATGTACTAGGAAGACTGCAGAGCTGTAATCTTTGTTTTCAATTGCCGTAAGGATATGATTGATGACACGGTGAACATGCTCCGGAGTACCATGGTGTTTCCTGAAACCAAATTGATGATCAGGAATAGCTCTTTGGACACCAGCTGCTTTCATCATTTTATCCAGAAATATTCTTTCAAATATATTGGAAAATGTGGGCAACAGACTTATCGATCTATATGATTCGACTCGATCTTACTAGGTTTCAATAGCATAATGATCTCGGCACACTTCCACTGAGTGGGGAAGTGATGAAATCGTAGCATGCTAGCAATTATACCATTAAGATTACTTAAAAGTTCGCATAAACACAAGTGTACAGTTAAGTTAAAGTTGGTATTACTTTTTACGTTAATTTTGTTAAAATAAATATTTTAAAATAACATATGAGTATGTCTTAATCCCCATCAGAGATGTGCAGTGAATGTATCGTTTTCAT
Source organism: Amiota mariae (assembly GCA_035041805.1). Lineage (NCBI taxonomy): Eukaryota > Metazoa > Arthropoda > Insecta > Diptera > Drosophilidae > Amiota > Amiota mariae. The sequence continues at coordinate 72,930 of JAWNKV010000058.1, forward strand.
GAAGAGCTCTCAAAAGGAACGAGCTCCTTCGCTCTCAAAAAAAAAAAAAAAAAAAAAAAATTATGAAAGAGAACGAATTGGTGCTTGTGTATTCTTAACATTCTCTCTGCTCATAGTCTGTGAAACAGAAACAGTTTCAGTATTGAACGTGGAATCTTTCGCTACCTTCTTTTTTACCTTCGCTGCACATCTCTGATCACCATCATGAATGCTTTACAATAAAGTCTTGTGATTAAGTGACTACCAAAGCTTCGTAAGAACATTTCAGTTTAGTGACTACCAAAAAACTTTGGTAGGACATTGTCCTTAAGATATTGACTTATACTTGAGCACATGTTTGGGTGGTTGGTTGTTATTGGTACATACCATAACATACGAGTATAATGAATGATTTTTATATTGGTTGCGTTCTCTGGAGCCTCCAATCCTTGCATTAAATAATCAGAATACAATTTAAGTATTTTTTTTCATATTTTCTTTTGATTTTATTTGTTGCGGTTTATCATTTCATTTGTTACATACATATCTTTAAAATTTATAATTCGAAATAGAAAATACACATATTTGCTTTAATTTATGTAATTACATTTTGTTGCACTTGTTGTTGTTGTAAATAAAATATGTTTACTTGAATTTAATGCGCCGCAATGTACTAATATTTTTTCTTATACCTCACTCTCTCTCCCTCCCCTCTCTCTCTACCCTCTCTCTAACTCACTCTCTCTCTAACTATTTTAAAGAAAAAAAAAAAAAAAACAAAAAAACAATTAGTTTACTTAAACAATCAAAACAATTAATTTAAGTATGAAAATAGTAGTCACGTCGCTTTTTGTTGTGTGGTGACCTTTATCTTTGAATACACCAAATTTGAATAGCAGCTTCTCATCTTCATCTTTATCCTATTTATGGATGTCACTTATATATTTTAAATATATATTAAATATTTTTCTTTTTGATTTCAAAACTTGATGTTGTCAATTATAGTAAACATAAATATATATAAATGTATTGTGGCTTCTTTCTTGATGGCGCAGCAGAAGGAGCAGTATTTCAAATTATGGCATTTTGAATCTTGAATTTTGTATTTTGTATTTTGTATTTGGTTTTGTTTCGTTTGGTTTTGTTTGGTTTAAATTGGTTTGGTTGCTTTATTGTTTTTTGGTTAGATTGCGCAGAGCACGCTTACGTGTACTCAAGAGATTCTTGAGTATAAGGTTACGGACAAAGACTTCACCGAATAGGGTTTCTGTAAGATGTATGACGAGTTGAAGCAATGCATGTGGTAGATAACCTGCTGTGTGTGTAGAGTGTCCAAGTGTCAGAAGTGCAGATTTTACATACGTTTCAGCATTGGGGGCAAATAGCGTCGGTTGACGTATTTTCGTCATATTGGTGGCAACGAAACCAGGTTGTACACTTTGAATAACAATACCGCGATCCCTATATTCCGATTGCAAGTCATCACTGAACTTATTGACAAAGGCCTAGAATAAATTCAGAGTTGTTTAATACATATGTATGTATGGATTCTCAATTCAAACCACACATACCTTTGTTGCACTATAAACGCTCAATAGTGGATTAGGTATGACACCAGATGTAGATGACAGATTGATGATGACTCCCTTACGCTTCATAACCATTCCAGGTAATATTATAGCGCACATATGAGTAACAGAATGTATATTGGTCGAAACTATATTACTCAAGAACTTGGGATCCGTATTATAGCATTCGAGGAAGTACTCTGGATGTTCATAACTAATCCCAACATTATTGATAAGCACGCCAATATCCAAGCCACTAATGGCAGCATCAATTTTCTCATAGATTCCTGTACCCTGAGTAAAGTCAACATCAACAATACGTACCTCGACATCAAACTCTTTCACTGCACAACCCAATACATTAAAATATTTTAAAATTATTCATTAATATTTTTTTTTTTTTTTTTAAATAATATATATTTATATTGTTTTAAGTATAAAAAAAAAAACAAAAAAACAAAAACAGAACTTACTTATTTCCTGGGAAACAGCATTAAGTTTCTCCAATGAACGACTGATCAACACCAATTTGAGACCTTTGCGAGCTAACTGTAATCAACAACAACAATTTATTAAAGTACTAAGTATTATAAATAAATATACAATATGCACAATAATTTTTGATTCTAAACTGTGCCTGCAATGATACAAAAATCACTTAAACTTTGTAATTTGTTTAATATTCGTAAAATGAAATTCAACAATTTGCAAAAAGCATTTCAAATCAAACAAAATTCGCACGCTTGTAAAACACAAATTTTATGAGCCAAAACAAATAGACTAAGTTCATCCAATGCACGTTCGCACTACAATAACTTGTAGCATACATATTTGCATATGTATGTCTAAAGTTCAACAAATTTTTTACTTATTCTAATACGGCAAGTACTATTACTTAATATTGAATGGGTGCCCTTAAAAAATGTGTATGTATTGTACTAAGTACCTACATACAATATGTCTAAATGAAATTCGCGCGATTTTGTTTGTTAAGAAAATAATATACTTAGTACTCGTAGTAAGTACTTAGAAAAATGCATGAAGTTCGATTAGGACGAATATTGAAGATCTTTCGTATATGTGTAAATATATATTATCGATTTATAGATTATCTTTCAGGTTGAACAGGCTGCTCGCAAGTGCACACAAGTGATGTCTCTTTTTATGTGTTACAAACTTCATGACAAACTTGTAAATACTATTCAGTGTTAATAACCATAAAATATTTTCAGGTAAAATTCTAATATAACATTAAACAAACCTCCTGGGGTTTGCGATCTTGATATTTTGAGGGATCTCGGGGATCCAGAGATCGATGTCAATCGAAGCCAAAATTAATCCACAAAGTATCAACGACATCTGTTATTTTAATTACGACTGAAATCGGTTGTCAGTCTGTACTTTTATCAAGCGGTTCGTTATACAATATAAACATTTAATGATGGAACATATAAAAACCCTTCAGATAGAAATTCAGAATATCATACAATAAATAAGATAAAAATAACATTAAAAGTTGGTTTCATCCGCATCTATCTTTCTATACATATTATTAGGACGAATTAAGATACATTTGAAATCCTTTGTGTTTCAAAGAAATCACTCAAATCACTATTTATTATACTATATATATAAATATTTATGGATAAAAATAATTGTAGACTTCCCAATTCAAAAGCAAAAGTATTTAGAATGCAATTAATAATAATTTATGTGTTTATTAACATTATGAGATGTTTAAGACCTTTCAATTATTACAATATACTGATACTAAGTCTATACGCCCCGTCATATACGTATGTTTGTATATAAGAATTTAAAATAGAAATGTTCCTAAGAGGAGCTCAACTAAAAAATCAATGATTATGCAAAAAAATGAAAAGTTTATTAATGATTTACAGATTTGTCAGCGTAAAATATTTGAAGAGAGGCAACAGTAAGAAAATGATTTATGTAGTAATAAAAAACAAAAACTTGACAAACTTTGGTTTCACTAATTATTTTATGCCTTTCACAAAAGATACTCGTACGTACATCATCTACATAGCATATATTGTGCTATTGGTTCTGGTTCAAATACTGTTATTGTTAGTTTTGGGTATATGTACGTCATATAGTACATATTTCATTCTGTTAAACCTACATAAGTATTATACTTTGAGCAATTATTTAGATTAAAATTTGAGGGAATATTTTGTCGAAATTCCTGTATCTTCGGATACGCAAAATTTCTGAACCACTCAATAGATTTTGATATGATCTTCACTGTCTTTAAGAGAACTTTCTATGGAAGGCGGATATGTACAATATATTGTAATTAAGTCGTTGTACATTGGCTATATGGAGGCTTAGAGACATTTTTTTAAAATCAATCATCGTCTTTATTAAACATCTCCTTTTGTTAGTTTTGTTGTGCGTAGATAAAATGAAGTTCTACACATTAAGGTCTCCAATATTTGTAGGAAATGTATAACATACTTCTATGTATTTTGCTATAATACAATATTAGATTCCTTGTAACTCCATTGAATTTGGAAATACTTATCAAAATTATTATAAGTAGCATAGAATGAGATATTTTATAATGAATACATACAGTTCTAAAGGATTATATGGTACATACATACATACATACATACATATGTAGTGTGTATAATTTAGAGATTCATGGAATTGTTATCTCTTATGAAAAACAGCAAGTGATTTTGCATAAACCTAATATACCCTTCCTTTCAATAAGGGCATAGGGTATTTACAATATAAAAATAAATAAAAACAAAAGTTGAAATTTTGTAAAAACTGCAGATGCAGCAGATTTTGAACTTGACATCTAAATGATTAAGACAGAAACGGGAGGGCAGTAGATAGATAGGGGCTTATGGTTTTAGTAGATAAGTTAGGTCGGTTAGTTTGTTCAGTGATCGTTTAGTGTCAAAGTCATTGCGTTCGTTGGATCTTCTCTAAGTAAAGAAACATTAAATGTTCAAAGCGCAATTGAAAATTAATTTTCTTTAAATATTTACATATAATTTCATTTATTTTTTGTTTGGTTTGGTTTGGTTTGGTTTGGATATTGAATTGTTATTGTCAATTTGAAGTCCCCACATAAAATTCTTTCTAAATAAAAATTAATATGCAACGCACTTAAGGAAGGCCAAAGAGTTCAAATTATTATGCCAAGCACAAGTTTTACAAATGTACAAAAATATTTATGTATTTTAAATAATCGTATACACTTTATATTAGTACTATATGGCATAAATAGGTACGGTCAAAGATACAAGACAGAAAAGCAGACTGACTGATAGACAGATAGACAGACTGACATTTATATAGAGACTGACAGTCATATAAGACAGAGGTAGTGCCCATATGTATATCTTAATATCTTAACCAATAAACACTTCTTATCTAAACTACTAGTAAATTCTTATCAAAATATGTAATGTACATAATAAAAATCAATTGGTAAATTTCTTGTTCTATAAAATATTTTCATACTTTAGGAGTTCTGATTCATCTAACTGAAACTGAATGAATAATTGAATAAAGATTGTTTCATACTCGTACTTAATTTATAAAAGATATGATATGAGGAAAATCAATATCCTTACCTCTGTGGCATATGCCTTGCCAATACCATCTGTAGCACCAGTTATAACTATAAAAAAAAAAAAAAAAAAAAAAATAAGGAAAGAATAGTAGGATTAGAAATCTTATCTATTTCTTAGTAATCGTTGTCATAGCATTCTTACCAGCCCAATCGCCTAATTTGCGTACATCAATTGTAGGTCCAACTATACGTGGCCCAATTACATTTGTATAAAGCCAAGGAATCACTTTACGACAAATCTGGAAGCTAACAATGGTGATGGCGATGCCTCCAATTATGCGTACAAAATTTGAATTGAAATCCATGTTTGTAGTTCTGCTTATAGATTCTTTCCTCGATTGACTCAACTTACTTCTTAGATAGACGACAACTATCCGCTGCAGTCTGCACCACTAATATCTATGTTGCTTGCTGCCTGCTAATGCACTGACACACAACTGACACAAATCACGGAGTGAGTGATTTTCTTGGATTGGATCGATCAAGCAATCAATGGATTCCAAAAGGCAAAGACTGCGTGCGTACGTTTGACAAAGTGAGTGAACAGTCAGTGAGTAAGTGAACGATCGACTGACTGAAAAGTTTTGTTGGAAATATATGCACACACACACACACACACACACACACATAAACAAAATCTATATACTCACACTAACTCAAATCATACGATCTGATCCGATCCGATCCGATACGATTTGTTCGAACTGAAGTTGGTGAGGTGTTTTGCTTTGTCGTCTTCACCTTCCTCTGACACTAATCAATTTTGTTGCCTCCACTGATTCCGATTCTACTTTTGTTGCTACTGCCGTTGTTGTTGTTGTTGTTGTTATTATTATTATTGCCGGTGTTTCTTACTCAGTATTGCTCCCGTGCGTATGTGTACTTTTTTGTTTTTTTTTTGATGAAAATTGTAATAAACTTTACTGTATTTTTGATATTGAAATCAATGGAAGTTGCGTCGCTCTTGTTATAAATTTATTTATATTCAATGTTTCACTTTTTGTATTGTTGCTCGCTCGACTTTTGGCTGATTTCACGTATTTTGTTTTCCTTTCCTTTCCCTTCCCTTCCCTTCCCTTCCCTTCCTTTCGGTTCTGTTCCTTTCTGCTTGTGTTTGTTACTTTTTGAAGAAGTAAAAGTGTAATTATGACAAAATTGAGAAAATTTTAATATTGCGCCGGCTACCGGAAGAATAATGAAGAAAATTTATTTCAATTAAGAACAAAAATAAAAAACAAAAAGTCGAGTAAGCGAAAATAATCGAAAGAAGAATAAACAACGAACCAGTGAGCGGGTGTGCGAACAAATGAGAGAACCAACGGTTCTTTTTGTCGATTAGTCGATTAATGTTCTGTTTTTCTCTTTGCTCATATAAGATATTGTGCAGGCTCTCCCATTTTTCTAACATAGTAGTAGATGATGACGATGGCGACGATGTCATGGCGAACGTATGTATGTGTTTTTATCTATAAAGGCACAGCACAAGCGGCATATCGTACTAAGCAAAATAGTCCACTACAAATTTATTCATGGGCGTAATGAGGTGCAAGAGAGGATGGCAAATGGCTCTGAACCTATAAACACTAAATGTTGAGTTATTTATCTATTGGAAGTTCCTGATGGACTTCTGGAAAAACCCGATTCACCTTGCTTGGTGAAAGCCTAGGTACGCCCATGACCACACTCACATGTATAATACAAATTGAGAGTACACACGGACAAAAACACACACACTCATGCCATCACTAGTTACAATTCCAAAGAGCATTTACCCCATCATGAAAATAGAGGAACAGCCAGCAACCGACCAACCAACCACCCCCTTGTTTGAACTGAATTTCTCTCTTATAATTCAACAAAAGATATAGATATAGTCAGACTTCTCTGTAAAAAGTCACCCTATAGCAATAACGAAGACAATGATATTTCTTCATTTTTTTTCACTCTAGTACAGCAAAAATTCTTATCTGCGATTAGGTTTTTCCAAGAACTTTTTCCTATCAAATATGAAATTAAATTTATAAATTTCTAGCTTTCCTATAACGAAGACATTGGGGATCGGTCAAAAACTGCATTATAGATGGTGGAGCCAAAACAATTATTAACTTGAAAAAAAAAAAAAACTAATCTTCATAGCAAAGTAGATGAGATTGGTTAAAATCGACGCTGACGTTATAGAGAAGCTTAACAAACTACATTGTAGAGGAATCCAAATTAATCCACACATAAGTATGTAGGAATATTTAAAATTGTCACTTCTTTCATTTTTGGTTTCTTTTACTTACCGCAAACAAATATGTTTTATATTAATTAATTGATGAAAGTTGCTTTTTTTAAATAATCTAAATATGTATTAATTGAATATTTTTCCACAGTTCAAGTTAATAAAGACAACCTTTGATAATTTAATAAAAAATTTTTAATATTCTTTCAACTGCTTCGAAAATAAAATATTACTGATTTTTGATATAATAAATAGTATTCTACTAATTCGTTTCTTTTTTTTTGACATTCAAAGCAAAGTATGGATAAATTTCTTAGCGTGGCGAAAAAGGATTATAAAAAAAGTTATCGATTCTTTATGTATTTAAAATTCATGTAAAATTAAATGGTCATGTGCTCACGAAAAATTTATGTACTCTCTTCGAATTAATAATCAATGTTGGTCATGTCTAATACGGTTTAATTTTGAAGCAAACAAAAAGCTAAAATCTACATCAAGATATTTTTGATTTTTTATAACGGGTGACGTATCTTTTAAAAATTTGTTGTTATTTTTTTGTACAGTGACTAGATTACATTGATGTTTTCTTCTTCATTTATGAAGTAAATAATTTAAGGTTAGTTTTTTCTTCAGTCTAACTACGTTAGAAATTCAATGCTCTTGGTGAGAATGCTGTTTTTGCGATATTAAAGTATTGTGAGGATACACGAAGCTATGGCGTCGTATTTGACAACTTTTATACATCTCATAACATAATATTCAGATTGTCAAAGATAAACTAATTCGTATCTAGAACAATCCGCAGGCTGCGAACCTCCAGTATGGCATTGATGGGAAAACAGGCTTGAGCATATAGTGATTGCGTTTATTATTCAATAAAAATGCGCTTCTTAAGAATTATTCGTGAGTTTTATTTTTTTGCTCAGAAAAAAGAAACTTATTTCTGAGTTTTATTCTTTTACTCAGAAAATAAAACTTATTTCTGAGTTTTAATCTTTTACTCAGGACACGGAAGGGGTTAATTTCTACATTCAATTTAAATTATCAAATAGGGAATAAAATAAAAAAAAAAAATAAATAAATATATCCAGTGGATCAATACTTACAAAATAAATATAAAATTCGATAGTGAATTTAAAAAATAAAAACTGTAATTTAGAGTAATAAATGTGCGTGTAGTAAAAGATTGATTGACCGACGCAGAAAGGAAGGTAACAGATCAAACAAGTTACTCTTTGGTTATGCCAAAGTAATGTAAATATGTAAAATGTATGTATTATATTGTAGTTCAGTCAGAGCTGTTTGTCCGTCATACTAAATTCAATAAATTAGATCAACGAATCAAGTATGAAAATTGATATTGAATAAGAAATTAAATTAAAAGATTTTTTTTTTTTTTATATCATTTTCAATTTGGGAAAGTAGCAATAGAAATTGTATGATTTACATTATAAGACTCGCTTTAAATACTTATCGTCGATTCTTCTTTGGTATCTGAGGCTACCCTCGCGCTCTCTTGACTACCAACAAAAGTCTGATGAGAGAGTTCTGCCGCAAAATCTTATAATGTAAAACCAGTCTAATAGAACACCACCTAATGAAACATAATATTACTACGTACTAACCAATAAAAACTAAAGAAGTTGTATAGAACTTCAGGAAACAAACATACTCAAAATTGTCACACTTAAAAATTCCTTTCTGGTTTTGTTGACGTGAAATTAAAATAAATTATGGATATGATGGAATGGAAAGTCACCAATATATTAGACAGCTTCAAGGGGTCAATATTAATTAACAAAATAAAATTATCGAGACAATTGAAAAGCTGAGCTGAATACCATATGGACCATATGGAGGGTGATGTGAACTAAAGACTCGTTAATCGACTTAATAGTCCTTTGACAATTATTGCTAGCATTGTTCCCCGATCTCTTGTAATTGCAGCCTTATATTTTTATATTGCGTCACTGCTCTGCAGATTTATATGTCTCAAGAACTCAAGAATTGACAAACAATGAAAGTTGTCCAGTTGAAAGAATCTCCAGTTTTTATGTTCCGCTTTCTGAATGAAATAAGTATTAGACTGGGTCCATTTTATTAACCAACTAAAGTGTCATGCCTTGCTCCAATTGTTGAGATTATTATATCATTTTACAATATGATAATAAACTCATAGATTCCAGATTCCATGTTATGGTTCTTTGATTTGATGTTACCTAATCTACTACTATCACCACTTGCAATCAATATATTCCTTTGTATTTTATTTTTTTGTGTATAATAAAAGATTAAAAAAAAATCTCCACTTACTTTTTTTAACAATAAAAATTTTTGACCGCGTCCTTTGTTTATAATTTAGCGCGATATAAACGAAGAAACGACGAAATATTTTTTCGCAAGAAAATTTCACTATACATGAACAACAAATGAAATGAAATGAAATCAAATTAAATTTAATTCAGCTTACGCGACTTTGATCGTTGTAAATTGTTAAAGTTGTTCTACTAAAAATAATGCAAAATTTTTAGAATTAATATTGTGGCTTTATTTTACGGTTAAAAATTCTGTATTTCTCATATTTGAAGAAAAAGTAATATGAATTTTATTTTGACACTCAAAGTTAAGTTTGCTTAATAAAAAAATGTATTTGTCAAATTGAGATATATTTGACAATACAAATCGCAATTACTTCAAACGGAATTTATTACATACTTCTTTACGGAAAATCGTTTGGGTGCAGCCTCTCACCCTCAGTCAATCACCAATAAATCAACAGGAGCAACAACAGCAACGCTGTGAGCGTCACATTCCCAGTAGAAGCAGCTCCAGCAATAATAGCGTAGAAGGACATCTCTCGATCAAAAACAATCGGTCAAGGACCACAAATCCTCTTAATCCGTGGTGTCATTAAACAAAAACCAGGCCCTAGGATTTGATTTTGTTATGGGTGCAGTAAGAGGATTGGTAAGAGTTCTGCCTCTGTTTAATGTTCTAACTGTATGGAATGGTGTCATGTTTCGATTCGCCCTAGGTTAAATTCTCTGAAGGATCGGCCAGTGCAGAATGTAGCTCCTTGTTGTACACAACAACAGAGTAATTAATTTCAGACGTGGCCACAACCGCTCACACCTTTGGTGGCCTCGCAAAATATGAGTCGCAATTCTGCTTCTCATATGGAATGGGTATGTCCAATCTGAGACAATCCAATCCAACGCAATATTGTCTCTTTTGAGTACAATAATTGTAATAGGTTGTGTCATATGAGTCGTTGTGTTGGCCTTAGAATCCGAAGGGATTGGGATATTGACTTTATAGCGCCTTGTTGTAGAACTCTAACCGATAACAGCGGAGGATGTGCTCCGACCACAAGTCGTCGGAATCAAATACGAAAAACTTTACCACTTGCACATTTGTGTATAGATAACTGGACATGGAGTAAATGTTATCGTTCCAAAAAATTGTGTTAAGCGGTTCCTACAATCAAAATGTTCGCTTTCATTCAAATTAGAGTACGGAATTCACCGGAGTCCCTGGTAAGCGTCCCCTTGTTTGTAATATAGACAAAAGTAAGTTTCATTGACGCTGTTGATATTAACTTACCATTTCCGAATTTTCACCAGTTTACTTCACTTTAAACAGAAGTCAAGTCATAAGTCAATTAACCACTTTAAAAGAAGGAGAAAAAATATAAAAACTCAGCCAAGTGTGAGTCGGACTCGCACACGGAGGGTTCCGTACCATCGTACAAGATTTTTTGCTTAAAATATTAAATTATGTGGATATTTAACAGCCTAAAAGTATACTACAAAAAACAAAAAACTGTTAAACAAAAGGTTAAATTAAAGAACAATGCTTCTAAAAAATGTGTATTTTTAGTATTTGTCGTTCTACACACAAGTGAATTATACACTCTGTGAAAATTTCAACTCTCTACCTATTACGGTTAATGAGATAGAGCAGGAGGGACGGACGGATGGATGGACGGACGGACAGTGTAAGCTTAGTAATAGGGTCCCGTTAGCTCCCTATGGGTACGGAACCCTAAAAAGCCAAACTTTGGCTATGCCGAAGTTTTAATACTCTTCACATCCCTCCTGGTAGTCCGAGGGTCTTGAAATTTATATAATTGGTGTATATGGGTCAGGCACTTATAGTGTCCATATTTCAAGTCGATAGTATTGTACTTATGTAAAAGTTAACCGATGTAGTTAGTTGTAGCCTGCTAATCTATATAAATACATTTGGTTTTCCCACTACCAGGTCATATCTACCTATATTACAAATATAAACATTGACCATAAAACACGTAAACATCATAGTCAATAGTAGCGTACACAATAGGGTATAACCATACTGCAAAGTGTAGCCAATTTGAACAATCATACAAAATGGCTGGCATGAATTTACATAGATACATAGATACTTACTTATCTCTACCTATTGTATTGACAGGCAGTCTCTACCTGCTGTCGTCATTTTGTTTTCCTTTGCTTCACTTCTTTGGTAAAAAATTTTAGCCAATAATATCTTTACCAGCGACATCACCACCACCACTGTCACCAACAATAAGAAGCAATACATAATCTAAAATTGTCTATTACCTATATTCTTTTGATTGTCTCAAAAATAAATTACTGGTAAATAATAGGCGATATGTAGTTTTTGAATTTTTATACTCTTTACAGGAGTAAATATATTTGTGATCAGTTCGATGAGACGAATTGATTTAGCCATGTCCGTCTGTCCGTCTGTTCGCACTCCTAGTCCCTCAGTTTTTAAGCTAGAGAGCTGAAATTTTGTACATAGGTCATAGGTAACGCTGCACATTTGTCGGAATCAGCCGAATCGGATCACTAGGGGGGTACCTCCCATACAAATCCCCTTTTAAAGTAATGTTCTTATCAGAAAAAATTTGTTGTTTTTTGACTTATTGAACTGAAATTTGGACACTATAAGTTTGTGTTCCATATCCACCAATCATATAAATTTCATGTTCCTAGGGTTACCAGGAAAGTTCTTATTAGAAAAACTTTTTTGTTTTTTGTACTATCGACTTAAAATTTGGACACTATAAGTGTCTGACCCATAGCCACCAATATAGCTGGAGCGTGAAGAGTATTACAACTTCGGCATAGCCAAAGTTAGTCTTTTTTTATATTTTTAGTTTCTTTTTACACTAATACAACAAAATTAAATTTTTCAATTAACTGAAGAGCAACCATGATCATCATCATCACCATCATCATCACGACTTTGACGTTTACAAATGGTTCGTTCGTATGGTTCTCCAGTGTAGTGTTATTACATTTGTACATTTTCCAAACTATGCGGTGAAACGGTACTCTCGTTGTCGCTGAAGTCCAATGTATAAGATTCCCCATAAATATTCTTGGTATTTGAATAATAATATGCAATTGGAATCAATGATGGCAGCTCTACGATTTCACCACTGGAGATCTCAATTGCTTTGCAGCGTTTTGCCCACCACATCTTGAGTAGATATACTACAATTATACATATTAAAACTATATTCATCCACATCAATAATTTCCATGATGGCACATTTAATTTAGCATCCATTTTCTATGATGTTCAAAGCTCAACATGAAATACGTTTGCATGTATGGATGTGTATATTCTTTGATGTTATACAAGTTTAACATGTCCTTTTCCTTCTTCTTTATTTTAAAGAACAATACTCATATGTTTAAAAAGATACTTATGATGTTGGCATAATGGCATCTGCTTATCAACTAACACTGAGCTCCGTAATATATTTTAAATCCAAATGATCGTAATCAATTATCATTATGTTCTATTGTCACGTAAGTAGTACTAGTAGTAGTAGTGGTTTTAAAAAAAGTATTAACCGATGCAACAATTAAAATTCAATATGTTTTTGAACAAAGTATTTTGAATGCTAATTGAATTTATGCTTGCAGCATATCAAGGAAGGAAAAGAAAGAAAGACCTCATAAGCTTTGGAAAATAGAGGTCTTCAGCTGTATAGCTTCTCACTGATGGGGAGACCTCCTCACTTCGTCAAAATCTCTGAACTAGGTCATGCAGTGAATTTGTTTCTGTCATTTTATCTTCAGCTTCCTTGGCCAAAAGCGAAATTCTCTCTGAAGGCACCGATTCGCCAACTACGATCCACTCCAAGAGGGATTTCTGTAATCTCGGTCGATCTCTGCCTAATTGAATTTGGCCTGCCACGATCAGCTTGAAGAACAATGAAACACCTATGGGATCCCCTGAATTAAACCTAGGATCGGCTAGCTTTACATTCGTTGGTAATCTCAGATTAACTTCTACATCAGCACTATTTGGATAGTGCTTTATTTCGGGCAACACACAGAAGTTACTTGCTACCGCAAAATTAGCCACTCGAGATTTAAATGTAGCCTTTACCTCTCGTTGAATTTCCGACGTCGTATTATCTATGCCACTGAGCCGAAGATTTAGCTCTAGCACTGCTAGTCCTAAATTTCCGACCATCCGACTGGTTATGAAATTCACCTCACTACCAAAATATAACACACATCTACATTCTTTAAAAACACCGTCGTTATTCGGAACTACTTAGTACCATAGCAGTAGCTAAGAAACTTACAGCACCCTTACTCAATAACGAACTATGCAGCACACTCGACTCCCTTTCACCATCGATCTCTGCCTAGACACCGTGAGTGGCTGCTGAGTTGTTGACTTCACGATGCAACAGTTCGTGATGTGCCATCTGACAGATTCTTCAACGTTCATCCTTACATTCCTTGGTGAAATGCTGTCTGCACTGTTTCATCACCCAAATTTACTTCGAATCAAATGAAACACAATAGCTTCTAAAATTTCTGATTCCTTGCGTAACGACTTCAGAGCTACCAAATGAGAATTTACAGTATCAACCAAGCATCTCAAACTATCAGATTCACCTTGCCTTAATATCTTTAGATCAAACAACTCTCTGATATGAGCCTTGTACATTGATTGCTTTGTTTCGAAATCGATCCTTTAACAATTGAAACGCCTTCTTATACAATGGTTTACTGCTGCCAATTCCAAACATTCGATCGTACTTAAGGCCTTCGTACATAAACAAGATTTCAAATGAATGAACTTTGTCAGTTAATCGACTTAACGATCCGAATCAACTAATGTCATAAACGTATTAAACCAGCTAGTCCATTCCGTTAACTGCCCTGAGAATTCTGGTAACTTTATCTTTAGCAACCTTAATGCATGTGGAATAACGGAACTACTAAGCATGGTACTACGAGTATTCATAGGTGACTCAGCATTCGGTGAGTGTCTTCTTATATTTGAAAGACTATTTTGCACTTTAGCCTTTGCCTCACAATACAAATCCTCAAATCCAATTTATTAAAGTATTAAGTACAAAATTAATTAATTATTATTTAGGCGGCAGCGGCACTTTATGCTTGTATTTGACATACTACGAGTATCAATAGGAATTAAGAAAATATCAGCTCTGTAGCATTGCAGTCATTTAACTCTGTATTAAAACAAATAAACAAAATTACATATTGTATAATGCAAAATTATTGTGTATACCACAAAAGTGAACTTACTTTGATGAAAAGCCTCTACGGTATCTTCATTATAGTATTTGATGCCACTTTGTCAGCTGAGTCGGTTAAATCGGTGTGTTATGACATTCAAGGGTTTAAGTTTTTCATGTTTACACATTAGTTTTATTATTATTATTATTTACATTGATAGTCTATATAGAGACTTTATTTATATATAAAATATGATACTTAGTTATATAGCAAGAAGTTTGCATGCTGCTTTAATTAAGTTACATTTGTGTTTTGCTGTCATTGGCAATCAGAAAATGTACTATGATTTGAGGACGAACAGTTATTAAAATACTAAGCATAAAACTAATCATGAAAAAAAAAATATTTTTTATTTTTTGGCAATCATATTTGTGAAGAGCATGAGAATTACACTGCCTATGATATTAAATGCATAGCCAACACATGCGGAACATGCGGATTGAAATTGACTTCACTTCGCTTTAGAATGCTAAAGAGATTTAAGTTTCCTGATTGGGCAGTCTAATCAGGAAATTGAACTCCATTGTCCTTTATAGAGTCTCGAACTAGTAACATGGATGTTAGTATTATATATGTACATACGTATGTTTTGGGTTGTTGTCATAGTGCAAGATCCAACAAAGGGACATATTTCACTCAACGTATTAGTAACATGTTTGATTTACAATACAAGAAATATCTGTTGCCATTATTGGATACAATTGAGAGGACACTTGAATTAAAAGAGTGACTTAATTCATGACGCCTGCGAAATATAATCTTCGGAACAATTAATAGAAGAGCACTTGCCAAATTATATTTTAAAATTTCCTCCAATCCTGCCTAACTCTCTCCCTGAGCTGAAGGCCTTTGTCGGTATTGCTCATGTTAATAACTAAATTATAATTTGTCTTAATATTTTAAAAATCCTAATAATTTTTAGCTAAGGTCTCATAAAAACCAAAGAATGTCCAACAAATATGATCATATATTTCTTTTTCTTTCCAAATCAAAATTATTATCATTATTTTTGTAATACATAATAATATTGTATTATTATTAGGAAGTAAGTAGAATACAAAATATTATCTTATAATTAATCCACTACTTGGTATGAAGAGCACAAGCTGCCATGGCTTTCAGCTCTTAGAATAATAAAGTAACTAAGAATTGAAGAATTAGGTTAAATTAATGCTAAGTATATAAGATATTACTATACAATTTAGTGGTTTTAAAAAAATTGAAGATCAAGTTTATGTTACTAAGATTTGGGTTACCCAGGAAGCTCTACCATGTTAATTTTGGCTTAGTCGCGAAGGCGCTGTGTTGCATTGCATCTTAAGAGCAAACTGAATGTAGTAGTAGTAGTAGTAGTAATATATTTCTTTTTATTCATTTTTTCGTATATACAGATAAAATGAATTTAATTAGCTGAATTCTGAAATTAGACATTTTCTACAGTTTAATATTGTGCATATACTCGTATAGCTTGCTAGAGTCTTTCAACTGATTTCATGGTCACCGTTTAATATATTTATCAGCTCATTGCTCAATTGAAATTTTTTGAAAATGTGACACCCTAAATTCATTTAACACAGGGTAAAAGATAAGAAGTGCGCCAGTGTTTCCTGCTCATTCATGTTGCATAATGTACAAATGGTTGACATATCTTTGCATTCAGTGATATTATGTCGCAGCGTGCTTTTATTATCATCATTGTTATTTCACGTTGAATTAGGTTGGCTTTAAAAAATATTTCTCCAGCTGCTGGTTGTAGGTATTTATAAAAGCGGTTTATGCTACCTGCTACTTTTTCCAGCATTGTACTCCACGAAGCCGATTTTAATGCCTCAATGAGCTGATTGCAACGATCACACCAGTCTTCTTCTATCCCAGCATTCCCTAGAAAACTTATGTTGTATTCTGCTCCCAGCTGATTAAATTTATTTGCCCACACAACATTTCTTCTTAGAGTAGCTTTGGACAACTTATGTGGCAATCTGGCATTTTGTATCCCCAAACTTGCGCCGCATACGCTTGGATTGACCTACAAACTGTCAATAATAGCTTCCATTTTGATGCCAATGTGATTTCGCTTTTGCCTAGGAAGTTATGCCATGTCGTGTTAATGCTGTTTTTCGCTTGCTCAATTCGGTTGTTGATGTGCTTGGTGAAAGACATCTTTGGTGTGAGAGTTACAGTAACAGTACTCTGATGTAATCTTCACTCGTTCTTGCTTGTAAGTCCACATTTCTTGAGCCGAAAGTGGACCTCCCTTTCTGAATACCATTATTTCTGACTTCGTTAGGTTTACTTGCATACTCCATTTTAAACAATAATCCTCTAACTTATATATATCATTGATTGGAGTACATTCACATCATCAGCTAGTAGTACTACGTGTATCATCCGTGTACATTAACACCCTTATGTTTGTCCCATCAATATTTAGACCACCTTCCAAATTGTTGTGGATATCATTTAGATATAGAATAAACAGTAACGGCGACAGTTGACAACCTTATTTTACCCCAGAATAAATATCAAAGGCATATGACATTTCCTCACTCGTCCATACCGCGTACTTGGTGTCTTTGTAAATATCTTCTATTACCCTTAATATTTTTGTTGAAAGGCCAAGAGGGTTTCTGGGCACCTTATCAAAAGCAGCCTTGAAGTCCACAAAGAAGGCGTAAACTTTTTTGTTTTCTGCTAATTGTATGTGCACAATACTTGACAGTCCACCGTTGACTATCCCCTTCTAAAGCCTGTTTGGAATTCGTTAATGATGTTATATATAAGAGCAAACTGAATGTACAAAAATTCTACAATTTGAATGTTCGGAGTTTTTTTTTGTTTGTTCTCCGAATATTCAAATCATTCCTCCTATGGTGATGCATGGTGATGATGCCAAATGCATTAATGCCACAATAAGTGGTTCGATGGTGGATTTTGGTCAGACACTCAAATAAGTTTAATACAAATTTTTTTTTTTTTTTAATTGGAAATTCTTTTATTTGCAATCTATAGTAAAACGATAATCAGCGAATTTGATTGTACACTCTCATTAAGTTTCTATTTGAATAGTAAACTCTGAACGGCAAATTCAGTGGGTGCAGCCGATTCAATCTTCGGGTGTGCTGGCTGTTGTCAAGCAGGTTAACTGCGAACTAGCGGCTTGGTTGTCTCTAAAGAAATTAATTTAATGATTTTTAGGTAATCATAAAGATGAAAAAGCCGAGTTTTTAGTAAAGGAATTGTTACAAAAATAAGAATCGATGGGGTGCAGGATGTCTTTAAAAATATATTTCTTCCTTCCTCATTTCGAATTAGGGGGGGGGGGGGGGACATAATAATCTTGGGATGGTGAGTGACGAACAAGGCGAACTCTTTCACCAGGATATGAAACAGTTAGAAGAGCGTCACCAAGGAAGATGGACTGCCAAAATGTTAGCAGATTACTTTTGGTGTATAATGCAAGAGAATCTAACTATTCACAAGAGGCAAAGTTAATATTTCGTGAAGTTTCCATGTCCACTTCCCATTTATGCTGTCTTCATTGATTTATGGTACTTCAACTTATCGTAATTTGTTACGTGTTAGAAGAAAACTGTCAACATTTTCGTGTTCAGCAGGTCCAATTTAATAAAAAAATAGTTGTTTTCTTTGTTTTTTTTCGCGATGGCTAAAATCAAAGAGTTTAAGCTTCCTTATGTAGCATATTCACTAGATTTAAACCCCTCCAATTATATTCTATTTCTAAACTGAAAGATTCTATATTGATTCATTGTTAGGCACGTAATATGTCGCCTCCATGTCAAGCGTCTGTCCAGCTGCATATCTAACGTGACCATTTTTATACTATTCCTCAGTTATTGAACTAGAGAGCTGAAATTTCTTTCTTTTCTTTTCACCATACGCAGTGCATTTGTCGGAATCAGACTTGAATACAAATTAAAGTTCTTATTAGAAAAACTTTTTTGTTTTTTTATGCTTTGGACACTTTAAGTGTTGGACCCATATCCACCAATGATGTAAACTTCAAGACCCTCGGACCACTAGGAGGGGCGTGAAGAGTATTACAACTTCGGGACAGCCAAAGTTAGTCTTCCTTTTACTGGGTTTTACCATATTTCTCCATTTCCTTCGAATTACATTTTTTATAGTATGAACTGCAAACAAAGCATTGGCTAAAATTATATAAATTATATTTACATACATATGTATGTACATACATATATGGAAGTGATTAGTGTGTTGAGGGAAAACAATTTGGCGATGCCCGATTTGCTAACAAATTTTTATTTTTTATTTATATGATCTATATTTTTTTTGTCTTTGATAATGATGCATCTTTGACACCCGTGCGTAGACCGAGCGCCAAGTTAAGGGTGGACTCCTTCTGAATGTTGTAATCTAATAGAGTAGAACTATCATCCAGTTGTTTGCCGGCGAAGATTAAACGTTGTTGTTCTGGCGGGATGCCCTCGCTATCTTGGATCATATCCTTAACATCAAGAATAGTGTCTGATGGCTCCACTTCCAAGGTGATTATCACTCCAATAAGAGTTTTTATAAAGATTTGCATTCTTAATGATTTCTTAGAAATTTTACTTTTAAATTGAGATTTTTTTGACTACTCGAAGCGGTAGAAACGATAAACAATGAAATTTTAAATCGTTATTGCTTTCATTTTACTTTATTTCGAAAGCCTACTACAAATTATATCATTTTTAGTAAATAAAATTAAAATGACAATTGGAAGAATTGGAGTAAACCTCACAGTTTCTGCAAAGACTGCATTAACCTATAAAGCGTTTATAAGTTTCAGATGCATATATGCAGTGGCGGCCTTTGGGGGTGGCGGGCAGCGCAACAACCCAAGTAGAAACATATTATATAGCTCACGTCACGCCACTCGTGCTCTCGACAATGAAACCCATATGCGTGGAACAAAAAGTGAAACTTGAAATTAATCCAATTGCTTATTTTTTACCCTGTGGAAGTCACAGATGGGCTATTTTAAAATCCCATGTAAAATCTTTATCGCTAAAACCACTTTCCGAAACTAGGTGGGAATGCAGGGTAGAATCGGTGAAGGCCGTTAAATACTAACTAAACGATATATGCGATGCTTTGAAGGATTTAGCAGAAAATACGACAAATTGTCTATTGGTTAGTGAATGCATTCTATAGAAAATTAAATAACTACATATGAGTTTATAATTTCTCCCATCGTATGGTATGACATTCTTACGAAGATAAATGTCATTAGTAAGATATGGCAGAGCGAAAAATTGCACCTAGATGTGGCTATACAACACCTAGACGCATTTACTCAATGGCTTGATAATTATTTGAAATCGTTTTTCAGTCATCCTTGGTAACAGCGAGAGAAATGGCTGATGAGGATGAATCATCATGAAAGCATATTTGGCTTCATATATAGCATAAAAAAGTTAAAAGAAATGACTGACTGTGAACTTTTGAAGCAATGCAGCAACTTACAATTATCTCGACACAAATCTGATATTGATGGACATGAATTATATAAAGAACTGAATATGTTTATCCGTGTATATGAAGAAAACGATGACATTGTATCTGCGAAATACTATGACACAAGAGCGGCTCTCAGCACTTGCTATTATTTCAATTGAAAATGACTTAGCTTATTCGTTAAATTATTATGATTTAATTAATGATTTTAGTCTTGGAAAAAGCCGCAAACATAATTTCTGAATCTCTGAATAATAAAAATAATAATAACTTGTTATCTTTGTGTTTATTAATTATTGTTAATTTCCAATAAAAAATTTTAAAACTCTAAATTTATTTATTAATAACTTAAAACTAATTCCATAAAGACAAGGGCCTCGTAAAGATCAACCTCGCAAAGGCTAAGGCAGCACCTGCATATATGTATATTGTATTATCAAACATCGACATAGTGAATCCTTTGATTACAACCAGACAAAGACAAAAATGAAGCCATTGATATTGGTTCAAATATTTAAGAAAATACTTTGTGATTGTTAGTGAGAGTTGGGTAGATATAAATACTCAAAATATTTAAATGCTTTTAAGAGAAGTAGGTGGAATGAAGATACCATAGAGGATTTTTAGATGAAATCACTTTCAATTTTTTCAATCACAATGGACCTATTATATCAAAGATCTGATTGAGAGTGTGATTCCTTAACTGTATCCAACATAATTTTGAGAGTCCGTTCGAACAGAGATAGAGGACCTTTAGATGAAAGAACTAAAAAGGGAAGTTCATATCATCCTGTTTATACTCTTCTCGCAGTGAATAGTATTATAAGTTTGTCATGAAGTTTGTAACACACAGAAGGAGACAACGGATACCCTATAAAGTAAATATATTCTTGATCAGCGCGACGGGACGAGTTGATCTAGCCGTGTCCGTCTAACCGTCTGAATGTATGCAAACTAGTCCCTCAGTTTTTGCATTAGAGAGCTATCGACTTAAAATTTGGATACTATATGTTTGTGACCAATATAATTAATATATTATAATTTTTTATATTTTTTTTATTTATTATAAGAAATTCGCAGCCTCGACTCTAGGATATCAGCTTGGCGCACTAACCAGCCAACGAGTCAGTCTTATCGAAAGATATTTACTAATTGAAACTTGAAAGGGCCTTCACATTCTTCATTGTCCCGGGCCCCCAAATACCGAAATTCGGCCCTAGTTATCCAGACAATAATAAGTATTTGTTTAAAAAACGTCATTCAGTGCTAATCGGTAAGTATCACTATATTTTGCAAACAGATTTTTATTAGGTAAATGGTTTGGTCGCCTTAACAAATGAACATGATACTATCAACTTACATCTAATAATCGAACTACTCAGTAAACGGAAGCAAGAGATCAATTTACAAACACTTAAACTGGCAAATTCTCAACTGCTTCATTCTACATTGGAATATGCAATACCAATGCTTCCATATATATCTGTGGCAATAAATCATAGTAGCTTATGTCGAAAATTGAGTAAATTGAGTTTGAACGGTATTACTATTAACCGCTTCAATATCATCAATCAATCATAGTTATACATATATGTATTGTTTCCCCTGAACACTATAAATTTGTGCACCTATGATTTTTTCACAAATCCAATTTTCAAACTCTTTTAAACAATTATTGATATAGATAAACTAAATGAAATTTATACTTGTTAGAAAGGTTGTGAAATCTACTTTTATAAAAATATTTTACAAAATTTATTTAGTATGTATTTTATTATATAATAATATTATAATTTTTTTTTGTGTAGCAACTTATAAATATGAAATGAAACCAAACAGAAATTACTTTACACAAAATGTATTGCCCATTTTCAAAACATAGATTTTTAGATATTTACGATTCATGTAAATTCGTTATTTGTGCTTTTAATTATAATATGGGACCTCGGTCCTACTAGAGGACAGCAAGAATACTATATATGTACCGATGTAAGGCATAGTCAGCATACAAATTATAAGTGTTTACACACCAATACATTTTGCGGTAGGTTTATTAAAATGGAAAAAATCAATGTAAGACAAATTTCGTAGCTTGCCTTTATCATATGTAAGTATAATGCCCTACTAGAGAAACTACAACTTCCCACAAAAGAAGTACTGGTCAGATATGCATTACCAAAGTGAGATCACAATATCAACGCATACGAATACTAACGATTCCAAATACCAAATCAAATGTTTGAAAATACAAAAATTCTACAATTTTAATGTTTGGAGTTTTTTTGTTTGTCCTCCGGACATTCAAATCATTCCTCCTATGGTGATGCATGGTGATGATGCCAAATGCATTAATACCACAATAAGTGGACCGAAGGTGGATTTGGATCAGACACTTATAGTGTCCAAATAAATTTGATAATACAAAAAATAAAAAAAGTTTTCTTATAAGAATATGAACACACAGCTGCGGTGATGAGAATCTTATTAAAGATGCCGACATACCATAATTTTAGAACTATTGATTATTGAGTAATAATCGAATGAAAACTTATGATTTCTGAACTTTAATAAATGCAATAAAAAAATATAAATGGTTGTAACAACTTCATGTAAGAATGTTCATTAAAGATTATAAATTTGATGTTTGGTAGCATTTAATTTAACATTTCTTTTCTAGATACAATAGAAGCTTATCAGTTTATTGATTTTGAATTCCCAATAATCTTTGATAGTTTGTTTAGGGTGGTTTTTTTGTATGGTTTATGCTTATTTGAAAATTTGAAAAATTCTTTCAAGAATTCCGGATCAGTTTTATCCAAAATGATAACACTCTTTGGTGGCTTATCATTGTAAGGATTCTCCAAGGATGGCGATAGTCTTAGATGAGTACAAAACAGATGAGTAGTTGCAAACCAATTTAAAACTAACAGTGAATGATGACCATGAATGAGTTGGTAGCGAGTAATGTATTATAGTTTGCATAGAACTCAGTTTTAGTTTGTGTATCATAGCATCTGTAAAGATGAGTACTAATATTTGTAATCTGAAATGAAAGATACGTAAGTATAATTTTAATCAATAAATTCATTTCAATTGCTTGCAAATTATACTGAGTACCATTTTTTGAAATATATATTATTGAAACAAGTAATACCATCCGGATCATCTTCAGTATAAAGACATGCAGATATGCCTAAACCAAGTAAAGTCTCGCTGACTTGCTTTGCCTCTATATTTTTGTTACACACAATCATCGCACGTTGCAATTCATCCAGTGCTGCCCGATTCTCAATATAGTTACATATGTAATAGTTACCTTGTCGTCGTCGGAATTATCGGAGATTTTTATTATAAAATCGCAACCACCATAAATTGCAGCTTCAAGAAGAAGAAAGTCGCTCATATGCACCAAAGGATTCTTGGGGATAATTCCTTTATTCATTTCATTGCCGTTAACACAAACTGAAAACCAAGAATTGCTTGCTGGTATTTAAAAATGAAATTTGTTAAATTCTTTGCAGCAGATTTATCGATATTATTGATCATTTTTTTCTTTTTTTATAACCGTGAAAAATTCTATGAAAGTGGTTAAATAAATGCCAAATGGTTTCGACTGCTGTATATCTGAATCCCATTGAGTATGTACTGAATTATTCCATGTTTTAGGTTCAAAATGGTTTAACAGTTGTCCAAATAGCTTAGTAATTTAATTAGTAATGTGTATGTTTGGAGTTACTATTATAGCAACAGGACCATAACTAACGTTGTTGCAAAGCAAGTCTTCTGAATTAACCATTTCAAGTAAATGAGGTAGATAGCATAATTTCTTTCCTGAACCGTGTGGACTTATGACAAATAAACCAAAATCATTTTGAATATGTGGCCAAGAATACATTTGAAGTAAATTAGTTTCCCTTATACCCATCAGATATAGAATATCCATGATTTTTCGTTGGAAATTATAGTTTCCATCACTATGGAGCTGCGATGACTGAGCAAAACAAAATTCGATTTTACTTTTCACATTTCCATTTTTTAATCTATTGGGAAATTATCTACAAATTAGAGATTTTGCATTATACATTTAAATAATAAAAACAAAAAATTAACAAAATTAACTTAGGTTCACACATAGCCTATCAAAAATAAAATGACACCATTCTCAGCTCCACTCACCACATCGAAACTAAGAGCATAGCATGCATAAGTACCACTTCTCTTCATATATTCCATATATGATTTTAGATTCCCACTCGTGTGAAAGATCACATCTGATTGTGCCATTGAGTCACTTACCAAATTATCCACTGATTCTTTTGAGGCTGATGATTCCGCTAATTCTGGAGATGTTGCATAATTTTGAGATTCATCAGAACTGTTATAAAGAGTTACATCACATTCAGACTGTTTATTGAGACAGTAATTCATTATGCCATTGCAATAAATCCATACTTCTGCATCCTGTGCTAAATTGTATCCCGCCATTTTGTTTTTAAATTCAAGCTCATCCACATTCTTGCAGATGTTCAATGCATCGAGTAGACGACTAACACCCCATTTATCGCCAACAGGAGTTTTTAATAGCAAACTAGAACCAGATTTGTCCAGTAGCATTTTCTTATTTCCTAAAAATATTTGTTGTTCCTGGCACAACACATCGATCACTTTAAGACATGCCTCGTGATCCCAATCCAGTGTATCTGCTATATTCAAAGGATTTATGTTACTTAATCCATCAAGTTCAATGCAAAAAAGGTTTGAAGCTGTAATTGGTCTAATATATTCGTGCCATCTCTGTCTGATTAAGCTCACTGAGTATACAGACCTAGAAGGGGACCCAAGTTCTGTTGAAATGAAGACGGTAGAAAAGATGTTGTACGCAGTAGTATAAAGCTAAAGAATCGCATTTATTTAAGTAATATTAAAACTAAATAATTGACTATCATATGTGTTCCTGGTATAATTGTTGATCTATTAATCCACATTCATTACTGTCGTTGGCTTATTTAAAACTTTCATCAACATCATCCAGCAACTCTCATTCCTCATCATCGTCATCATCATCATCATCATCATCATCATCATCATTATTATCTTCTCTAAGATAAGCCTTCAACAGAGCATGGCCAATATTGCCTAAAGTGAAGTAACTTAAATAAATGGAGACATCCATAACAAATTTATTAGCCCACCACCAGGTGTCTTTGGTGACAAATACTAAAGAAAACACACAAACAATTACAGGATAAAGTCTATTAGAGATAATCAATTTACTTATGTACTTACGTATATGGTGAATAAAAGAGAAGATATCAAAAATGCACATCATTTTTTATATGTATATTAATTTACAACAATAAAAATTACATTTGATATATTGACGAATCAATCAATCAATGGCCACTTAGTTTAAAGTTCCAGCAAACAACTGATTTATTACTAATGACATTTTGCAACACTGTTTTCTGTTTTTGTTCTATTCTAAATTTAGTCGCAAATGTACTGGAATCTGGTTTTGGTTCTGCTGTATGCGATGCCGCAGCTTAAGATCTTACAAAATTTGTATGACAAGAAAACTGTTCTTTGTCCATAAAATATGATACTAATGCCCGATTCAGACTGAGCAGAAGCAACCTTTTTTTTTGTAAGCAACTCAAAAAGTTGCTTAATTTCTACAACAACAACAGGCAAATGACAGAATTTTAGGGTTGCTTTGAGTATTTTGAAGCAACATTTTTTTTGCTAAAAAATGAAAGCAAAAATTGCAGCAGCCAGGGCTGGAAAAGTTCGAGTAGTGCTGATAAGTTTTTGATCATTTCCGTCTTTTTTTTGGTCATTCTCGACATTGAACAACTGATCATTGCACAAAACAATTTGAAGAAAATTTTAAATTGTAATTTTTTCTTCAAATATTAATAAAATAAGTAGCAGGAATGAAAAAGGCAGCTGCAAGAATTACTTGCATACACAACGAATTGTTCTCGATTATGTATTTTTCACAAAATGTCCATTTTAATTACGAGGGTGGGTCAATAAGTCCTTAGAAAACAGCATTAAAACAATTTTTTTTGGTAAATTTTTTTTTATTTTTCAACATAATCTCCTTGGAGCTCTATACACTTAGTTAGACGTGTCTCTAATTTTTTTGACTTCTTCATTTGAAAAAAAAACGTTGTCCACTGAGCCAGTTTTTCAGGTTTGGGAATAGGAAAAAGTCACTGGGAGCTAAATCTGGCGAATACGGTGGGTGGTCGGCCAATTCGAACTTTAATTCTTCAATTTTAGCCATTGATCGTAAACATGTATGAACGCGGGCATTGTCCTGATGAAAGAGGATTTTTTTTCTGTTTAAATGAGGCCGTTTTTTTCAATTTTTTCTCTTAGCTGGTCCAATAAAGATGCATAATACTCCCCTGTTATTGTTTTTCCTTTTTTCAAATAGTCAACGAAAATAATTCCATTGTTTTGATTGTTCTTTCGTTTCGGGAGTGTAGTGGTGAATCCATGTTTCATCTACAGTCACAAACCGACGAAAAAGCTCATTCGGATTACGTTGCATGAGCGACAACACAGCTTTAGAGGCAACCACCCTATTGCGTTTATTGTCGACTGTGAGCAAATGCGGCACCCATCTTGGCGAAATCTTTTTCATACACAATTTTTCATGTAAAATAGAAATGACGCTACCTTTTGATATCCCTGTAACCTCAACTATCTCACTCAACTTTAATCTTCGATCACTTAACACCATATCATAGATTTTATTGATCATTTCTGGCGTAGTCACCTCTACAGGGCGTCCTGAGCGTGGTTCATCCTTTGTTGATGTACGACCACGTTTAAATTCATTTAACCAGTTATAAAAAGTTGCAAGTGAAGGAGCAGATGTGCCGTGAACTAAATCCAACTCATTTTTTATTTCCTTTGCTGTTAAGCCTTTTATATGAAAATATTTAATAACAGATCTAAACTCAATTTTCTCCATTTTTGTAAACAAACAAATTTGTTGTTCTTCAATGCAAGAGAAACACACAACAACTCAACCAATCTGGCTGAAACTTCACAGCATACCTAGACGGTAGTGATGCTGCATGAAAACAGACCGTTGGATTTTCTAAGGACTTATTGGCCCACCCTCGTACCACAATTAGCCACAACGTTCCATTTATATGTATAACAAAAACAAAAAACAGCTGTTTTTTGAAGCGAAACCACTGTGTGAACGTTCGCTGGAAAAGCAACAATTTTGAAGCAGTGTGAATCGGGCATTAAATACCATAATAAACAATAATGACAGAAAGTATCAGTGGAAAATACCGTAATACTGAATATACTGACCCATTAAAATGTATGATCTCACCTATAGAAAGATCGAAGCTATTATAAAGCAGGGAAATCAAGCTATCAATTTCCTCTCTTATATGAGTTTCACTTCACATAGGAATATTTTGGGCGTATATATATGTATTGAACAAAAAAATGTAAACATACTTTGATCTAGTCAAATATAGTCATATAGTTTCTATAAGACTAAGATCACCATTTAGAGTGTAAAAACACGTCAGCTCTTGTGAATCGTTGTCAATGTTCTCTTTTGATTGTTCTACAATATTGATTATTGGGATTGAAGTCAAAACCATCCTAACACAATATGAACAACCGATGTCCGACGTAGCCTACGCGCCTTCCCTACAACACCATTAAAATATATGCTAATAGAAGCCAATCTTCCAATCCTGCATCAACAGATTGAAGTGGCGAAGCTTCGTTTAATTCCGAAAATTCTATTAAAAAACTATATGGTAATTTCAAAATATCTTATAACAATGTGCGTAATTTTCGGCACACCTCAACATCAGCTCAGGGGGAGAGTTAGGAAGGATTGAAGGAAATTAGAAAATTGCAGGATATCAGCTTGGCGCACTAACCAATGAGTCAACGAACCAGTCTTATCAGGCCCCTAAACACTTAAATGCGGTCTTGGTTATCCATTACACATATCCAGATAATAAGTATGTGTTTAAAAAGCATCATTCAGTGCTAATCGGTAAGTATCACTATATGTTGCATACAGAATTTTATTTGGTAAATGGTTTGAAGCAAATTGTGGTCGCCCTAACAAACGAACATGATACTATCAACTTACATCTAATAATCGAACTACTCAGTAAACAGAATCAAGAGATCATAAATCTACAAACATTTAAACTGGCAAACTCTCAACTGCTTCGTTCTACATTGGAATATGTAATACCAATGCTTTAATATATATCTGTGGCAATAAATCATAGTAGCTTATGTCGAAAATTGAGATATTTGATTTCGCTGCTATGCGTATTGCCAGAAAGGAGCAATTATTGCTTTGTAGATGAGTACCTTATTTTTTAAGGATAATTTATTCCTACTATGTATTTAGCAGCCAACGCAATTTCCCAATTCTCTGTCCAAGCGATTTCGTGTTAATTGAAATATGCGTTTTGAACGTTTAACGCCTATCCAGGTATTTATATCCCGAATGGTGCTCCATCAGCTGGTTGCCGCTGATTAATGCCAATGTTCCTGAAATAAATAAATAAATTAAACTTTTTTGCTTACATTAAAGTAGATCACTATAGGGAAAACATTCAAAAATGATGAAGAAAAGTTTTTTTTTTTATGCCATTTTCTTTATTTGCAACTGTCGTTAGACGACAACTAGCGAATTTTATCGTGAAATGTAAGTCACATTAGTATTTGGATGAGTTAATCACTCATCCGGGAAACGGAAAGGGAGATCTAATGGATGTTGCCTTTTCAGGCGTCGCGTTTGGCTGCTGTTGTCCAACAAGTTCAATGCCAGGTGGTTGACATGGTCCTCCAACCTAATGAGGTGTCTGTTACTGAACTTGACGATTTCATCCTTAATCATTGGAATTTGCAGGTCTCGGTGGATAACCGAGTTCCGGACAAACCACTGCGCCCCTACAATCCTCCGCAGTAGCTTGGACTGAAACCTCTGGAGAATTTCCAGGTTGGAGTTGGATGCAGTGCCCCAAAGCTGTGTACCGTAATCCATACAACTTATTTCGTAGCTTGAGCTTCGAGTCTGACCTGAAGAGCCAACTCATTCTTCGAAGCTTCAGGTCCAACTGCCTTCGTTTGGTTTCGTTTGGTCATAATGTGGGATTGCTAGGTGAGACGCCTGTTACAAAATAAGAATCGGGTGCAGGATGTCTTTAAAAATACATTTCTTCCTTTCTCATTTCGTATTAGGGGAGGGGGGGGGGGGGACATAATAATCTTGGGATGGTGAGTGACGAACAAGGCGAACTCTTTCACTCATTTATGCTGTCTTCATTGATTTATGGTACTTCAACTTATCGTAACTTGTTACGTGTTAGAAGAAAACTGTCAACATTTTCGTGTTCAGCAGGTCCAATTTAATAAAAAAATAGTTGTTTTCATTAATGTTTAATGTAACAGCAACAACACACACATCCTTTGTCACTATCGCGATGGCTAAAATCAAAGAGTTTAAGCTTCCTTATGTAGCATATTCACTAGATTTAAACCCCTCCAATTATATTCTATTTCTAAACTGAAAGATTCTATATTGATTCATTGTTAGGCACGGTAATATGTCGCCTCCATGTCAAGCGTCTGTCCAGGTGCATATCTAACGTGACCATTTTTATACTATTCCTCAGTTATTGAACTAGAGAGCTGAAATTTCTTTCTTTTCTTTTCACCATACGCAGTGCATTTGTCGGAATCAGACTTGAATACAAATTAAAGTTCTTATTAGAAAAACTTTTTTGTTTTTTTATGCTTTGGACACTTTAAGTGTTGGACCCATATCCACCAATGATGTAAACTTCAAGACCCTCGGACCACTAGGAGGGGCGTGAAGAGTATTACAACTTCGGGACAGCCAAAGTTAGTCTTCCTTTTACTGGGTTTTACCATATTTCTCCATTTCCTTCGAATTACATTTTTTATAGTATGAACTGCAAACAAAGCATTGGCTAAATGTTTGTATTACATAGAGATCCCATAAATTATATTTACATACATATGTATGTACATACATATATGGAAGTGATTAGTGTGTTGAGGGAAAACAATTTGGCGATGCCCGATTTGCTAACAAATTTTTATTTTTTATTTATATGATCTATATTTTTTTTGTCTTTGATAATGATGCATCTTTGACACCCGTGCGTAGACCGAGCGCCAAGTTAAGGGTGGACTCCTTCTGAATGTTGTAATCTAATAGAGTAGAACTATCATCCAGTTGTTTGCCGGCGAAGATTAAACGCTGTTGTTCTGGCGGGATGCCCTCGCTATCTTGGATCATATCCTTAACATCAAGAATAGTGTCTGATGGCTCCACTTCCAAGGTGATTATCACTCCAATAAGAGTTTTTATAAAGATTTGCATTCTTAATGATTTCTTAGAAATTTTACTTTTAAATTGAGATTTTTTTGACTACTCGAAGCGGTAGAAACGATAAACAATGAAATTTTAAATCGTTATTGCTTTCATTTTACTTTATTTCGAAAGCCTACTACAAATTATATCATTTTTAGTAAATAAAATTAAAATGACAATTGGAAGAATTGGAGTAAACCTCACAGTTTCTGCAAAGACTGCATTAACCTATAAAGCGTTTATAAGTTTCAGATGCATATATGCAGTGGCGGCCTTTGGGGGTGGCGGACAGCGCAACAACCCAAGTAGAAACATATAATATATAGCTCACGTCACGCCACTCGTGCTCTCGACAATGAAGCCCATATGCGTGGAACAAAAAGTGAAACTTGAAATTAATCCAATTGCTTATTTTTTACCCTGTGGAAGTCACAGATGGGCTATTTTAAAATCCCATGTAAAATCTTTATCGCTAAAACCACTTTCCGAAACTAGGTGGGAATGCAGGGTAGAATCGGTGGAGGCCGTTAAATATCAACTAAACGATATATGCGATGCTTTGAAGGATTTAGCAGAAAATACGACAAATTGTCTATTGGTTAGTGAATGCATTCTATAGAAAATTAAATAACTACATATGAGTTTATAATTTCTCCCATCGTATGGTATGACATTCTTACGAAGATAAATGTCATTAGTAAGATATGGCAGAGCGAAAAATTGCACCTAGATGTGGCTATACAACACCTAGACGCATTTACTCAATGGCTTGATAATTATTTGAAATCGTTTTTCAGTCATCCTTGGTAATAGCGAGAGAAATGGCTGATGAGGATGATATTGATACAAAGTTGAAAGTCGTGAGATGTAGACGTATGAAAAGAAATTTTGATTACGATGGTGTAGACGAAGCTCCTGCATTATCTGCGGAAGATATTTTCAAAATACAGTGTTTTTATGTCATCAATGTGCGCGCAGGTTGCCAACCTAGATTTGAGGCACTTAAGCATCATGAAAGCATATTTGGCTTCATGTATAGCATAAAAAAGTTAAAAGAAATGACTGACTGTGAACTTTTGAAGCAATGCAGCAACTTACAATTATCTCGACACAAATCTGATATTGATGGACATGAATTATATTAAGAACTGAATATGTTTATCCGTGTATATGAAGAAAACGATGACATTGTATCTGCGAAATACTATGACACAAGAGCGGCTCTCAGCACTTGCTATTATTTCAATTGAAAATGACTTAGCTTATTCGTTAAATTATTATGATTTAATTAATGATTTTAGTCTTGGAAAAAACCGCAAACATAATTTCTGAATCTCTGAATAATAAAAATAATAATAACTTGTTATCTTTGTGTTTATTAATTATTGTTAATTTCCAATAAAAAATTTTAAAACTCTAAATTTATTTATTAATAACTTAAAACTAATTCCATAAAGACAAGGGCCTCGTAAAGATCAACCTCGCAAAGGCTAAGGCAGCACCTGCATATATGTATATTGTATTATCAAACATCGACATAGTGAATCCTTTGATTACAACCAGACAAAGACAAAAATGAAGCCATTGATATTGGTTCAAATATTTAAGAAAATACTTTGTGATTGTTAGTGAGAGTTGGGTAGATATAAATACTCAAAATATTTAAATGCTTTTAAGAGAAGTAGGTGGAATGAAGATACCATAGAGGATTTTTAGATGAAATCACTTTCAATTTTTTCAATCACAATGGACCTATTATATCAAAGATCTGATTGAGAGTGTGATTCCTTAACTGTATCCAACATAATTTTGAGAGTCCGTTCGAACAGAGATAGAGGACCTTTAGATGAAAGAACTAAAAAGGGAAGTTCATATCATCCTGTTTATACTCTTCTCGCAGTGAATAGTATTATAAGTTTGTCATGAAGTTTGTAACACAGGAAGGAGTCTGACCGTCTGAATGTATGCAAACTAGTCCCTCAGTTTTTGCATTAGAGAGCTATCGACTTAAAATTTGGATACTATATGTTTGTGACCAATATAATTAATATATTATAATTTTTTATATTTTTTTTATTTATTATAAGAAATTCGCAGCCTCGACTCTAGGATATCAGCTTGGCGCACTAACCAGCCAACGAGTCAGTCTTATCGAAAGATATTTACTAATTGAAACTTGAAAGGGCCTTCACATTCTTCATTGTCCCGGGCCCCCAAATACCGAAATTCGGCCCTAGTTATCCAGACAATAATAAGTATTTGTTTAAAAAACGTCATTCAGTGCTAATCGGTAAGTATCACTATATTTTGCAAACAGATTTTTATTAGGTAAATGGTTTGGTCGCCTTAACAAATGAACATGATACTATCAACTTACATCTAATAATCGAACTACTCAGTAAACGGAAGCAAGAGATCAATTTACAAACACTTAAACTGGCAAATTCTCAACTGCTTCATTCTACATTGGAATATGCAATACCAATGCTTCCATATATATCTGTGGCAATAAATCATAGTAGCTTATGTCGAAAATTGAGTAAATTGAGTTTGAACGGTATTACTATTAACCGCTTCAATATCATCAATCAATCATAGTTATACATATATGTATTGTTTCCCCTGAACACTATAAATTTGTGCACCTATGATTTTTTCACAAATCCAATTTTCAAACTCTTTTAAACAATTATTGATATAGATAAACTAAATGAAATTTATACTTGTTAGAAAGGTTGTGAAATCTACTTTTATAAAAATATTTTACAAAATTTATTTAGTATGTATTTTATTATATAATAATATTATAATTTTTTTTTTGTGTAGCAACTTATAAATATGAAATGAAACCAAACAGAAATTACTGTAAACAGTGAAGTTGTAAATACGCTAAGTGGCTTTGTTATACTCATCAGAGGGAGACAGCGGAGACCCCATAGAAGTATGTAATCTACAGAAATTTTGAAATTTTGCACGAAGCTTTCTTTTACGCATACGCGATACATATGTCGGAAGTATGCAAATTGAACGACTAGAAGGGGTACCTCCCATACAAACCCAAATTCATATTTATATTCTTATAAGAAAAACTTGTTTGGTTTATGTTGTATCGATATTATTTGGACACTGTAAGTTGCTGACCCATATCCACTAACTATGTGTTTAATGCAAACGGGATTCTTTTAATTTAATTTATTTTTCTTGGTGTAATTTACTTTTACTTTTAATTTTTTTTTTTTTTTTTTTTTAATTTATTTCCCTTTAATAAATATAGTGGACAAACGACTCACTTGGCGCGCCCATGCAAAGTGTGTCACTGTTTATTGCTACCAGAATTTGAACAGAACAGATTGGCTATAGCGTGTAAACAGCAGACTTACATTAAGTAGCAAATTGCTGATCTATAAGTAGTGGCTCTTGTCTGGCGCTATGGGTTCTACTACTGCTTATAACATGCGGAGAAACCAAGCCTGCCAAAACATACGGCGCATATCTGTAGCTCCATGATATGTGA
Organism: Amiota mariae; assembly: GCA_035041805.1. Classification (NCBI taxonomy): domain Eukaryota; kingdom Metazoa; phylum Arthropoda; class Insecta; order Diptera; family Drosophilidae; genus Amiota; species Amiota mariae. The sequence goes on from JAWNKV010000058.1 coordinate 107,300, forward strand.
GAAACACATCACTTCACCGAGATCTGATGATTCCAACTGTTCTTGATGAAATAAACTTCCACAGCAGCAGATATAATAACAGACTGAAATATCAGCCAAACTCTCTGGTTCCCCACTTTGAGAAACTTCATCACGCCGTCTTCTCAAAAGACTACATCCTATTGACCTCCCTACAAGGAGAGCATAATCAATAGCAAGCAATTTATTCTTATTTAATTAATTTTAACATTAATTCCAATCATTGTGCACTACACCCTACCAATGTTTGAAAATAGTTTCCGTTGTTTAACGTTATATCAAAATATATATAATTGCATAAAAAAAAAAAAATTAATAAATAAATATACTATGTATTGTATAATTTAAAAACATTTATAGATACTCGTACTACATACTATTTTAGGTAAATCAGAAGCAGAAATTTCTGGTAGATAACTAATTCAGCACAGAACATACTAAAATGTATTTAGTTCTTCACCCAACTGGGCACTCCTCCCCTTCCATAATTTCATGGAATTTCTTTTTACTTGTCGGTTGCTTCTTAAAAGTTAAAGTGAAATGAAAGTGCACAGAAAGCAATTTATAAAGCAATGGTTTCCTTGCATGGCCAATCATATAATGTTACCCAATGATTGAAAAATTCTGGTTTTGAATTTAATCTCTATACGACAACAAGGCATGTGACAACAGTCAGACATCATCATCATAATCTTTGTATTGCAAATGCAGAATTTGGAATAAATTTACTTTACTTTTATTTACAATGTGAAATTCTTTAATGGGTAATGAAATTCTTTCGATTAATTTAATATCTGTTACATTATTTTGGTTACTTGTTTTCTTATTATAAATTTGAATAACTGAAACAGAAGTTCTTTTACCATTTAATAAATAGATTTTAATGCAGAATTATATCACCTACCTTCCAAAATTATTATTGATATACAACAAATAAATCCTCTATGGCTTAGAGGATAATAAGAAGCAATCATACATACAATCTTCCATTGATGATTGTGATTTCCTGACGCTTTTTGTTGCAATGGTGATTCCATGACACTGCATGAAGAACAAAAAGAAAAGGACATTAAAGAAAATACTAAAGAAATTCCATAATTATCAAAATACTTATGCAATTAATCCTGTGTTCGGTATCATTATTAGCAGAAACAGCGATTTCCAGACACAGATGAAGAAACTGCAAACGTCACATACAAGCACTGATACTTAGTAAATGCATCGCAATCTACAATAAAAACGGAAGTATCCGGTGTGTGATGGAAACCGCTTTTGCCGTTTTTGAAATCGCCTAATTTTTTACAGGCGATTTGGTTAACTTCTCTCTTATATTAAATTATTAAAGGAAAAAAAGTGTCAATCTGCTTGTACTAGTGATGGTTAATATTGATGGAACATACCTAACCGTTGCAATGAACATATAAGAGTTACTTAAGTAAAAAAATTCCATTACATATTCAGCTGTAATCAATCTCATAAAATCATGACGTTGCAACTTGAATTGCATCTACACATACGCCTACAAAAGAATTGATGCCGAGTAAGCTGATATGTCAATATAAGTACATGCAATTTAAACATAAACCAATGAAAAGTGATCTTCGAATCAATTAACATAGTCCCGTATCACATCTAGCGGACAGAACCTAAACGGTTGATCAAGCTACTGCACAGTATCCTGTAAGCGCCGAATGTCGTTGCATTAAGTTTACATAAAGTTCTGTGCAACGGTTTTTCAACCGTTTGCTCAACATAGCCGCTATCGACTTCGCTGGCGCTACACAACAAGCTCTTATAGGATAGATTTGTTTTAGTTAGGGCAGTTGTGAATTTGACTTCAGACAAGGAAGTTCAAATTAAATAATAAATTAAATAATAATTAACTTCTATACTATAAATTAGTTACCTGTAACATGATTGCAATAGCTAATATTGTGTTCTGTAATGCGCAATCACTATATAATTATTTATCTAAGTACACACAATCCTAAGCATCAGCCTGCCTCATCGCAACTTTAAATGGAAATTGAACTCCTTTCTACCTTCACTTCTCTACAATCTTTGGATCACATGTAAGTATAGCATACCATTCAAAAGACACATAGTGGAACAATACTGTATTATTATGCTCTATAAATGTTTGGAAAAAATATATATATATAGATATGTACATATATATCAATATAAATTTACTTGTGAATTTATGCCACATTATAAAAATATAATTCCTACACCCGAAGCCTTTTGTTTTCGACGCAAACATATTAAATTCAAATGAAATGCATAAAAAAATATGCATTCACATTATGTACTTACATACACTCACTCATACACAAATATATACCCAGCCAGCATTTTGTGAAAATTTTGATCAAAAAATAGTCATATATGACTCTCCTAGATAATTAAAACAATCAAATATGCACTCATTTTCTAATCATAAATGACTCTGTCATCGGGAGAAAATTGTACCCTGCATATGACAATTCTTGAAGAATCATTTATGATTTCTGCTTTAATGTATTGTAGTTTTCTTTTGTATATTTGGTATCATTTGTGCTCATTGTTTGCAGGCACTCCTTAATTCAATTTCCAATCATTTTATGATCATATTTTGTATCATTATTGACCAACCAGCTATGACGAAGTTTTCATTTCGTTTTGCACGCTAATTCATTCTAACACATTTCTCAGAAAGCCAACTGCGGTCAAACTCAAAACACACCCGCATTCACATTCATGCATTCTGTGCCTCACTCTCACTCAATTCAATTCAATACAATACAATTCGAATGCATTCTATTGGACTTCAGTTGTGAGCGAAGCCACGCAGATCTCTAGTACGTTTGCGTTTGGTAAGACGTTCCTTGGAATGTACAAAATGTTTCTGTACATATAATAATGCTTATCTTTTTGTCCTGGGCCTTATACTTCAAATGGCAAATATCTATGAGGAAAAAAAAGTTTTATATCATGTTTTAAATTTAATTAATATCAAGCAATTCTAATGCTGAGGGTGTTTGCTCTGGACACATAACAGTGCATTAAATGCAGCGAAACTAATTGAAAAATCAATTGCCAATTTGCGCAATTCTTCATAAATATTATATGTGTCTTCCACACTATCAGTGCTGGAAAAAGTGTTTTCATTTTTATCCCTATCACTTTCTAATAATGCCTTGAAGTTATTATCACCTTTTGAGCAAGTTTCAATCTGCTCTATCATATTTTGATGAACTGCAAGATTACTTGACATAATCTTTTCAGCTTCTCTTTAAGTTATGCGCATTATTTGTTACGCAGACATTGTTTACATATCTTGTTGAAATAATTCATTTAAATTTTTTTTTTTTTTTTTTTTTTTGTTGAAAGAATTCACTTAAATTTTATTTATTTTTGTTGAAAACACCACTTCTCACTTCAACAGTGAATCGTTATGAATATCAGTTGCATTTCGACTAATGCAATCTGCAACGAAATTTAGTTTCTTAAAACTGTCACATAGAAACATATTTCGAAAATGTGCTGATTAAAAAATGATTTCTCTTTATTTTTTCCCACCATAAAGGATAAGAACAGCTCACGCAAATAACTGAAAAAATATCATCACTTTTTAATCATAAAGAATAGTCCTTCCTTTTGACTAACTATATGAAAAATCATTTTTTAATCACCTAAAGTAGTCAAAAAATATGCCAAAGTTGTAATACTCTTCTCGCCCCAGCTAGTGGTCTGAGGGCCATGAAATTTAGGGTTGGTGGATACACTTATAGTGTCGAAATTTCAAGTAAAAAACAAAAAGTTTTTCTAATAAGAACTTTCATTTGGATACAGGTTTGTATGGGGAGTACCCCTCTAGTGGTCCGATTCGGATGAGTCCGACAAATCTACTGCGTATGGTAAAAAGAAAGCTCCATGCAAAATTTCAGCTCTCTAGCTCAAAAACTGAAGGACTAGTTTGTATACATACAGACAGACGGACAGACGGACATGGCTAGATCAATTCGTATTGTCGCGCTGATCAAGAATATATATAAATACTTTATGGGGTCTCCGATGTCTCCTTCTGTGTGTTCCAAGTTCATGACAAACTTATAATACTATTCACTGTGTGAAGAGTATAATGAGTCAGTAAGATGATTATCGAAAAAACAATCATCCAAATGGTGGTTGGGTAAATTTCATTCTATTTTCACTTTGAATTTATCAAAGGACAGTCAATTGTTTCCAATTTTACGTATCTGTGTATGTAGCCCTTGAATATAAATATGAATAACAAAAAAGAAATCACAATTGAAATTCCACAATATTTGCAACTCTTTTTAGTTTCCTTGTAAATGGCAACGTAACCGTCGCGCGTCGCATCAATGTAACAATTGGCAAGAGTATTGAGTATTGATACTACACAGTTGATATTAGTTAGTCTCACTTGTTACATTAGAAAAACATTATGATGAACATGGAAAATTCTGAGCAAAATTTTAAAATTGGTGATTTTGTTTTTGCCAAGGTTAAAGGGTATCCACCTTGGCCAGCTAAAATTACAATCATTGAAAATGACAAATACAACGTTAATTTCTATGGAACTGGACAAACAGGAACTGTGAAAAAAACTGACCTTTATAAGTTTGAGGAAAACAAGGAACGATTTTCGAATGTCAAATATATGAAAAATAAATTTCATAAAGCGATCGTTGATATTGAAAACGACAAGGACTTTGTTTCACAAAAGTCTATGACTATTGATTTCGATACTAAAAAGGATTCTCCGCCACGTCAAAAGAAACTCGTACCAAAGCAACCTAAGTTTTATATAGCTTTGTTTCCAAAAGCAACAATAGAACGAAAATTCGGACAGACCAAAAAACTCCATTCCATAAATCAAACCGAAAATGTTTAAAAACAATGAATGTAAGTACCATTTCAATTCATCTGATTTCATCTCAAATAAGTCATCAATATTTATTAATCATATATTCTCTTAATTCTTATATAGAATGTTAATTATGTTATCCCATTGGTATCCAATGCTTTAAAATGACGGGATTCTTCTAATTTGATTTATTTTTATTACAATAGTTTAAGTTACTTTTAGTGTTCGTTAATCTTATCTCTCACTTTAAAAAATAAATATACATATTTTAAAAACTATTATAGATACTTTTACATATTTATTATCTTAGGTTATTTTTTTTTCTATATTTTTTGTTTATTTGCAACTGTCATCAGACGACAACCAGCAAATTTTATCATACGATGTTAGTCACTTTAAGCAGGTTTGGATGAGTTAATTACATACAGATATGATGCGAAATGGGAGATCTTGTGGCGTTTGGCTGCTGTTGTCCAATAAGTTCATTGCTAGGTGATTGACATGGTCCTCCAACCTAATGAAGTGTCTGTTGCTGAGCTTGACGATTTCTTCTTTTATCGTTGATGTCTGCAGGTCTCGGTGGATAACCGAGTTCCGGTTGTTACGTTAGTTTCAGGCTCGTTTGAGGCTCGTTTGTGTATCTATTGCTACTTAGTTAGCATAACGTTGTAGTTTTCTCTTTATTGTAAATAGATCCCTTCCCCCATTCCTCTAGTATGTAGTTCCTTAGTTTTAAGTATAAATAAATAATAAATGAAACTCAGTTTTTATAAAACAGTAACTTTTCTGAGATATTAATATAAATAAATATAGCTTTATGAAGTTAACAAAAATCAAAATAATAATTTAATAATATACCATATACATGTAAATAATTTTATTAAGCTTAGGAAAATCTTTAGATGTTAAGCATTATTATAATAAATTTAAGTTCTAGTCTTTAAGAATACTGTAAAAAACATAACTAATACCTGATATAATAAAGACAAATGAAAAAGTTTAAAAAAAAGTTAAAGTAGTTTTCTCTTGTTTGTCATGTCTACACAAATTCATATTGAAAAGATCTTTTGTATGTATGTATGCATTTGTATGTCCGTCTGCCTATGCGCTGCACTCGACTAATGCTTGCTACCTGCAATGCTTTGCACCCCTCTCACTCACTCCAATATGCGATGCATGCACACAAACACAACAAAACGTAGCATGGGAAAACCAATCAATCCTGACAAAAAAGGAAAAAATAAAACTATAGTAGATTGCAAACGAAAAGGTAAAGGGTGTGATGTGCGGTGCAGGTAGCAAGCAATAGTCGAGTGCAGCGCACAAGTAGACGGATTTACAAATGCATGCTGCAACAACACACAGCACGTAGCAGATCGAGAGCAATGTAATTTGCTCTCACTTGATGAGAGCAGCACCAAGAGCAAAAGAGAGAAACTACGAAATATCACAGCCATTTTCTCATTCTCTTTTGGCATTGAATTTATCGAGGGACAGTCACCTGTTTGCGATTTTACGTTTGTATGACCCGTTTTACATTAGAAGACTCACTTCAGACACTTATCGTCGATTCTTCTTTGGTGTCTGAGGCTACCGTCGGCTGCACTATCAACCGGCGCGCATGCTTGCCAACAAACAATAGTCTGATGAGAGAGTTCTGCCGCAAAATCTTATAATGTAGAACCGGTCTATGTAGGCCCTTAGATATGAATATCAAAACAGAAAACGCAATTGAAATTCTTCAATATTTGCCATTCACATGGAAGATGAAGATCATATTCATATACATTAGCCCATACAAATGTTAGTTTGTGTATACATATGTATGTAAGTATGTATGTGTTTCTTTAAGGGATACTGAACACAAATTACCATATCAACTTCAGTTGCATCACTTTTCTGGTTGGTTTCATATGCTGCTATGGTCCAAACAACAAGGACGACGGTGATGATGACATTAGACTTTTCCGATGAATCAGAACAACTGGAGAAAAATCATTAGCAGAAGCAGCGGCAAGAGATCCCGTATATGATATTAATAAAATATTTAATTGAAAAAAAAAAAAAAAACACAGAGATCGTACGTTATAACTTACCACTTTCAAAATGAAATCGAATATACATAGTACCAATGCAATGAGTTTCTAATCCTGGTACCTGCCATTTAAACTACAGATCTGAAGGATAAATTAATGGTTGCCTGCTTAGATTGGATATAAATAAATACATGTGTAGTACTTATGTATGTATTGGTACTTGAAAAGGTCGCATGTCCAATAAAACCAAGCAACTAACCAATAACCATCTAGCAATGCTGTGAACTCGACTACAATATACATACTACACAATCACTTTGACTGGTTAGTGTAGTTGCTAATCATTTTACTCTTCACGCTGATTGTGGCAGGGCAAAATCAATTAGGCATAGATCAACCGATACTACAGAAATCCCTCTTGGGGTGGATCGTAGTTGGCGAATCGGTGCCTTCAGAGGGAATTTCGCTTTTGTCCAAGGAAGCTGAAGATAAATTGACAGAAAGAAATGCACTGCATGACCTGGTTCAGAGATTTTGGTGAGGAGGTCTCCCCTTCAGTGAGAAGCTATACAGCCGTATACAGCTGAAGACCTCTATTTTCCAAAGCTTATGAGGTCATTCTTTGTTCTTCTTCCTTGATATTGCTTCTTATTGTTGGTGACAATGGTGGTGGTGATGGCGCTTGTAAAAATATTATTGGATAAAATTTTGTATTATTGACTTCACTTCTACCAAAGAAAAACAAAATGACGACAGCATCATTCAGCCACTATCAGGTAGAGACTTGGCCTGTCATACAATCAGGTAGAGATAAGTAAGTATCTATGTATCTATGTAAATTCAAGGCAGCCATTTTGTATGATTGTTCAAATTGGCTACACTTTGCAGTATGGTTATACCCTATTGTGTACGCTACTATTGACTATGATGTTTACATGTTTTATGGTCAATGTTTATGTTTGTAATATAGGTAGATATGACCTGGTACTGGGAAAACCACATGTATTTATATAGATTAGCAGGCTACAACTAACTGCATCGGTTAACTTTCACATAAGTACAATACTAAAGACTTGAAATATGGACACAATAAGTGCCTGACTCATATCCACTAACCATATATCGTAAATTTCAAGATTCTCTGACTACTAGGTGGGGTAGCTCCCATACAAACCCAGATCAAAATTCATCTTCTTATTAAAAAAACTTTTTTCTTATATAACATGGAACTGAAATGTGGACACCTATTCACTAACCATGAAAATTGCAAGACTCTCGGACCTCTAGGGGGTACCTCCCATACAAACCTGTATCCAAATTAAAGTTCTTATTAGAAACATTCTTTTGTTTTTTATATTGTATATTTTGTTACAATGTGTATACATACAAATGTTTGTAGTCATGTCCTTTTGCCCATCCTCCGAAGGCAAAAGAGTTGGTATGCTAACTTTTTGGTAGATATACTCTGTTTGATGTTATGAGAAAGCACTTATAGAACTGGCTTCGTATAACCTGCTTAAAAAGGAAATGTGTAGTTCTAACCAGGAACGCCGCTTTTCCTTCCATCCAAGACAAGTGTTTGGGCTTGGAGTAAATATCTTTTTGGTTATTGTTAATGTTTGAGTTTGAAGGAAACTACATATTTATCTCTGTTGTATATCATTAGTTAAAGTGTTAATACCATAACATAATAGATCATACCATGTAAAGTAAATAACATAATAGAACATACCATGTAAAGTAAGCAACAAACTCTGTTATCATTCTGTTAGGATAAGCAAAGCTAAATTATTAATTATTATCACTCGTCAGTACTCGGGGCATTCACTGGTCCTAATAGTTTCTTCAAACCTTAAACCCAAACTACAGAAACGACGTCAGCGACAACATCATTTTTGGCTAATTAAATCAATCCAATACGCCACATCAACATCATCAATAAGAATAATTGCAACAACACAACCAACAGCAGCTGTAGGAACACCACCAGCAAATAGCAAATATACTATTTACTATCAACAACAGAAGCTGGAGTAGTTCCAGCAACAATCGCTCCTACACATAAATGCAAGATCCTCTATCAAAAGTAAACTTATTTAGTGTTTCCAAATAAATAAGAACAGTTAGTACGTCTTTTTTTATTTAAAGTATTTAATTTTTATTAAGAACTTACTAAGTTATTTATCTTTTATTAAACATATGTTGTCTTATCTCAAGATGTCGTACTCTAGTATAATTGAAATACCAAGGCACAACATTTTTATTCCTCTATTTGGTGACTTAGTTTTGTTCTTTGTTTTTCTTCATTATTGTGTAAACATTACCATCGATATGAGATTGACTCAATGTGATGTCCATAAGCTCACACAATTCAACCAAAATATCGGTATCATTAGCCATCATGAACTCTGGTACTCCCATTTGTTTTAAATTCTTATTATCTATGAACAATTGAAGCAATTTTTTAATATTTGCTTTTTCGTGGGAATATTCCTGATTCACGACGTCATCTTTAAACTTGTTATCAAAACCCATTGCTTTTGACCAAATTTCACGCTCGCTCTTTTTGTATTTAGTGGAACGCTTATCCAGAACACGTAACTCATCAAGTATAGCGTTGTTGTGGGGTTCCATTTTGTAAGCGCATTTAAGACAATCACGTGCAAGTTCAAAATCACCTGACAGCATACAAATATTAAGACTTGAATTACAATATGATATTATTTGTGGATTTGGGGAGGATACTCACCTAACATGAGTAAGGCTCGTCCTTCTTGAAAGATTGCCTTACATGATGGTTTATTATTGGTTAGAGTTTTTATTTCACGCACCATAATGCAAGTCTTCGAGGGTGCATTCATTTTAATATAGCAAACAGCGAGATTCGTGTGCAACTTGATCAGAAATTCCTTCTGTTCATTTTGTTCAACCTCATTGGCGAGATGACAGAAAGTCAAAGCGCCTACGCATCTCTCGAAAGTACGGCTGGCATTTGCGTATAAGCCTTGCTTGAAAAAGTCCAATCCCTTTAAATGCATTTCTTTGACTTTACCGATGAGCACGGAAAATGTATTCTGATATTCTTCCGATAACTTCTCCATAGCATCTTTGTCGCCCACCAATTTGATACTGAGACCATCAGCACAAGGTGGTTTTGCAACACGTGCACCTTCCAGCACTAGACACTTTTCTTTACCGTTCTTGTTTGCCTCACAGGTCACATCCTTGTACATGTACATATTGATTTTCTGCATTCTATCTCTAAGCTCAGAAAATGGACGAGTCCATGGCGAAGGACAGATAATTATATTAATTTCTTTTGCACCACCGCCGCATTCTTCATCAGCATCTAAGCCGAGATTTAATCCATCAAACATTTTTACTGCCAAATCATCTGCACGATCCATGTCAACACTAAATATAACACTTTCTCCAGTCAATTCTTTAATATTCAAAGGTTTGTTCAGAAACTTAAGAGGTATTTTTTTTCCTTTTAACCAAAATCCACTTAACTCAGTCAACGCTTCTTTTACAAATGCATATTTATTGCTGTGTCATGTGATTATTACATGCGTTTGGTAACAGTGTTGGTTAATGCATAAGATAAGAAATATGAACACTGGAAAATGTAAAAATAGAGTAGGTGTCGCATTCATATTCGAATTATATTCAATAATTCAAAATAATTGAAGTCACTACTGAAAATTAAGGTTGGTTATTGTAGTTAAAATATTTACATATTTGACATTTGTAACATTTGGAAAAAAGGAACAGGGACATTGGTTAGTAAACCGAATTACTGCTGTTTACCTGTTTTATGGTTTTATTGTTAGTGTGTGTAGTTGTAAAATAGGTACAAGTGACCTGGTACTGGAATAAGTAAATCAATTAATTCTATTTATTGTTTTTTAATGAGCAAAAAAGGGAAAACGATTACTTTGAGAAGAGCGGAATCGGACAAACCGATGCCATAGACTTATCGATAATTTATCGGAATATTCGATACAATTAAATCGTATTTTGTAAGAAAATATCCGAATACTTGCAATTTTTCGCTTAATCATGTCATCTCTACTCGTCGGTACTCGGAACATTCACTGGTCACAGTAGTTTCAATAAGACTTATAACATTAAAAATACTTATATAAGCATAACACATTCAAGACAGGCTTTGTCGATGCGTTCATTTTAAATACACAATAGACAGGTTATACATATCCAAGTAAGAAAACTATTTACATCTTTCCAGATTTTCTCGGTCTGATAGCATTTTATTTACCAACACAGTTAATAAAGTGATTTTATATAAACTTTAAAAGGCAAAAATTGTGGGAATATATTTACTATATCTGAAGAAATAAACAGAATTCCAGTGTGATTGAGAGCAACGATGTGTACAAAAAAAAAAATCGAACTGCAGCAATGGTGATATAGTCGTCGTACGCCCCACTCCATTGACCATGATAGCGGATCAACTGAAGAAAATTGATGAAAAATTCAAAGCAAAGAAAAAAGAATTGCATGAATCTAAGGAAGCTTTTCAAGAGGAGATGCAACAATATTTTAAACCTTCGGTTAATGATGAAACTTTTAAGAATGTTGTGGATCAGTTATACGAGGAAATGAAAAATAATAATCAGCGTAATGATACAGCCAAGGAACCCATGCCACCGAATGCACCTTCCACTCAATAAGAACGCTTACATCATCATTAGCGGCAGTCTTAAAATCACCGCCACCACGGCATGGACATTTAACAATTAAATTGATTCCAAACAATTCCAATTACAAAAACACATTAGCTATTTATATCTTAGTACTATCGCAATCAGTTCCATAATCACGCTCATCACCACGACTCCCAATTCTAATTTTATTTTAACAAGGCAACAGTTGAAGTACCAACTTCAACTTACAACATGAAACAACTCCGCAATTACAAACATTATATAATACATAGAGTCGATACAACATTGATTCTTTACCTAATTCAACAACATATACCATGAGTACAATGGCGATGCCATCAATTGTCACGTAATGGTCATGGAGCACCGCCGCAACCGTCAACTGGACACACTGGATACACAATATGGAGCCTATCCAACATCACAGCCCATATGACCAATATGCACCGCCATATTCACACCACCAACAACCGCTCACATTACATAAACTCATTTTTAAATATGTATTTTGTTTTTTTTTTTCAGGATTAAGTTTTTCCAAAACTATTTGGAGACCCAGCATAAAAACGTTTGAACGTTTTTTCGTTGTAAATGCTCGTTTGTTCATAACGTATGAACTCAAAATGTACTTTACCGATGGTCGTAGCCATAGTAGTACAGGTAGTTAATTTATAAATAATGAATATGACAAATCGTAAATTGTTTTTTAGGAGATATTCCCAGCAATTCTGACTACTTATAATTTTTCTTCTGAATCTGACTTTTGATTATACATTCCGAGTTTACTTCTTAAATTGGCAAGGCTGTGAGCGATGCCATCACTAGCATTTTGAGTTTCATGATTCCCACACTTGTGAATTTAGTGAATTATCGTGATACCTAAAGAAATATTAAAACTTGGTGGGGACTAAAGACACTTATACCAATTCCAATGATGAGATTGATTTTCAGAAATAGATCAAATAATTGATCGAACTTAAAAGAAAAAGAAACAAATTTCTCAAAATAAAACCACAGCTTTTTTTCAGGTTGTTTTCTTCATAATTCAGATTTTTCTAACTTATTTTTCCTTCTAATGCAACTTAATTTTACTTTCAATATATGGCCTCACTGCTTGTAAACTAGGACGGCTCCCAACTTTTCTGGGTGGAGTGTATACACTCAAATTTTTACTATCTAATAGGCATTCTACAGTGAGTAAAAAGTTGGGTTCTGAGAACACAAGCAGAATTCTGTATTCTCACGACAACAACAACATGGAAAACAAACGAAATTTGTTGTTGTTGTAGCAGTCAGAACACAGAATTCTGCTTGTGTTCTCGAGGAACCCAATATGTCTACTTCTGATTTATCCAAAATAATAAATACATATATACATATGTACGACAATCTTTAATTATTTTTAAATTATGTATACATAAATATTTATTAATTTAAAATGAATAAAAAAATATAAAAAACAATTAACGTATACAAATAAAAATAAATTAAATTAGAAAAATCCCGTCATCAGATGACGTTTGCATTGGGCACCATTAGGATAACATCATTAACATTCTATACAAGAATTGAGAGAGTAGATGATTAAAAAATATTGCTGACTTATGTGTAATGAAATCAGATGAATTGAGATTGGCACTTACAGTCATTGTTTTTGCATTGATTTATGGAATGAAGCATTTTGGTCTTGCCGAAATTGGTTCTCAATTTCCACAATTGCTTTAGAAAATTTATTTTTCATATATTGTACGTTACTTAAGCGTTCCCTATTTTCCTCATATTTATAAAGGTCTTTGTTTGTAACGATTCCTGTTTGTCCAGTACCAAAGAAATTAACGTTATATTTGTCTTTTTCCACCATTGTGACCTTAGCTGGCCAAGGTGGATAGCCTTTCACTTTGGCAAAAACTAAATCACCAATCTTAAAACATTGCCCAGAATTTTCCTTGTTCATGATCGAGTTTTTTTTAATGTGACAACTGATAAAAATATCAACTGTGTATCAATATTCAAAACTGTCGACAATTCTTTGCATTGACGGAACGCGCGACGCTTACGTTGCCATTCACAAGGAAACCGAAAAGAGTTGCCAATAATTTATGATTATGATAAGTTCGAATTATTCCAGGGCTGAATATTATTATTTTATTTATTTTATTAATCTGATTCCAGTTCATATACTAAATTCTTTAAGAAACACAAACGCGACGACGACAGAGGTGTATTGCTCCTACACTTTTAATAAAATGGCTAACTATGATGTTGGTGATATTTTGACTACTATTTCTGACAGTCAATCACCAATAAATCGTGAGTATCGCATTCCTAATAGCAGTTACAGCGGAGGAAGTTCGCCAACCACAAAACGGAAACCAATTGAAGAATGGTGTGAAGATAACTGGACATGGAGTAAAAGTTATCGTTCCAAAGATGTTGTGTTAAGCGGCCCAATCAATCGAACTGCTCACTTTCATCCGACTCTGAGTTATGGAACTGCCGGAGTCATTGGTAAACGTGTCCTAAACAATGGGCGCTACTTTTGGGAGTTGCATATTTCACGGCGGGTTTTTGGTACATCCATTATGTTTGGCATCGGCACTAGGCATGCGCGGCTGCATGCAAATTCTTTCCAAAATATATTGGGCGAAAATGAGCATGGTTGGGGACTTTCGCACAAAGGAATTCTCTGGCATCGTGGCGTTCCTTTATTCTACACAAAATGCTTCAGAGAATATGAATCTACACAATTAGGTATCCTTTTCGATGGTATCGAAGGAACACTAACATATTATAAGAATGGTAAATGTTTGGGTGTGGCTTTTCGTGGCTTAGACAAGGTAATTATCATCATAAATGAGTCCTACTCAAGATGATCGTAGTCCAAAAGTTTTATAATTGTTTTGTTATTATTTCAGATTAAGGAATCGCTTTATCCAATAGTTTCTTCAACGGCTGCAAAAACTGAGGTGACACTGAAGTGTGCACGACAAGATTTTGTAAGTCTTCAAGATCGATGCCGTGCGGTCATCATGAATCAGATAAAGACTAGTCATGATCTAGATAAACTCAAGTTACCACCCCTGATAACATGTTATCTGGGCGAGATGCTAAATGAAACCATGTTGCATATTTAAAATCTGATATTTAAGAATATATAAACACGAATTGAATAAATAAAAAAAATATAACGACTTATCCCACCTTACTGCATATGACATTTTATTGCTGATGTTTGGACCATTCCGCTGTGTCGCATACTACATAATCAGAAATAAAACCAGAAACGGATACGTAAACAACAATTCTGGTTCTATTCCTTTTGTATGTGACAGTCCGTCTTTATATTTCCGAGCCCTAGACCATTTTGTATTTGCAAAACAACTGGAAAAATGCGTCGGTCGCGAAGTCTTGTCATTTGTTTTTTTAAAAACCTTCACAGTGGCATAGATCCAAGATTTATCACATGTCACAAACCTTCGTTCGAGTGTTTATTAAATTATGCGGTATCCAATTGATGGTCAAATGTACATATTCAATGAATACTGGTAGAACTAAGTAATACCCTTAATCTGACTAACATAAGTCATATGACGAATATTAGTTCACAACGATTTCGGTTTCTGGCAATTAAGTTAGGATGACCATTTCGCAATATTGCTTCATAACCAAAGCACTGGGTACTCAAAATTGCTCACAGTGAAAATGAAGGAACTAATCGTATATTGGAAATATATCATCTATTGAAAGAAAACAAAATTGAAGACACATTTCCATAAGTAGAAATGGCTTAGAGAATCTGTTTAAGCATGATGTTAACTAACTAACTGTAGTGGGGAACACCCCTTCTCCAAATTGAAAAGAATAAAAAACCAGTAAAAAGAAAAGTAACTTTGGCTATGCCGAAGTTGTAACATTTTTCACGTCCCTCCTAGTGGTGCAATTTACATAGTTGGTGGATACTGGTCAGACACTTATAGTGTCCAAATTTCAAATCGATAGTACAAAAAACAAACAAGTTTTTCTAATAAGAACATGAATTTGGATCCAGGTTTGTATGAGGGGTACCGCCTTAGTGGTACGATTCGGCTGATTCCGGCAAATGTAATGTGTATAGTTAAAGGAAAGCTCCGTTCAAAATTGCATCTCTCTCTAGCTCAAAAACTGAGTGACTAATTGTATACATACAGATAGACAGACTGACGGACAGACGGACATGGCTGGATCAACTTGTCTCGTCGCAGTGATCAAGAATATACAATATATACTTTAAGGGGTCTCCTTCTGTGTGTTACTAATACTGCATGTATTCACAGCGTGAAGAGTATAATGAATTAAGAAGTACATTGCATCAAGAGATATTAACAAGTTTCTCGCTGATCTCCATGTGATCTGCTCAAAAACATAGATTTTGAAGAATCTAGAAAGGTAGCTAGCTCTTCTATCAATATAGTTACTTTTGTGGATTATATTATATTATATTATTTACTCATTTAAAGTGACAGTAAAGAAATAAACATAAATCTAGAAGCTTGCTATTATCTACTTTCTTTGTCTAATCTAATAAAATAGTGCTCTGCCAATGTCATAGAGGCCCCATTATCCTAATGTTCCTAGGGCATCCAATAGGAAAAAGTCGGCCATGAGCCAAATATCGAATTAAGTTCATTGATGGACTTTTGTTGAGACAAATTCACTTATTATAATATATTGTAAAATAATTTTCTATTGGTGAATTATGTTTTGGTCGTGAATAGTGTTAGAATTCTATGAGCTCTTTCATTACGCTTAATGATTTTTAATCTTCAGCTTAAGGGAGGTTTAAATTCTTGATTCTTTTAATATGGGACTTCAAATTGGGAAATATTTAGTTGAAAATCACATGTGACATTAGATTGCTTGGCTTGACTTAGCTTGGCTTGGCTTGGAAACATCTTATCATTAGATTGACAGACAGACTCGAATCGATTCAACTCGATTATTATCAATGTAGTATACAAATAATAAAATAATGTTATAGACCGATACACATTTAAATTGTTTAAACATTAACATTTATTTAAAAAAATAATTTTAAAAAAATACACAAAGAATTTCAGAAGGCAAACGGCAACACAAACAATTGTTATATATTATTATACAATATATTGTATATATACGAAGGGAATGGATTCATCTGAAAATTTCATTGCAAAACTTTAAAAAATTTAATGAAAAATATATCGATTAGGTGAGAATTGAGTGTCTGTCTTTATGGTAACAATTCAACTAAGTACTACTTAGGAGTACTTGCATTTTTACAGTTTACACAGAATTTTAATTCGTACGCTCATTGGTTTTACCTCCCTTGAATATTAGATCAAATAAATGTTTTAAGAATTTTTAAAATTTTGAATGAGAGTACTATGAGTATTAACATGAATTGGAATTATCGTGCGAGTCTTTGATCACATTTACATTGTCCATTGTTTAGAAAGATAAAAAAGATTTATAGTATAAAAGATACAAAATAAAATAAACAGAAACAACAACAAAATTTTAGATGAACCATTCCCAGTTACATGTGTGAATACCGTACGAAAAGAAAAACTATTTGGAAACAAACGACAAAACTTATCATTATTATTCCTGATTTTTTGATATAAATTTGCCTAAGTTGACACCTAAATAAAATATTCTGATTTTTTCCATATTTTTTTTATTTATTTATTTTGTTGCTTGTTTCTTTGTAATCAAAACAACCAAAGTTGTTGTTGTTCTTGTTGTAGTTGTTGTTGTCTTTGTTGGGTATTGGATACTGGGTACTGGTAGGTTTTAGGTAAGTAATGTTGTATTATATTAAAATTCGGTTTCCGATTTAATAAAATTTTGCACAAAATTTGCCAAATCAGCATCAAATTGTTTCTCCAAGTCGTCAGAGATTTCATCAGAGACTTGATTCGAATATCTATGGAGAATTAAATATATATAATTATTAAGGAATAACTTACATGATTGTATATAATATATATGTTCTCACTTGTTAAATAATTCCCATGGAGTTGGATAAATCGGATTATTATAGAAAAGGCTATTCGAGCGAGAGCTTTCAAACTGCTTACGCTGTTTTAACAAATCTGTGAGATTATCTATCGAATATTGTTTGTCGCTATTGTCGTAATGTTGTGCTTGTAATACTGCTGTAACTTGTGGACGGCTACTGCAATTATAATAGTCACCGCCAGCTTCCATATCACAATATTGACCAAAGTCCTTAGTGGCACACTTGATTATGGTGGTGGTGGTGGTGTTGGTGTTGGTGGTGGTGGTGTTGGTGGTGGTGGTGTTGGTGTTGGTGTTGGTGGTGGTGTTGGTGTTGGTTTCCTTCTTAGGCATTTTGATATCAATTTTTTCATTTTCATGCGACTTATTCTTATGATTTTTGTTTATTTTTTTTTTCTTGTCCTCCTCTTCCAACTTGCTATAGTTAAAATAAGGTGTATTGGTTGCCTTATCAGCTGTAGTTACAACTGGATTTATACAACTTTTGATAATGCCACATGGTTTTTGCTCAAAGAGACTTACATTGATTGTCTCTGATTCTTGTTGTTGTTGTATTGGATGTGCTGGTGACTTTGGTGGGGACAGTTGGGGAAATGGCAATACCAGCGATTCTTGATTTTGATGATTAGAAGATCTTGATGTTGATTGCTGTTGCTTTTGCTGTGCCAGGGGTTCTTGATTTTGTTGTTCTTGATTCTGTTGATGTTGTCTTGGAAGTCTTGTTGTCTTTTCTACTTGCTTTGGGAGTAGTGGAGCCAACTGCATTTCAAGACTTCCTTCCTTTGGTAGACTAGGCATTTGTTGCTTCGAATGTCTAGGTGATGGTTGTTGTTGCTGTTGCTGTGGAAATAGTGAGAGATTTTGTTTCTTTGTAATCTTATAAGTTTCTTGTAATTGGCTTGAAAGTCTTGGTGTCTTTTCTACTTGCTGTGTTAATAGTGATGATGCCAATTCTTCATGATTTCCTTGTCTAGAAAGATTAGGGATTTCTTGCTTTGAAAGTCTTGGTGATGGTTGTTGTTGTGGCCTTGGTGTCTTCTCCACTTGCTGTGAAAATAGTGATGCTGCTAACTGTCCATGGCTTCCTTGTCTTGGAAGACTAGGCATTTGTTGTTTGGGAAGTCTAGGTGATGGTTGTTGTTGTCGCTGCTGTGGGAATAGTGAGAGATTTTGTTGCTCTGAAAGTCTAGGAGTTTCTTGAAATTGCTTTGGAAATAGGTTTTTTTTTTTTTTTAATTCATGGTCAGAAATTCTCGGTGTTGGTTTCTGTTGATGTGGGAATATCGTTGCCAGTTGTTCTTCACTTTGTTGGTCCAGAAATATTGGCGTTTGTTGCTTTGAAGGTCTGGGCTTTGATTGTTGTTGTTGTTTCTGTTGTGAAAATAGAGATGGAAATTCTTCTTCTTGTTGTTGCTGTGGAAGTTTGAAAGTTATTTTTTGTTGATGTGGAAATAGTGATTCCAGTTGTTCTTGATGCTCACGAGAATTTTCCTTTTCTTGTGGTGGTGATAATTTTTTAGGCTGTTTCTGTTGTTGTGATTGTGTTGATGACTTCAGTTGTTGATTTTGTAGTTGTTGTTGTTGTCGCTTTGGAAGTTCATAATCCTTAAACAATAAAGTGGGCTCATGTCGAGAAGTAGTATTCCCGACCACCTCGGGTTGTAGTCTGTTCTGTTGTTGTAGCAACTGTTCTCGCTTTGAATATTGTGCTTTTAGCGAATGCTCTTCCCCCTGTTGCTCATAAATTTGCTGATTTTGGTTTCGTAATTCCTGGGAACGTAACAGCCATCCATCATCAACCATAATCTCCTCCGATTCTTTATTTAAAATCACAAAACGAACATTTTTCTTTGGTTTATTTGCAAAATCATCAACATTATTTTGCCGTTCCTTCTTGTTTAGTTCATGTATTTTCTGCTGCTGTTGCTGCTGCTGCTGTTGCTGCTGCTGCTGTTGCTGCTGACGCTGTTGTTGTTGCTCTTCCAGTTCTAATTGCTCATTTTCATCTTTTTGTTCTGGTTTTTGTATATGTTGTTTTTTTATAAATTGTTGATGTTTTATTAAAATTTCTCGCATATTTTTTAAACGATTATTTTCATTTTCACGCATTTGCAACTCAGCAGTCATCTCATTTGTCGATGATTCGCTAAATATTTGTTGTTTGAAAATCTCTTCCTCATTTCGTTTCAATTCTTCCTGTAAGAATTCCAACATTTGTTGACCTTTTTCCCAATCAGATTGTTCAGTTTGTAGTTGTTGATTCGATCGCTTCCTGCGAACTCTTTCTTCCTTCTCAAGTTTAATTTGGTGCTTACGCATTAGTAATTCATTGTTGTATGGTGATTCCTTGGTATTCAGTTCAAGTTTCCTGAAAAGGGAAAAATCCAATAAATAAATAATACTAAGAAAAATTATTTATACATATACGTATACAAATAAATTTTAAGCATTTTTTTTTTACTTAAAGTTAAAGAAGGTTAATGTCAAGAATATTAGAACAATCTTTATTGAACTCATCATCATTACCCTGAGTTTGGTCGATCGAAATACAACAACGAAAACAACAACAAAGAAACTATTTCCACATTCTAATTTTAATTATGAAATTGACTCACAACAGCAACAACACATCAGAGTCTATGGTACAAGCGTTAAACTTATAAATTTGGGCATGTCCTTTCATTTCTCATATGCACTCATCATTGATCCTTATGTGAATTCTTGCAAATTTATCGCTTTATTATGAAAATATTTATCCCCAGCTTAACCCAACGCAATACATAGTCGATGATAAAAACACAAAGCATACAACGAACATTTATGTCGTGTTTCACCGAAATATGCATACCCTTTCGTAGTTCTCAAAAGAAATAACAGCAACAACAATTACACCTTTATTTCCCCTGAGTGGTCGAGTCTATGTCCCTGAATCACCCGACATCAGTAGTCCAAGGTCCACTTACCTCTGCAACACACTTGCAGTTAAAATTACAACATCAACAACAAAGGCTTTAAAATGAATTTTGTAGTAATCGGAGAACTGTAATATTAATAGACCCATTACATAAATATCCTTAGATGGTAAGTTAGATGGTGATGACTTAATAGATCACCCTTGTCACAATGATTATTTATAAAGAAGACCAACTTTGGCTATGCCGAAGTTGTAATAATCTTCACGCCCCTCCTAGTAGTCCAAGGGTCTTGAAATGTACATGGTTGGTGATAGGATCCTGCGGGGGTACCCCCTAGTGATCCGATTCGGCTGATTCCGACAAATGTACAGCATATGGTAAAAAGAAAGCTCCCTATCTCAAAAACTAAGGGACTACTAGTTTGCATACATACAGACAGACGGAAATGATTAGATCAACTCTTCTCGTCGCGCTGCTCAAGAATGTATATACTTTATGGGGTCTCCGATGTCTCCTTATGTGTGTTACAAACTTCATGACAAACTTATAATACTATTCACTGCGTGAAGAGTATAAAAATAAAAAACAAGAATGAAAAGCTTAAATCGCTTTGTGTGTTCAAGTTTATGGTCGCTTTGTGTACCATATTATATACACGCAAGGATAAATGTACGCATACACGCAATGTCTCCCTCCAAAGGCATAGACATTTAGACATACGCAGGACTCACGCAGGCTATAGATGAATGCACACAAAAACTGTCGTAGGAGTAAAACGAATATCAAGGTCAATGCCAAAAATAACCAAGTAAAAGTCACGAAGTTAATAGGCTTGATAGAAGTGATGCGATGTGGTGCGGTGCCACGGTGTCACGGTGCCATTGTGAGGCAGCCAAACTGAATTGTGACATTTCGAAAAAAGAAACCTTTCACTATTAAAATAAGAGATGTGGGTATTTAATTCTTGTATATACAAATATATAAAAGAAAAGAGAATTTCCAGACATGAAAGTTTCTGATTGAAGAGTAAATAAAGATTCTTTATGCTATACTATTTATACTGTGGGTCTTCACGAAAACGCACAAACCTCAACAATTTGTGAGCTCAAATTTATTATATTTTTAATTGATTAAAAAAAAAAAAAAACACTTTTGTCATGAGAGACTATGCGGGGTGTACAAAACAAAAAGATTTCCAAAATTTGAAGTCTCCATGGTGTTTTTCTTCATATAGCAAACATTTGCAGAAACTTCATAGAGGTGTAACAAAAAAACAACAAAATAAATGCGAATAGGAGTACTGAGTTTGAGTAATAAATGTAAGTAGTCGATAGATATGGGATTGAAGGAGTGAGTGTGAAATTTTAAGGGTGCTAAGTGTTCTTTTTTTGGTTTGTTATTGATCAAACAAAGTTAAATGTTAAGTACTAGAAGAAAAGAACATAATACAAAATAAAAATTTGGTTAAAGGTCAGAAAAGCGTCATTATTATATACGAATGGCCTGAACTAGAATGTTTGTGAAATATGAAATCTTGCTGAACATGGTAAAATGAACTCAATTAAGATTTACTGATGATCAATTGGATTCAAGCATAAATACTTTTACTTATACAATTTGCAGAAAATATTTTATACTATATAAGTCTTACTAAATCTGATCAAATCCTTTTAATCTTAGAGTTTGTAAAATGAATTCATGTCAATCAAAGTTTGTTCATTAATGAAATAGGATAATCACAATTGTATATTTAATTACCCGGTCGGGTAATAATCCACATAACCTATACTTTATTTATTTTACATATTTTTTTTTAAAGTTTCAAAGGTCCCATCAATATCAATGGTTGATTATAAATCTAATGGATTTATCACCATCATAGAGAGATTCGAACTCGGTTCTTCAATGAAAATATTTTAAGATTTTTTAGTATTCCTCATCGATATGGTAAATGGATAACTTTTTCCAACTAAAAGTCAATTAGAACCAAGTATTTTGTATGTAAGGGGATAGGGGATAATGAAATATTAAATTCTCCACAATTTCAGTACAAACCAACCAATGTACAATAATTCTTATTTAAACGCACTACTGAGGGAAAGAAGGAAGTGTTAGCGATTAAGTGTGAACTGAAAGCGGCTACTTAAGTAAGTGTTCCGAAACTATTGCAATATGGGAAGATAATATAAGCAAACATTTAAAGTTGTTATATTTTCTTTATGGGATTTTTTTTTTTTTTTTTTTTTTTAATGAAGTTTTTGTGACTCTGTTAGACGCCGGTGGTCGTGGTGATGGTGATGGAGATGATGGTGCTGGTGGGGATTTTTGCTCGTGCTAACCAAGTACATACACTACTATATATATATATATATACTTGCATGCATACAGACATACATGTGCTTACTGCTGTTGACGTCGACGCCAACACTGGGGCTTGCCTTATACTTTACTTGTTTAAACAAACAAACAAATAACGACGATGATGATGATGATGATGACGATGACGACGTCGAAGTCGTTAGCGCCAAGTGAGAGAAACACAACAGACAAATAAGCAAATGATGAGTGAGAGGTTTATATTTGAGCTTCAGGAAGACCATATTAAAAAGGCATAGACATATGGACAGAGAGAGACTGTGTGTGGAGAGTGGAGAGCAGCTAGAATGTAGTATGTAGAGGGTAACAAGCTTATGGGATATAGAGAAAGAGCGAGAGCAAGAGAGAGTGTGGTAAATAAGAAGCGTGTGCCATGCAGAGCCAGCCCCAACAAGCGTATAAAGCGCAGAGGTGACGATGATGACATCATTTGATATTGGTTGATTTGCCGGTTGGCATTTTTTGAGTTTCAGCGCAGCAGCGACGCGCAATCAAATGAGTAACTGATTCATTGATTGATTGTGATAGAATGATTGTTAGATTGCTTACTTGATATACATAGATGTAAAACAAGAGATATTATAGATTTTGGTTCACTGAAGCTTACGTATGTAAGTAAATTTATTTTACTTTCAGTAATCGGAAATCTCGGACGATTTTCATCATGTTGATTATTATAAGTATACTTTATGGGGCTTCCCACACATGCGTTACAATCATCACATCAAAGTGATAATACAAACATTCTCATACTTGTGTGAGGGGTATAGTATGTAAATTTCATTAAAAATTTACACTCACCTATTATCTGTCATTTTTTGCAAGGTAGCCTTTGTACCAGAAGCACCATCATGAGGGAATACACTGGTGGGATCCTCAATAATGTCATCACCACCACCAGCATCTCTTTTGGCACCACCACTTTTATTTTTTTTATTCATATCCATTTTGGCTTTGATAAGTGCTGCATTAAACAGACTTAATTGTTCCTTGGTCAATGTATGGCAGGCCCGAGTTAAGGGCACTTGTAAATCCTCTATTTTAAGAGGTCGACACATACCACGATATTTCACACTTCTAGACTCGTCAGGGTATCGAGGAGTTGTTGTTGTTGGCTTCATATCATGACATTTAACATATTGAAATGATGGTATCTGATTGATTGAGTTAGATGCTGATGCTGTTGCTGTTGCCGCAGCTGCTGCTGCTGCCGTTGGATCAACTTGTCGTTTGGAACAGTTCCAAGTACCAGTAGAGCTTAAAACATTTGATGCACCAGTTTGTGGTTGTTGCTTAGATGTAGTTGATGATTGTGGTTTATTCAGTTCGGCTATGATGTCGTTACTAATCGGTTGCCATATAGTATGATGTTGGCGTTGTTGTTGCAATGTTTTCGTGTCAAATTTATTTGTCATTGGTTTCATCTTGGATTGATTTCGTTGTATTGCAACTGAGGAGGATGATGCCGCTGTCATTGACATCTTTGATGTTGATGTTGGTGGTGGAACTTTAGATTGACTTTGCAAACGCGCTTGCTGGGAACGCAAGACCCGAGAGGCAGTTGTTTTATTTGTACGCGGTTGAATTGTTGGTTTTGCCAGGTAACTCAACTTGGATGATTTTGTTGATACTTTTGTGCCATTACGTTTCGTTGTC
The DNA here is from genome assembly GCA_035041805.1 of Amiota mariae. Taxonomy (NCBI): domain Eukaryota; kingdom Metazoa; phylum Arthropoda; class Insecta; order Diptera; family Drosophilidae; genus Amiota; species Amiota mariae. The sequence goes on from JAWNKV010000058.1 coordinate 131,901, forward strand.
TTTTGTGTTGCAGACGTTTTCTTTTGTTTTATTAATTCCTTTCGTTTTAGATCTTGTTCTTTTTGTTGTTGTTGCTGTTGCTGTTGTTCTTCCTGTTGCTGTTTTAATTTCAATTGTTTCTGTTTACTTTCTTGCATTAAATTTTGACGACTATAAGCACTTTTAACATCAGAGAATTTCCTTTCCGGCATTTTACTGCCATAGATCTCACTGTAACTGGGTTTTTGAATTGGAAATTGTATATCACAATCAACATTTTGTTCTTCACGTAAGCTTTGTTGTAATCTCGCTAGACTATTTTTCCCGCCATTATTATGTAGAGAATCGAAAGCTCGAATTTGATAGCCTTGCCAGAACTGTGGACCAACAGCAGCACTCAAAGGTTTCTCGAAGGCTTTTGGTATAGTAAAGTTATTACTATTGCCATAACCTTTTCTTGTTTTATATCTAATGGTCTTTTTGGGTTTGACTTGTGCAGTTGCATCAGCATCAGCATCAGCAGTTGCTTCTTTAGTAGTATTATTATCAATATCAAGATTCTTGTTTTGACTTATTTTTTTGTATACAAATTTATAATCATCAATATTATCGTCAATATTACCATCATTAGCATTTGTAGCAGCAACATTATCATGATAATCATTATAATCATTATAATGATGATTGTTAAGTTGTTTAGCCTTTTGGTTTTGGTTTTGTTTGATTTTGTTACTTTCTCGAGCTTTTTCTGCTGCTGCTGTTTGCGTTAGCTTTGACTTCTCTGCTGCTTTGTTTTGTGTTTTTATTGCGGCAGCAGCAGTAGCAGCAGCAACGTAGTCATCGGAGTCGTTGGCGTCGTCGTCGTCTGCGAAGGCGTTATGACTTTTCCATTTTGCCGGCAATTTCGATAATTCAGTCTCTATCGCGATACTCGGCGCTTTAGACGTATTTTTATTACGACGTGGACTACAATTTTCAACATTGGTCTCTGATCTCTGGTGTTGTTTCTTGACTTCAATTACTGTTGACCCTGTTGTTGGTGTTCTTGGTGTTATTTCTGGTGAATCAGTCGGAGTCGTCGAAATCATTTCGTTAATTCTTGTTGCTTCAGTTAACAAACAAAAAAAAAAATTAAATAAATAAATCAAAAAACAAAAATCAATGAATGAATGTTGGTTTAGATTTTGACACATATTTGCGCTAACTAAATTATTCAAAAAACATATAAAAATGAAAAATAAATAATAACAGAAAATATTTATGAAATGAAATTCTTTCTACATAGGAAAACTTTAAATATTAAATAGAAATTTCTTTTAAATAATTTATATTAATAATATTATTTCCTTTTCTCGTTTTTTTTTTTTTTTTTTTTTTTTGTTGTATTATAGTTTTTGTGTATTGAATGTATGCGTAATTGTGGTGTCTGTCTGTGTAAATTGTGCGCAAGTTCAAGTTCATATCATCGTCGTCTCAAAAAACTTGAATTTTTGTTATATTTACAACTTGTTTTCTCCTTATACATATATATATATACATATTTTTTTTTTTTTTATATATATATTTATATTTACCTTTTGAGCTGTCTAACGGTGTTGCTCCTTTCCGATGACATTCAGCACTCGATGTGTCTGTATCTCTTAAAGATTTTGACAATAATTCAGACCAAGTTTCATCGTTGATATTTTTGTTAGTTTCACTTGTTGTCTTCTTTGTTGATACTTTTTCTTTACCATTATTTAAACTCTTTGAAATGAATTCTTCCAACATTTCTTTGTTGCAATTCTGTCATTAAAAAAAAAAAACACAAAAAATTTATAGAAACTTTAAAAAAAATTTATATAAAACATATGTTTTTTTTCTTTATCGAGATTATTAGAAATTAAAAAAGAAATCGAATCATAATAATTGCAACGAATATTTGAAATAAATATATAATAAAATATTAAAAAATAAAACAAAAAGAAAATCAATAAAAAAAAAATTACCAAAAATGGTGAGTAAATTTTATAAATTAAATATTCTTATTTTTTATTAAAAAATCATGCAAATTTTGTTAACACAATCGGCGGATGTTTCGTATTTGCAACATGATTTTTAAATCCCTCTACGATGTATCAAATGTTGTTCGATTTACATGAAATTTAACATAGATAAAGTCAATAGTTGAAATATTTTACATGTTCTGAAGCTAATTTGCTAACATCAGTGGAAATATTTTGAAATTTTATAAGCCATATTCACAAGTACTGAAGAGTAAGAAGAGTAACGATCCGATCTTTATTTTATCTATACTATATGATAATTTGAATATTTATCTTTCATTTGAATGTAAAATAAAGTTTCTATCTATCATAGAAATGATACAACACTAGTTTGAAATTATGTTTCGTTTTCGAATCTGTCACAAGATTGATTGTTAAAAATGATTTTTTTTTTGTAATTTTTTATTTCAAAAATTTGTTGTGTTTCAAAAAGGAGTCATCAGAGATATCTAAAAGTCTATAAAGTGCATTGGACAAGTTTATGGGGGGTTAATGAACTGAACCATATCTTTATAACGATTAATTTTTACATAAATATTTTCATTTCATTCCAATTTCTTAGCAAAAGAATATAATCAGAGATATAATATAAGAGATAAGCTGAGAGAAGCTTTGTTTGTACCACACAAATAGAAGGAATAACCATCTTTCAAGTACAAAATCGTTGTTTAATCTAAATGTGCAGAATGTTAGGAAAATACCAATATTAGAATTTATTGGTAAAGTCAGAAGACCCGTAAGGTAATCAATCTCTCATTGATGTGAGAACGAGGTAAATCCATTGAGGCATATTCTGTGTTGCTAAATAGAAAAGACAATTCGATTTAATACATTTAAAAATGGTCTATGAAGTTCGGAATAAACTCGGGAGGAGTATCACAATAGATCTTATCCATTTTTCAGGGTGTTAAATATTCAGCAGCCACTTTCCATATAACCTAAGTTAACTTATTGTCTCACAAAAAAACTTATAATTAATTAAGTATATACATAACATAGGCATCTTCAAGAACTCAACATGCATGCGAAGTTTGTAGCTATAAACTACGAGACTTATATGTACTTCTAAACAGGAATTATTCATATTTATAAGGAAATATGGGAGGGATAACTGAACATATTGTATACATGTATATTTGAAAATGCATAAGTCTCATTATTCTACTACATAGTACTATACTACACCTTGTAAAGCATATCCTTAAAATGTATAAGTACATAATACAAATATGTAGTATAAATTAAAATTAATTAAATTATGACCTCAACACTTGTAGAACTTTCCATATGAATATTGCCCAATATTAAGTTTATTCCAAAGTTTGTGACATACATATTATATAATTTAAATTGAACTAAATATGAAGTCATATCTTCTGTCTCTCTTTCAACCTGTTTGACTTTGAGTCTCTCAGAACATTTAAAGTTGCTTATAGTAGAAATAATTAAAATTTAAGTTCAAAATAGAATTTAATCATTAGAATTAATAAATTTGAACATTAGTTTTACAGTGAGAGTTAGATTCTGTGAGTCTTTATTCTATTCTATTCCATGGATAAATTATTTAATCATTCAATAATCATTGACAAATGACAAAAACAAATTGTCCAATTTAAAAAAAAAAAAAACTTTGTTATTTGTGAAAGTTATGAAAGTTTCGATGAAACTGAAATTTGTGTTTCTAATTTTTGTTTGTTTTTTTTTGTCTGGGCATCTTTAAAATTTCTTGTTTAAGATACTAGTAGTAGTAATAGTAGTATAATTTAAATATGAATAGATCACATAATAACACAATCACAATAATTTAATAAACATTTGTTTATATAAAAGAAACTATGACGACTGACTGGCTGATTGTTTCTAACCTATACAAGTAGTAACCAGATCTTTGTAAGATCTATCTATAAATGTAAAAATCTATAAGAAAATCTAAGTATAAGAATATGAATATTGAATGCCAGTAAACCAACTTTTGACTGCTGCTGCTGCTGCTGCTGCTGGTCAGTTTGGTTTGTGGTTCAAAATCTTATGAACAGAAGACTATAAAATATTTATAATGATAAAAAACAAAACCTTTGGTAGTGATGTTGATGATGTTGATGATGATGACGATGATCTATTTGACAATGTGGGCGTATGAGTATCGAAATTGTTTGCACTCAAACAGGTTGCGCATAACAAAAAAAAGAAACTTATTTTTTGTAATTTGATTCGATTCGATTGAATTGGATTGGATTGATTTGTTGTCTGTCGGTAACGGTGTTGTTGTCGTCATTGTTGTCTTCAGATTTTCCATAAACTCTTAACTCTCTATTACAAATTTTTATTTTGTTTTTCTTACTTTTGTTTGAGTTTACTCAAATCAAAAGGAAACTTATGCTCTTAATATTTAGCACATGCCCTTTTCTGTTCTGCTCTGTCTCCTACATCATCCATCAAAACTATCAAACTAAATACTCGTCAACTTAAAAATCAAAATCAAAATCAAATTCAAACTCTAACCATTCATTCAGAGAGCCCATAATATTATTATTATTATTATTTTTTTTTTTTTAATTTATTTTATATTTATATCGGTATCGGTATTACCTTATATGTATCTAAATGCGTGTGTGTGTCTATTTGTTTGTCATACTATGTATATTGTATCTACGAATTTGGTTTCGAACAAAATATTTCGTTAATACTTGTAGATACATTCATTTTACGCATTCACTAATTATAAAACATGTCAAGTTGGATTTACTCTTTGGCATGACGACAACGCAACGGACGTTCTTCTATTGTAGACAACAAACTGATTGATGAAATGATTGTACAAGACACACAGCAATTCATTCTTTTGTTTCTACTATTCTATGTATACCAAATTATTAACTAAAAATGCGAGGGTCTTTCAATAAGTACCTGTACTTGAACACTGGGATCGCCGCTAAGGGAAATTGATTAGATTTCGGGAAGGACGGAAGTCATCTCGTCACTGCGACCACGCTTAGGTCTATTGTATCATTTTCATAGAATGAATCAAGATAATTTTCAACAAAGTGAACAAAATTTTGAAATATCAAATACTTAATAATCTCATATTAATTTTAAAACGATATTTCAGGAAAGTTTATTATAGACATATCACATAATAAATATTTAAATTCAATCAAAATAAGTAAAAACAAGATTAACTTTGACTATGCCGAAGTTGTCATACTCTTCGCACACATTTTATATCTTCAGACAGATATGGCTAGGTCAACTTGTCTTGTCGCGCTGATCAAGAATATGCGTGTATATACTTTATGAGGTCTCCGATGTCTCCTTTTGAGTGTTACACACTTCATGACAAACTTAAACTACTATTCATTGCGTGAAGCGTAAAATTATGGACTAAACCGGTAGAGCCAATTTCCTAGAAGGCTAAGATCTTAAAATAAAACGGAGTGATTTTCAAAGTTAAGACGCAAAGATTGTCGGAAATTAATAACTTTCGCTAAAAATTGCTTTCTAATACAGCACATTAACTGAAATTTTATCGCCAAAGGGAATATTTCCTTTTTCCTGTTGTGAGTAGCAGATAGATAGCCCAGAGTCTTTTTTCAAATACCTTGACGATTTCTATTATTTATGTTTATGTTTTATGTTATGAAAGGTCTTCATCATTATAATATTCATTGAAAATGGAAACATTGTTCTCTCCTGAATTTTGAAGAACTTAGTAAATAAACTCTCTTATGTTGAAAAAATCATATATAGTATGTACATATTTTTCCTTCCGGTTTTTATCAAATGATTAAAAAAAAAAAAAAAAAAAAGATTAAGATCAGTCATAAAATATATTGATTAGTAAAGTCATCAATAGAAAAGGTGACATTCCCGGAAGAAAATTGTAAAAAAAAAAATTTTCCTTTTTCTAATTTATTATTTTATTTTATTTACGATGCATTGATGTATTATAATTCTTATGGTATTTATGATCTTATATCTTATCTTATAAATTTAGATGATTTCTTAGATATTGAAAAATGTTAAAAGGGAAATTTGTTCAAATTATAATGATTATGATAGATTAATCAATGATTTGATCGATCATATCTTGATAAAAAAAAAATAAAAATAAATTAAATAAAACACCAAAAAAGATAACAAATTTTCTTATAATTCTACTATTATAGTTTCTTATAGGATCTTTGATATTGTTGTTTTTTTTTTGTTTTTTTTTTTCTTTGGAATAAATGATTTTGATAAGTTCCGAAATTGGAGCTTTTGTTTTGCTATTGTTTATAACATAATGATAATGACGTAATCAACAATGATGATGTTCATTTATTGTTACTCAAAAAATGATTCACGCACATCGCTTCATCGCAAATGTACAAATGTAGTAAGTAGGTACTACATACTCATATGTATATACTATGTATATATTTATATGCATATAGTATTTGTATGTATGTATCTATATTTTTATGAATGCCATAAACTAATTGTTTCTATATATAATTATTTTTATACACTTCACACACTACTTATTCATAGTTTTCAATGTACTCGAAATTTCACCTGATATTTGTAACACACATAGAATTACATTGAGCATACTTATGATCTTTATCTTTATTAAGAGTTTATTTGTTCTTAGAACAAATATATAGATTATATTCGAATAAATAAATTATCATCAATGGATCAATGAATTGGATAATATTTTCATTCATGAACTTTATTTTATTTCTTCGAATAAACATAGATGATCACAATTAAAATAAAATATTTATTTTTATGAAAATAATAATCTGGAAAAATAACCTTCATTGATGTATCTTCTATTGATGGATGGATCAAACAAATCGATTACAATTTATGTATGTACATTGTATGTGTTTTGAGTATTGATAAGAGAAGTGTATTAAAAACTATGATCTGACCAAAGTTAACATCTTTTTTTTTTTTGTTTATTTATATTTTATTTAGTTTTTGTTTATAGCTTTTCCAAGGAAAACTTTATCGTTTTATGAATATGAAGCGATTGTAATGATGATGGTGATGATGCCATTGCTATTGTAGCTTCTTCCTCCATCTTCTTCCACCATTGCAAGTCCTCCACATTCACTCCTCACCACCATATATTCCCCACTAAGATAGTGCACCAAATTGTATTGAATGGTGTTGGTTTTTTGTTGTTGTTGTTGTTGTTGTTGTTGTATGGTGGTGATAAGCATTCGAATTGCATTCGAATTTATTGTAGTATAAGTAAAAATTCCAACAACAAAAATATAATAGTATAATACAGTTTGTAGTATAAAAACAAATTCCAATCAATAAGTAAGTAGAAGAGACCTTGCTGTTGTCTATAAGTTTTATTACAATGCTGAAATAAGTTTTTGCCTATGTGATTTCGTTGGTTTTCTTTATATGTACGTGTACATACATATATCATTCAATATAATCACGTTTTCAAAAGATGTTACAAATAGTTAAACTATATACATAGATCATCTATAATCTCTCTAAGACTTGTAGTCATCTGTGAATCTCAGATAGTTGAAAATATAATTCTTACTACAAAAATGTCAATCTCTCAAGAACTAAGAATTTTAGAAGTTTGAATTTCTTAGCTCAAGTGAAGAATGGAAAGGGATTTTTATATTCAATCACTCATTCCACTCCACTCCACTCCACTTCAATAAGCAACTAAGTTTACTCACAACAACAACAACAACAACAACAACAACTGGTTTGAAGCAAATAAAGCACAATGAATTTCCTTTCGAAATTAAAAATACTTTCAAATATTATCATTATGATGTTTATTACTTCGTTAAATTATAAAAGTTACACAGTATTTCTAGTAATCAGATATACTAGTATTACCTATGTTAGTTCCTTTGTGCACATGCACATCATTGCCAGAGTTCAAAAAGTAAAAAATGTTTAAAATTCTAATGGATCCGAAAGTCAACATTGGGGTCCCAAGCAAATTGACCTGGTCTAGCACTTTGTAAATATAGGCGTTAGGAGACGGGAGTCTTTAGCGAGTGTATCGTCAATGTTGATTGATTGATTGATTAATTCATCAGTATACCAAGTCATTAAAAGATTGTTAATGCTCGTAATCGGCTTCGTGATAACCCAAAAAGCAAATAAATGAAGAATGTCGGTGAAGTACTACCGTCACAGTGGGGGCTCCATAACTCTCCTATGCTCAAGACTTTTACTATAAACACAGATGTTTTCTTCTATGATGTCAGTCCATGGTTTTCTTAAAGTCAAAAATTTGGACTCAAAATATTATTTGAACCTACTACAATTTGTGTAGACATAAATGGAAATTGAATGCTTGTATAGTTTTCGTATTTCAATAAAAAGTTAATCATTCAATCAATTTTTAAGGGTTAGTAAGTAGTTTAACCATTAAAGGCATGACATTTTTGGGCAGAATCAAAGGCATCGTATTTTTTTGTTTTTTATGAGATTCATTTGTTATATTTCTTCTTTTCTTTAGTGTTCTTATTTGTATCTTTTTTTATATACACATTGGTCTCTCCATGTGTGTGTGTGTGTGTGTGTGTGTGTTTCTGAGTATGTGTATCTCTCAGAATTAGAGAGTGTTTATTTAATTTAATTTAATTCAAATTCTAACTCTGGCGATGATCTAAGTGAGTTCAGTTTCAATGTATACAAATAAAAACCTTAAGTAGCAAATTGCCAAAATGCAAAAAAAAAAAAAAAAAAAAAAAGAATAATAATGAACCAGACAAGCAAAAAAAATATCGCATGCTATACTTTTTTTTTTTTTGCTTTCAATTTTTTCATTATTTTTTAATTGCTAGTAGTAACCTTTGATAGGTTTAAGTATCTTATAAATCATCATTCAATTTATGAATCTCCTTCATTACATAAAACCATTCCACACCATTACATTCACCACTCTCCACAATCTGTTCGACCGTCGATCCAATAGGAATCCTTCGTTGCACTCATTTACATTTTATTATGTACAATACTTAGTATATTGTATTTTTCTATATTACAGTATCTCAAACTACTCATTTCAGTTGGGATTTGTTTTCATATCATTAAATTCGATTCAACTCAATTCGTTTCGGTTCGATTCGATTCATTTCTTATGCACAAAATAAACCATGAACTACAAAGTTTATTACCGCAATATTTACCATAATTGTAAACAAACAAACATTTTATCGCAAAAAGTAAAATAGTAATAGTAAAAACAAAATAATTGAGTGAGAATGAAAGAATTGAGAAGAAGAACCAGAACTTTGATTCCGCTGAAGATTAAAATACCTTCTTCCATTTACCCAAACAAAACAAAAAATAATTTTTTGAAAATATTGTATTTGAAATTATTATGTGTACTTAAAATAGAACAAAGATACTTTCAGAACACTTTACAAATTTCATTCGGTACACCCAATAATAAAATACCTTTCAAATCAGACAGTTAAAAAGAAGAAGGAAATGAAGAACTTCAAGATTACAATCAAGTACAATATAATTTATAGACAATTTTTATTCTTAGCTACTTACATACGTACGAGTATATTAAATATTGGTTCCAATCAATCTCAGTCGCAGTCTTTTGCTTCATTGTCATGAGAAGTTTTACATAAATCTTATCTATAGAGCGTCTATATCATTGGTCTTTTCCCTGATAGTTTTAATTTTTGATTATATGTATGTATATTGCTTAAATTATCATTGAAGTTGATCATCCTCCAACCCTGCAAAATTTCGAGACCTCGGACCACCAGGAGGGTTACCTCCCATACAATCCTAAATTCAAATTAATCTTCTTATTGGAAAAACTTTTTTGTTTTATGGAACAGAAATTTTGACACTTAAATACCATACTATGACCCATTTCCACTAACTGTGTAAATTTCGAGACCCTCGGACCCATACAAAACATGAACTTAGAATAATAATCAGAGATTATAAAAGGTACGTTGATAGTATTACAACTTCGATATAGCCAAAGTTAATCTTCTTTTTACAGTTTTTTTTTTTTTTTTCTTTTTGAAACCTTATTGGTTATTTTTACTCTCTTTTCTTGTAATAAATAAATTTTCTTTATAGAGTTGGCAGATTATGTTTGATATAAAATAAATTTTATTTTGAAAATTTAAATTCATTTTCTCAACTTTTATCTAGATTTTGTTTTTAAGATAATCAGTCATTAATATTATATTATAAGTAGATAAATATGTACTTATGTATATAATATTAGGCAACACAAATTCTGTCAGTCTGTCTGTCTGTCTGTCTGTCATTCATCTTCATAGTCATATGTAATATTGACAAGTTGTCAATTGTTAATATTGTCATGTTGAAATTTGATAATTCTATTCTATTGTTATTGACAGATTATTTCAGATTTTTTAAAGTTTTCTTTGTGATCTTTCTAACATGAATGAAGATATTACGGAAAGGAGGTGACGACTAGGTTTAGTACACACTAAATAGTTCAATACAAAAAATCATATGTTTTTAATCATTTTCATTCATGTTATTACATTTTTTTATTTTTTGTTTAGTTATTCTCTTTATTTTTTATTTATCATGTTTGTGGTTTATTCAAATGTGAATTTAAACAAATTTTTTTGATTTCCACTATGATTTGTGGTTATTCATTGTAATCAGTTAGATTATTGAAGTGAAGGGAATTGAAGTATATATTGGAACTTTAGGTTTTCGTAGCTTAAGCAACAATTCTTATATCTTATACAATATATAAAAATTGAAATTTTGTGAATGTGTATGGTAGATTTCCGGTTTGAAACATAGAATAGTTTTGGTATCAATATGTGTCCCCCTTTCCTGAGATCTGGGCTATTGAAACAACACCAAACTCTTAAAACTATAATACAAAAATAAAAACAATAAAAATATCACTTTAATTACTTTGATATTCCAATTATGTTCTTTGTTGATACACAAAGTGTAAAAGATATAGATATAGTGATAGTGATAGGAAACAACCCTTGCGAAGCTAGTTTGCTATAAGAACAAGAACAACAAAAATCATTAGTTAGGATTCTATAGCAGATTACATACACACATATCTCTGCTACTTAGTATGGTCTTATTATTCACCATAAGATGACTTTGAAATCATATGGCAAATATTGCCTAATAGATTTTAATAGACAGTAAGTAGTATGAACATTAATATTAATCATCTTTGAATTTTTGATTTGTATGATGATTATGTTTTCATCGATCATTTGGTACGAATATGTATAAAGATAAAATAAGATCATGTACAAAATTTCATTATTAAACTGGTGATAAATCATAGGCAGATAAATGGACTAAGCCATTGCGATTCCTCTATCGTTAATGATCATGTCAATCTATCTATAATCATATATCAAAATCGTAGATTGAAAGTATTTGTGCGTGTGTTTCATCAAAATCGACCTACAGAATCGATCGAAATTTGTGAATAAAATTTTAAAATTTTAAATCAATCAAGTAGTCTTTGTCAAACATCTATTTTTGAATTGTAATTCACAACAAAATAAAATAAATATCGGGACAGATAGTATATATTGTAATATGAACCAATACTTTGTGGAATTATAATGTGTTGCATCAAGAAATTGCGCAAAGCCAAAAAGAAGGCTCCACCAAATGAAAAGCCCGAAATTGTCAAAATTCACTTGAGAAACGTTATCATTGTCCCCGAGATGACTGACTCAATCATCGGTATCCACAATGGTAAAGACTTCGATCTGGTTGAAGTGAACCATATGTGATTGGGTGAATTCGCATTGATATACAAAACCGTCAAGCACGGTAAGCCCGGTATTGGTGCCATTTAAGTAAATGACAATTATAATTTATGCTGATGCGGCATAGACAGTGGTGATCTAATTCAACAACAACAACAAGGAAAATTAAAAAATTGTTGTAGGATTTTTCCTCAGTTAGTTTAGAACAGAGGTTAAACTGTTGTAACCGAATGGTCAGCCTGCGCAGCACTGCTAACATTTTGGGAATCGTTGCCAATGTTTTGCGTATTGTTACCAACATTTTAGGTGATTTCGTTGTGCATCGACTGATCGATCATTGCGCAAAACAATTTGAAGTAAATTTTAAATTGTAATTTTTTTTTTTAAATCTTTATAAAATAAATATCAGGAATGAAAAGGAAGCTGTAAGAATTATTTGTATACACTGTGAATTGTTCTTAATGATGTATTTTTTTACACAATTTCCATTTTAATTTCTCACAATTTGCCACAACTTTCAATTTGTTGTACATACAAATCAAAACAAAAAATTGCGGTCTGAACATTTATCGCAATTTCAGTTAAAAATCGTGAAGTAGCTCCTGGCTGAATAAAAACAACATCAGAAGCAGAATAAATTAATGAAGAATCGTAATTTTTTTTAAGAAAACAAAAAAAAAAAAAAAAAATAGTGAGAGATAGAGTGATCACTTACCACCTAGAATGACACAGAGATCGAATGCACTTTGTTCTGACTATGGTAATATTGTACTTCACAGACTTCTTCGTTTTGCTTTGTAGTGTGAAATCATAATGTGAAATTATCACCTGAAATTATAACTTCAATCGAGACAGTAGCAAGCACATTATTGAAGGTGGTCAAGGACAGTAGAATATGAGGGATATGACCGGATCGAAAACGATAGAATAGAATAGAATAGAATAGAATAAGATAGGACTGACTGCCTAATAAAAGATGTCCTCCTCCTTGGTTTGCATTTAGCTTCAGTGTCCTTTACGACGACGACAAGGTGACAATCCAACATAAAATGGAATCTTTGAAAGAACTTTTTCCAACATTTTCAAATAAAATAAAATTTTTTTTAGATATGTAATATTCTTTATGTATTTATTTAAAATTCTCTTCTGTTCGTTATAAAATGGAATAACTTGCATATACACAAGTTTATTAAGTTTTCAACTATGTATTTTGACTTAAAATTGTTACATTGATATAAAAGATATATCTCATCCAGTAATAATAGCGAAACTCTGAGATTTGAAAAAAACAAAAAACACATTGGTTTTCCCCAAAAAGACATTAAACATTTCATTAAAACATAAATGAAAAATGAGCTATTGATTTGTATGGAATGCTAAATACAATAAATAATACATACCTACATATGTAAGTATGTATTTACTAGTATATGTACAAAAAATAATTAATAAATCTATATAAAGTATGTATATATATATATACGATAATGTTATATCTACTTAGTATGTACTTGTTTTTTTATATCGCAAATTAAAAATCGAACGTGATTTTCATAATTTAATAAAAATTTATGTTATTTTTTCTTTCGTTTTATTGTTTTCTCTATTATGCAGTCATCGTCGGAAGGAAAATCGATTTGTTATAAATGCAATGGTGTCATCGAAAATCGTGTCATTAACGCTTTAGGTCAATCTTGGCATCCAGAGCACTTCGCTTGCAAGGATTGCCAAAAGCCCATTACGGAGGCAACATTTCATACGCAAGAAAATCAACCAGTTTGTCTCGATTGTTTCGTTAAGAACTACTCGGGTACATGTGCTGGCTGTAAAAAGCCAATTATGGAGGTAAGTAAGACAGACAGAAATGGTTATTATTTGATCTATTACATATCTTTTAAAGCTAACTAATATAACCCTAATTTCTAGTTAACATTCTCTATTAATAATCACACATCTTAAATTCCATGCAAATGTAACAAAAATTCTCTTTTTTTTTCTATTGCAAAATCTTGGGAATATTTTTCACATTATAGTTTATAGTTGGAACTAACCCAACCCCCCCAATTCAAACATATTTAAATCATTTTGTCAATTAACAAAAAAAAAAAAAAAAAAAAAAAAACTTGAAAAAACAATTTTAAAATAAATATTTATCAAAATTCATTCATTTGAAACAATACTCAAGTTATCTTGACTTAAAAAAAAAAAAAACTTAAAGAAAACTGTAACCAATGAAGCGTTACATCAACAACACACCACATGTGTTACACACACACAAAGGCCCCCGCCGTCCCCCCATTCAAACTTATCCATTACACCTACAACAACAATAATAACAATAACAACAACAAAAATTTTGAAATGCCAATAATGTAAAGAGATGTACAGAGATGTAAACTAAAGTGACTCAACTTGGAACGAACGCTCATGATGATGTGTGGTAGTGGTAGTGGTGGTGGTGGTGGTGGTGGTGGTGGTGGTGGTGGTGGTGGTGGTGGTGGTAGTGGTGCGATGTAAGTGAGCAAAGAGCAGATGTCACAACAAAATAAATATGTCGTTAAGTATAGATTTTTCATACCTTGCTTTATGAGAAGTATATCCATTTCTATATCAATAAGAAATAAACGTGCCTCTATTAGTAATTGAAACCCTTGGAAACCAAGGAAACAAACGCAATATTTCTACTATTGTACATAGTATAGCCTAGTAAAACAGGCAACTTACCATTTGTTTTAAAATTGAAAAAACATGAAGAACACTTAATCCTAAATTAATAAAATCATGTATCAATATACTTCGTAGGGTCTCTTAAAGTCGAACAGATCTGCATCACTTATGATGAGTCTGAGGTTCCCTATCTGCTATAAACTTTACACTTTATGATAAAATAATTGCTAATTTTTTGCGACGTTCATGAAACTAAGCAAATATAATAATAATAATAAATTTAATTTTTAATATTATTATTGTAGTTTTATATGCGGAAAATACACACACGCTCTCATCTCACACTCATCATCATCATTATAATCATCATATTAGTGGCAATCGTCATCACAATATCATTTCAATGAATATAATAAAGAAAAACTAGAAAAAATAAATGCTAATTTTAATCTCACAAAAGCTTACATACGATACACTTCACTTTACTTCCTTCATCACATACTACATACTTACATATGTAAATACATATATATGTAATCATTATTTATATTTTCCATGTTTATATGATTTCATAGCCATTTGGCATATGGTAAATTTTAAATAAATTTTTCTTGTAAAGTGATTAAATATCATCATATGAAAAATTTCATTTCAAAATCTCAAAAATTTTTGGATTTTTTTTTTTTTTTTTTTGCATAAATTTGACTGGACTCATACAAACAGACACACATACAGATAGATAGATAGATAGATAGATAGATGGATGGAAGAATGTGGTTAATTGATTTACTATGTATATCTTGGATTCTTGGGGTTTCTTATACATCGCAGCTGTGAATTCGCCGATTTTCACTTAAAGGAAAATAAAAGAGGAAATTTTATAATTACACTCGATGTTTTTTGAGATGATTTGAAAGATGAATTTTTTTATTTTCCACGCCACTTTTCTCCCAGAGCCAGCGCAAGCTGGGGTCCATTAAAACCGAACAAGACTGGGTATCGACCACAAGTCACTTCGGTACTGAACTACTGGAGTTAGTAGACATACAATACAAACTAAGTGACTACTTCTTTACAGCTACAGACCCAACGTCATCAGTCATTTATAAAAATACTAATACATGCACTATAAAGATACAATACTCGTACATTAAAAATAAAGCATACGAAATTAAGTTGATCAGTTAATAGGAATGCTATATGTTTTAAGGAAAGTTAAGAGATCAGATTTTAACTGATCGGAAGAAATAGAATTAGATAAAAGGTCGTAGTATAGGTTGTATGATTGACATAGAACACGAAATGGATCATGATGCAAATAAGTAGTCGTACAGGTAACAACAAGTATAGGAGAATAATCACCTTGTAACCCAAGAAGGAATATTAAAATGTATTCGACCAAGCAAGGATAGAGAAAAGTTGCTGCCTTAAATTAGATTGTGTAAAAATGTGACACCAAGAGTCGTTCTACGACTGGATAATTTCGGGAGGCGGATTAATTCTAGACGGCATTTGTAAGATGGAAGGTTTATATTAGGATCTCAGTGTAAGTTACGCAGTGCAAAAAACAAAAATTGCTTTTGAATGGACTCAATACTAGCAGTATACTTTTTAAACTGTGGATCCCATACACACGATGCGAATTAAAAAATTGGTATTAGCAAAGAAATGAATAATAATTTAATGGTGTAAGGATCAATAAACTCTTTAGACCAACGTTTAATGTATCCTAATATACATCTAGCTTTACAGGTGATACTAGAGATATGTGACCCAAAATGCAGCTTTGGATCCACTAACACATCCAGAGATGAGGAATCAAGATATTCTTGAAAACACATTTTTTGGACCGGTGATAGAATAGATAAGCATAACTTAACAACATCAGCATACATTAAGACGTTAGAATGTATTATGTATGTATTATGGCAGATGGCAAATTATTTAGTTTAGTTTATAAAAATATTAAATAATAATGGGCCAAGGTGATTTTATACACATAATGATAAGTTAGAAAAAAAAAAAAATATGGAAGGCAAAGAACTTATTGAGGATCGTATTGGGTGATGTTGGTTTTTTTCTATAGATAACTTTAGCCTCAATTCTAAATGAGTGATGGTCGAACATACTATAGGTGATAGAGGTGTCATTAGAAATGTTTATGTCGATAAGAAATTGATTGATATTCGATAATATTTGTAGAAGTGACATCTGGTTAATCATGGAAAGTGAAAGTGAATTTTTCCGGCATATTTTGCTTCTGAAAAGGGAAGAAGGCAACCCAATCTCTAAAAATAAAGTGTGGGAAAGATGCAATAAGTGGACGCCAATGCCAATGCCATCGCTGGAGATTTTGAGATTAACAATGCACCATATACTGGCCCGGCCATTGGAGGATGATGACGACAATATCAAAGCAATGAATACGTAAACAAACTCGATATTTGGGTTCAGCATAAGTTGAATGAAATCCACCTCACATCAGCACATCAGTTTTTGCATTTCATTGCTCAAACGTAACGAAAATGATTTGTTTTTGAAGCGAATCATAAGGAGTGATGAAAAATGGGCTGTTTACAATAACTTTAAATTAAAACGATCATAGAGCAAGAGAGATCAACCGCATCTAACCTCATTAAAGGTCAGAGGAAAGTGATACTTTCCGTTTGGGGGAATTGGAGATGTATTGTTCCCGGAATCAAACTATCAATTCGAATGTGTAATGTCATCATTTATACGAATTGGACAAATAAATCAGAAAGAAGCACCACGGACTAGTTAATCGGAAATGTGTCATCTTTTACCATGTGACAACGTCGACCTCAAATGACTCGAGAAAAATAATCGATGCTGAATTGGAAAATGATGGTACATCCAGTGTATAACTCCGACCGTGGACCATCAGGTTACCATTTGTTTCACTTTCTTGAAAACTCTTTGAATAGTGAAACATGTGATCCTGCTGACGCTATCAAAAACCACTTATCACAGTTTAATGTCCATAAGAATCAGAAATTCTACGAGGACAAAATAATGAAACTTCACGAAAGATAGGCAAAAGTTGTCAAACAAAACGGCCAATATATAACCAATTAATATTTGATGTACATATAATAAATCAATTTTGAATTAAATGAAAATTACTTAGCAAACTTAAAGGAACATCAACTACCATAAGTCTAGATAGTGAGTTTCAGCTCGGTTGCTTTTACGAGTTTTGAAAAACATGCGCCTCAATCAAATATACAATAATATTGAAGCTTTATAGATGTTTTGTTATGTGAATTTTGGGTACACATGATATAAATCCTAAAAAGATTTGATGAACAACATTTTAATTTCGAAAAATCTTTGTATACTAATAATACTAATTGATAATTATCAGCTTTGTTGATTAAGGATCAGTAGTAGATACAACAAGATTTAAAAATCAACAACAATATTAATAAATTAAGAAGTTTTTCTTGAATATATAAATATATATACATATATATTTTGTTGTAATTTTTAGCGCACTGTAAAGGCTTTACAACAATCGTGGCACGAGGAATGTTTTGTCTGTGGAGGTCCTTGCAAGAAGCCCCTTGTTGGCACTTCATTCTATGAACGTGATGGATCAGCGTATTGTCGTGCCGACTATGAACATTTGTTTGCTGCACGTTGTGCTGGGTGCTCACAACCCATTGTAGAAAATGCTATTGTAGCATTAAAGGTCAAGTGGCATAAGGCGTGTTTCAAGTGCAAGGTATGTTGAAAATTTTGAGTTTAAAAATGAAACAGAAATGAGAATTGAATGAGTATTACTTTCTTTTACATTTTAGAAATGTGCCAAATCTATTACTGAGAGTACTTTTGCTGTTGAAGATAATAAACCAGTATGTTCGACATGCTCTGCTTAGTTTTGCGTTCTCTCTATCCAATTTACCACAAACAACATCGAAATTTTTAAGCAAATCAAAATTGATCAGAACTATAAATATTGGAACAAACAAAGCCTCACCGCCACCACCACTTCTTAAAACTTCTTAAACTATAAACAAAATAGAATTTAGAATTGATTTCTCATTTTCATACTCAGTGAATGACCGAGATTCATGAAGATGATTTTTTTTTTTTTTTGGCAAAATTATTTTTCTATAAAAAAAAAAAAAAAAACACACTAAAAATGATGTTCAATAACGAGAATCTAATAATTATTAAACAAACAAACAAGATAATTTTAAACCACAATGAATGAAATGTTATTTTATAAAAATTATAATCGAAAAAAAAATTAGAGAAAACAAAGAATAAATTTCCAAAATATCAGTCCTATGAAGCTATCATTCCTAGTAGAAGTGTGTACTCGTATACCTTGAACAAAGAAGGTGATAAGCAAAAAAAAAAAAAAAAAAAAAGGAAGACAAAACATATAAACTTCGGCTTACCGAAGCTTACATGCCTTTCACATCCATCCGCCATCTCAGTGATCGCATAAATTATAAGTATTTAAAGTTTATTTAAAATGTTTCGACAATCTTACTGACGACAAAAGGAATTTATAAAGAATTTTAATTGAATGAAAACTTTTTTTAAAACCCGATTTTGTCAGGGAACTACATCTTGCAGTAATCAAGAAACTTTGGATCCATGTAAGTCATGTCTGTATGTTATATGTATATTGATCTTAAAAAATTTTTACATTTGTTTTCGTCAGACTATGGATCAATGTTCCGCTGGTTATTTCCAGACAGACTTTATAAGATCTGCTATACACGATGTGAAAGGTATTGAATACACATAAATGATACAAGAATAAAAAATATATACAATTGATCTTTGTATCTATTATTAACTATTATTAAACATGCATCAATACATTTTGAAAGAAAAGTTAAATAAAAAATAATAAAATAAATTGTTAAACACTAACGAAAATCACAAAATTAGTTTTCAATTCCTCAGATTACAGTTTTTTAATCTATAGTATTATTTATTGAGCCCCACCCAGGACTTACAATTTCAATACTCTTCTAGTCACTAAGGTCACTTATACAAAGTTGTAGGAATGATATAACACAGCCCCCTAATTATGTTAGGAAGCAGTTACCGTCAAAAGTTCCTGCAACCTGGTTAGACTTGCAGAAAGTCTGTAAAGAAGAACTTATACCGAAACCTAAATTCAATAACAAAAATACACATTGAAAATGGAAACTTTTTTTTAGATGACATAAAAAGATCTCAAAAGATATAAAGTATGGGTGGAAACAAATTATAGATAGATTATACCAAAACTATAAAATTTCTTGATAAAAAAAAAAAAAATAATAATAATAGTAATAAATTGAGTGAACTTACTTTTGTGCCCAATAGAGTACCAAGTGAATCAATAAGTGGTTCTATAACTTTGCGAACCTGTTCCTGGGTGACTACATGAAGTGCTTCAGCAATTGCGGCATTCAATGGAGAGATCTTGGTTTCTGATTTATTTTTGTTTTCATCAGTCAAATTCTCATTAGATTGTATGGTGACTCTTTCTCTTTCGGTACTTAACATGGGAGCTGAAGATGATGATGATGTTGGCTGTGTATCAGGCTGTTTAAATTTTGAAAAAGAAAAAAATTAATGGTATCTGAAATATAAATAAATTAAAAGTACTTATGGTATAGTAATACTACCGAGTCATCATTATTGAGGAAATCTTGAACATAAGTCTTAATATTGGACGCAGACAAAATGTGATCATGATCCAGCATATTATGATGCATAGTAAGATCTGCCTTTTTTGGCTTTTGTATACCGAAATTACAATAAAAAGAAATACAGTTAATATGTTTCACAATAGAACTCTTAGGTCCAGGTGTAGATCACCATTTTCTATTCTATTCTATAATACTTATATTGTATTGTACCTTTTTGCTTGGAATACGCTTTATCTGTCCTGTTTTTTGCTTGAGTTCTACTTTTGGTTCATTCTTGTTAATGGTATGGTGCTCCATACTATTTGGAGTCTTGTCTTTACAATGATAAAATAGATTCAGATCAGATTCGTATTTCTAAAATATACATACGTATAATGAAAACCAGTAAAAAGAAGAAAAGAAGATTAACTTTGGCTATGCCGAAGTTGTAATACTCTTCACGCCCCTCCTAGTGGTTCGAGGGTCTTGTAATTTACATGGTTGATGGATATGGGTCAGACACTTAGTGTCTAAATTTCAAGTCGATAGTAAAAAACACAGAAAAAAAATTCTAATAAGAAGATGAATTTGGATCTGCGTTTGTATGAGACGTACCCCTCTTGATGGTCTAAGTATTTTGAAATATATCTGGTTGGTGGATATTGGTCAGACATTTATAATGTCTAAATTTCAAGTTGATAGTACAAAAAACAAAAAAGTTTTTCTAATAAGAAGATGAATTTGGATCTGTGTTTGTATGGGACGTACCCCTCTTGGTGGTCTAAGTATCTTGAAATATATCTGGTTGGTGGATATTGGTCAGACACTTATAGTGTCTAAATTTCAAGTTGATAGTACAAAAAACAAAAATGTTTTTCCAATAAGAAAAAAAATTTGGATCTGGGTTTGTATGGGAGGTACCCTTCTTGGTAGTCTGAGTATCTTGAAATTTATATGGTTGGTGGATTTGGGTCAGACACTTATAATGTCTAATTTTCAAGTTGATAGTAGAAAAAACAAAAAAGTTTTCTAATAAGAACATGAATTTGGATCTGGATATATATGAGGGGGTTATCCCCCTAGTGGTCTGACAAACAGACGGACATAGCTAAATCAACTCGCCTCGTCGCGCTGATCAAGAATATATAAACTTTATGGGGTCTCCTTCTGTGTGTTACAAACTTTATGACAAACTTATAATACTATTCACTGCGTGAAAAGTATAAATATATTAATTATGTGATATTTTTTCGAATTTTATACTCACAGTTACTAACATTTTGCGAAAGCTGTCACGAGCCTCCCGAAAGCGCATCACTTGCATGTCATCGACAAAGCCCAAAAATACTGAGCAACGTTCTTGAATGATTTGAATGAGTTCATCCTGATCATCGAAAACTCGTTTATCCAGACAAATATTCGCCACAGTGGAAGTCATAGTGATGAGTGTGCCAAGCTTCTGAGGCATCTCATCGAGCAGGAAATAACGTAACTGTCTCTGGTAAGCGCTTAATGATTGATAGATGAGCGATAATATCGCTGAGACTCGATGGGGCGCATCATTTGAAGTTACACTATTATATGCATTTTCTGGTACATGACGAAACTCATCAATCTACAATAAGATAAACCAATTGTGTTTGGTTTGGTTTGTAATGGTGGTGATAATAATAATCTTTTGATCACTTACCATGCCTTTGAGAGGATATAAAAAGTTGCGTGAGAAACGCACAGAAAACTCGAAAGCATTTTTTTCTCGCTTAGATTTCTCATAGATACATTCTGGTATTTCGATTTGGAGTAAATTAAAGCGCAGTTCATCCAATTCTTGTATGATGCGCTCCTGTGACATTGTCATTTTATTGTAAAGCGCAAGCTTCTCTATTTTGAGATTTTCAATAGTCTCAGCAGAAATCGGTAATTTAGTTTTGTGTTTGCGTGCACCTTCCTTGTCGGCTGTCCTTTCACCAGAAATTTTCTTACCACCTCCTGGCAATATGGTAGGATTTGGCTTTGTTTCCATATTGTGTTTCTTCCATTGACGATGCATGTGTTTATGGCATGGCATCAATTCGTATGATGGAGGAACGCCTGGACTAGCTACCCTGCGTCTACATACTTTTGGCGATTTCTTTACTTCCGTGAATTTGGAACTTCCGGAAGATTTCAGCACCTTAGCTCTTTCAGTGTTCTCAGAAGGCATTTCGGCCGTTGTAGGTTTGATATTCTTACAACTTGGATCCTTCTTTTTGGTTCCTCTTTTGGTTTTTGTCTTTTCTCCAGCAACATGCTTATGAATAGACTTAATAAAGCGTTGACTATTCGATTCCTTTACATCAAGATTTGCAATATATTGTTTAATCTACCGAAATAATAAATAGGTTATTCAATTTAGGAATACTATACAACTATGTGTAATAAAGTGAACGTGGAACTTACATTTTCCAACTCCATTTCAATTTCGTCCGAATTCATTGTACTAGGATCATCTGCAAAATGTATTGGTGGAGTATTCTTCATTCCAGGTATTCCTTTCATATCCATGTAAGATGGCAAATCCATGTCATCATATGTGTCT
Organism: Amiota mariae; assembly: GCA_035041805.1. Taxonomy (NCBI): domain Eukaryota; kingdom Metazoa; phylum Arthropoda; class Insecta; order Diptera; family Drosophilidae; genus Amiota; species Amiota mariae. The sequence continues at coordinate 154,579 of JAWNKV010000058.1, forward strand.
TCAGAGAATCCGAAGGCCTCCTCATCTCTGTTATTGTTACTGACATTGATAACATTATGATTTCCTGTGCCGCTTGCATATAAATCGGCATGATTTGATAGAGTGTCATAAGAAGGCGATGAGGCTGTTGAACAAGTGAAAGTGTCATCCAATGTCTGGCACACATCGATGTTTAGCTTTTGTAGCATTTCTGGCGTTTGCTCAACCTCAACCCATTTTGCCTCTGGCTGTGGATATTCCTCATAGGAAACTGTAAATGTATCATCGAGACTTTCGCCAATAGGCGAATCTGATCGTTCTTTGTTGCAGTGGCTGGAGGTCTTGTTACAAACACCAATAACATTTCCACCCTCATCCTCACTACCATCACCACTATCACTCACTGCGAGTAACTTATCTACTTTTGAAGAAAATTCGCGCTGCAGATCCTCACACATTTTACGTTGCTTTTGTTCAAGGCGACCCAATTCGGAAAGATAATTTGACGGTGGTGGCACTTCAGTTACTTTATTAATCTCTTTAATAAGTGGTTTCTGGGCATTAATCATTGTATGGTTTTCTTCTTTCATACCCTTAACATGCAGTTTATCTTTAAGATTAACTGAACTTGGGGCACGCACTTTGTATTGGTTTAACTTACACGACATGTTAGTCTCATGATAATCATGAATCTTTGACGATTTGTCTTTAACTGAGTTTGAAGCACTTAGTTTGTGTTGTTGTTGTTGTTGTTGTTTTAATTGGCGCGACATCTCGTTCTCAATATTAAGATCCTTTGGCATCTTCTCTTTGTGACGCGTCATATCAGTCATAACATCATGATCCTTAGACGATTTTTGTTTCACTGTTCTCGGTGCATATACTTTGCTTTGTTTTAATTGGCGTGACATCTCGGTCTCAACATCTTGATCCCTTGACTTATACATATCGTTAGATTCGCGTGCAGAGTTTTTTATATTGTAGAATTTCGGCTTTGTAGACTTTGGTGGTGGATTCAAAGATGCCAAGTCTGCGGCACGTTGTTCATTATATTTTTGTATAGCTTGATCCAATTTACCATGACTAGCATACTAAACAATATAATCGATGTGCATACAACACGTGATGATGATTTGCAAAAAAAAAAAAATTTGATAGACACAAACTAGTACAAACTTACCCGATATTCATATGATCTGGAATATCCACAATAATTAAAATCCTTATTAAAGTTGGACATCACGTGTGTATTAAATCTTGGTTTTTATAGTTTTTATCGTTTACTTTACTTTTGTTGTCTGCCTTCCTTCTTTATCCGAATTGGCGATCTAATTTACCGAGAGCAAATCATCAAAGTAACGAGTATTAGTTGTCGTAGTTGGTTTTTTTTTTTTTTAAGTGCAGTGGCATTGCCAGATTGACGATTAAATAGGAATAGCATAAATTACGCATAATTTTACAAAAAAAAAAAAAAAAAAAAATTTACAATAACTCAATCAAAGATGGTAACCCTTTTTAGGTGATTTTCAACTGATTTCTCCTTTGTTTCGCGCCGTTTTTAAACATTAATTTAAATAAAATTGAAATATTTGTTAATACTCATTTTATAAAAAATGTTGTATGAAACAAAAAGGGTATTTGCTAAGTGCAAACACTTTAAATTGTTCTAAATAATACATTTTACACTTCACACAATTAGCGATTCATTTGATTTGCATTTATGTACTTATGTATATGTATGACCAAAACAATTCAGACTCCTTTTTCGATATCAATTAGATTAGAGAAGTTGCTTACAACTAGCATATACTCATACATTTTACAGGACTTTTTCAAATACATTTCTTTTAAAATTTTATCATATACATACTATTATCCTACTTACTTACTTATGTCCATTTAAGGATTTCGTTAATGTTGTTAATAAGCAAAAATTAATTCTTATTAGGAAACTATAAAATGGAAAGAATATTGAATATTTGCATGAATGATATTTACAAAAAAAAAACTAAACTATATTATATGTAAATTTTGTTCGAACATTAACCTCTCTACAAAATACATTATTATTAGATTAACCTTTTCGTAGGAGTCTATCATGATGATAGCATGCTATTGTTTTGGCTACTTGGGTACTCATCTACTCTCAATTCACATTCACATTCAATAAGTATTATAGTACTTATTAAGTACATAAGTATGTAGTTTAAAAAAAAAAAATTACTATGGCTGCAGCAGTAACTCGTTACTTCTTGTAATGGTAGGCATACACACGTCATATATTTCTTCAATATTTGCTCTCTTTGAGAGAGCGAAAGCGATTTAACGTGTGGATGTCAATGATTTTGCATTGAATCAAATAATTGGATCAAAATCAAAACGTTTTGCTTTTCTTCCAATCTCTTCTTCTTCGTTTTTGTATTTGAAGAAATACATCAAGTGAGGATGACGAAATCATCTCATTATGATGAAATCGTAGTTAAGAATAGACTTGTCGCTGACTACGGACAAACAATGGAATGGAAATGGAAAACGAACGTAATTTGCCGTAGGAAAACAAAAAAAATGGATATGATTTATTAGATTAAAAATGAATTTAGGTATTAAATAATTAATTCAATTAGTTTTATTAAAATAAAAGAACTTCGTTTCAAAAAAAAATTTTAAAAATAATTTTTTTTTAAATTATTAATAAATTCTGTAGTATTTTGTAATTGTACACAATATTAAAAATTAACTATTAATCCAATAAATTAATAATGATTTTATTTATTAATAGTATTTATTAATTATTTAAAAATATTAAATATTTGTATAAAAAAAAATTAAAATTAATTATAAAAAAAAAGAATGTTATTCAGTGAAATTTAAATATAAAATATTTTTAAATAAAATTTATAATTTTATGAAAAATTATATCAGATCAAGGTATATTACGTAGTTAATGGTCTTTGCCGCCGCACATTTGTTGTGTGGACTCATTGCTGGTTCAAAAACAACTAAATTTGGCGAACGGAATTGGATTAGTGGATAGGGAAAGCAACAAATTAAAACAACAACAATTTGAAGAAATATTTGACATTGGGATGTCTACCTTTAGATTTGCTAACAATTGCAGTCGTAGCATACTACGTTTGAAATGTTGTTTTGTGTCAAGGAAACAAAAAGTCGAAAAGTTTTACGAAATACCACCACTTCTTTATACTTATGTAAATTTCTATCACCATATGATCTAACTTAAGTTTTAAGTGTGCCAAGTAGCTGGGTCTTCACCTCGTTTGTCTTATAAAAGGAAGGATTTGGTAATATTATACCGATTGAAGGACTTGAATGAAGGAGAAAATTGTCTAGTTCTACCTTGCACGGTGCGCTATATACATATGTGTATTATACAAAGTATTCCTGACACGGTGACGTTTGATCCACTAATCTTTACTTCAGAATGCAGTGATAGCAGCAACACTAGAAACAGCAGAGAGACAAGTGAAGTCATCGGAATTAGGGATACTATTGAAACTAGTGACAGCAACAATGGAAATAAAATCAGAGATGGTGATTCATGTATGGAAATTGGTTTAGTTACAAAATTGATCGTCAATTCTCAGTATTGAAACGTAACACACAATTGACAGTAAGATCAATAAAGCGAACATAGAACACCAAACAATAACAACAACAGATATTCCAAACAATTAAGGCAGGAACATTACATACGATTCGCGACTATGCTATGACTACACCACATCCTTATGCTATGACACACGATCTAATGACACAAAATAGCGTTTTCCTCAAAACAACAGTTGAAACAATAACAGCGAGAACAATAACATTAATTTATTCTTTTTTGACTTACCTTATTTGTTAGTTCTTTGCTAAAACGAATTGCGGTGTTTATAATCCTTTGAAGAAAGTTTTGATAGAAAATATATATATAAATATATTTATATGTATTTATATTCGTAATGAATTTACTATATTAAATTTTGGTGTCAACTCGTTCAAAATCAGAAAATTTATGTGTCAATATAAATCAAAAATTTCTGTTTATATAACTAATCATATTGTTGGAATAAACTAATTGCGAAGTTTACTTTGTTTTAAATAAAAAAAAAAAAAAAATACTTAAGGGAATTTTTTTTTTTTTTTTTTTGTGCAAACAAGGAGGTAAAAATCTTCCAATGGCCCATACAACAAGTTATATCGGATTCATTAGCCTACCGACAAAAAAAATCCCTATCGCCTCAAATCCCGTTTAATCCCTACGGCATCGCCAAAGCATTCATTCGTAGGGAGGAATAGTAAGCTTAATTAAGTAGACGCCATTATTTACTCGAACATTCGAGCGCCCCGCATAATGCTGTTGTAGCAGTTTTATATAAATGTATGTACTTATGTTATTGTTACGATGCCATGTGAGAGAGCGTAAGAGCGCAAGTACATGCAAACAACCGTTACTCTCTCGCTCTCTCGCTCTCTGGCCTGGTCGATCGAGAACGAAGCGCATGTATACACATTGTACAATAGGTTAAGCAAACAAGAAAGATTTAAATAAAGACATTCGGTGTTCGGTGTGCAAACGTAAAGAAAGACAGCGGCCTAAACTGTCAATTTCTACGGTGAAGAATGCCCAGTCCTTGGAAGATGTTATCATTTGCCTTACAATTTCTTGTGAGCAGCAAGGAGATCCAAGGCGAGCATATGTACATTCTTCGTAGCTTCGCTTAAAAAAAAAGGGCACTCATGTATAAGGTGCTCCAGATCCTCCACAACATTTCTGCATACACCACAGTATGGGTCCACAGCGTGTCCAAACCTGTACAGATACTGCCTGTAGCAACCATGTCCAGTTGCGAACTGGGTGAACTCGAACCCCACGTCCCCGGAACGTCGCTTAAGCCAAACTGTGCCTCAGCTGTACTCCACCTGTGTTGCAATATATTTAAATACCTGTTCATAATCTCATCAATGTCTGCAGTATAAGAAGATACACGCGCAAGCTAATTGACCTAAACAACCAGAGCTTCCAGATCTTTTGGAATTCTGCCTGTAAGTACACCCGCCGTATCATCTGCAACTGTTTGATACGCTCTACAGACCCTCAGGTTAGCCAACCTGTGAGCACTCTTGATCCCGCGAAGGTAGGACTTGGTTGCAAGTGCCCCAGCCCAGATCGGAGCAGCATAAAGCAGCATGGATTTACTCTCCGAACCTAGTAGAACCCAAATTTGCTATCTGGGGTCCCCTAGGTTTGGGAGAATTCTGGCCAGTTTTTGTGTGGTGGCAGTTGCTTTTTTGGCTGACTCATTTAGGTGGAACCTAAAGCATATTCGGTGGTCCAAAAGAACACATAGGTATTTAATGCAAGGCCTCGACTCAATTATGTGGCTCCCAACTTTCACTGAGAGTGTTTCCACCTTTTTTTTTGGAGTGATTGCGATGACGGTGACTGCGATACTAAGTAGCTTAGCTGCTGTGTCCGCCATTTCATTTCCGGCGATCCCTTTATACCCAGGGATATTTCAATGGATGGGGTCTTGATGCAAGCGTCATGAATTTCGTAAATAGTATGGTTCCGATTCCTAAAATTTTTGATAGCATCGACTGGCCGTCAGTGCAAATAACACATTTCCCTCTAGTTTGTTTCGCGATTTGTACTGCATTTAGGATAGCAACTGCTTCAGCTGAAAAGACCGAACAGTATCGTGGTAGCCATCTTGCTCTAAGTAGTGAACCGTCTTGGTCTACAAAAGTGAAGGCTCTGACAAGTTCAGTTTTGGTCCCTTTCGTGTACAACCATTTCCAATTGTTAAGCTTTAATATGGGTATTTCTTCGGAAAAAAGTTTCCGAATGATTTCACCATTGATGCCATTTTTCGGAAATTTCCGTAAAGTGCTGATAATAGAGGTAGGACGCAAAAGTGGTGTTGTTACAGTAGGCGTCTGTTTTTGGAGGCTGAATGCCAAACACTTTGCAAAGGGATGCACAACGACGCAAATTGGATTGCAATTTATATTTCCTTTTTTGATTAAATATACTGCATAAAACTTTTTGCTGCAGCTTATTTTGAGCCTCTACCAAAATCCATCGTGTTGGGGAAGCCGGATGGAAGGCATTAATGCTCAGTCGAATTGCTAGCGCACCAGCCAAAAATTGGAAGACCGTATTCAAATTTAGACAGTATCAGAGCTCTCATGACATTGATTAGGGTATTTGTATTAATAAGGGAATATTGGAATTTAAATATTTAATTATGTTTACTTGTTTTACGAGATTATGTTTTAAAAATAAACAGTGTTGTTTTTATGTTAATCTTTTACCAAAATAAAGACAAAAAACAAAAAAATTAGCCAAGTGTGAGTCGGACTCGCAGACGGAGGGTTCCGTACCATCGTACAAGATTTTTTGCTTAAAATATTAAATTATGTTGATATTTAACAGCCTAAAAGTATACTACAATTATCAGCTTAAAAGTATACTACAAAAAACAAAAAATTGTTAAACAAAAGGTTAAATTAAAGAACAATGCTTCTAAAAATGTGTATTTTTACTATTTGTCGTTCTACACACAAGTGAATTACATACTCTGTGAAAATTTCAACTCTCTACCTATTACGGTTCATGAGATAGAGCAAGAGACGGACGGACGGACGGACGGACGGACGGACACCGTAAGCTTAGTAATAGGGTCCCGTTAGCTCCCTATGGGTACGGAACCCTAAAAATCAGCTTTCCCCTAAATATTCCGCCGATTGCACATTTTTTCGCTAATTTCCCTGGGCTATAAAAAATTTGAATGAAAGCTTTTTTACAATAATTCATTATTGGAGGTGATGATGCTAGCTTAGACTTGCGGCTCTTTTACCTGTAGTGGTAGTTTGGTTCAGTTATTAAAGTATAGATGACATACTACATACATATATTTGTTAAACAATTTGTATTATTAATCCAAGCTAAAGGGATCTTGCTGATATTTGGAGCGGTCGCTCTAGGCGCCAGATGGCAAGGGACGCCAAAAAGCCACATTCGAAAAACAATTTCCAGTGCAAAATACAATTTTGAAATACCGCTGTCATAACGATATTTGCGCGCTCTTGCCGATGTTACCGGAGAACATTGTTGCGTCATATCGACCGATAAGCTTGCTGCCGGTTTTCTCTAAAATATTCGAAAGAATATTACTTGGACGAATGCTGGCGGTAAGTGGCATCCAGAGTGCCTTTCCTGACCACCAGTTTGGCTTTCGGCATCTTCATGGTGCACCAGAAAACAAAAAATACAGCTCTGCCATCTTTTTGGATGTTCAGCAATCGTGCGATCGCTTATGACATATAGGTTTGCTAAAGTCCCTCCTCTCAGCGGCCCAGTATCTCCTTCTTAGGTCATATTTGCTTGGACGCTGCTTCATGGTAGAGGTCCGGGACGAGCGATCGAACATGTGCAGTATTGGTGCAGGTGTACCTCAGGGCAGTGTCCTTGGGCCTGTCTTGTACACACGCTACACCGCTGATTTGCCAGCACCTGTCACTGACAATACATTGCTAGGCACATACGCTGATGACACTGCCATATACGCCTTCATCACCAGTTCCTTCAGTGCCAGCGAAGTTTCTGAGATTACTGAGGAATTTCTGGAGGGCATCAGCAGGTGGGCAGACCGCTGGAACATCGCAGTCAACAGTTCACAATCTCAGCACTGTACGTTTGCGCTTTGGAGAGACTTCTGTCCAACCGTTTTACTGCCTAACTCGGTCATACCTTAGGTGGGCTAAGCCCACTACTTAGGAATGATCTTGGACCGGAGGCGCAAACATATTGTCAAAACTGCTGCAACTTATCATCAAAAACTGAAGAAGCTGAACTGGCTTATTCGTAGTAGTCAATTTAGCCTAAGTAACAAAGTTACCATCTATAAGGATATAGTGGTCCCGTCCTGGAAATATGATATTCCCCTATGGGACACTGCTGCATCCAGAAGATGCAGAACTCTGTCCTCCGTCAGATAGTAAACGCTCTTTGGTACGTGCGTAGTGATGTCTTATTCAGGGACCTCTCAGTCTGTAAGCAAATCAAGATTCACAAATTAGCATCGTTTCGCTCTATCCTGATGAAACGCTAAGACCGGCGCTGGCTATTGGCATTGCCTTACTCATCTAATACCAAATTTTTATTGTTGTACATTGTTGTTTCACACCTGCTAATTAAATAGAATTATGAGTTCAATCAAGGAAATCATTGCAATCAGTAATGATTCTTGGATTATAATCAAGACCAGACCGAAATCCAGACCTCTGTAGGTCACGGTACGAGTCATAGATAATAATATGTGTAAATGAAATATTATAAATGATGATGATTGATTCTTATTTTTAACTATGAAAACAATTGACTTAAAGACAGAGAATAGTAAGTACATTTATTAAAATAATATAATTTTGGATTGTACCATAGATAATTTAATTTAGTTAAATTTACAGAAATTTGTATTCATGTCTTCTGACTTTCTTTTCGGATTTTTAATACTATATATTTATTATTTGTTACTGTTTTCTTCATATGTAGAGAATTTGTCGCATATGACGCCGCACTTAGATCGTTTTCGTATAAGTTTGTCTTCAGTTAGTGTTGTTTGTTGAATTGCCATTGCCATTGGATTTATGTTTATAGTATTGTTTTGTATAAAGAGAAAGTGAGAGAGATGAGGGTTAGGTGGGTTTGGTGGGTTACATATTCCATATCGAAATTATTTGTGAAAACTTGAATAATATATTATAGTTTATTATTTGACATTAATTATTGTTGTGGGGATGGTTGTTGGAAGATCTCGTGTGGCTTGGCTGTTTTGTCCATATAAACGATCTATGTAATGTATAGAATAGAAATTAATTAGGCAAATACTATACATAAATATGATAAATATAATATAGGGTATATAGTTAGACTTACTTTCTTATCAAACATACTGTTAAGTGATTCAATAAATGGTTCTAGCATTTGGCGTACTTGTTCTTTGGTGACAATTTGAAGTGCTTCTATGAAAGCCGTATTCATTGTCAAATCACCGGGTTTTTGAAGACTTTCACTTTCATTAGATATTTTATTTTGCTGTTGAAATTGCATAGCATCATTAGTAGTAGTAGTAGTAGGGATTACCTTTATTTCAGTTTGTGAAATTGATGGCGATGATTCATGTTTCAATTTCTTTACATGTGAAATAACAGTTGCTGGTTCAGACTGCATGATAAGAATAAAGAAAGAAAGAAATTAATAATAATAATTTTATCTAGAGACAAGCACTTGGGGAAGGTACGTGTATGCTAACCAAGTCGTCTTCGAATTCTTGAATCTGTGTCTTAATATTGGATGTAAACAATAGGCGATCGTAGTTCTGTTGCAGCTGCTGTTCAGAGTGTTCAGAGGCTTTTTGTTTCTGTAGATGATCGATAAGAAAAATATACATACATATGTACGAGTATGTACTGAATATAAGTAAGTATATATTGTATGATACACTTACCACTTTGCGTTGTAAACGCTTTGGGCGTGTTGTCTTTTGTTTAAGCTCTACTTTTGGCTCATACATATTCATTCCATTCATACACATCTTGAGTTTAATGTTTGAATGTGGCTGAACCGGTTTGTTTTGCTTCAGAAATATATTATATAGATTAGATCAAATCAGATCAGATCAGATTAGGTGAGATATAATATTATTTTCATGTACTCGTATTACTAACCTTAATTATGAGTTTACGAAAGTTTTCACGAGCCTGCACAAAACGCTCCTCCTGCATATCTTCAATGAAGCCCAAAAATAATGTACAACGCTCTTGAATGCTCTCAATAATAGTATCTTGACGATCAAAAAGTCCTTTATTTAAACAAGTTGTTGTTACTGTGTAAATCATCTCAATAAGGGAATTCAACTTCTGAGGCACCTGATCAAGCAAGAAATATCGCAATTGCCTCTGATAGGTGTGTAGTGATTGATATATAAGTGAATAAATGGCTGCGACACGTTGACAAGCATCATTAGAAGTTGCACTATTAAATGCATCCGCTGACATTTGACAAAAATGATCAATCTACAAAAAAGCGTAACAGATTGTAATTTACATAAGTAATACATACGTGTAGTAATACTTAGTCAAAGATTCAATTAACTTACCATGCCTTTAAGTGGATACAAAAAGTTACGTGAGAAACGTACACAGAACTCAAAAGCGTTTCGCTGACGCTTTGTTTTCTCGTAGACACAATCTGGTATTTGTATCTGGAGTAAACTAAAGCGCAGCTCGTCCAGTGCTTGTATGATACGCTCCTGAGTCATGGTCATTTTATTGTAAATCGTAAGTTTCTGAGTTTTGAGATTTTCAATAGATCTGGTATTGACCAATGGTTTGTTCTTTTGCTTCCGTCCGCTATCCTTGCCGGCTGTTTGACGTAGCGTTTTTGGTGATTTTACCCGTTCCGTGTGTGCTGATGATTTAGGTAAGTCTGCTTTGTTACTTTTTAACATCAAAAGTGGTTTTTGAGGTGTAAACATTTTGTTGTACAGGACAGATGAATAACGAGTGTGTGGTTCCAGTTTACGTTTAAGATCCATCTCATTTTGGTGTTGCGTTTGTAGGGTTAGCATTGTTATAGGTGAAGAAGCTCGTGACGGAGAAGTAGATGCTGTAGAATTTTGTCTGCCGCTTGGACGTGATTGATTTCGCTTGGTTACCTTCGGGGACTTCTTTTGTACGCCCATATATTTCGAACTTATATTTGACTTCACCGTCTTGATCCTATCCCATTTTTCAACGTTCGTAGACCTCGCAGATTTCATATCATTTTTATTATTAATATTATTATTATTAATATTATTATTAGTATCCTTTTTTCTATTAAAGATGCGATGCTTAGATGTTGATTTTAGTTTAGTTTTTGGCTTTTCTGATTCATTATATTTACGACATGTCTTCAGTATTTGCATATCAAGCGATTCAATAGCATTGAAATTATTACAACTCGATATAATCTGCCGCTGCTGCTGCCGCTGCTGCTGCTGCTGCTGCTAATGAAAAATCATTGATTGAGTTTTTAGATTGATTTAAAGCTGTTACTTACATTTTCCGACTGATTCCCTTCAAAATCATCATCAACCATATCATCAGTCATATCTGTGAAACGCATTAACGAAGTGTTTTTCACAAAGCTCAAATTCATTGTGGTCATTCTCTCCATTTCTACAAAAACTGGCATATCAGCCACATCGTTCTCATTGTCAATGTAATCAAACGAAGTGTCTGTCTTTGGGTGACAATAATTGATGTACTTCTGACGTTCCAACATCTCATAATCCATGTCGCTGTCAACGTCATTGTCAGAACCTAATAGTTTCTTTGTTTCTGTATCACTAATAGGGCTGTCCTTGGATTTAAAAGCATCGGCGTGTGCACACATGAACTCTAAGGCAACCGCTGGTGGTGCTTCATGTGTAAGTGTTTCATCCATGGGTTGGCATACTGTAATACTTGTCTTTTGTGCCATTTCAGCTGAGTGCATAATCTCAGCCCATTGGGCCGTTGGCTGTGGGTAGTCTTCATGAGAAATAGTATAGGTCTCTTCATTCTCGTCAAGAGATGAAGTTTCTTCTTCAATATTGTTGCACTCATCGCATTCACTACTTGATAATTGTAAATCCTCGCATACATGTATAACATTATCTTGTTCCAATATGGTTGGAGTATAGTTTGGTGACATCTGATCAGCTTCGAGCGACATAGAGCTATATGTTCGATCTACTATTTTGGCATCTGCTTCATCATCATCCGTTGATTTTGCCCTTTCAGCGTTTTCCAATTTAATTTTTGAATCTCTTATCAGTTGTTGCACTTCCATTGTACTGAGGGCACGTAGATTATATGCTTTTGGTGATTCCCGCGACATCTGGGTCTCAATGTCCTGATCATATGATTTATATAGGCCGTAAACATCACGTCCGGGATTTTTTAATTTATGGAATTGCACTGCAGGTTTTGGAGGTAGGTTTTGGGTTTTTTCCTCAGATGCAGATGCACATTGACCTTGATAATTTGGCATACCTCGTCCCATCTGCGTACAGCATGTATACTGTAATTATTTTATACTCAGGCTACATGCCGGAACATAATGAGAGATTTACACTTACCCGGAATTCAAAGTTTGGGGAACTAACTCTGAGATCAGAGCCCATTATTGAGTACTTGCCGAATTTTAATTCATTGCTAAACTCTGACATAACGATGTTCTCAAACTTTATCTGAAATTGTCTCTAATATAAAATATGAGACAGTTCCAGTTGCATCCAGTTTGCCAGTATTTTGGTTCCCGTAGTTGTTATTTTTTTTTTTTTTTAAATTGGTTTTACTTTCCTTCTTGTGTTTTCGTGTTTTCTTTTCACTGCTTTTTCCGAATTGCACTCTATGTTTTTTGGGTTTAATTTAATATACGTATATGTTTTTGTCTGCTAATAAGTTTTTTTTTTTATCATTCATAATTACTTACCTTAATTCGTGTATATTTGATAAAGAGTGGCTTAAAAGTTTAGAAGAAAGATTTGCTAAAAAATAAAATACAAATATTACTAGAATAAATTTTGATGTCTACACTATCAAAATCTGAAAATTTATGAGGCAAAATATGTTACTTTGTGAACTTTTTGTATTATTTTTAAAGAAAAAAAAATGTTGCTTAGGTTTTATAATAAAGCCACTTTCAGTGTTCGAAATTTTCGCCTTCCTTTTTTTTATGTCATTTTCAGACCTTTTTCGCGCTAACCTTAAACAAAAACAAAACAATATTAAGTAACTTTGAAATTGTAAAAATCGTAGGAAAGAAAAATTGATCTGAAAGAATCATGTGCATACACTGTAAATTCTTTTTAAATAATCTATTTTTCACAAATTTTCCTTTTTAATTCTGCACAATTAACCACAACGTTTCATTTGTATGTATGTAGAATCAAAACAAAAGAGAGATGTTTCATTTGGAAAAGCCACATGCACACTTAGCCCTCAAGATGTGCTTGAATGACATGAATATGTATGAGCCAAAAGTAGAACTTAAGCAGAAACCTGTGCGTCCGAAGCGTATACAAACGAAATGGTTAATTTATTCCAAATATTTTTACTATCTTAGACATTTGATTGAAATTTCCTTTAAAAATTTCTAAGAAACAACTAAGTCAAAAAAGCTCAGACTATGTTGAGAAAGAAGTAGACAATTCCGATCCTGTAAAGACAATTTCCGATATTAAAACACATGTTGAAGATTTTCCCAATAAGGATATCTTGGTAAAACCGTACTTCAAAAGTTCTTGTATTAGGTAAATGTTATATATTTCTTTAAATTGTCATTCAGCAGCCTGAAATGCAACATGGTATGGCTTTAAATATATATGAGCCATCATTGATATCAGAAATACATACTAAAATGGAACTCCCCTCATCTCATGTCCCAATGCAACGTCAGCAGAAGTTAATATCCAAGGAAAAGGCACAAGGTCTTGAATTAAACAATTTGACAAATTTAAAAAATGCTCTCACGGAAACTGTTCAAATGGTCACCAAAAATCAAATGCAACAAGCACTAGAGCCATTTATGGAATCATTTGGCCATATGTTTGAGAGAAAGAAAGTAAGTGTGATCCACCAACATTTTATCACATTTTCAATTCATATTGAATACAAACTAACAAATTTTATTTCATCACAGGGTACGTTTATTGACAATGCAAATCGAATGCAATCTCCCGAAAAGGTCTCAAAGCCCCTTATGAAAAAGTAACATCAAAATATTCATATACATATACACATACAAAATCCCATGGATCAATTCAATAAAAAACGAGTTGGGCACAATTCTGTTGGAAAAACTATAACCGAAACTACTGCATTGCTTAAGAAAAATCACATGAAATTTCTTCAATAATGCATATGATATACTTTGGCTGAGTTCTCGAAATTTTGTTTTCAATTTACAATAGATTATAAAATACAAATGTTTTTATTCAATTCAAAATAATTTTTAAATCGTGAATTATTTTCAACACGTTTTGAAAAAGTTCATTAATAAAATTTCTACTACTAAGTGTTGTAAAATCATTTATTTAAATCCGTTACAGTTATTGGTCAAAAGATACAGTACAGTATTTTATGTCCATTAAAAAAACTTAATACGACGAGTACTTTGGAATTACATAAATACTACTACAATATAAAGATTTTCGTAGGGCTTTTCATTTCATTAAGGCCAAACTACAGAAACGTCGTTTATCCCATTGGAGGCTTTTCAGCCATTTACGAGATAAGTTGAATTGTATTGATTCGTATGATGTAAACTACAATATACAGTTACAAATGTCTTGAATGCTTGTTATACAAAAGTTTTTAATAGAAAACTACACTACATGGTTTCTTGTCCAGATTTGTCCAGTAGCATTTTCTTCATTTCCTCAAGATATTTGTTGTTCTTGGCACAACATATCGATCACTAAGACATACCTCATGATCCCAATCCAGTATATCTGCTATATTCAAAGGAATTATGTTACTTAATCCAGCAAGCTCAAAATGAAGTCCTTCAATGGCTTTACGAAAATCTGTTGGCAATAATTGTACAAGATCTGCTTTAGTTCGAAGAGGAAAACCATATTCAATGCACCACACGATATAATCTGGTTTGCGATAATCAAAGGTAGATTATCTTTTAAGCACTACACCACTTACGCCATGCTGATAGGGTAGATAATTTACGAAAACGAACTCTCCAGTTTTAGATATTGTGTCATCATCGTGTTCATTATTTTCTTTTAATTGTTGTTCAATGGCTTGTCCTGGCTTTTTATTTTGTCATCGGGTGATGGTAGGTGTTTGGAGAATATTCTATAGGGGCTTATATAGTGTGTAATTTCCACCTCGAACATGTTCACTGACATCTTAATGAATTCTTTTCATCTGCTTCTACACTTCTACACGAACATAAAGTCAATAGGTATAAGTTACAGGTTTCTTTTTTTTTTGTATTATTTGCAGGGATGCTCTGGAACGCTATCGCATCCCAAGAAAGGTCGCCAAGCAAAATAAAAAAAGGTGCTGTAAGTTTCTTAGCTACTGCTATGGTACTAGTTCGGAAGAACGACGCAGTTTTTAAAGAATGCAGATGTGTGTTAGATTTCGGTAGTCAGATGAATTTCATAACCAGTCGGATGGTCGGAAAGTTAGGATTAGCAGTGCGAGCGCGACAACTTCAGCTCAGTGGCATAGATAATGCGACGTCGGAAATTCAAGGAGAGGTAAATCTCGAGTGGCTAATTTTGCGGTAGCAAGTAACTTCTGTGTGTTGCACGAAATAACGCACTATCATCCAAATAGAGCTGATGTAGAAGTTAATCTGAGATTACCAACGAATGTAAAACTAGCCGATCCTAGATTTAATTCAGGGGATCCGATAGGTGTTTTATTGTTCATCAAGTTGATCGTGGCAGGGCAAATTCAATTAGGCATAAGTCAACCGAGATTACAGAAATACCTCTTGGGGTGGATCGTAGTTGGCAAATCGGTGCCTTCAGCGGGAATTTCGCTGAAGATAAATTGACAGAAAGAAATGCACTGCACGACCTGGTTCAGAGATTTTGGCGAAGTGAAGAGGTCTCCCCTTCAGTGAGAAGCTATACAGCTGTATACAGCTGAAGACCTCTATTTTCCAAAGCTTATGAGGTCATTCTTTGTTCTTCTTCCTTGATATTGCTTCTTATTGTTGGTGACAATGGTGGTGGTGATGGCGCTTGCAAAAATATTATTGGATAAAATTTTGTATTATTGACTTCACTTCTACCAAAGAAAAACAAAATGACGACAGCATCATTCAGCCACTATCAGGTAGAGACTTGGCCTGTCGTACAATCAGGTAGAGATAAGTAAGTATCTATGTATCTATGTAAATTCATGCCAGCCATTTTGTATGATTGTTCAAATTGGCTACACTTTGCAGTATGGTTATACCCTATTGTGTACGCTACTATTGACTATGATGTTTACATGTTTTATGGTCAATGTTTTTGTTTGTAATATAGGTAGATATGACCTGGTACTGGGAAAACCAAATGTATTTATATAGATTAGCAGGTTACAACTAACTGCATCGGTTAACTTTCACAGAAGTACAATACTATCGACTTGAAATATGGACACAATAAGTGCCTGACTCATATCCACTAACTATATATCGTAAATTTCAAGATTCTCTGACTACTAGGTGGGGTAGCTCCCATACAAACCCAGATCAAAATTCATCTTCTTATTAAAAAAACTTTTTTCTTATATAACATGGAACTGAAATGTGGACACCTATTCACTAACCATGAAAATTGCAAGACTCTCGGACCTCTAGGGGGGTACCTTCCATACAAACCTGGATCCAAATTAAAGATCTTATTAAAAATCTTTTTATTTTTTTGTACTATCGACTTGAAATTTGGACACTATAAGTGTCTGACCAGTATCCACCAACCATGTAAATTGCACCACTAGGAGGGACGTGAAAAATGTTACAACTTCGGCATAGCCAAAGTTACTTTTCTTTTTACTGGTTTTTTATTCTTTTCAATTTGGAGAAGGGGTGTTCCCCACTACAGTTAGTTAGTTAACATCATGCTTAAACAGATTCTCTAAGCCATTTCTACTTATGGAAATGTGTCTTCAATTTTCTTTTCTTTCAATAGATGATATATTTCCAATATACGATTAGTTCCTTCATTTTCACTGTGAGCAATTTTGAGTGCGCAGTGCTTTGGTTATGAAGCAATATTGCGTAATGGTCATCCTAACTCAATTGCCAGAATCCGAAAGCGTTGTGTGTGAACTAATATTCGTCATATGACTTATGTTAGTCAGATTAAGGGTATTACTTAGTTCTACCAGTATTCATTGAAGATATACATTTGACCATTAAGAAGATTTGTTCGTGTTGGATATCGCATAATTAAATAAACAATCGAACGAAGGCTCGTGACATGTGATAAATCTTGGATCTATGCCACTGTAAGGGTTTTGCCAACAAAACTTCGCGGCCGACGCATATTGTCAGTTGTTTTGCAAATACAAAATGGTCTAGGGCTCGGAAATATAAAGACGGTTTGTCACATACAAAAGGAATAGAACCAGAATTGTTGTTTACGTTTCCGTTTCTGGTTATATTTCTGATTATGTAGTGTACGACACAGCGGCTTAAGTACTATATGAATGGTCCAAACATCAGCAATAAAATGTCATATGCAGTAAGGTGGGATAAGTCGTTATATTTGCAATTCAATTCGTGTTTATATATTCTTAAATATCAGATTTTAAATATGCAATATGGTTTCATTTAGCATCTCGCCCAGATAACATGTTATCAGGGGTGGTAACTTGAGTTTATCTAGATCATGACTAGTCTTTATCTGATTCATGATGACCGCACGGCATCGATCTTGAAGACTTACAAAATCTTGTCGTGCACACTTCAGTATCACCTCAGTTTTTGTAGCCGTTGAAGAAACTAATGGATAAAGCGATTCCTTAATCTGAAATAATAACAAAACAATTATAAAACTTTTGGACTACGATCATCTTGAGTAGGACTCATTTATGATGATAATTACCTTCTCTAAGCCACGAAAAGCCACACCCAAACATTTACCATTCTTATAATATGTTAGTGTTCCTTCGATACCATCGAAAAGGATACCTAATTGTGTAGGTTGATATTCACTGAAGCATTTTGTGTAGAATAAAGGAACGCCACGATGCCAGAGAATTCCTTTATGCGAAAGACCCCAACCATGCTCATTTTCGCCCACCATATTTTGGAAAGAGTTTGTATGCAGCCGCGCATGCCTAGTGCCAATGCCAAACATTATGGATGTACCAAAAACCCGCCGTGAAATATGCAACTCCCAAAAGTAGCGCCCATTGTTTAGGACACGTTCACCAACGACTCCTTCAGTTCCATAATTTATAGTCGGATGAAAGTGAGCAGTTTCATTGATTGGGCCGCTTAACACAACTTTTTTGCAACGATAACTTTTACTCCATGTCCAGTTATCCTCACACCATTCTTCAATTGGCTTCCGTTTTGTGGTTGGCGAACTTCCTCCGCTGTAACTGCTATTAGAAATGCGATGCTCACGATTTATTGGTGATTGACTGTCAGAAATAGTAGTCAAAATATCACCAACATCATAGTTAGCCATATTATTAAAAGTGTAGTATCAATACACCTCTGTCGTCGTCGCGTTTGTGTTTCTTAAAGAATTTAGTATATGAACTGGAATCAGATTAATAAAATAAATAAAATAATAATATTCAGCCCTGGAATAATTCGAACTTATCATAATCATAAATTATTGGCAACTCTTTTCGGTTTCCTTGTAAATGGCAACGTAAGCGTCGCGCGTTCCGTCAATGCTGAGAATTGTCGACAGTTTTGAATATTGATGCGCAGTTGATATTTGTATCAGTTGTCATATTAAAAAAACTCAATCATGAACAAGGAAAATTCTGGGCAATGTTTTAAGATTGGTGATTTAGTTTTTGCCAAAGTGAAAGGCTATCCACCTTGGCCAGCTAAGGTCACAATGGTGGAAAAAGACAAATATAACGTTAATTTCTTTGGTACTGGACAAACAGGAATCGTTACAAACAAAGACCTTTATAAATATGAGGAAAATAGGGAACGCTTAAGTAACGTACAATATATGAAAAATAAATTTTCTAAAGCAATTGAGGAAATTGAGAACGATAAAGACTCTGTATCGACTATTATAAATGACTCAACAGCAATCAAAAATGGACCTGATGAAGAGCAACTTGTATTCGATGAACCACATACACTTCCTGTTATTGAACCTGAAATACCTGAAATGGACACTCCACAAATGTCTATGACTGCTGATTCTGATACTAAAAAAGATACTCCGCCACAGCAAAAGAAACTCGTACCGAAGCAACCTAAGTTTTATATAGCTTTGTTTCGAAAACAAAATATAAAACGCAAATTCGGCAAGACCAAAATGCTTCATTCCATAAATCAATGCAAAAACAATGAATGTAAGTGCCAATCTCAATTCATCTGATTTCATTACACATAAGTCAGCAATATTTTTTAATCATCTACTCTCTCAATTCTTGTATAGAATGTTAATGATGTTATCCTAATGGTGCTCAATGCAAACGTCATCTGATGACGGGATTTTTCTAATTTAATTTATTTTTATTTGGAAACCGTAATTATTTTTAAATTTTTTATTTTTTATTTTAGATTAATAAATATTTATGTGTACATAATTTAAAAATATTTATAGATTGTCGTGCATATGTATATATGTATTTATTACTTTGGATAAATCAGAAGTAGACATATTGGGTTCCTCGAGAACACAAGCAGAATTCTGTGTTCTGACTGCTACAACAACAACAAATTTCGTTTGTTTTCCATGTTGTTACAGAATTCTGCTTGTGTTCTCAGAACCCAACTTTTTACTCACTGTACTATTAGATAGTAAAAATTTGAGTGTATACACTCCACCCAGAAAAGTTGGGAGCCGTCCTAGTTTACAAGCAGTGAGGCCATATATTGAAAGTAAAATTAAGTTGCATTAGAAGGAAAAATAAGTTAGAAAAATCTGAATTTTGAAGAAAACAACCTGAAAAAAAGCTGTGGTTTTATTTTGAGAAATTTGTTTCTTTTTCTTTTAAGTTCGATCAATTATTTGATCTATTTCTGAAAATCAATCTCATCATTGGAATTGGTATAAGTGTCTTTAGTCCCCACCAAGTTTTAATATTTCTTTAGGTATCACGATAATTCACTAAATTCACAAGTGTGGGAATCATGAAACTCAAAATGCTAGTGATGGCATCGCTCACAGCCTTGCCAATTTAAGAAGTAAACTCGGAATGTATAATCAAAAGTCAGATTCAGAAGAAAAATTATAAGTAGTCAGAATTGCTGGGAATATCTCCTAAAAAACAATTTACGATTTGTCATATTCATTATTTATAAATTAACTACCTGTACTACTATGGCTACGACCATCGGTAAAGTACATTTTGAGTTCATACGTTATGAACAAACGAGCATTTACAACGAAAAAACGTTCAAACGTTTTTATGCTGGGTCTCCCAATAGTTTTGGAAAAACTTAATCCTGAAAAAAAAAAACAAAATACATATTTAAAAATGAGTTTATGTAATGTGAGCGGTTGTTGGTGGTGTGAATATGGCGGTGCATATTGGTCATATGGGCTGTGATGTTGGATAGGCTCCATATTGTGTATCCAGTGTGTCCAGTTGACGGTTGCGGCGGTGCTCCATGACCATTACGTGACAATTGATGGCATCGCCATTGTACTCATGGTATATGTTGTTGAATTAGGTAAAGAATCTATGTTGTATCGACTCTATGTATTATATAATGTTTGTAATTGCGGAGTTGTTTCATGTTGTAAGTTGAAGTTGGTACTTCAACTGTTGCCTTGTTAAAATAAAATTAGAATTGGGAGTCGTGGTGATGAGCGTGATTATGGAACTGATTGCGATAGTACTAAGATATAAATAGCTAATGTGTTTTTGTAATTGGAATTGTTTGGAATCAATTTAATTGTTAAATGTCCATGTCGTGGTGGCGGTGATTTTAAGACTGCCGCTAATGATGATGTAAGCGTTCTTATTGAGTGGAAGGTGCATTCGGTGGCATGGGTTCCTTGGCTGTATCATTACGCTGATTATTATTTTTCATTTCCTCGTATAACTGATCCACAACATTCTTAAAAGTTTCATCATTAACCGAAGGTTTAAAATATTGTTGCATCTCCTCTTGAAAAGCTTCCTTAGATTCATGCAATTCTTTTTTCTTTGCTTTGAATTTTTCATCAATTTTCTTCAGTTGATCCGCTATCATGGTCAATGGAGTGGGGCGTACGACGACTATATCACCATTGCTGCAGTTCGATTTTTTTTTTTGTACACATCGTTGCTCTCAATCACACTGGAATTCTGTTTATTTCTTCAGATATAGTAAATATATTCCCACAATTTTTGCCTTTTAAAGTTTATATAAAATCACTTTATTAACTGTGTTGGTAAATAAAATGCTATCAGACCGAGAAAATCTGGAAAGATGTAAATAGTTTTCTTACTTGGATATGTATAACCTGTCTATTGTGTATTTAAAATGAACGCATCGACAAAGCCTGTCTTGAATGTGTTATGCTTATATAAGTATTTTTAATGTTATAAGTCTTATTGAAACTACTGTGACCAGTGAATGTTCCGAGTACCGACGAGTAGAGATGACATGATTAAGCGAAAAATTGCAAGTATTCGGATATTTTCTTACAAAATACGATTTAATTGTATCGAATATTCCGATAAATTATCGATAAATCTATCGCATTGGTTTGTCCGATTCCGCTCTTCTCAAAGTAATCGTTTTCCCTTTTTTGCTCATTAAAAAACAATAAATAGAATTAATTGATTTACTTATTCCAGTACCAGGTCACTTGTACCTATTTTACAACTACACACACTAACAATAAAACCATAAAACAGGTAAACAGCAGTAATTTGGTTTACTAACCAATGTCCCTGTTCCTTTTTTCCAAATGTTACAAATGTCAAATATGTAAATATTTTAACTACAATAACCAACCTTAATTTTCAGTAGTGACTTCAATTATTTTAAATTATTGAATATAATTCGAATATGAATGCGACACCTACTCTATTTTTACATTTTCCAGTGTTCATATTTCTTATCTTATGCATTAACCAACACTGTTACCAAACGCATGTAATAATCACATGACACAGCAATAAATATGCATTTGTAAAAGAAGCGTTGACTGAGTTAAGTGGATTTTGGTTAAAAGGAAAAAAAATACCTCTTAAGTTTCTGAACAAACCTTTGAATATTAAAGAATTGACTGGAGAAAGTGTTATATTTAGTGTTGACATGGATCGTGCAGATGATTTGGCAGTAAAAATGTTTGATGGATTAAATCTCGGCTTAGATGCTGATGAAGAATGCGGCGGTGGTGCAAAAGAAATTAATATAATTATCTGTCCTTTGCCATGGACTCGTCCATTTTCTGAGCTTAGAGATAGAATGCAGAAAATCAATATGTACATGTACAAGGATGTGACCTGTGAGGCAAACAAGAACGGTAAAGAAAAGTGTCTAGTGCTGGAAGGTGCACGTGTTGCAAAACCACCTTGTGCTGATGGTCTCAGTTTCAAATTGGTGGGCGACAAAGATGCTATGGAGAAGTTATCGGAAGAATATCAGAATACATTTTCCGTGCTCATCGGTAAAGTCAAAGAAATGCATTTAAAGGGATTGGACTTTTTCAAGCAAGGCTTATACGCAAATGCCAGCCGTACTTTCGAGAGATGCGTAGGCGCTTTGACTTTCTGTCATCTCGCCAATGAGGTTGAACAAAATGAACAGAAGGAATTTCTGATCAAGTTGCACACGAATCTCGCTGTTTGCTATATTAAAATGAATGCACCCTCGAAGACTTGCATTATGGTGCGTGAAATAAAAACTCTAACCAATAATAAACCATCATGTAAGGCAATCTTTCAAGAAGGACGAGCCTTACTCATGTTAGGTGAGTATCCTCCCCAAATCCACAAATAATATCATATTGTAATTCAAGTCTTAATATTTGTATGCTGTCAGGTGATTTTGAACTTGCACGTGATTGTCTTAAATGCGCTTACAAAATGGAACCCCACAACAACGCTATACTTGATGAGTTACGTGTTCTGGATAAGTGTTCCACTAAATACAAAAAGAGCGAGCGTGAAATTTGGTCAAAAGCAATGGGTTTTGATAACAAGTTTAAAGATGACGTCGTGAATCAGGAATATTCCCACGAAAAAGCAAATATTAAAAAATTGCTTCAATTGTTCATAGATAATAAGAATTTAAAACAAATGGGAGTACCAGAGTTCATGATGGCTAATGATGCTGATATTTTGGTAAAATTGTGTGAGCTTATGGACATCACATTGAGTCAATCTCATATCGATGGTAATGTTTACACAATAATGAAGAAAAACAAAGAACAAAACTAAGTCACCAAATAGAGGAATAAAAATGTTGTGCCTTGGTATTTCAATTATACTAGAGTACGACATCTTGAGATAAGACAACATATGTTTAATAAAAGATAAATAACTTAGTAAGTTCTTAATAAAAATTA
The DNA here is from genome assembly GCA_035041805.1 of Amiota mariae. Classification (NCBI taxonomy): domain Eukaryota; kingdom Metazoa; phylum Arthropoda; class Insecta; order Diptera; family Drosophilidae; genus Amiota; species Amiota mariae. The sequence goes on from JAWNKV010000058.1 coordinate 177,831, forward strand.
AATACTTTAAATAAAAAAAGACGTACTAACTGTTCTTATTTATTTGGAAACACTAAATAAGTTTACTTTTGATAGAGGATCTTGCATTTATGTGTAGGAGCGATTGTTGCTGGAACTACTCCAGCTTCTGTTGTTGATAGTAAATAGTATATTTGCTATTTGCTGGTGGTGTTCCTACAGCTGCTGTTGGTTGTGTTGTTGCAATTATTCTTATTGATGATGTTGATGTGGCGTATTGGATTGATTTAATTAGCCAAAAATGATGTTGTCGCTGACGTCGTTTCTGTAGTTTGGGTTTAAGGTTTGAAGAAACTATTAGGACCAGTGAATGCCCCGAGTACTGACGAGTGATAATAATTAATAATTTAGCTTTGCTTATCCTAACAGAATGATAACAGAGTTTGTTGCTTACTTTATATGGTATGTTCTATTATGTTATTTACTTTACATGGTATGATCTTTTATGTTATGGTATTAACACTTTAACTAATTATATACAACAGAGATAAATATGTAGTTTCCTTCAAACTCAAACATTAACAATAACCAAAAAGATATTTACTCCAAGCCCAAACACTTGTCTTGGATAGAAGGATAAGCAGCGTTCCTGGTTAGAACTACACATTTCCTTTTAAAGCAGGTTATACGAAGCCTGTTCTATAAGTGCTTTCTCATAACATCAAACAGAGTATATCTACCAAAATGTTAGCATCCCAACTCTTTTGCCTTCGGAGGATGGGCAAAAGGACATGACTACAAACATTTGTATGTATACACATTGTAACAAAATATACAATATAAAAAACAAAAGAATGTTTCTAATAAGAACTTTAATTTGGATACAGGTTTGTATGGGAGGTACCCCCTAGAGGTCCGAGAGTCTTGCAATTTTCATGGTTAGTGAATAGGTGTCCACATTTCAGTTCCATGTTATATAAGAAAAAAGTTTTTTTAATAAGAAGATGAATTTTGATCTGGGTTTGTATGGGAGCTACCCCACCTAGTAGTCAGAGAATCTTGAAATTTACGATATATAGTTAGTGGATATGAGTCAGGCACTTATTGTGTCCATATTTCAAGTCGATAGTATTGTACTTCTGTGAAAGTTAACCGATGCAGTTAGTTGTAACCTGCTAATCTATATAAATACATTTGGTTTTCCCAGTACCAGGTCATATCTACCTATATTACAAACAAAAACATTGACCATAAAACATGTAAACATCATAGTCAATAGTAGCGTACACAATAGGGTATAACCATACTGCAAAGTGTAGCCAATTTGAACAATCATACAAAATGGCTGGCATGAATTTACATAGATACATAGATACTTACTTATCTCTACCTGATTGTATGACAGGCCAAGTCTCTACCTGATAGTGGCTGAATGATGCTGTCGTTATTTTGTTTTTCTTTGGTAGAAGTGAAGTCAATAATACAAAATTTTATCCAATAATATTTTTACAAGCGCCATCACCACCACCATTGTCACCAACAATAAGAAGCAATATCAAGGAAGAAGAACAAAGAATGACCTCATAAGCTTTGGAAAATAGAGGTCTTCAGCTGTATACAGCTGTATAGCTTCTCACTGAAGGGGAGACCTCCTCACTTCGCCAAAATCTCTGAACCAGGTCATGCAGTGCATTTCTTTCTGTCAATTTATCTTCAGCTTCCTTGGACAAAAGCGAAATTCCCTCTGAAGGCACCGATTCGCCAACTACGATCCACCCCAAGAGGGATTTCTGTAGTATCGGTTGATCTATGCCTAATTGATTTTGCCCTGCCACAATCAGCGTGAAGAGTAAAATGATTAGCAACTACACTAACCAGTCAAAGTGATTGTGTAGTATGTATATTGTAGTCGAGTCCACAGCATTGCTAGATGGTTATTGGTTAGTTGCTTGGTTTTATTGGACATGCGACCTTTTCAAGTACCAATACATACATAAGTACTACACATGTATTTATTTATATCCAATCTAAGCAGGCAACCATTAATTTATCCGTCAGATCTGTAGTTTAAATGGCAGGTACCAGGATTAGAAACTCATTGCATTGGTACTATGTATTTTCGATTTCATTTTGAAAGTGGTAAGTTATAACATACGATCCCTGTGTTTTTTTTTTCAATTAAATATTTTATTAATATCATATACGGGATCTCTTGCCGCTGCTTCTGCTAATGATTTTTCTCCAGTTGTTCTGATTCATCGGAAAAGTCTAATGTCATCATCACCGTCGTCCTTGTTGAATCGACGATAAGTGTCTGAAGTGAGTCTTCTAATGTAAAACGGGTCATACAAACGTAAAATCGCAAACAGGTGACTGTCCCTCGATAAATTCAATGCCAAAAGAGAATGAAAAAATGGCTGTGATATTTCGTAGTTTCTCTCTTTTGCTCTTGGTGCTGCTCTCATCAAGTGAGAGCAAATTACATTGCTCTCGATCTGCTACGTGCTGTGTGTTGTTGCAGCATGCATTTGTAAATCCGTCTACTTGTGCGCTGCACTCGACTATTGCTTGCTACCTGCACCGCACATCACACCCTTTACCTTTTCGTTTGCAATCTACTATAGTTTTATTTTTTCCTTTTTTGTCAGGATTGATTGGTTTTCCCATGCTACGTTTTGTTGTGTTTGTGTGCATGCATCGCATATTGGAGTGAGTGAGAGGGGTGCAAAGCATTGCAGGTAGCAAGCATTAGTCGAGTGCAGCGCATAGGCAGACGGACATACAAATGCATACATACATACAAAAGATCTTTTCAATATGAATTTGTGTAGACATGACAAACAAGAGAAAACTACAACGTTATGCTAACTAAGTAGCAATAGATACACAAACGAGCCTCAAACGAGCCTGAAACTAACGTAACATTCGGAACTCGGTTATCCACCAAGACCTGCAGGCATCAACGATAAAAGAAGAAATCGTCAAGCTCAGCAACAGACACTTCATTAGGTTGGAGGACCATGTCAATCACCTAGCAATGAACTTATTGGACAACAGCAGCCAAACGCCACTAGATCTCCCATTTCGCATCCTATCTGTATGTAATTAACTCATCCAAACCTGCTTAAAGTGACTAACATCGTATGATAAAATTTGCTGGTTGTCGTCTGATGACAGTTGCAAATAAACAAAAAATATAGAAAAAAAAATAACCTAAGATAATAAATACATATGTAAAAGTGGGTTCAAGTTGGGTTCAACGAGAACACAAGCAGAATTCTGTATTCTCACGACAACAACAACATGGAAAACAAACGAAATTTGTTGTTGTTGTAGCAGTCAGAACACAGAATTCTGCTTGTGTTCTCGAGGAACCCAATATGTCTACTTCTGATTTATCCAAAATAATAAATACATATATACATATGTACGACAATCTTTAATTATTTTTAAATTATGTATACATAAATATTTATTAATTTAAAATAAATAAAAAAATATAAAAAACAATTAACGTATACAAATAAAAATAAATTAAATTAGAAAAATCCCGTCATCAGATGACGTTTGCATTGGGCACCATTAGGATAACATCATTAACATTCTATACAAGAATTGAGAGAGTAGATGATTAAAAAATATTGCTGACTTATGTGTAATGAAATCAGATGAATTGAGATTGGCACTTACATTCATTGTTTTTGCATTGATTTATGGAATGAAGCATTTTGGTCTTGCCGAATTTGGTTCTCAATTTCCACAATTGCTTTAGAAAATTTATTTTTCATATATTGTACGTTACTTAAGCGTTCCCTATTTTCCTCATATTTATAAAGGTCTTTGTTTGTAACGATTCCTGTTTGTCCAGTACCAAAGAAATTAACGTTATATTTGTCTTTTTCCACCATTGTGACTTTAGCTGGCCAAGGTGGATAGCCTTTCACTTTGGCAAAAACTAAATCACCAATCTTAAAACATTGCCCAGAATTTTCCTTGTTCATGATTGCGTTTTTTTAATATGATAACTGATACAAATATCAACTGCGTATCAATATCCAAAACTGTCGACAATTCTTTGCATTGACGGAACGCGCGTCACTTACGTTGCCATTCACAAGGAAACCGAAAAGAGTTGCCAATAATTTATGATTATGTTAAGTTCGAATTATTTCAGGGCTGAATATTATTATTTTATTTATTTTATTAATCTGATTCCAGTTCATATACTAATTTTTTTTATCTGGAGATACACAAAGGACTTCAACGGTAAGCTGCATTGTCGACAAACGCAGCATGCAGCTTCAAACTCCAAACAAACGACGTAGAGGTGCACAAACGACTTCAACGTTATTGACTTCAGTAAACAAAAAATCAGCTGTGAATTTGAAATTTTAAGAAAGTAATAATTGAAGAAAACTGTATTAAAAGTTGAATTATAAAAAAAAAGGATATGTATATTTATAATCATGTAATAAATTGAATTGAAATAACTTTTTAAATAGATAGGAAAGTCTGCCATCAAATTTAACATAAATACTGCAAAGAAATTGCCATTTACCAAATCAGTTTTTTGTCATTCACCACGCGATCAAGCAGTGTTTTTGGTTCATAAACAGCTGTTTTTTGGTTCACAAACCAGTTCTTTTTCCATTCACCAATACTGTTTTCTGTTGAAGTTGAAGTTGTTCAACTTTTTACGTTGCTGCCTTCGCGAGCAAGCTATGTAACTTACGATTTCATACATTTCAACTTTTTTTTTTGACGCAAGAGCACAGCAAAAGCTGATTTGCAAGAAAACGTCGTTTGTGTATCTAGACCTTTAAGAATCATAAAGGCGACGACGGCAGAGGTGTATTGCTCCTACACCCTACACTTTTAATAAAATGGCTAACTATGATGTTGGTGATATTTTGACTACTATTTCTGACAGTCAATCACCAATAAATCGTGAGCATCGCATTTCTAATAGCAGTTACAGCGGAGGAAGTTCGCCAACCACAAAACAGAAACCAATTGAAGAATGGTGTGAGGATAACTGGACATGGAGTAAAAGTTATCGTTGCAAAAAAGTTGTGTTAAGCGGCCCAATCAATCGAACTGCTCACTTTCATCCGACTATAAGTTATGGAACTGAAGGAGTCGTTGGTGAACGTGTCCTAAACAATGGGCGCTACTTTTGGGAGTTGCATATTTCACGGCGGGTTTTTGGTACATCCATTATGTTTGGCATCGGCACTAGGCATGCGCGGCTGCATGCACATTCTTTCCAAGATATGGTGGACGAAAATGAGCATGGTTGGGGTCTTTCGCACAATGGAATTCTCTGGAATCGTGGCGTTCCTTTATTCTACACAAAATGCTTCAGTGAATATCAACCTACACAATTAGGTATCCTTTTCGATGGTATCGAAGGAACACTAACATATTATAAGAATGGTAAATGTTTGGGTGTGGCTTTTCGTGGCTTAGAGAAGGTAATTATCATCATAAATGAGTCCTACTCAAGATGATCGTAGTCCAAAAGTTTTATAATTGTTTTGTTATTATTTCAGATTAAGGAATCGCTTTATCCATTAGTTTCTTCAACGGCTACAAAAGCTGAGGTGATACTGAAGTGTGCACGACAAGATTTTGTAAGTCTTCAAGATCGATGCCGTGCGGTCATCATGAATCAGATAAAGACTAGTCATGATCTAGATAAACTCAAGTTACCACCCCTGATAACATGTTATCTGGGCGAAATGCTAAATGAAACGGCCCCAATAAGACAAGATATACAAGATATGTTTGATGTATTCGATATTTAAAATTTGATATTTAAGAATAAATAAACACGAATTGAATTGCACATATAATGAATTTACCACCTTACTGCATATGACATTTTATTGCTGATGTTTCGATTATTCATATAGTACTCAAGCCGACTAAAATTGAATTCTGAAAACCACTCACTTACAAATGTAGATATACTGTGATCTTCAATAGTGCTTCATAGCCAAAGCACTGGGCACTCAAGATTGCTCACAGTGAAAATGAAGGAACTAATAGTATATTGGAAATATATCATCTATTGAAAGAAAACAAAATTGAAGACACATTTCCATAAGTAGAAATGGCTTAGAGAATCTGTTTAAGCATGATGTTAACTAACTAACTGTAGTGGGGAACACCCCTTCTCCAAATTGAAAAGAATAAAAAACCAGTAAAAAGAAAAGTAACTTTGGCTATGCCGAAGTTGTAACATTTTTCACGTCCCTCCTAGTGGTGCAATTTACATGGTTGGTGGATACTGGTCAGACACTTATAGTGTCCAAATTTCAAGTCGATAGTACAAAAAAATAAAAAGATTTTTAATAAGATCTTTAATTTGGATCCAGGTTTGTATGGAAGGTACCCCCCTAGAGGTCCGAGAGTCTTGCAATTTTCATGGTTAGTGAATAGGTGTCCACATTTCAGTTCCATGTTATATAAGAAAAAAGTTTTTTTAATAAGAAGATGAATTTTGATCTGGGTTTGTATGGGAGCTACCCCACCTAGTAGTCAGAGAATCTTGAAATTTACGATATATAGTTAGTGGATATGAGTCAGGCACTTATTGTGTCCATATTTCAAGTCGATAGTATTGTACTTCTGTGAAAGTTAACCGATGCAGTTAGTTGTAACCTGCTAATCTATATAAATACATTTGGTTTTCCCAGTACCAGGTCATATCTACCTATATTACAAACAAAAACATTGACCATAAAACATGTAAACATCATAGTCAATAGTAGCGTACACAATAGGGTATAACCATACTGCAAAGTGTAGCCAATTTGAACAATCATACAAAATGGCTGGCATGAATTTACATAGATACATAGATACTTACTTATCTCTACCTGATTGTACGACAGGCCAAGTCTCTACCTGATAGTGGCTGAATGATGCTGTCGTCATTTTGTTTTTCTTTGGTAGAAGTGAAGTCAATAATACAAAATTTTATCCAATAATATTTTTACCAGTGCCATCACCACCACCATTGTCACCAACAATAAGAAGCAATATCAAGGAAGAAGAACAAAGAATGACCTCATAAGCTTTGGAAAATAGAGGTCTTCAGCTGTATACAGCTGTATAGCTTCTCACTGAAGGGGAGACCTCCTCACTTCGCCAAAATCTCTGAACCAGGTCATGCAGTGCATTTCTTTCTGTCAATTTATCTTCAGCGAAATTCCCGCTGAAGGCACCGATTTGCCAACTACGATCCACCCCAAGAGGTATTTCTGTAATCTCGGTTGACTTATGCCTAATTGAATTTGCCCTGCCACGATCAACTTGATGAACAATAAAACACCTATCGGATCCCCTGAATTAAATCTAGGATCGGCTAGTTTTACATTCGTTGGTAATCTCAGATTAACTTCTACATCAGCTCTATTTGGATGATAGTGCGTTATTTCGTGCAACACACAGAAGTTACTTGCTACCGCAAAATTAGCCACTCGAGATTTAAAGGTACCCTTTACCTCTCCTTGAATTTCCGACGTCGCATTATCTATGCCACTGAGCTGAAGTTGTCGCACTCGCACTGCTAATCCTAACTTTCCGACCATCCGACTGGTTATGAAATTCATCTGACTACCGAAATCTAACACACATCTGCATTCTTTAAAAACTGCGTCGTTCTTCCGAACTAGTACCATAGCAGTAGCTAAGAAACTTACAGCACCTTTTTTTATTTTGCTTGGCGACCTTTCTTGGGATGCGATAGCGTTCCAGAGCATCCCTGCAAATAATACAAAAAAAAAAGAAACCTGTAACTTATACCTATTGACTTTATGTTCGTGTAGAAGTGTAGAAGCAGATGAAAAGAATTCATTAAGATGTCAGTGAACATGTTCGAGGTGGAAATTACACACTATATAAGCCCCTATAGAATATTCTCCAAACACCTACCATCACCCGATGACAAAATAAAAAGCCAGGACAAGCCATTGAACAACAATTAAAAGAAAATAATGAACACGATGATGACACAATATTTAAAACTGGAGAGTTCGTTTTCGTAAATTATCTACCCTATCAGCATAGCGTAAGTGGTGTAGTGCTTAAAAGATAATCTACCTTTGATTATCGCAAACCAGATTATATCGTGTGGTGCATTGAATATGGTTTTCCTCTTCGAACTAAAGCAGATCTTGTACAATTATTGCCAACAGATTTTCGTAAAGCCATTGAAGGACTTCATTTTGAGCTTGCTGGATTAAGTAACATAATTCCTTTGAATATAGCAGATATACTGGATTGGGATCATGAGGTATGTCTTAAAGTGATCGATATGTTGTGCCAAGAACAACAAATATCTTGAGGAAATGAAGAAAATGCTACTGGACAAATCTGAACAAGAAACCATTTTCTATTAAAAACTTTTGTATAACAAGCATTCAAGACATTTGTAACTGTATATTGTAGTTTACATCATACGAATCAATACAATTCAACTTATCTCGTAAATGGCTGAAAAGCCTCCAATGGGATAAACGACGTTTCTGTAGTTTGGCCTTAATGAAATGAAAAGCCCTACGAAAATCTTTATATTGTAGTAGTATTTATGTAATTCCAAAGTACTCGTCGTATTAAGTTTTTTTAATGGACATAAAATACTGTACTGTATCTTTTGACCAATAACTGTAACGGATTTAAATAAATGATTTTACAACACTTAGTAGTAGAAATTTTATTAATGAACTTTTTCAAAACGTGTTGAAAATAATTCACGATTTAAAAATTATTTTGAATTGAATAAAAACATTTGTATTTTATAATCTATTGTAAATTGAAAACAAAATTTCGAGAACTCAGCCAAAGTATATCATATGCATTATTGAGGAAATTTCATGTGATTTTTCTTAAGCAATGCAGTAGTTTCGGTTATAGTTTTTCCAACAGAATTGTGCCCAACTCGTTTTTTATTGAATTGATCCATGGGATTTTGTATGTGTATATGTATATGAATATTTTGATGTTACTTTTTCATAAGGGGCTTTGAGACCTTTTCGGGAGATTGCATTCGATTTGCATTGTCAATAAACGTACCCTGTGATGAAATAAAATTTGTTAGTTTGTATTCAATATGAATTGAAAATGTGATAAAATGTTGGTGGATCACACTTACTTTCTTTCTCTCAAACATATGGCCAAATGATTCCATAAATGGCTCTAGTGCTTGTTGCATTTGATTTTTGGTGACCATTTGAACAGTTTCGGTGAGAGCATTTTTTAAATTTGCCAAATTGTTTAATTCAAGACCTTGTGCCTTTTCCTTGGATATTAACTTCTGCTGACGTTGCATTGGGACATGAGATGAGGGGAGTTCCATTTTAGTGTGTATTTCTGATATCAATGATGGCTCATATATATTTAAAGCCATACCATGTTGCATTTCAGGCTGCTGAATGACAATTTAAAGAAATATATAACATTTACCTAATACAAGAACTTTTGAAGTACGGTTTTACCAAGATATCCTTATTGGGAAAATCTTCAACATGTGTTTTAATATCGGAAATTGTCTTTACAGGATCGGAATTGTCTACTTCTTTCTCAACATAGTCTGAGCTTTTTTGACTTAGTTGTTTCTTAGAAATTTTTAAAGGAAATTTCAATCAAATGTCTAAGATAGTAAAAATATTTGGAATAAATTACCCATTTCGTTTGTATACGCTTCGGACGCACAGGTTTCTGCTTAAGTTCTACTTTTGGCTCATACATATTCATGTCACTCAAGCACATCTTGAGGGCTAAGTGTGCATGTGGCTCTTCCGGTTTGCGTTGCTAAAGAATATTATTTAGTTTTATAGATGTGACATTCAAAGTCTTATAAGAATTATTATTTATCTAACTCCAAATAATACCCTTCCTTAAGATTTAAAATAATACCGGGGTACTTAGGCAATCAACCGATAATCGGTCGGACGATTTTGTTGTATATGCTCATTTACCTTGGTTGTCAGCTTTCGAATATTGTCACGGGCTTTCATGAAACGTTCCTCTTGCATTTCCTGAATGAAACTTGTAAACATTGAACAACGTTCTTGAATACAATCAATTATAGTATCTTGACGATCGAAAAGTCCTTTCTCTAGACAAGTCGCCGTTACAGTGTAAATCATCTCGATGAGGGCGCTCAACTTCTGAGGTACCTGTTCAAGCAAGAAATAACGCAACTGCCGCTGGTATTTACGCAGAGATTGATAAATCAAAGAATAAATGGCCGAAACAAAGTGACATGCATCATTTGAAGAGGCACTATTAAATGTATCCGGTGACATTTGACAAACTCGATCAATCTACGATATACGACGATACGACATAAAAATAACATTTGATGGCAAATAATGATTATGACTTTCTCATTTACCATGACTTTAAGTGGATACAAAAAGTTACGCGAGAATCGTACACAAAACTCAAAAGCGTTTTTTTGACGTTTAGACTTTTCGTAAAGGCCATCGGACATTTGTATTTCTAATAATTTCAAGCGAAGTTCATCCAATGCTTGTATGATGCGCTCCTGTGTCATTGTCATTTTATTGTATATCAAATACTTCTCCAATTTGAGATTTTCTATGGATTTGGTGCAGACCAATGACTTCATTTTGGGTTTGATTGCTCCTTCCCTGGCGGCACTACTTTGTGGTGATTTTTGGCGGTTGCTTGTTATTGGATCTACCTTGCCACTACTTGACATCATTGTTGCTTTTGTTTGTGTATACCCTTTTGAGCTAGTCACAGAAGACTGATCAGTCATTTTGTCCAGGATATTATTTATTCTAACTGCGCGTGTTGCTTAAAAAAAATTGAAGAATTGAAATTGAAGATCAGAGCAAAAAAAAAAAATCTCTTCCTTCTCAAAAAACACAATAGTATGTTTGTATACATATAATACCAAGAACTATACTAAACTAAACTATGTAGTAGTATCTAGGTATACCGAATCAATAGTATATCCCAAATTAAAAGCTACACAAGAGTTAATTTTATTATCAAAAAGATATGATTAATATGATATTAAAATATGCATGTACTAAATATGTACAAGTAGATGATGTCCATATGGAAAATCATTTCTAATTATTGTTCGGGAAATACTTAATTTGACCTAAAAATTGGATTGATTGGACAAATATAAACCTAGTTCCATAAAAAAAAAGAAACTAACAAATAAATAAATAATAATAATGTACTTAAATAATTTTGCGACCATGCGCCGCTATGTTTAAAATGTTTTGTCAAATCATGGACTTATGATAGACTTACCAAATTTCTTCTTGTATTTCTATTTAAATGATGATACACTGCTTAAAGATTTGGTTTTAGTTTTTTTTTTTTTTTGGAAATAATTTAAAATTAACTAAAATAGAATTTTGATGTTTGCTTGATCAGAATCAAAAATTTTATGTGTCAAGAACGCTTCACCACTTTCACACTTTGTGATAAAAATTAAACTTAAATTTAAGTAAGAGTAAAATGAATAGGTTGCTTAGTTTCATAGGATTGATAAGAAAGTCACAATCCCTTGGCAAGGAATAGTTTACAGGAAACGTACTTATGTATATGTGCGTCAATTTCATAAAGGTGATTTGATGGGTTGTTGGTCAACGAAGTGTGACCACCTGTGACAGGGAGGAGGGTTGGTTATGAGATTCGTGACGTCACATGTCAAAATCTAAATTCATATATAAGTATGTATAAACATACATTAATATAAATACCTCGAGCAATCCACGATAAATACTGATTCACTAGAAGTGAGTGAAGCGCTTATCTTTCACAGACAATGAATAAAGTGAATATGGACGAGACAACAACACTTGTGTTCACTTTGATCACGCTTACTAATTATCAAAAATGTTTGTGAGCGAATTGATCATTGAAATTCGTGTGACATAATATATGGATGACCCCTAATGGTTAAATACAAAAAAAAAATTGATAGATACTGTAAATTGAACTATTCTTTAGCCCTTATACGGACACCATGGTCTGGCCAGTCCTTTGTTTACTTTGAGCTTATTTTTAAAGTAGAAAGAATTAAACTGCAGCCATGAGATTCCAGGTTAGACTTAGTGGACTATTTTTGAGTGTGTTATTGGAAACAAAAATAAATAAAAATCAGCCAATTGTGCGTCGGAATCGCCCACGGAGGGTTCCGTACCATTGTACAAGATTTTTTGCTTAAAATATTAAATTATTTGCATATTTAATAGCCTAAAAGTATACTACAATTAAAAGCTCAAAAGTATACTACAAAAACAAAAAAAAATTTAAACAAAAAGTTAAATAAAGGAACAATGCTTCTATAAATGTGTATTTGTCGTTCTACACACAAGTGAATTACACACTGTGTGAAAATTTCAACTCTCTACCTATTACGGTTCATGAGATAGAGCAGGAGACGGACGGACAGACATCGTAAGTTTAGTAATAGGGTCCCGTTAGCTCCCTATGGGTACGGAACCCTAAAAATCAGCCAATTGTGAGTCGGACTCGCTCACGGAGGGTTCCGTACCATCGCACAAGATTTAACACAATGTATGCAAATTTGTACCTCAGTCTGAAGTTATGTAAAATTAATTTACTTTTGTTTTTGTCGCAAAAGTGTAATATTCAACAGCTTAAAAGTATACTACAAAAAAAAAAAAAAAAATGTTACACAAAAGATTAAGTAAAAGTATAGGAGCATTTTGAATTTGTTATCTCAATCTTGTACATCAATTTTTTACTTAAGAATTTTTGCCTATTTTCCAACCTGGCCAGACCAGGGTACTAAAACTGGTGTCCACATAAGGGTTAACCCCAGATTATTTATATATCTTATATTATTTTACAAAGAAATAAACTGATTATACTACATACATATAATTGAACTAACAGACTATTTTTACAAAGATTCCTCTATTGTGAATCTTTAAGCCCAGATGATGATGATCTTCTTCTCAAATGTGACCCAGGTATCAATGATAAACTGTGCCCCTGACGTCGTCAGCTAGTAGATAAAAAAAGTACGTACAATAAATGCTTGCTAGTCAAGTAGGGAGAAATAAAAAAAAAATAAATAGAAGATTAGCTTTGGCTATGCCGAAATTATAATACTCTTCACGCATATATTATATCTTCTGATTATTGTTCTAAATTCATGTTTTGTATAAGAAATACTCCTCCTACAGGTTCGAAAGTCTTGAAATTTACATAGTTGGTGGATATAGGTCAGGTTGAACTAAGAAAAAAAAGGCTAAAATTTTTTTTGAAGGCACAAAATATTTTCAAATACCACACAGAACGTTTGTAAGAAAATGTATTTTACAATTAAAAAAATATTCATAATTAAAAATTAATATCATTTGATCCTGTTTGATACCGCTTTCTTGGCTACTGAAAGGGACAGCCCCCACAATATTGCAGAACCAGATAAGTCTTCTAGAACCGTGGCTCAAAAGATGGAACATTGCCATGAACACAGAGAAATCAATTCATATGACTTTCACCATGAATCGCAAGACCTGCCCTTCAATAAACCATAATGGAGACATGATACCGGTAAACTTAACAGCAAAATATCTTGGATTAACACTAGATAGAATGCTAACTTAGCAGCTCCCACATATAAGTGAAAAGGAAGTAGCTCGACCTAAAATTTCTTAATATGACCTGGCTCTTAAAATCAAACCTGAAATTAAGCCTGAAAAACAAGTTGTTACTATACAAATACGTACTCAAACCGGTGTGGACTTATGGCATACAACACTGGGGCATTGCCTCCAACTCAAACATTGAGATCCTTCAAAGGTTTCAATCAAAACTACTGCGTAGAATGGTTTGAACACCCTGGTTCGTGAGAAACACAGTTTTGCACAGAGATCTACAATTACCCACGATCAGTGAAGAATGAGCACCAAAAACATCTTCAGGCTTGAAAGTAAAACAAATAAAAACAAAAAAATAAAAATTTTGATTCTGTAAGTCAGTTTTCAGTAATTTTATTTTGAATCCAATGAGTGGCTTTTACTTGATGTCCACACAAACGAATAGACAAATTTTTTGATTTTATCACATATTCTTGAGACCCGTCCCTGCTTTGCACTGGTGCATTAGAAAGCCTGATTTACATTTTTTCCCCGGTTTCATCATTCTTAATTTCGCAGCACTTAAAAATAAAAATTATCAATATTATCTAAGTACAGAGAATTATTAATTCTAAAAACTAAGTACTTAATTAGAATTAATTCCGAAAAGTCTCTTAATAACAGTGAAAACGGTATCAAAATCCATTCAGAGTACAGTGTACGAGTAGAAATTATGCGTATCGAAAAAGACAGGTGTTAAGAGTTTTATCTATACTATATAATGATTTTTCCATTGTTAAATTCAATTTGAATAAAAAACCAAAATGAAATAAAATAAATAAATAAAATTTTATTTCGCAATAGGATAACAAAAAAAAACAAAAACAAAAAAAAATAATTGCATATGAGGATTACAAGTAGAATTACATAATCCATCACATAAACCATAAACAGTTTTCTTTCATTATTCCATTGTATACAATAAATATTCAAAGTTCAATTAAATTAAATTAAAAATCTCTTACAGAATATACATAAATACAATATAGTAAGTATATATTAGTTAGAACTATTGTTACAAAAAAAAAAAGCACGAACGAACATAGTTGCTTATCCAAATATATTTGAGTATAGGCTGTTGAGTCCATTGCTGATTGTTGAGAATATACCAGAATCGGGTGGTACACCTCCGATACCCATGGGTCCAGCATTAATACCACCAAGACCGACACTATATGGTGGTGGTGGTTGTGGTGGACCAGGTCGATAGTGTTGTGGTGCTTGTATCGGGCGATAGTAAGGTGGTGCCCCGCTGGCACTGCCCTCGATGCGCTTTGGAAAATTATACAAAATTAAATATGTACTCATATTAATATTTATGTTACTTTGAAATGAAGGTAGCCATACATAATCCAATCCAAAAAATATAAAATAATACTACAATGAAATCAAATATACTCACATTATATACAGTAGTAGTAGTGTAGTAATAGTAGTATAGAGTAGTGTTTAAATATACATACTATTAATAGATCAATATTGTCACCATTACAGTTTTTTATTTCAAAATAAATACAACAATATTATAAACAACTCTTAAGTACTAACAATTTTTTAAATGAATAATAATTTGTATTTATACTACATACTTATATCCTTTTTTTTAAGTATTTAAGAAAAATATTTTATAAAAAGTTTGATATCTAAGTTAGAGATCTGCATTTCTCTACTCAAAATAACCGGCACTCAAAGTAATATTGTGTGACAATCCAAAACTTGAGTAGATTATAGTACAACAAATACTGAGTTGATTTGGTTTGAGTGAAAATTTTATCAGTTGCGCGAGCATGAGTGAGTGTGTTTATAGAACAAAATAAACATTCAAAAGAATTTGAGTTAACCGCTGATAAATAAGATAATTCAGTGTTTGGCAGTAGCAGATTTTCATTTTAATAAGAATTCAGTGTTTGGCAATAGCTGAATTTCTTTATGCGAACACAAACGAACGAATACTAACTAACTCAAGCAAATGAATGTGTTCGCTTCCATGCTTTCGTTTGTGTTATGCTACTACCAAACACAGAAATATCTGAGTTATCTGAGCTATTGAGTTATGTATGTATATAGCTTTATGTGAACATGTCGATGTGTATGATTTCTTTCTCTCATTCTGTGGAATACAAATACATGCATGATCATTGATCATTTACCCATTTTCGTTGCGCGTAAAAAGCAGCAGAAAATCCTCATAAAATTTCTATACAGAAAAAATGTGTCTCTCTTTATATCTCTCACTCACAGTGCACGAGTTATTATTACAACAAAATAGAGTTTATTTCTATGATGTGCGAAGCATAGCATCCATTCAAATCATTTGGTTTTGATAACTAAGAATATGAGTACTCGATTAATCGGTTTTTTGACGTCAGTAACACAAACGCCGTTTTGAGTGCACTTTTGCACCTCTCTAATATATACCTAGTAATATTTTATATTGTTAATATGATTGAGTGAGTTACATATGTACATATACTTATATGGGGCTGTTTCTTCCTTTTTTCACAATTCATAAAAACCAAATACCTCATTGCAAAAAGGACATAAAATCTTCAGCATAGCCGAAGTTCAATTTGATATTTTTACATTAATAATATTTCTACAAAAATGTTTACAACTAATTAACAACAACAATCTCCCTAAATTGCAATCATAAAGCTTCAACATATGTGTTTAAATTAACAAAAAAAATAAAAAAAAAAAAAAAAAAATACAATAGATTATATTAACATCGACAGCTCAAGTATGTAGTCAGTGATCAATAACCAAGAAGAAGTGCAAAATGATTTTTATTTGAAATTTGTATCCTCATTTTCTTATACTTAGTAATATAGTATTATAATACTTCTTGCCCAACCCATATGAAATTTGAGATCCAATTTGTTTTGATTTGTTAGAGGATGTAAAAAAAAAAACAGAAAACACGTAGAAATTTGGTGACTTTTAAGTTAGTTTTTTCTATAAATGTTTCTCAATACTAAACTTTTACTAAACTTTTACTAAAATGTAGAATATAGAATAAGTATGTTTAGAACTAAAAATATAATAAATCTATTTTATTATTGAGCAACTGTGGCTTTTGTATTATTGTTGGTTGCTTGCTTTGTTCTTTCTTAATCAGTAGGAAATGTTACTTTATCATTGATCTTTAACGGTTTTTTACGGATTGTTCGCAATGTGGTGGTGGGTGAGGATTCATAGGTCGTTGTTGAAGTTGTTTTTTTTGTTGTTGCAAGTGTCGCGTACTGCCATATAGTATTAGAAGAATACAGAAAACAGGATACATAAATTCAATAGGTAGAAAGGAGAAATCATTTCGTTAAGTTAGTAAGACAAGCACCAAATAAATATTATTTTTACAATATTGTAAGTACATAGTAAGTAAATTTGATCATTAGTATATATGTATGTACATATATTATAAATTTATTTATTTATACCAACCTTAGACGGTTGAAGTGTTACATTTAGCAATGTTGGATGCTGTTCGACAATTACAAATTCCACTTCCCGTGGGACATATCCCTCAGCAAAAACCTATCGTATTAGATATATATGATAAGACAATGAATTCCATAATAATTTTTTGGTATTTCGACTTTACCTCAACTTTATAATAGCCTGGCAATAATATCCGCCAGAATTCACCATGTTTGGTTGTTTGAAAGCCTACATCACGAGCTTTGATCTTTAATGAAGCCCGTTCAATTGGCATGCCTGCTGGATCAAAAACAAATCCTTGTACGCCACGATGCGCCTCTGCCAAAAATTTAATCATAGACTGCAAATAAACAATTGTTAATAATGATATATATGGGTATGCCAAAGTTGTAATACTCTTCACACACCTTTTATATCTTCTGATTATTGTTCTAAAGTTCATGTTTTCATGTTTGTGGCGAGGAACCATAGGACTATATACATATATACCCCACCTAGTGGTCTGAGGGTCTTGAAATTTACATGATTGGTTGGTATGGATCAGATACTTATAGTGTCCACATGTTAGTTCCATAGTATAAAACACCGAACGTTTTTCTAATAAGAACTTGAATTTGAATCTGGATTTGTATGGCAGCTACCACTCCTAGTAGTCTAAGGTTCTTGAAATTTACATGGTTGCTGGATATGAATCAAGGTTTTATAGTGTCAAATTTCAAGTCAATAGTACAAAAAACAAAGAAAGTTTTTTTATAAGATCTGGGGTTTTTTGAAGGTCCTCCATTAGTGGTCCGATTTGACTTATTCCGACGATTGTATTGCGTATGGTGCTTAATGCAGCTCAGCTCTCTAGCTCAAAAACTGAGGGACTACTAGTTTGCATACATTTAAACAGACAGACAGACGGGGATACAGATGGAAAAACGAACATGGCTAAAACAACTCGTGAAGAGTATAATAACTTTGCTTACCAGTTGATTATCTTCCCAGTATTTCTTCAGCTCATATGATGGTGGAAATTTGCAACATGATATTTCTAATGTTATTTCCATGCAGCCATACCAAACGTAATTATAATCTTGCATACCACCGGTTAATGGATACCAGGCTGCACCATTTGTTATGCCATTCTCAAAAGCAGGTGTAGCCGATTTACAAGCAACGCCACGTGACATTTTCGCATGATTACGAGCATAGACCAAGGATAAATGCTTGAAGACATCATCATCGGGTGTTAATGATGGTGCAGCCGAATATGTCTGGAACACTGCTCCAAAGGGACATGTTGACATAAGCAAACGGAAGGAAAAGTAAAAGTTTATTATGTATTAATGTTAGGCAAACTAAATTTGGATTTAATTTTTTTTTTGTTTATAATAGAATAATGAATACAACTACAATTCTACAATTCTACTATAGACTTTACATATCTTCGAAGCGTTAAAATCGCTCGTACTCACTCACTCGCGCACAGTGCCGACGAGCGACAAATCCCTTTAAGCAGCCATATTATTGATAAGAGGAGAAAACGACAAACGGTAACAAAACTTTATATATCGGAACAATGCTTATTTATAATGTATTTACTAGTATACTTAGTAATATAATATGGTATCTCGTTCTTTTTCAACTTACGGGAAAATATTTTAGTTTATGATTGCGCACTTTTAAAATACTTACTAGAATTGGGTGTGTTGTCATATGGATAACTGGCTACCAAAGCACCGCCATGCAAACTGCCACTAAGTACGAATTGAATTTTCGATATCCAATCTTTCACAGCATCGGTTTCGGGTTGACCACGTTTATTGTTTTGTTTAAAATAATCCGGAAAGTTACGGTTCAAATCAAAACCACGCGCATTATATCTGCAACATAAATAAATTTATATAAAATAATACACTTAAAGAAATTGTTCCAAATGTTCTTGCCTGCCTTGTCCACCATCACAGGTACCTTCCTTCGAGACCGCATAACCATCCGGATTCATTGTGGGCAATATATGTATACGGGTATTGTCCAACAGCCATTTAACATATTGATCCGTATGATAACTCGTCACAAAATATTGTATCAAATGCAATAACAACTCGCGGCCCACAGGTTCGTTTCCATGTATATTACCAACATATTTGACATCCGGCTTGCCAACCATATGTTCATATGGGGATGATGAAACCACCATAACCCACAGATCGCGGCCTTGAATTGATTTCCCAATGGAATATAGTGCTGTCAGGTTAGGATAGCGCGCACTTGTTGCTCTGCAAAACATCGGACAGCGGTTTGCATAACCTCTACACTTGTTGAATCTTATATGAGTATATATTCTTACCTTAAGAAACGTGTCAGCTCCTCATGGTCGTGATAGACGAAATCCAGGTACTGTGAATCAGGTGTATAAGCTCTTGGTTCTGGCAGTGCTGCATCTAAATCATGATCGTTAATAGTTTTTGCTAAGCAGTGGCAAACGTAAAGCAGCACAAGACCGCTGATTGTCTTTCGCAAGATCATAATACTAGTGCTGATGGAGAAGGATGCTCGATTGTATGTTGGTTGGTTGGTTAGTTAATTGCTCCGCGTACGTTTGGGACGGCGTTAAGTCTGCAAATGGAAGCACAAACAAAATGAACAAATGGTTTTATTGGTATATACTTATGTATTGTATGTATGCACATCATTTCGACGGCTTCGACCGACCGGCTGACCACAACAAGTCATTTTATGAAACCACCGCATTGTAGCAAACCAAATATGCTGCTGGTGCTGCCTGCCGCAGCCTCTTTCTGATGGATGCTACGTGCTTTAATTTCATGGTGCTTAATTCGATTACTTGTTTTTCTTGATTATTTTTCATTCGATCATTTCTGAAAAACGATGCACACGGTACATTGCACCCAACGTCCTAGCAATTGACTAGTGGCAAATACCAAGTGGCGAGCAACAGTCGGAGTTGCTGCTGGGTACATAAAATTACTGCCGCATAGTAGATGCCAAAGTAAAAAAACAAAAATATGGGTAGATAATTACAACTGTTACTGCTGTTGTTTTTGATCATTGCTCTTGGCTTTATTTATACACATATACTCGTACTCTCTTACTCGTATGTATGTTAAAACTGATGCGCATTGAACTGTCGTAGCTGACACTTGACGCACCGAGCACGTGCGATATTTTTGTAAAATTGCCATTAACAGCGGAAGAGTTTACATTAGTAGATTTTACAACATAATTTTTTTTCTTTTTGAATATCTTGTGAACATAATTATTAAGATATGTTAATGTGATATCATTATAAATACTGTGAGCTTCTTAGGAAATCCACCATTTTACATACTCTACGCACTCTAATTAAAAGATTCTTATACACTTTGTCACAGTCAAAATATTGTACATACTCTTATTGAGCAAGTATGTACACTTCAAGGGAAAGTCAATGTACCATTGACTCAATTAAGTTAAATAATAGTAGAAAAATCAGACAAGTGTGAGTCGGATTTTTTTGCTTAAAATATTAAATTATGTGCATATTTAACAGCCTAAAAGTATACTACAATTAACATCTTAAAAGTATACTATAAAAAAAAAATTGTTAAATTAAAGAACAATGCTTCTAAAAATGTGTATTTTTAGTATTTGTCATTCTACACCCAAGTGAATTACATACTCTGTGAAAATTTCAACTCTCTACCTATTACGGTTCATGAGATAGAGCAGGAGACGGACGGACATCGTAAGATTAGTAATAGGGTCCCGTTAGCTCCCTCTGGGTACGGAACCCTAAAAAGACTGACTTTGGCTATGCCGAAATTGTAATACTTTTCACGCCCCAGCTAGTGGTCCGAGGATCTTGAAATTTATAAGGTTGGTGGCTATGGGTTAAACACTTATAGTGTTCAAGTTTTAAGTCGAAACAAAAAAGTTTTTCTGATAAGAACTTTCATTTGGATCTCGGTTTGTATGAGGGGTACCCCTCCTAGTAGAAACTTATAGTGTCCAAATTTCAGTTCGATACGTCAAAAAAAAAAACTTTTTCTAATAAGAACATTAATTTAAAAGGGGGTTTGTATGGGAGGTACCCCCTTAGTAATCAGATTCGGCTGATTCACGAACTAGGCGTTTGATAAAAAGAAACCTATATATAAAATTTCAGATCTCTAGCTCAAAAACTGAAGGACTAGAAGTGCTAACAGAAAGACCGACGGACAGACGGACATGGCTAAATCAACTCGTCTCATTGAGCTGATCACAAATATATATACTTTATGTGGTCTGCGATGTCTTCTTCTGTGTATTACAAACTTCATGACAAATTTATAATACTATTCACTTCCGTGAAGAGTATTAAAGAGGTACGAGTATATCTCGGATTTCAAGGGAATAAGCTGAAAATTGGTAGACACCTTTGTTTTGACAGTTGTTTGGCTAAAATTACAAATTACAGGTGAAGACATAAGGCGTGAGGATACTTCACCGGTCAAAGAGTTGTTTCTTTATACAGAATATAGGTTCTCATACAAAAGTAAGGCCAGATACGAATTTTTTTAAATTATATGTTGGCGCTACACCGAATCCCAAGCATGAAAAGCTTATTCAGCATATTAAGCTCACAAAGTCTTTCACCAATTTTCATCTCATTACCTTCAAATCCGAGGTTATATCCTTACTTTACTGGGCTAACTGTCAGTTCTTTATACGAGAAATTCGTAGTTGCCATTTAAAAATAAATGCACAGTGATGGTAACGCTCACTTTTATATGTTTTGTGCGTATAAATACGCTTTCTTTTTTCATTGGTCTCCAAACTTTTCAACCTTGGTGCCATACTTATTACTTTAGTAAGGGCCAACACCGTTTTAATTTTCCTGGCGGTGTATTCTTTTATCCAACTTATCACAACAACAATAGATCACGGGCCGAATTGATGACACTGGTGGGCCGGATTTGGACCGCGGGACGTAGTTTGGAGACAATTGGTGTAGAGCAACTGTCAGTTACTTTATGATCGCACAAAGTTGTGAGGTTTGTGTGATTGCCTGAAGACCCACAATGTTTTTCTTTTTCTTACTGAATGTAAATTTAATTGAATACTATTCGTGTTTGCTGCGGAAAGTAATTCATAATGAGTGAGATTTTTTTATGTCATTTCGCCTATTGGTTTTTTTTTTTAATTTTTAAACTATGACAAACATGTGGTGATCTAAAAGGATTTATCCATTTTAATTTGTGTAAGTAATTGAGCTTTTATAGAAAGGGCAACAATATTTGCTAGCCTAATTAAGCATATGTATAGATAGAAATTCTGTGCAGGGACAAGTTTTAGAATCCTACTTCCTGAATGTTTTTGGTATATGATATAAAAAAAAAATTCAATTTTAATGGAATAATAAAACCAATATGGACATACGGCATCCAATTATAGGGTACACCAGAAAATTCTAACATAGAAATAATTCAACGCTTTAAATCGAAGCTTTTGAGGAGAGTAGTGAGTGCTCCTTTTTACGTGCGAAATTCGGTCCTGCACAGAGATCTTCGGGTGCCACTGGTCAAAGAAGGAATTCGACAGTACAGTGAGCTTCATATGGCTAGACTGGAGAATCACCCCAACTCGCTGGCTTTGGGTCTGCTTGACAACAGCCTTCAAACCAGAAGACTACAAGGACGGCATCCGCTCGACCTCTCCTTTCGTTACCCATTAAACTAGACGCTGTATGCTGAAGTCTGATATATGACTGTCACTCATGTACATATCTTGTTCATGTCAAGTAGTCTTCATGTTGAGTATAGTCTTCTTTTATAAATAAATTTATTGATTGGCCATATATGGACAGATAATAATTAAAAAAAAAAAAAAATTTATGCAAATTAATCACATAATAACAATTTTGCTATGCACCCTGAGTAACAATGATATAACTGTCGATGATGATTATGATGATTGCGATGTTGCTTATCTTGGTCAATTGGCATATACAGTTGCATACTCATACCATGTAATTGTTAATGT
The DNA here is from genome assembly GCA_035041805.1 of Amiota mariae. Lineage (NCBI taxonomy): Eukaryota > Metazoa > Arthropoda > Insecta > Diptera > Drosophilidae > Amiota > Amiota mariae. Next base: position 200,906 of record JAWNKV010000058.1, read on the forward strand.
TAAATGTGTCAGTTTAAAAAGCAGTGAACAATTATGAATTGTAAGCTGAATTTTAGTTTAGTCAAATATTAATTCATTGCATAATAGTTTCTTTAATCCTCAGTTGACTGACAAAAACATTCTTTATATGGCATCATTTCCAAAATATTGTGCCAAACTGACATCCTAAAGTCGCGCATTCGATTCCCGCTCAAGTCTGGTAATGTAATTTTCTAATTTCATCCAATCCTTCCTAACTCTTCCCCTGAGCTGAAGGCCTTTGTCGTTATTACTCATATTACTATCGAAAATTAAAAAAAAAGGCACGCATATTTGTTTATTGATAAAAGAAAAGATTAATTTCTCCCTCTCTCTTTATTTAGGCAATATTCTCAGTAATCCAATTATGGAAATGGGCGATTTTAGTATAGCCATCGGGAAAAGTAGAACCGCATCCGCCAATAACAAAAATACCAAAACCAATGAGTTTGCCATTATAGGTAGCAGGACCACCCCAATCACTCTGACAAATACCATTCGCATACTCATGTGCCAAACATAGCAAACTCTCATCACCATAGTAGATCTGTTCGTAACACTGCTCGTTGCTCAATGCTGTCAATTTATTCGCTTTGAGACGATATACGTTTGGACCATTCAAATAAGAAGGACCCCAACCGCTAACAGTTACTGTTGCGCCGGCAGGCACTTCTTCAGTTGCCAATTCAATTACTTTTGTGTTGTCGTTTAGAATCAATGGACGTTCGAGTTCAAGCAAAGCTATATTGTTAAAGGGCTTACTATAATCCTTATGCACTATAATGCGTTTTAATGCGGCCACCTGACCACCGATCAGACGTTGTACACTGCCAGCACGCACCTGATAGTTACGCGGCGGATATCTAAAAATGAATATGTAATCGTAAGCGTCTAATAATTTAAATGACTGTCTGAACTTACGGTTCAATGCCATTGCCAACGACTACACATTGGGCTGCCGTCACTACATAATTGTCTTTGATAAGTGCACCACCACAAATATGCTGACCATTGGATAGCTGAAGTGAAACTTGATATGGATATGCACCGATTTCAGCTTCTTCGCCACCAACAATGCGTTCACTGCCTTGAGGCAATCCATTGATATGGCAACAGCATGTCAGGCAGATTATAGTCAGCAAGAAATAAGAATGCGAAGTTCTAATCATCGTGAACGTTTGCTGACCAACTAAATTGACATTTGGTATAATACTAATACTTTATAGCTCACAATGTACACATGTGCATATACTTACGTATAGCAATGATAAATTATGAATTACGATTGACTAATCTTATCATTATACAACACTTAGAATGTCTAAATATGCAGAGCCATAAAATAAGTTACATTCATAATTTAGTTCAAGTCAGTACAAAGTTTTCAAGTCAATATTCTAATATGGTAATAAGGACTTTTGCAAAGATTGGCTTAAAAAATCCAATTTCTGAAATGAAGTATTTATTGCAATTGAAAACTATTTCTAAGCACAAAGTTATTCGTTTATTGTCAAACTCGGAAACAACACTTCATCCATTAATTAATAAAAATGTTGTTAACAATCAATATACAAACAAACGATTAATGACCATTGACACAGTTATCTGAAAGTCTAATCGCATTGTGCCGCTCTAGAGATTAGATGTAAAGTATGAGATTGCTACATATTGCTATATTGATTCGATATTATGGTCACGAAATATGAACAGTTTCAATTGCGACGTTATAATGACCAAACGCATTTACACCGTTCTTGTGGCTTGCTTTGTCTTTGGGCTAACAGCTCAGGCTTTGCCCAGTGATGATGATACACGTATTTTGGGTGGTCAGGATGCTAATACTGGTGAATTTCCATGGGCAGTTTCGATACGAAAAAATAATGCGCATAAATGCATGGGTAGCATTATCTCATCATTACATGTCATAACAGCCGGACACTGTGTCTCCGAATTGAATACTACACCGTCAGTAAAAGAATTTGGTACATTGTTGGATTGAAATTATTATGAATTCTTTATTATATTCTAGTGTCGCTGCAAGCCTTCTATCATTGCGTGTGGGTAGTATTAATCAATTCGCTGGTGGAAACATTGTACCTGTCAAGGAAATTGTAATACATCCCTCGTTTGGCAACTTTCTGCATAACGTTGCCATACTGACACTTGTGACGCCCCTGACATTCAACGATAAGATAAACAAAATCGATTTACCCACTGTTAGCGAAGAAGATAATGGTGAACTGGCAAACGGCACAACTGTTTATGTGCAAGGCTGGGGTAAATTATTAAGTGGTGATGCTTCTTATAGATTACAATCAGGTACATTCTATACGCTAAGTGCACCAAACTGTGAGTATCAGGCTGGTTTCGGCTATGATTCAGTGCTATGCCTACAACGTGGAAGTCAGCAAGGTGTCTGTCCTGGTGATGAAGGAGCTGGCGTCATAAGTACTGTACCCCGTAAACTAGTTGGTGTCATTAGTTTTCACTTTGGTCAATGTGGCACAAAATATCCCGATGTGTCTACTAAAGTTACTTACTATCTAAACTGGATCAACAGCATTATAAATTGAGAGTAAAATCCATAATATATGGAATTATTGCATATAATAAATTTGTTTTTTTTTTTTTTGTCTTTTGCTTGAGGAGGAATATAGTGCAATATTTCATTCTAAAATAAAATTAGCTTAAAATTTAAACAAGAGATTTTTTCTTTTTCTTTTTCTTACACACATTACTATGTAAGTACATGTGCTCTTTAATTTCATGACTGAAATTCATAGAAATTAGAATGGTTGAACCACATACATATTGTATAAATAGAGTAAAATCGTGACAATTTAATGATCTTTGTTCAATTGTCTTACTCATTGTGATTGTGATCCTCGGAAACCGTTATCTCATTTATAGATACATCCATATGTATATTCTAAATCGTGTACATGCTTGTGTTATCATTCATTATACCAACCAATCAATATCAAATAACCGAATTGTAGATAAGATAAAATGACGACGACAATAATTTGCCATTTGATCATTTTATTGAGCAATAAATAATATTGGTCAAAGTTGTTTGGTTTTGTGAAAAAGAGTAACAACATTCATCAGTTGTTTTAGATACATGATGGTTTCCGGACGTTCTTTTATAATAACGTTGTCGTTATTTCTGTTACTGTTAGTGGTGAATGGGGGCACTGTCAGTGGTTCAGGACGTATTCTTGGTGGTACAGAGGCAAATGCTGGTGTCTATCCCCATGCAGTGTCAATTCGTATTGACAATACGCATATCAGTGGTGGCAACATAATCTCCACAAATAAAATCGTCACAACCGCACACTCTGTCTATCGCAATAATCAACCGTAAGTGGTGTGAATAGTAGAGTTTAAGAGAATTAAGGAATTTTATTTTTTTTATTTATTTGTCCCATTTTACAGTGTTGCCGTTAATCGACTTTCAGTGCGTGTCGGTAGCACAAATCAATTTGCTGGCGGCATTGTTGTCTACGTTTCGAATGTTACAATCCATCCAAATTATTATAATTTGCAAAATAATTTAGCCATATTAACACTTAAATCTCCACTTGTATGGACCGAGAGAATACAACAGATTGATTTAGCTAAATCTTTTAGTGATATACCTGCTGCTGAGACAGTGGTCAATGTTGCCGGTTGGGGCACTACCATTGAGGGTAATCCTTCATATAAGATCAGAGAGGTTGCATTGCGTATAGCCAGCGATGATGTCTGCAGAGATGCTTATAAAGCACATGATGCATCTACTCTATGCTTAGCTCATGACTTAAGGGTCGGAACTTGCCAAGGTGATGGGGGTAATGGTGCAGTTTTTAACAAAAAACTGATTGGTATAACCAATTTTATTATTGGAGCCTGTGGTTCACGTTATCCGGATGTTTTTGTCAATATCCCACACTATGCTTCTTGGATTGATGGTGAACTCTCTAAGCCATGAGTGCAAGTACGAGTGCATACTGAATTTATAAACATACATACATATATTATTTCGAAGAAATATTTTTTTTTTTTTTTTTTGGAACCGTAATGGTGATCTAATTTCTAGAGCTAATATGGATATGTTACATGTTAATTAATTGATTGTAATTCATTGTATTTTTTATTTAAGTTTTCATATATAAAAAAAAATAAACAATTATATAAAACATGTGGATTTGAATTAAAGTTTTATTTGAAAATAATCTATTTTTATCGGTTCATAAATAAAGCGCATGCCAATATTTCTAATTAATCGGATCATAAAACTTTATATGACACTATGCATTCCTCGACAAGATTAGCTTAAGTTTATGGTATCACCATAATTTGTATTATAAGTTTTTATCACATGACTGACGATCGATTGCGAAAATTAGCTCAATCATTGAATTGAGTTAATTAAAAATAACGAAGGGTTACTCCTAAGAGATTATGAATGAGAATGTAAAATATTTGATATACATTTTTTTTTTAATTTTTTGTTTTTTTTTTTATGAAAAATTAATTGATACAATATAGTTATTAGAAAATTTTCAAATTCTCAATAGATTATTACAACGTTCTCAATAGATTATTACAACGTTCTCAAATTCGAGAATCTCAATAGTATTTATACACATTATAAAACAAATTCCTTTGCCACGTCTGTCTGCCTGAACGCGATAAACTCAAAAACTAACGAACGTATTTTCATACGGTTTTTATCAATGGATGAAGTGATTCATATGGAAGGTTTAGGAAAGAAAGAAAATTCGAAAAACCCCAAACGAACAGCCGAAATATCGAAAAGAGTGAGATGTGCAAGTGAGATCCATATTATGTTTAAAGAAATATTTTGAAATCAAACATGTCGTCCTTGTCAACCAATCAGTATTCATTAATTTTCTAAAAATTAAAATACACAACTCTATGCAAAGAATATTTCAAAAAAAAAAAAAATTGTTCTTCTCCTTTTCTTTTTCCCTGACCAATGGCGCCAAATTAGATCACGATAATTCATATATAATTCGCTTTATGAATCTAACAAATCAACGGTGATTAATAGATAAGATAAACTTTGTTCCGATTTTTTTTTCATTTTGCCATAAAAACCCAACTAAACCAATGTTTCGATTTCAGTTAAAGTTGTTGTAGAATCGAGTAATGATCATGACGAAATCTTTATTGGTGGCCTGCACCCTTTTAGTAGTGCTGGCATGCTCTGCTGTTGCCTCACCGACAGGACGCATCGTAGGTGGTACAAATGCTCATGAGGGCCAATTTCCACATCAGATTTCGTTACGGTTTACGGGTTCACATATTTGCGGTGGTTCAATTATCAGTCGTGAATATATCCTGACAGCTGCACACTGTGTCACTTCTGAAGTAAATGGTGTGTTGGTCGTGTAAGTTGAAATTTTTTTTCAAAAATCCCAACATTTTTTTTTTATTATCTAAACTCTTTTGTTCTTCTCTTTTACTTTAGTACAAAAGCAAATGATTTAAGTATTCGAGCTGGTTCAACAGATCGCTTCACCGGTGGTATGTTAGTGGATGTCGCCGATGTTATTGTACACGAAAATTATGGAAATTTCTTGAATGATGTTGCTGTGTTGCGTCTAAAATCAAAGCTCATCTTTTCGAGTAAAATTCAGCATGTACCATTGGCCACTAGTGATACACCAGTGAACTCTGCTGTTATCATATCTGGTTGGGGTCGTGTTAAAACTGGAGGCGATATCCCACGCTTTTTACTTTGGAACCAACTCACATCACTGTCTACATTACGCTGCAATGCGGCCACACTAATGTTTACCGAAAGCCTGATTTGTCTTGCCCACCCACCGGCTAATGGAGCATGCAATGGTGACTCTGGTGGTCCAGCAATTGGATTGAATGGTGAACTTATTGGCATTGCTGGCTTTGTCATGGGTGGTTGTGGCACTTCAAATCCAGATGGCTACGCCAAGGTCTTCTATCATCGTGATTGGATCATTAAGAATGCCCATTTAATCATCTAGTTGAATTTGTCTAATCCAAAGATATTTTCAATGATTCAAATGGATAACAAATAAATAATCATTAACTGTTGTGGAAATGCCAAATACTTTCAATTATAATCATTCATTCTGCTTTTAAATAAAATAATGTCTTTACCATCGACTACTCCATTAAAATTTCGGAGCTATAGACAGATTTCTATTGTGATCCAAGAAACACATTTTCTAGAAGACCATTTTATTATCCAAAATTAATTTAACATAATTTGTGAAATGAGTTTTCTTCAATATAGGCACAACTATAACAGTCAAATGTAAAGGATCACTCAAATCAGCCAACTGAAGTGACAGAAGTCTTCTTGTTGTACTCTGCACGAAATGAATAGTATTAGAAGTTTTTCATGAAATTTGTAACATACAGAAAGAGAACCTATAAAGTATATACATATAGTCTTGGTCAGCCGAGTTGATTGAGCCATCTCTGTCTGTCCGTTTGTATGTATGCAAACTACTCCCTCAGTTTTTCAACTAAAAAAGATAATCTTTGTTCCGCTGAAGGACTAGGACTATACGAAGCTTTCTTTTCACCATGCGCAATTCATTTGTCGGAATCCACCGAATCGTACAAACCCAGATCCAATTTCATGTTTTTATCAGAAAAATCTTTTTGGTTTTTGTACTATCGACTTGCACACAATAAAAATGTGACGTAAATTCACCAACCATATAAATTTCAAGACCCTCGGACCACTAGGAGAGGCATGAACAGTATTAAAACTTCGATATAGCCAAAGTTAATCTTCTTTGTTGTTTTACTTGATCTATTGTTACTTAACAATTTTTTACAACAAATATTAAGCTCAAAACAATAATTACCGTACTAATTCCGGATAAATAGAAATGCAATTACAATATAACTTCTTCGTAATTAGTGTATTGTAATTACATGAGTTATCATTATGTTTGTGCAAATCTGAAATCGGGAGCTGTCACTCATTTCAATAGTAAATGATTGCATTCGTTCCTGATAGATGATTTACTATATGGAGAAGTATTCTAGTTATATATAAAGCATTAGTTAGAATTCTTGGCATTCTAGTAAAGTTGTCACCATGAATCAATTTCAAGGGCTTGTAATTCTAGTTGTACTCTATGCCTCTAATATAAATAAATTAAAGGCTTCACCATCTCCACCTCTATATGATTCCGATGAATCGGATAGCATTGAATTTCCGGATGTTCCAGATGTAATTGATGTACCAACGTCCAGTGAACTAGCAAACTCTATTGCGACATCATCTAATGACAGTAATTTAGTGCCGACTCCACGTATTGTGGGTGGCACAGCAGCTAGTGATGGTCAGTTCCCATTTCAAGTGTCGTTACGGCAACGTGGTTCGCATGTTTGTGGTGGAGCCATTCTAACACGTAACTATGTCGTGACAGCTGCACATTGTGTAGTGCAAGGCAACAACCCGTAAGTCAATTAATATAGTCCTGAATTCATTTGTCTTATCCTTTAAATATTTTGTAGATTACCAACAAGAAATTTATATATTCTTGTTGGTACAACACGACTCTCTGGTGGAGGTGGTACCTCAGTGAGTATTGCAGAAATAAAAATACATCCCAATTATCAAAACTCACGTATTGGCAATGATATTGCTCTCCTGCGATTAAGTTCGGCTTTGCCAGCCTTTGGTGCTCGTATCGCTACCATAGCATTGGCGACAAATGATCCCCCGGCTAATGCACGTGTTACCATTTCCGGTTGGGGACGCATACGTGCAAATGGTCCCACCTCAAATCAATTACTTTATACTCGTTCGCAATTCATCACTAACACCGAATGTCGTCGTCGTATAGGCAATGTTCCAGAGACTGTATTATGCTTGTTGCATGGTCGAGGCAATGGTGTCTGTCATGGAGATTCTGGTGGTCCTGCTATTTATAATGGACAACTAATTGGGATTACCAATTTTATTATTGGCTCATGTGCCCAGAGTGCACCGGATGGCTTTGCAAGAGTATCAATATTACGCAATTGGCTTGTCAGGAATTCCGATTTATAATCTGAATCACTCCATAATATAATAAGATTTCAGTTCTTCTAAAGTATTTTTTCTTAATGTATCGTACTACTATAGAGAACTTAATATACTTGTTGTATGTATGAAATGGAATTATTTTGACAATCAATTAAGTTGTTATTGTTTGACTTCCTTAGATAGTAGTACGATTATGCTAAAATATAATGGAAGATTCATATATTTATTATACATACAAGTATCTTGGGTCTTGGTTGCGTACATTGTTGTTATTATTATTAGAGCGTTGCGCTCAATTATTGCCACCAAAGTTGTTTGTTACATTCATTCTCCAAATGCGTTCAACCAATGTTTTTTGGAGGTAAACTGCGTACGCACCTCGTTCCAAGCCGTCACACATAAAAATCGTTTAGATATGTATGTACTACTCGTACAGTAGTACAATATTCATTGTAGTTCCATCAAAATTACATACAATAAACAATAATACATAGTATAAAAATAAGACTAAACCATACCAAATTAAATTGTCATTGTATATAGTTGAAGCTAAAGCGTTTTAACTTATTAGAGTGGCGGATAGGCGGATGGTTTGATGGATGGATGGATGGATGGATGGATGGATGGATGGATGGATGGATGGATGGATGGATGGATGGATAGGTGAATAGGCGGAGGGAAAAGATGGCATTTGACGAAACTGACAAAATTGTTTACGATGATTATGTTTGACAAAGTGAAAGTCAAATGAAAACGCATATTTCGCATTTTGTGGCATTTTAATTTGAGTTTTGTTTGAATTTTCAATTATTTTTACCGCACGCTTGATGAAACTTGTTTTTGGTCTAAAGCAAAATACAATACTAATCCGTCGTCAGATCGTGTGTTTCCCTATCTGGCGACATTTTTAATGAGTTTATTTTCTTCATTTTTGTTATTATTATTTATTCTCTATTTTTTGTTTTGTTGTTTCAGTTTCTGTTTTGTTGTTCGCATTCATTATTAACCACAAAAGTGGTTAGAAGTGAATGAACTTTTCATATTCGTGGAAAATGTGGCGGAAACTTCTCTTTATTTTGGTTTTATGTATTTTTTTTTTTTTTTTTCTTTTAGTTTATTTCAAAATTCCATATAAAACTAATAGGACTTTTACAAGTCTTAGAGATTTGATAGGTGTATGGCATTAAAAACAAGTAAAAATAAGATTAACTTTGGCATAAAATAGCCCACCCTTTCTAATACTCTTCACGCCCCTCCTAGTGGTTCGAGGGTCTTGATTTACACGGTTGATGAATATGGGTCAGATACTTATAGTGTCCAAATTTCAATTTCATAGTACAAAAGCCAAAAAAGTTTCTCTAATAAGAACATTATTTTGGATCTGGATCCGATTCCGTATTGCATATAGTAAAAAGAAAGCTTTATGTGACGGGTTGGGCGGGACAGTCGCGCTGACCCTAGCGAGGAGGGCTTAAAGTCGCACTTTCGAAGAAGGAAAACTGGTGCTGATGTTGATCAGAAAAATGTAAAAATTGCTGCGATTGGGTTTTATAAATAAGACAAACAAAAAATACTTGGAGCAACACAAACTTTAAAGTTTTTGAATGGTAAATTTGACATTAGTTCCTTCATGGGAAGAGGTATAACTTATTATTAGTGCTATGATTGTTTTGTATTAGTATTATTATTTCTTCTTTAATAAAAAAACTTGTAAAACACAAAAAATGTGTTTACATAATCCCGAAGGGGAACGTCCCGTTTTGACAAAACAAAAAAAAAATGGTCACATTAAGTATACTAAATACTTTGCCTTTGTGTCAGATGTGTTTAGGGTTCGTATCCAAAGGTGCCAACGAGACCCTATTACTAAGCTTATGCTGTCCGCCGGTCTATCCGTCGTCCGTCCGTCCATCCGTCTGTCCGTCAGCGGCTGTATTCATGAACCGTAATATTGTAGATAGAAAGTTGAAATGTTCACAGAATTTGTATTTCTATTGCCACTATAACAAATACTAAAATTATTATAAAATTAAAAACTTAAAGGGGACTTGGGGACCCATATAAGAAAAACTGTCTGATTTGTTTGTTTTGTTATGTTTCCACATACACACACTTCCTTCGAAAAATTATTGGTATCATAGAGTCTGTCACCATTGTTTATGCAAAGAACAGCTGAAATTTTCTGGTCAAGTGAATCATAAAGGAAAAAATTTCGATGGAAAAATTCCAAGTGAAAATACTATCTCTTTGACATAGCGAAAAAAAAGTTGCACTGTTCGTTCAATGGAGTGACAAAGTGATTGTTGTTACTGTAATAACATCATGTCCCGGCACATCGTGTCCAAGAAAATCACAAACGCCCTCAGCATATCTACAAAGAGGAAAAACAATTGATATTGATTCATTATGACGATGTGTGCCACAAACATCCTAAAAAGGACACGGAAGGTTCAGATAAAATTCAACTTGAATTGTCTATCTTATATAGAAAAATAGTGTTTTAAGTTGTTCATATGTTAGCGCTGCCATACCGTTTATCTGATTGCATTGAAATTGTGTGAGTGTGTACGGTTTGTTCCCGGCATGAACATTGAATAGTTTTGGTTCTCATATATGTTTCTGTTTCCGACATCTTGGATATTCAAACAACCTCAACCCATAAAAATGTACTACAAAAAATTAGCTATAATAGCACTTTAATTTTCTGATACTCAAACTGTATTCTTTGTTGATACTCAAAATGTAACAGAAAGAAAAGAAACAAGCTGAGCGAAGCAGGGTCGGTTAAGCTAGTAAGGACTAGAATATGGTATCTCACAAATTTTCACCAAAAAATCACCGGAGAATCAATATAAAAAATGTTTAATACATGTTAGTACATGTAAGGCAGAAGAATAGGATTTTGAAACATGTGAGTCTGAAAAATTTTGCTAACAAAAAATAAATTAAATAAAATTTCAACTATTGAAAATTTATAATTTTAGCATGAAAAATTTTAATATCTTGAAAAATATACAACAGAAGCATAAATAATTATTACTAAATAGAAAATATGTATCACTTAGAAGTTCAAAGTTTTTTATTTCAGTAATCCGAACATTTCGATAATTCGGAAACTGCTTGATTTTCAAATGTCCGGTTGAACGAGCTCATACTGATATTGCATTAAACGGACTAGTTCCATCCCCAGAAGACGTCACATATACAAAAGACTTTCGTTTTTCGGTTAAGATGCTTACATATCCGGAGAAACTTCTTTCAACATCTGCTTAGAACTTACGCAATGATCAAGCAAACATTGAAGACCTCGAATGGTATGATCACAAATTGCACAAATTAGGCATCCAAGGCTGAAGCCTCACAAAGTCAGGACAATGGGATCGTCCATGAAATCAAACATCTTGTCTTTGTGACATCTACACAGATAAAGAACAAGTTAAATCTGCTGATTGTCATATCAACAATAAGAAAGTGGCTAAAAAAATCAAACTCGTAGTTAACAAGCCAAGAAAAATCCCTTTACTTTGTGGGGATGAGGTTTAAATTTGCATTTAGCAAAGATCCTGATATCAGTTGGAGCAATATTTTATAAACGAACGAAACAAGAATTATCCAATTTTACCACATCAAATAGATACAAAAGATAGTATATATCTGAGAACGTTGTTGTGCCTGTAGTACTAGTCGCAAAAAAAAAATGGATGATTCCTATTATGTGAATATAATATATTGGAAGCCACAATGTTGCAACTTGCAGAGGAGGAAATGCTTTTCCAGTGGACCTTCGAACAGAACTATGACCCAAAGCACACATCTAGAAAGACAATTAAATGGTTTAGAGCTCATAATGTCCATGCCATATCTCTTTAGCGGTAGCTGACATTCATAGATCGATACAAGACATCCTTTCGAGACTAGAAGCTAGTACCATGGAGTTAGCAGACAATGAGTGAATGAGCCTGGATGTATTGTTACTAGGACTCTCTGGCCTAGCTACCAACCTAAATGGACTTCCGAGTTCCTACACTTTCACAAGAAAAAGATTTGGATGCTAATTGGAGTCTTAACAGGGCACTGCGTAATTGGGTTGATGCCCCAAAGAATGCGTGTTCCATACCAAGACTTCTGTCATAGTTGTGAAGATGAAGAAGAATCAGAGACTATTCAACATCTACTTAGTGACTGCCCTGCTCTTCTTAGAAGACGAACTCGTATTCTCGGCAAACCGTTCTTTGATGAATTGGGCAGTTTGGCAAAGGTGCCACTAGGAGACCTAGCTATGTTCGCGGAATCTTCAAGTTGGTTTTAGAAACTGGATAGACCTCTTGGACCAACTGCCAGACGTTCACCCCAATATCTCATCGCACGTACCACACTACCACCCCCCCCCCCCCTATCTTCCTCATCCTTCTATAATTAGGCATCACAATGGGCCGTAAGACTTCTGATGAACTCGCGTGTAGTGCGAGCGGCCTGACTAACCTAACCATATCCATTCCATGGAGTGGCCGTCTCCATGTCCTGAGTTTCTTTGGATTGATGATAAAAAAAGTGTGAGAGAGGTAGAACCCCAAAATGTTGAAGAAATGTGATATATGTGTGATGAGTATACCCGCCTCCAGATGCTGCACGTGTGTCGATTCAATGGCCTTCATATGTAAGGAAGTCATTAAAAATCACGAATAAATAGAAAGAAATATATAATCTTGTGTGCAATTTTGGAAAGCTTAATAAGTTATATTTAAATATTTAAAATCACAGAAACCATTTATTCATCAGAGAAATTTGTAATTTTAACTATTTATAAGTTTGTCATGGAGTTTGTAAAACACAAAAGAAGACACCGGAGAATCCAAAAAGTATATATATTTATTCTTGATCAGCGCACCGAGACTAGTTGATCTAGCCATGTCCATCTGTATGTATGCAATGTAGTCCTCAGTTTTTGTGCTACAGAGCTATACGGAGCTTTCTTTTTACCATACGCAGTACATTTGTCGGAATCAGCCGAATCGGACAACTAGGGGCGTACTCCCCATACAAACCTGGTTCCAAAGTTAGTCTCTTTTTTAATATATTTTTTTTTTTTCTTGTTCTTTCTGTATCGAACACATTTGTATCTACTTGTGTTAACCCAAATAAATGTTAAGTGTTTTCTTACAAAATTTTCCACAGACATAACATTCTTTTTCGATTTTAAAATTAGATTATTAACTAAAGTAGGCTTTGAACCTGAAATTTTTATATAAATAGTAAAAATTGTCAGTAAAAAAAAAAATTGATTTTATAAAATCATATTCATAGTAACAACATATTCTGGAGAAAAAAATAAAATTCTTTGTATAATTTTTCGTTGATTATCGATACTAGATGTCGAGCAACAATCCAACCTGTGACACCAAAGATGATTCATCTTCAATCACACCGAAATCAAGTGATTTAAATTTGGAATTGAAGGCTGCCCCGAAATGTACCTGTATACCAGCTTTGCCCCGCACCTTCTACTCAGAGATCAATCTGTCAACAATTGAAGAACGAAAGATGAAACTTAACAAGGCTTGGTCGATGATTTATTTGAGTGGAAACGAAGGTGAAATGCAACCAAATGTTGAGAAGCAAACCACTTTGAATTCTGTTGATGTTGATGAACGATAAAGGGTAAAACTTATTTATTTTCCAAATCCAAATTCGACTGTGTTTATTGGCGATATTTTGTTGTACAAAATATTCAATCAAATGTTGAGAAGCAAACACCTTGAATTCTGGTCGAACGATGATGAAGGGTTGAGTTGTTGTCAAAATTCTAATGGATTTATTGGCGATATTTTGTTCTAAAAAAATCTGCGTAATACTACTGTGATATTAAGTTTTGTACATAAATACAATAGATTATTAAAGCCCAAGATTATACCGGCATAATTATTGTTGATTAACCTATTATTTTAAGGCTATGGATAGATAGTATTGCAAAGATCATTCTGTAAAAAAGCATTAAGGTTTAGATTTAGGCAGTGAGGAAACGGGACTGCTATAGTACCGGCACATTTGTGTTTGGTATTGATAAGAATCAAAAGTTTCATGGGTAAAATACATATATTTTATGTAAAGTTAGGCATCGGTCCCGGACAGTTTTGTGACCGTTCGTTTTATTCATGAAATATCAAATCCTTTTAAAATATTGTTGAAACGATGTTATAAGCCTACTTAGTAATCATATTATTACAGTAGCGTATGTTAATTAGTGCCCTAGGGCCCCGGCAAAGTAGGAATCCAGGGCTTCTAAGACCAAATAATGAATCACATTGGAAGTATATAGACAAATATGCAATCATCAGCATATTTTCAGTTGTAGAAGATCCGAGGTGGCTAAAACTAAATGGGACCCAATATGTTATTGTATATTTATTAGCCAAATTTATTTATTGTTAATGCATGAAATTTTTTTTATTAGGAATATTAAAGAACTTAAAGCTATAAAATATTGTTGTGAGCACTATGAGCAATTACAGAGATTGTTTCAAAATCAATTTAGAGAAGGGAAGAAAATTTTTTTTATTAATTGATACTTATACGAGTAGTGTCCAAATTTCAAGTCGATAGAACAAAAACCAAAAAAAAAGTTTTTTCTAATAAGAACATAAATTCGGATCTGGTTTTGTATGGGAGGTAACACCCACCAACCACCCCCCCCCCCCCTTAGTGTTTCGATTTAACTGATTCCGACACTGCGTACCGTACTGCGTATGGTGAAAAGAAAACTTCGTGCAGCTCAGCTCCCCTTCTCAAAAACTGTGGGACTAGTTTGCATACATACAGACGAACATGGCTAAATCAACTCGTCTCAAGAATATATGTACATACTTATATACTTTATGGGTAACAAACTTCATGATAAACTTATAAACTATTCACTGTGTGAAATGGTGAGATCAATGTTTATATAAACATTTTTCTTGATTTACTACAATACATTAACGTATTTCTATTTCATAGTAAGTACATTTTCATTTGCCATTTTTTTATTTCTCTCTATAACTAGTTTTCCCCATCAAAAACAACAACAACAACAACAGCAACAGCAACAATAACAAGATCAATAATTATAAAATAAGACAAGATACAAGATTATTAATTTACATATAATGCCTACTTGCATCTTCATACTACTCGTATACTCGTACACAGTGATATTTATTGATATGATATACTACTACTATAATATACTACTACATAAGTATTAATACTTACTACGTAGACACACGTCAATCATATCTGGAAATCTATCAAGTAAATGCTTTTGTAATCTTTTAGTTCATCACAAAGAATTTTTTATTATTTTTATGTTATAATCATTATTATATAGAAAGGCTTTTGAGTCTTCGTATTTATACGAGTATTTCATTAAAATGTTTAATTTTGGACAAAAAATATAATATTGTTGTTTTTTTTTACTCGGTAATTAAAAGCATTCAAATCTCTCAGAATAAAACTCTTTGAAAAATAATTGACGCGCCATGGTTCGTCAGGAATAAGACAATTCACAATGATTTCCAGACAAAGGCGTAGTAAGGGAGAAAGAAAGGGGCAGCTCCACCCCCCTAAAAGTTGGTGACAGCAATTAATATTGAATTAAAATTGACCTCTATTCATTATTTGCGGTTCCTGATCTTTTCAAATATACAAATTTTCGTAAATACAATTTTAATTTTCTTTGCGCTTTTGTTTCATTAAGTTATTCCTTCCTTCTCATCTTATCTGTCATGACCAAATTGGCAGCGCTATTGTTTCTTCTTAATAAACATTACATTGCATTAACACATGGTTCAAACAATTTCGCTCTATAACACTAGCACAGATCAGCACCTGAGATTATATTCAATGAATTTTTTGAAAAATGTATGGAATTAGCACATGAAACTTCCTTCGATATTTGTGTGCCAAGAGTTGCAGAAAAGCAACAAAATAGGATGAACCCTCCTTTTACAACGGCAAAGGAATACTTTCCGCGAGAAATTTTTCTGCCTTACCTAGACTTGCTGATATCTGCACTCAAACAAAGATTTCCACAAGAAAATAATGCAGCATTCAATTTAACGGCTTTATATCCAGCGCATTGTCTTGAAAGATTTCAAATCGCAAATTTGTAATGCAATTACTTTTTATGATGTTGGAGGAATTGAAAATGAGCTAGCAGATTTAATTTATGCTTTCGAAAATGCAGAATTTTATCCAAAAATGCAACAAGCAATTGGCATTTTGCTTGCGCTTCCATGCACTACGGTAACGGTAGAGAGATCGTTTAGTACCCTAAGAAGAGTAAAAACATGGCTAAGGACTACGATAAGCGAAAATCGCCTAAATTGTGAATGAAATACAAAAACATTTTAATTGCTATCTTAATACATAACTCAATTTTTTTTATAGGTTTGTGTATGTTAAGCGCGGACAAAAACTTAATTAAGCAGAAAAAAATCGAATTTGAAAAAAAAATTCTAGACAAATTTGCAGCAAACCCGTGGAGTCTGACATTGCACCGCACCGCGCCAAAACCCAACCCACACCCCCCCCCCTTACATTAGCAGATACATACGCCCTTGTTTCCAGATGCCAGATTCAGTTTAAGATGAAATCAATAGACACACTAGTAGATACAACGTTCGATTGATCTCTCACAAAAATCCACTTGCTTTTGAACTGATTAACCACAATTGCCTAAGACGTCTGAAGAGGCTTCTCCCAGCTGATCTCCGCCGTGGGCGTAACTGTCACAATATTTGACTTAGTACACTTTCGTTTGAGTATGTATAGTATGTCTTAAGGGAAGGGTACTTTTGTATTTGATCGGCGTAATGAAATGTAACATAAAAAAAATAAATAAACTATTCGATTTAAGAAATAGTTCAAATCTTTACACATTACCTTAGTTTTTAGTTTTTTATATAATTACTGATCTTGTAATCCTTATCTTAAGCAATGACGTTAAATTGGCTATGTTCTTCTGTAAGAGAGATTTGACGGGTGCAGTCTCTTGAGCAGTCTGTTTGTTCGAGAGTTGTCAAGTAGACTTATGGCTAAGTTATTGGTATGCAAATTAAGACTTTCGTTGGACTTTATGCTATGTCTATTTATCTTTTTTTTTTTTTTTGGCATCAGGAGATCTTTGTGAATTTTATTATTACGCATGTACAAGGGGGCGCAAGTTATTTTCCTTAAAGTTAAATTTTGGTATCACTGCAGTATTTCAATTGTTGAATCGGCTGATGTTCCCCATAGTTGGATACTATTAGTCCAAACAGGCTTGAGTATGGAATTGTCTACATTTATTTTCTAGGCTGAGCATGGATATTCAGTCTATCAAGCAGTACATTCGATGCATTTTCAAGTCTAGTTGCTTTCTTTTTATTTACAATGTGCACTTTCCATGTCAATCTTTTATCAAGCCACATGCTTAAATATTTTACTTTATTTTATTTCTTTTAGGTATTATGAAGCGATCTATGTCAACAATTCTATCTGTAAACCTTCTCATTATAAATCTTAGTTATTTGAATAAAATATATTGAGCTAATCAAAGAGGTTAACATCACCAACTAATAGAATTTATGAATGACAAGCTTCATTATGCTTGGTTTATGTGTCACTAAAGCTATGATTAAATCTAAAGGTCAATATACACATAAGTATGTCCCTCTGTATGTATGTATTAGAATATGTTTGTAGATATCTATTATATTTCTAATTTCCTAAATTATCATATGCCTAGCACTTGTTAAATTATTTAAATTTTGTAACCATTGAGTGCGACGATAATTCGAGAACAAACGTATTTCAATTCAATTTTCTTAAAATTTTATCTTCTATCTATCTATCTACATATATAAAAGTGAATGTATGTATGTATGGGGCTTGTGGACTCCAAAACCGCTTTACCGATTTTGATAAAAATTTCAGCGAAACTCTAGCATAGTATGGAAGAAATTGATAAATCAAATTTTCCATATAAAACTTAGAGACATATTTTCAAATCAATCAAGTAATCTGTGTCAAACATCTCTGATAATTATGTCAATATTATTAAAAATCTCTTTTCGAATTGTGAGTCACAACAAAATAAAATAAATGAAAATATCATTCTTTCTACCATTCCCTTCCAAACCGATTGATTGATTGATTGATTGCTGGTATATAGAATACAATTAAGGCAGATTTTTTGTTTTTTGCTTTTGAGAGAGAGAGACTGAGAATTTATAAAATTCTGATTTAGGATATATTTTAAGACCATTTGCTATGATATGATTATCTTACACGTAAATTGCGAACATATACATATTTTCGTAAAATATTAAAAATTTGGTGGCCTTACACCATTTTCACTCAAAATATGCTTAAGTCCTACAAAAAGCTCCCAATAGGTCCACTTGTGGACGCAGTGAAGAGGTGAATTAGATCAGGCCCTTCCACTAATGCAGACATTTTAGATTGCTAGGGCAAACCTAATGAGAAACACTATACACTGGAATGTTAAAGGCTCGAGTTCGGTTCTATGGCAGACCTAAAACTTCTTGACGAAGTACGAATGATGGAAACCGACTAAAGGAACATTAAAACAAAGTGGAATAACTTAAACTAATCGGATCAAGTTCAATTTTTTATTTTGGTCTTAAGTTTCAACCGGAAATAAAGGATATTACATATATACATATATATTATAATGTTTACTTTACAATCTTTTAAGTTGAGTTCAGTTTGCTTGAAGTGTATTTATTGTTCTGTCAGTCTGAAGTTTATAGGCTGGTCGAATCTCTTTTACAAAATTTTCCGTTTTTTTCTTTTTTTCTTTATTGTCGTTGTCATTGTCATCGTGGCCATTATCATTTCTTGTACTCTTTTACTGTAGTTGATTGGCAATTTTAGATTTCAATTTTTATTAACATGGAAAGTACAATAAAAAAAACAAAAATAACAAGAAATTGTAACTGTTCGACATGACTGACTGACTCTACGACAACGTACGAGTATGACGAGTAAATTGTCGTAAAACAAGAAAATCAAGAGGATTCCATTAACAAAATCAACTAAAGCCCCTGCAACGGGAGAGAGGAGTGACGACAGAGTTTAGGTAATAACGGGTTTTTTGTATTGTTATGGTTAGTGAAGATACAACTATATACATATGGTAAGTTGTATAAAGTTAAGTGTCAAAGTCAGAGTCACAGTCAAAGTCAACATGACCAAAGTTAACCAAACACAAACGCAAACATAAACTCAAATCAACCGACCGACCGACCGACAGACAGACAGACCAACAAACCAGAACAATAAAGAAATGAAAATGTTGTTAACAACTGAAGACGTTACTGAATTTAACCCACTAACCTTCTTTTATTATATGCGTGCGTGTATGTGACTAGAATTCTATAGAAAGTGTTAACCTAATTCTCAGTGACTAAGTTACTTACTCACTCACTCACTCACTCACTCACTCAGTCAGTTAGTCGTTGTTGTGTCTTTTATTATTTCTCTGTTTCTCTCTATGTCTCCTTTTCCTATGTTCATTGCCATTGCTATTGCCATTACCATTGGCATTGGCATTGTCAGACCCATTGCCATTGCCATCATATCCATTTTTATGTTTATTTCTACTATTTTTAGACAAATTTGTAATTTATTTCAAGATCATCGCAATAAGAAGTGCTGCTGCTGCTGCTGCTTCTCCCAAAAATGGGTGGTTGGCCTGTTTTTATTAATTTTAACATAAATAAAACAAGTAATAAAAATAGACCCCAGACAAAGCATCCGTCATTGAGTTAGACTCTCTTCATCTCCATCCTAGACAAATTCCATAGGATTTCGTAAAATTGGCGCCAAAAAATGTGTTAAAGAAAATAAAAAAACACCAAAAAAAATTTCATTAATTTACTTGAATGATAATAGTAGGTTAATATTAAAAAGAATAATGGCCAAGGGATAAGGAAGATGGGGCAAAGGGGCAAAAGGACATGCGCATAATATTCAACAAAAACAACAAAATTATGCCAATAGTTTTTGACATCAAAAATTTCTAATAAATAAAATGGCAATAGACGACGTAAGCAGACAAAGTGGTGCCAACCAATAAATTCGTATAATATTGTATTTCTGTATTTCTCGTATTGTATCAGTGACGTACAAAAACCTACGGTGGCCCGGGGTGTCCCAATCATATATATAGTATGAATGTACAATAAATGAGGCCTAAGTAGATTTGTGAATTTATGACTGTTATTTTAAACTGAAGACAGAAGAACATAAATACTTTATAAAATTTCGCGGTATTTTTCTCGATATTTGGAGGCTCCTTAAATTTAAGGTGTGCATTTCAACAGAGAATCAATGGAAGGGATGGATGCAATGGACTTGCAACATATGTAGTCTGACTGCACGTGTCGTCATTATCAAGTGACCTTCACCTTGGTCGATACTTGGCATTACTGACTTGGCTGGCTGGCTAGCTGGCTGACAATGGCAATGGCAATGAATACGAAGCCTGAACCGAACCGAAGCGAAGCGACATTTACAAAAACATCGACTAGACTTGCTTGTGGGTCAGTTGGGTTGGGTTTAGGTTTGGATTGGTTTGGTTTGGTTTGGCTTGTCTTCGTTTGTTGTATGCATCAAGGATGTTATGTGCCAGCATCCGGCACAAATATTCATTACCCTTGAACTTAACTTCAATGCACCCATTGAGACATGTTCGCTTAGTTTTTATTTTTAATTGTATGTATTTTTATTTATATATATATTCTTATTTAATCAATTTAATACGAGTACTATAAATCTATCGATTTCAGACTCACCTCAATGGGTTTTTTTCCTTTATTTCCTTTCCTTTAATTTCCTTTCGTTTGCTTTTGTTTTGTATTTATTTATTTTTTTTTTTTTTTTTATATATTGTTATTTTTTTATTTATTTTTTTTTTTTTTAATTAAAAATGCTTGATTGGTTTTCTTGTTATTTCTATATATTTGTTTTCTTTTTCTATTTATTTTTTTTAATATTTAATTAATTTGTTTATTTTATTTCAATTGTATTTTTTTTTTTTAATTTTTTAATCTGTATATTTTTTATATATGTATATATTTAGTTTTAATAAAATTTGCCAAATTTCATTACAAAAGAAATAAGTGCAAAATAATTTTTTTAATTTTTTACTTTGCAATTCAATTTCCGTGTTAAATAATCATAAAACAAAAAACTATTATTCTCACACTTATACAATCGAATAAATGAGTGAGTATCTATTAATGCCGGCTTAACTAATCTATGTAAACAAAAACAAGAAATTCAAAAAAAAAAAAAAAATTATACTAAGAAGTATTGTACAATGAGAAAAATGAATAAAAATTATAAAAAAATATCGCACTTTGACGCGAGTTCACATTTTATCTTAACTTCGACTCAACACATCTCCACCGACTGACTCAATTGAATCAGAATCTCGGCCTAAATGAATTTCTTTGTTAAAATTTTGTTTCCACAATTTCAAAAGAAAATCATTTGTTTATTATGTTTGTAAATATATTTTTAAAACAAAAAAAAAAAAAATTTATTAATTCTCACTCACTCACTCACTCACAACACAGTACACTGAATGAATGAATAATAATACCTTTGTATAGTTTTGTACTACAATTTTTGTTAACCAACTGGAACTGGTAAATTTTGTTTTGTGGGATGTGAATCGCGTTTGTCATGCGTTTGCGTCTGTTTGCCAGTAACCAAATAATAACCAAAGACCTATGGAATTTATACCAAAGACGATACAAATCACTTATGGAATCGAAGTCTCCCTCTCTTGGTTGGAGCCGTTGGTTGCTTGTTCGACGTAGTTGTATGAATCGAACCGACTTGTGTAAGCACAACCATTGAATTGTTGCATCTAGCACAATTTAATATAAATGGCATTCAAGTTCATGGTTTATTTACTGAACTACGAGACATACTATGTTATTCCCATACAACTTATACAGATGTTAATTCCGATTCAAAAATATAATTTCTGAAAGTTGTTTGGAATAAAGAGCTTCCTGAAATTTCGAAAATATTTCGGAAATATTTTTTTTTTTCTATCTTATGACTTGAGGGTACATACTTCTAGTTCCATAATGAAGTGGGAAACTGGCTATAGACAAATATCAAGTATCCAGTATTTTTAGTTGTTTAGAGCTCAGATTTCCATAGGAGGAGAATACTGTAGATGTATATGTAGGTGCAAGTTTTCTAAGCTCCAATCTTTCAACTTAACCACGCATAAAATTTCTTAACAAATTTATAATGATGAGAATGTTGAATCAATCGAATAGCCATTGTTTCCCTCCTGTAATATCTTTTAATCAAAAATCCAATGTTCACCAATTGTTTACTTTTTTACTAATAATCATATTAATTCGAGTGGAATTTCTGAAAAAAATTAAGTGAATTATTTTCAGAAAAAATGTAAGAAAATCAATTTATTTTTAGTCAATCAAACATGATAGTCGAACATATTCACACATGTCAAATGGTCGAGTGGAAACGAGAATTTTGTTTGATGGCGTCATGATACAATACATCGCTTCATATACTTTGGAGCGGAGCTTTTTGCGCACATCAAACCTAAAATTCATGAGCGGTTTGTCCAAACTTTGGCTTGATAATGAAATTGAACTGAGATAGCTTCAAGCATCATCGCGTCGTCGCACAAAGCTAAAACCTAAGATGGATGGATGCACAACAGAGCACAGTTAATATATGCATATGATGCGTCATGCAGATATACAATAAGTATTAAATATATTCGTACATAGTGATTTATATGTGAGAATATATTTTTGCAAAATTTTTCCTCCTCATTTATTTCATTTAATAAAGAACAGCAGTTAGTATTGCGAGTATGTATACATAATAATATTTTTTTTTTTAAATATGCACAGTGTGCTGAAATGTAATTAATGAGATAAATACCATAAAATATGGAAAATAATAGATGGATTGGACAAATCGTACCGTATCTCTTTAGTTCACCCAAATGCATTACGGTCCATTGTGATGCCTGTTTATAGAAAAAAGGTAGCCGAAGGGGATTAGGGTATTTTAATAGTATGGTATCATTAGTTGATCTCAGAGGTCTCTCTCAGCTTTTGTCAAACTGACAGGGACAGGTTTTGTAAAAGTCTTAGTCTATCTGAGGGGACTTCTCCAACATGTTTAATTACAACAGATCCCCATCGGATGATTTGCGAGTGCCTGGTTAACAGTATTAGAGAAACCTCCCAGTTCGTCCTCTTCGGATTCGTGTATGGGGTTTATTGTTCTTTACATCATTATTCTAAAGTGGTCTGAGAACGAACACTTTGTGAAAACATACCAGTTATCGATGGTCAATGAGTCACTTTTTGGCGCTATGGTTATGTCAATATTCTTCTGTTGCGGAAGATAGGTTGGCTACCCCTTCCTTTCACATACTACTACTGCGAGGTCCCTGTTGCTGTAACGAAAAGAGAAGAGAAAAGAACATTAAAACCAGCTCTTACCACGGTACAAGTTCTTGACTTACCCACGATCTATGGGAAGAAGAGATCACAATTCATCAATTCTGCGAATTGTGTTGTTGAAAAAGCTCAGGGATTCCTCATTGGCACAAGCCACGACTTTAGCGCCTTTATACCATGTGATACCATCGAACTTAGCAAGAAAATGATTCAGCTTACAGCCACCATTCCGGGTCGCGCCGGTCGAGTTTTACGCCCTGGAGTTAAGGTTTACAGCTCAAGTTAACAAGTTTTTCTGGTCGTTGACGCCGAAAACTTTGTCGAGTCATCAGGACACTGCCTCTTGGCAGAGTTGCTACCACCCTGCTTGCCGTCCAATGCCTCTTTTCGGGGCGCCAAACGTGACAACCAACAGCTGGTGCTACCTCCTTGGGTGATGATTTGTTGGTCCCACGTTCTTCTTAGGTACCGGATACTGATGTGGACGTCTCTGCACTAAGTCTTCTCAGCTTCCATATTAGCTTTCGACGTAGATAAAGTAGAAGTCGAAGTCAGCGCTGCTCCAGGTAGGGCCATCCGCTTTACGTCTTCTTCTTTATCGGCCGCCTTTGTACTTTGCATCAGATCCAGATGTTATTCGTTTTCTCGAATCGTTGCATGTTGAACTCGTGTTTCTTTTTTAGTACTCTCCTCTCTTCACCGATGCTGTGTACCAGTCCGCTGCTTACGTAGAAGCTCGCGCTTTCCAGTTTCGGCTACGTTTGGTGAATCTGGCTGAAGATTCACAATAGGCTGCCACAGAGTCGCTTGGCTTATCATTTATAGTTAGACAAGGTATCGCAGGCGCTAACTCATTGCCCAATGATGAACCCGTCGACACGGATTCCTCCCTCGTGGCTCCCCTATCTATATCGGATAATAAATGCAAAATAAATAAATAAATAAAAATATAAAAAAAGACTAACTTTGACTATGCCGAAGTTGTAATACTCTTCACGCACCTTCTAGTAGTCCGAGAGTCTTGAAATTTAGAAGGTGAATATGGGTCAGAAACTTTTAGTGTCCAAAATTCAATTCGATAGTCCAAAAACCAAAAACAAATTTCTAATAAGAACATGAAATTGGATCCAGCTTTGTATGGAGGGTACCCCTCCTAGTGGACCATGGGCCTTTAAATTTTCATGGTTGGTTGATATTGGTCAGAAACTTATATTGTTCAAATTTCACTTCCATAGTACAAAAAACAAAAACATTTTTCTAATAAGAACTTTCATTTGGATCCCGGTTTGTATCGGGCATACCCCCTAATGGTCCGAAGATCTTGAAATTTATACGGTTGGTGGATATCGGTTAGAAACTTATAATGCTCATATTTCACGTCGATAGTATGAAAAACAAAAAAGTTTTTCTAATAAGAACTTTCATTGGTCCGATTCGGCTCATTCCGACAAATGTACTGCGTATGGTAAAAATAAAGAACTGTGCATTTCCGCTCTCTAGTAGCGCAGTAGTGCTCCAGTGGGATATGTGCAATCATGCACTACAATGCTGTTTTGTTTTGACTATTAGCGCCCTCTATGTAACCGCCTATTAATTACAAATATGTATTAGTTAAATTTAAAAAAAAACTAACTAAAACTAACCACTAACTACTAAGACCTTCGGATTTGTTAAAACAGACATACATATTTCTATGTAAATTTGAATAATCGCTAGGACTTCACCCCAGGATCATCTACAAGATACAAAATAAACTCTAAAGAGCTGAAACGAACGAACCCACAATAAAAATTTTAGCTCGATTGCTTTTTATGATTCCGGTGAAATGTTCGTAACAAATGTACAAAATAATTTATATACATATACGTGTATGTATAGATAAAAGATAGATATTTTTGGTTTTCATTGAATTTTGTGATTTTTTTTCTTTAATTTACTTATGTATGTATGTATGTTTATTAAGACAATCCAATATTTAGAATATTTCGGTCATACAAATGCGACCTCATCAATCATTGTAACATATAATCGCTATAATATTGATTTTCATATTCATTTAGAAAATTCAATCAATATTTAATTTTAAAATCCCGCGCATTGTCAGGGCTACACACATATTTCATTTCGTTAATGTTGTTATATCTAAAATGATTCTCCAGCCCTCGACTGTCATCGAACAAAGAATAAAAGTAGAATGTGAATAGCAAAAGCAGAAGAAGCAGACGACGAGGCGTCCGGATAAATAACAACAACAATTTGTAAGCAACAAATTTGGTCAATTCAAATTCATTCATTCAATCAATGTTTCTCATTCTCTCATTGAAATGCTTTTAAAATAAAAAACTCTTCAATTCGCTCAAGTAAATTTCATTAAAGTGTTTATTAACTAAACAACTACACACACACACACAAACAAACACACGCATACATACATACATACACATACCTACATGCATACATACAACACATACAATCAGATGTTAAAGAGAACAACAACAAGAATAATAATAATAAAATCTTGTAGTAATATAAAATTTGATTTATGAATTATGCCTATAATCATCATATATGCGAGTAGTAAACGTTTAAAACCATCATCATCATTGTCATCGTATTACATATCAGCAGGTAACGGGTAACGTGGCTCACTAATCATAATCCAACCACCAACAAAGCGAATTGCTTCCGTGCTTTTTGTTTTATTTTATTTATTATTTTTTGTCCAACTATTCTTTTTTGATAAGAGTTTAGTAAATAATTTAAAATTAAATGAAATTGTTTAAAAAGTTTGTTAAAAGAATTTCAAAATTTAAATTGGATTTTTCTGAATGCATGATGATGCCCAACCCAGTGAGTGGTGATATCAATTTATGAAGATTAATTAATATACTTACTACATATGTTTTAAGATGTACTTTGTATCTTTTAGATCACCAAATGAATGAAATGATTTATTGAAGCTGAGTCTAAGGCTGCGGCTACATTGGTTGATTAATTCATTGCTTGACAAATGTGACAAATATGTATGTGTAAAAGCGGATAATAATTCATTTATTTAATACATAAATAAACTACATACAATATATAGAAGAAAGAGAAAGGCGGAGGAGGACGACAAATCAAACGCACAAAACAAGCGCAGAAAAAGAAGATTACAAAAATTCAGAACCAAAGAAATCTCGTATGAATAAATTATTTTTATTAGTATCCAATACAAAATTCCGTCCACGTCCTCCATCAGATTATTGCAGACTTGTTTTGAGATTCAACATATTCCAACTAATCGTGCTGTCCAGCCGCAGCTATTGTTGTTAATCCGAGCTGCCAAAAATTGAATTGAATATTGGATATCTTTTACTACAAATAGACAAAAAATAAATGTTTCTGATGCGACAGTTTTTTGGAACATCATCAAATTCATGGGTGCGTGCACTGTTTTTTTTCGTGATCACATGGGCGTTTCTCGTCTATGTATTTGTCACGAAATTAAGTACGCAAAACAATGTCAAACTCGAAACAGATCTCAATACGAAACGCATAAATCAGGCACTTCTATTATTGGAACATACAAAACAACGAAATGAAGAACTCAAACTGCTTATCGATGAGCTAATGAGGTGAGTTAGTTCTACATTTTAATCTGCATCCTATATATGTACATACATACATCATATTGTACAATATAAGTATGTACTTACAAACATATTGTAGTCAAATGTGTCTTTGTAACAATAAATTGCATGCTCTAATACTTCACATAATGATGATGATGATGATACTGATGCTAATGCTGATTATATGTATTTCTACATATATAGAAAACATATCAAAAACATATGTATATATGTCACCACTACTTACTATGTATACTTAAACCTAGAGAAGTGGCTGATTGGGTGGATGTCATGCTGAATGCGGATGGATTGTATTCATTCTCCTCATCATTTTGATCATTATCACCTCATTTGTCAGTCAACCTAAGCACATTAACATCCTGTTCTGTTTACTTACAATACAAGTTTAAACCTTCTCGAGATTATACATCTTATGTCTGTACTAAATGGAAGAGATTAAAGAGAAAAATCTAAACCCATTCCGTCTCCATTACTATATATTTTTTTTTTTATATATGGAATAAGAAAAATATCTAAATTGGCAGACAGACGACTCAAGTCTAAAACATTCTAAAAGCATAGAACAACTTGACATGATATATTACAATCAGTTATATCGCTCTCTATTGCGAAGATTTGACTTATGTATATGATTGTTGTTGTTGTTGTATCAGAGAACAAAAAACGCAAACAGACATCGTTTGCTTCAGAATGATGAGACCACATGAAGATATGGAAATTGCTGTTTAATATATGTACTATATATATGATATCTTACTTGATTTGTTAATTTTTTTTTTTTTTTTATTATTTATAGCGAACAATTGGATAAGCAAAGCGCACAGAAACTCATTGAAAAACTTGATTATGATGCGCAAAATAACAATAAAATTATTGGACAATTGGACACTGCTTCTGTCTATGCTGGGGATAGAAGTGGTTTGTTTGGTGATGATAATAACAATAATATCGCCGGATCAGCCGATAGTACAGACACAAATGCATATAGTATGAATGGTGCTTTGCATGCCCCAAGTCTTGAATATGAGTTAACGAGACGACGACTGCAAACGAACATTGCTGAGATTTGGAATTATTTTAGCAATGAATTGGGTAAAATACGTAAATTGGCAATCATAGATGTAAATAATTTGGAGCAAGTAATCAATGAAGTACTGCAATTGGGTGCTGAGCACAAGCGTTCACTGCTAACTGATATGGAACATTTGCGCCTGGTGGATGGCTATGAAGAGTGGCGACACAAAGAATCCGCAGATTTAAGTGATTTAGTTCAAAGACGTTTACATTATTTACAAAATCCCAAAGACTGCCGAACGGCAAGAAAATTAGTATGTAAATTGAATAAAGTATGTCACTCAATCACAAAATCAATCATATAGAAACCATATCAATCTATGATTATATTGTAACTTGTTCCAGGGATGTGGCTATGGCTGCCAACTACATCATCTTGTCTATTGTTTCATAGTGGCATATGCGACAGAACGAACACTTATGCTGAAATCGAGTGGTTGGCGTTATCATAAAGGTGGTTGGGAAGAAGTCTTTCAATCGGTATCAGAGTCTTGTCATGATG
Organism: Amiota mariae; assembly: GCA_035041805.1. Taxonomy (NCBI): domain Eukaryota; kingdom Metazoa; phylum Arthropoda; class Insecta; order Diptera; family Drosophilidae; genus Amiota; species Amiota mariae. Next base: position 229,685 of record JAWNKV010000058.1, read on the forward strand.
TTGGCACAACAACACCAAATAATTGGCCAGGCAAACATGATACTCAAGTACTTGTATTGCCAATTATTGATTCATTGATGCCGCGTCCACCATATTTGCCATTAGCGATACCAGAGGACTTGGCACCACGTTTGAAACGTTTGCATGGTGATCCCATTGTATGGTGGGTGGGACAATTTCTTAAGTACCTGTTGCGACCACAATCAGCCACAAGAGATTTTCTTAATTCAGCAATTAAGAATTTAGGTTGGAAGCGACCTATTGTTGGGTTAGTATCATTCGCACTCTTCTTAGTTGTTTAGTATCTATATCATTTCTCTCTTTCTCTCTCTCTTTCTTTCTTTACATGTAGTGTCCATGTGCGCCGCACTGATAAAGTTGGAACTGAAGCGGCATTTCATAGCATCGAAGAGTATATGACACATGTTGAGGATTATTATCGTACCCTTGAAATGAATAGCACTTTAACAAACTCTGGAAATGGAAATGGGAAAGTGCCGCGACGTGTCTTTCTTGCTTCTGATGATGCTAGAGTCATTGAGGAAGCACGCAAAAAATATACACAATATGAAATCATTGGTGATCCGGAAGTCGCTCGCATGGCTGCAGTTTCAACACGTTACACAGACACAGCCCTCAATGGCATCATTCTGGATATTCATTTGTTGTCTTTATCCGATTATTTAGTTTGTACCTTCAGTTCACAAGTCTGTCGTGTTGCCTATGAAATCATGCAGACAATGTATCCAGATGCATCGAATCGTTTTAAATCGCTGGACGATATCTATTATTATGGTGGACAGAATCCACATAATCGGCGTGTCGTCATACCCCATGAGGCACGGTCGCATGATGAGTTGCATATGAAAGTTGGTGATTTAGTTTCGGTTGCTGGCAACCATTGGAATGGATACTCGAAGGGTAAGAATACAAGGACTAATCAACTTGGTCTCTTTCCATCATATAAAGTTGTGGATAAAGTTGAGACAGCCAAACTACCAACCTATGCTGGCGTCTAGATATAGAAAACTACTACTATATTATATTATACTTTATGCTAATATGTGATTAGTTTTATGAATCGTTTGAGATTTAGATTGATTCATTAAGATTAGGATTGGTTGGTGGTTGGTAGTGAAGGTGATGATGAATGGTCATTGTCGTCATCGTCATAAACAAACGTTCCTTGGTTTCATGGCAAAAGAATAGAAAACAAAAAACTTTCCAAATATTAAGTAATTTTTTCATTAAGTTCCCAATAGCATTTTTTTTTATTTTTATTTTTCTTTTTTTTTTTTTTTTTATTAGTTTAAGATTTCCTTGTTTCATTTTTTGCTTATCTCTCTCTCTCTCTCTCTCTCTCTCTCTAATAATTCTATAGCGATCTCTTTCCTCTTTGCCTATTTAAACTATTTGATTATAGTATTTTACTATTGTATATTTAATTTAGTTAAAAATAATTGATTGTAATTTGATCATTTGACATTGATCCTAAGTTAGTTTAGTTTACTTTACTTTAAAGTATTTAACAAGTAAGAATTATTACCAAGATTCAATTTAGATTCAGTTCAATTTAATTTACACATCTCCACCTTTTCTCATACGTTCATTTCCATTCTCATGTTAATGATTATGACAACTTTGACTTGACTTTTTATAGAACCTTACTTTATTTGAATGGGTTTTATGAATGGATAACTCAATGAATGGAATGAGAGTTTAAGGATGAGGTAAGGTAGATGGGACATAAATTCGAATTAGTCTAAAGAAAATTTATATACAATATATTCCATATTAAGTTCACTTATACACAACATATACGTACAACACAATTATGAGAGCTTAAAAGATATAGAAATAGTCTAGTTTTTGGTTTCGATTTATCGAAATTGTTACCAAAATCGTACATACCATCATCATAATCGTGGAACACACAAACATACTCAAAAATTTGATATACTATTTATACGTAACAATTGATGATTAGTTTGGATTCTGGATTCAATAAATGAATGATGGCTGTCTGTCTGATGTTAGATTTGCATATATGCATGTATTAATGTACGTAATTCGGTGAGGATTTCTCACTAATCTCCAGACTGATTTTTAGAAGATTTAAAAAAACAATCGACAAATTATTTCTATGAATTGTACTAAACTAATTTTAATTTCTTTATGTACAGCAGCAGCATACAAAATACATATAGTATGTATCGATCAGACAAATATGTATGTAATTGGTATGTCTGCGCTATATACGTAAATATATTAATGTCTCTATGAGCAGCATTATGGTGGTCTAACCATAGTTGGTATTTTATCTGTTGTTTTTATATAAATTTATGACAATCATCGTTCATCATCATCATCATAAAGACAAGACAAAGATTTTGTTAAATTGAAAACAGAAACACAATGACGAGATTTAAATTTTTAAACAGTGAAGCTCACTGTATACAATTTAAGTACAATGTATGTAAATCTAAGACAGAAAAATTAGGTTTTTTTTTCTGTAGAGAACTTTTGCATTTTTCTTAAGTACAATAAGTGCAATAGTTCAATCAAAAATTCACAAATATGGATTAGCATTTAGTAGTATGGATATCTTAAATATCTGCACCATATAAACTAATTTAAAATTTATCATATTTATTTATATGGGCTATAAACTTCATTATTTCTTCAACTAGAATGAATTCAAACCTTTCCATTTCTTCAACTAGAATGAATTAAAAACTTTTCATTTCTTCAACTAGAATGAATTCAAAACTTCTTCATTTCAACAACTAAAATGAATTCAAACTTCTTTATTTTTTTTACTGGAGTGACTCCAAAGTTTTCTAAAATAATTATTAGAATGCTAAACTTCTCTGAGATTTATTAAACTACTACATATTAATGTAATCGAAACTGATGGATTACTATGTAACCCATTGAGCTCCCTCCATATTATAAATGAATCTAACTATGATCTATTGAATTGAATTGTCTGTATGTGTATGTGTAGAATAAATATATAATAGATAATTTATGGTAGAACGAACCGATGTTGTTAATAATACTCTAGGTTCTTTGTGTAAGAGCATTTTCAAAAAAAAAAAATACAATACTTTCCATGACTTTCTTTAAATAAATTTCCATAAAAAGAAAAAAAAAAGCTATAAAACATAAACTTTATTTTGCTATATGTATTTTCTTTACTTAGTAGATACTTAATATCATATCACTTAAGTCTATTGTTTATAATGAGTTTGTGAAGAATCCAAAGTCCCTCAAATTATTATAAAACATACATATCGTGCGACCGACTGTTAATTTATGAATATTTTTGTGAGAAATTTTCCTTTTTTTTGTTGAGATAGTCCACACTGACAGATGGATGTGCAATTTATGTATATTAATCTGTGTTTCTTGATTTCTGATAAAGATAAACCCAACCCTATCATACTCTGTGACATGACATCATCTCTGTGTGTGTGTGAAGTAACGAATTTGAAACCATAAATTGAGAAAAAAGTTTACGTATCACTATCATTAGATGATGTCTGCCATCAGTATATAAAAGTCAATCTATCTCCTCTATATCAAACTCCCCTATAGTGAGGACTTCATTTCTTAAGAGAGGAGAACCGAAATTTCGTTGACCATAATTTCTATATAAAGAACATTGAATTTCCCCTCTGAAAGTTTTAAAATACTTGGTTGTTTTTTTTCTAAATTTTTAATTTATTTATTTTAATTTAAGTGTCTTTGTTTTTTCTTTCATCTTTTTTGAAATTTTTTTTTTTTTTTTGTTGATTTTGGTTATTGTATTTTGTAGTTGCATTCATACAAAGAACTGATTTTACTGGTTCCTTCCCTTCCCTCCCTGCCATTCTTCCTTTCTTTCTTTCTGTCTTTCTATCTGCTGTCATCCGTCATGACATCAAGACATTAGCGGATTGATTGATTGATTCGGGTTTGATTCCTTGGATTTGGGTTTCAGTTTATGTAGATTTAAATTACAAATTATAAAGCGACGCAACACTCCGCAAATCCGCTGACACTATCGACTCAAGTTGTTTATATAAAGTGCATGTAGTTCTGTGCGAGGTGTATTCTCAAAGAGGGCAGCACGATTCTGACCTTCGCCCTTCTTAACCCAATGACCATAGACGCGGAAGGCACAACCATCAATGACCTAGGAACACCATTAGCAAAATTAAAACATAGAAACAAATAGATTGACTGTGTCTGTGACTGTGACATACCTTGCGCAGCACCTTGACTCTATAAGGATCACGTATAGCCTCCTCGACATGCAATGGTTCTGCAGTAAAACGCAATCGTTTTATTCGGATAACAGCGCGTATCACTAGAATCGCAAACTGGAATTTCTTGCGCGCATTAAAGCGACTTTGTTTGCGCAACTGTTGTTTGTTGTTGATGATGATAAAATGGGTGGAAACACAAATACAAATAAGAAATAGTTGAAATAGATTAAACAATATTAAATATGAAGAATCAAAAAATGAGAATCTCATTTATTTATTTGTTAATTTCTTTTATTATTTTATATTATTATTTTATTTTATTTAATGTGTACTGAGACATGACAATTTTACTACACACATCAAATTTTCTTGCTTTCTTTCATAATTTTTTTTTTTTTTTTTTTTAATGATGTTAAAACTGAAAGAAACAATCACAAATCGAATGATGCAAACAAGAAAAACACAAAAAAAAAAATTAAATAAAATATTGTACAATAAATAAATTTTGGAGATCGATGATCAGTCAATCAAGTCAGCCAAGGCAATCAATTTGTTTTAGTATAAATTTAATAATTAACAATTTCTTATATTGGCTCTCACACACACACATATATATACAAATACACTTGAACTGAGAATTGTATTTATTTGTGTTTAATCATTTAATTATTATTATTATTATTATTATTAGACTTTCACTTTGTAGTGAGTGAGTGTACTTTAGAGTACAGTGCGTGCAATAATAGTAAGTATGGTAAGTAAGTTAAAGTATAATAGCAAAAGAACAGTGGAGTTGGAACATTGGAAGAAGCATTTGTGACGTCATTAATGTTTATTTAAGATTACATTGCAGAATGGTGTGAAGTGTAAAGTATAGAGTCATGTACTGGAAGTGTTGGTTCTTTTGTTGCAATGTGGTGTGTTGTTTTTAATAATGCAATTGATTGATTTGGTGCTTCTTTGATTATTGGTTGTTTCTATTGTGAGAATCATCATCTTCATCCATCATCAGCATCAGCATAAAAACAATACAACAATTTGAAGAAGCATGCATGCATTTTTAGTTGTTGTTATTGCTGTTGTTTTTGTGCTGGACTATGCTGTTTGTTGAGGCCAATAGTAAAATGTTTTTTGATACAATATTAGCTGAGAAGATTAGATTAGATAACAAACACACAAAAGACACACATAACATAACAAAACAAAACATAACAATTTGAGGATTCCATCCTCTTTTTATCCATTGCACAAATAATATAAAATACAAAAAATAAAAATTGTACAATACAAACAAATTACAAATATTATAATATTATATATATATATATTGATTATTGATTGTAACAAGTTTGGAGAGTAGATTAATAGAAAGTGTAGTGTATTTTAAATTTAGATTTAGTTAATGTTATTATTATTATTATTAGTTATGATGTACTATATGATGAAATGATGTAATATCTAATTAAATAATATTATATATAAATAAAATTAGATAATGTTTTTCATTGTATATTGTTTACTTTTGTTTGTAGCCTTAAGCGATGATTATCAAACACAACACATAATATGTAATTTAATTGTACCCACATACCCACCCAACCCAAATTTGGACATTTTTGGGTTTGTATTAGTTCTCGTATTCGTCTCATCTGTCTGTAGTACTCAAAGAGGAAAGACACTCACTCGTACATATTGAGTATCTAAGGATAACATTTGAAAAGGCAAATGCAAATGAATCAAGTAAGAAAAAAAAACAAATGATATGCCTTGCACTCGGTTTACTTGTTTTATTTCCATGTACTTGGAAGTAAACGCAATCATTTGTAAATGTTCTGCTTCTCACCGAAGAAGAAGCTGAAGAAGTCAGCATGAGTGAAAGAGGAGGCACACGGCACACAAAGAAGTGCATGCAAAAGAGACCGTTGTTGTTGTTATTTTCGGCCGACTTCGTGTACCTTCTTGGGCGAGCCGAAGAGTCATTGTTCATCATTATCATCAGCTAAATACCAACTTCCAAGTACATACTTGAAAGTCATTCATTTGATCATTTGGTTTGAAACTCGGTTCATTTGCCTTTGGTTGACATTTACATTTGAAACATTTGCCGCTCTGAGCAAGTACTTGATTGCCGTTTCAAATGCATTCGTGCACAGCTCTAATAGATACATCTATAACTAGGTATGTATATTGTCTATATTGAATTTCATCAACAGAAGAAGGATCAAAATTAGTAACACCATACCAGGAATATGATTGATCTTATATCAATTGAACCATACTGATACTTGATCTTTTCGAAAAATAACCTCTTTTTAATGTATTTTGTTCTCAAACAGCATATACTACAGTATTGAGTGTCTAAGGATAACTACTAAAAATACTTATGTAATGTAAGACAGACTCATTAACACCAAAGAAAGGATGGAATCAAATGTTATCCATCAATTAAAAGATCTCAATTGAACCATACTTATCTATACTGAAATTCATAGAGTTCAATATCAATTGTGTACTCAAACAGGACATTCAAAGTTTCTAAAGACAGAAAAAAGACTCTTTTAAGGACCCATTCTCATAAATTACATATAATTCTTGTCATGATTGACAAAGAGAAATCGGTTAGGTTAAAACATATTTATGAGCTTGGCAAAACTTTAGTTTAAAATGCTTTTTCTATTCTTTATCTCATCATTATTCGATTCGCGACTCTTATCTTATAGACATGTGCCACTACTACCACAACCTTGTGTGGACTACTGGACGCTCAAAAAGTCATTTTTTGGGCGACCGCATATGATGATTAGATTTTTGAAACAACTTCACTTAAAGAGTGTAAAAATGAAGTACTCGTTGCCTCGTGTATTACAGTTAGAGTGTCATACATCACAGGTGCGCTGATCAATCTATGTTTTGATGTATGTATTGATGTATGTATATTTGTAGCTAAGTAAAGAAACTTTATTAGAAGCTACAACATACGAAGCGATTCTGAAGACGAAAGTGCAATTACATTAGATGAAGAGTGGGCAAAGCAAAATACAATATTTAAAATAAAATTTAAGTAAACATCATCATCATCATCATAAATTACATACTATAAATGAACAAAACAAATAAATGTGTGAACGCAAGAAACTTCAGTTTTGTTGAAGATTTCATAACTCTTACGAAAGAAACATGAAGGAAGTTTTATATAGTCAAAGTCACATTATCTCTGGACAATGTCATACTGAGTTTTGTTTAATAAAATTTGTTTCAAGAATTTATCAGACACAGTTAGACCAAAAGTTTATATCTCAAAAACTGGAAAGTAAATAGTGGCTAATTCACATCATTTCAGAACAAATGAAAGATTAAAAAAACTTAATTTGCAACTTCAATTCAATTTCGTAAAAGTTATAAAAAATATTATTGTAATTTCGGTTCTACCGAAAATTTTCTTCATACCTTTCACACAGATATTTCGAAAAAGAAATTACATATACAAATCTAATCCCCTATTTTGTAGCTATACTACATACTTATGTACATAAGTGATCGATACAATTGCCAGTTCTTGTTAAGTTCCCTCAGTTGAGTAAGAACTTTTCAGATTAGTATACTGCAGAGAATACTATTTAAAAACATTGATTTAATAGAAGCTATCGTCTCTTCCAGTAATCGAAAGCGGACGGGCTCTTCGCTAGAAGCATTCAAGCATTCGGACGGACTTTGATGTAACGAACATCACCAGAATTTAATAATATCAATGATACTCGATTATACTCTGTGTGAAAAGAACTTTAGACAAGTAAAAATGTTGCCAAAAGAAAAAAGAAAAAGAAGCCATACAAACAATAAATTATGAACAATCAAGCATTGCTTACTTTGGACTCTCCAAAGATTCAATACACTTCACACGAGTTTCCATACTAAATTGTCCAACTTTAAACCGACGACATATACTAACTACACTTGTAGTGATGAAACTATACAATAAACCCAATGTATTTAGATCAGTTTAAAACAAATTCATAATATTTGAGTATACATTTTTATACGAATATCGGTTCAGATAGTGCCCGCCCATTATAGCCAATATTATATATAAAATAATATTAAGAATCTATAAAAATCAAAAACTTTTAAACAGACAGACGAATATAAATTAATATGGCTAAATTTCTCATTCTCCTGATATGGTGTTACTAATAATTGCCTCATATGAAGAAACTTTTATAAAGTACAGTATGGTATTATGGTATTTCATTGGTATTTCCTCCTTCATGGTATGTTCCAAACATTACAATAAAATAAAAAGACATACGAGGACAACAATAATTGGATTGAATTGGGTTGGGTTGGGTTGGGTTGGGTTGGGTATGAAGTGTAAAACTGTAGAAAGCGAATTTTTCTAGCAAAAATCATCTGAGAGAACTTTGTATTTTGAGATGGAGATTTTACTCACAATTGAGTCACCACAACACCGACTTATAGGAACACAACTTATAAGGGCGTTGAGACTCTAACAGATAAAGAACATTGGTACAAAACAAAAACAAAAAAAAAAAAAAAATTAAAATAAATATTTATGATTATATAAAAAGTTATCAAGTAGTAGTAATAGTTTTGGTATCTCCAAAACTTATAGACTATTATACACTTCACATATGTAACTTGGAACTACTGTAATACATAACATCAATTTGACAATTACCGGGAATAGTTGGATGGAAATAATGCAAATAATCTTAATATCTCGGATCTCAATATGATTCTATTAACAATCTATGTAGGACTATGACTGACTGCTGCAATTTCCAGTCACTCTCCCAGTTCATTCTTAAAACAGACATCCTTGGTAATATCTATAGATTTTTTAGGTTCTTAAGTTCTGATCAAAAGTAAGTACATATATCAAATTCATTCTCATCTAAATGTGAAGTGTATAAAGTATGAATTGCATACAAAAAATATACATATGTGTATATTTGTATATGTCCAGTATTCTATGCCTTTTGATCGGAGCATAGAGTTGGTGTTTTAGTAGTATTTTTGGTATGTACTGTATAGGCCAAGGCTTAACAGAAGAGGTTGGTTGAAGCTTCTCAAGTCAAAATCATGCCGCCTTATATAATATTATTGTAGCTTTAATAGGAAGATCAGTCGTTCGATCGGTCCAATCCAGTAGTAAGGATTATTTATTAATAGATATTTATACTTATAAGATTTCATTTACGATAAATTGAGAGCATCATAATTATATGAGTAATATATACTATATGGTAATCTAAAACTAATAAAAAAAATAATCTAAATCTACCACATCAAGTGTATCTAAGTAGTGTGTAACATAGAAGGGTGTGTTCAGTTCAGTTCGGGTGGATCACAACATACTTATATGTGTATTTATGTAGTTTATGGTATTAGAAAATTTTGGATTGAAATATACCTACTATATTATTACACTAGAGTATATGATAATAGTTGTCAAGTGTGCAAAAAGCTTTAGTCGCATCGCATTCAAGTCTCATTAGATGAATTTCTATCTAGTTTTATGATATTACATACTATGAAATTCTAATTTCTAATCTATGTAATTGTAATTCTTTGTGTAAATAACAAGTTAGCAGGGAAGCAGGAAAGGTCAGGAATGTGAAAGGTTGTTTGGTGGGTTGATAGGTTCGTTTATGGTTTATGTTTTTTAAAAAACTAACATGGAAAATAGCAATGACATATTAAATATTTAAAGCATTTTGAATATGGTTTTTCTTAATAGAATAAATAATATGGTACTTGTGTAATTTTAAATTTTTTAAATAAAAATATTGCAAAAGGGATAATGGAATTTATTGAATTCACTAAAAATAAAATAAGCATCTATTTCTTCATCATCAACAGACACAAATATAATCATGAGTTGATATTTTATCCCATTTACTTGTTATATAAAAAGTCCCTAATAAGTATGAATAGCCCTCCCAGTTCTTTATTTGTGGATAATGACTATAGTCAGGTTAAGTATCAGACAGCATCACAAGACAGTAACGGTGATAGGGAACTAGATGAGCCTGTTGTGGGACTAAAATTTACCTTTCTTGACTGAAATACCATAAATTTAAAAGAAAAAAAAAATACATAAGACTGAAGATATCCAATAATATAATCTGTCAAAATTTTCTATGGAAAAATATCATTTCCTAAATTTAGACATATACTGAAAAAAGTGCTGAATTGTCTCCGGCTTCTGTTCGTTCCTATAGCTATGATAGAAACCTTGCTAAGAGAATTCCGACCTTCTCGCTTGTTGCCCTGTATTTGACAATGTCCAATGAGGGTAGGAACCCTTACTAAATCCCTGGTACACATATATATAATCTATTTTAAGCCTAATAACATTTTTACTAAGATACTTGAGACTCAGCCTAGGTCAAATGATTAACTATAATTTCTAAATCGCATCATTTTTGTAATTCCCATAGTTTGTGTTATAGGAAAGGGCCTGTAGTAATCGATATTAATGTTTTTTTCTTGTTACACATATCACATTAGTATCAAAATGTAATTATTGAAAACCCCAAGTCTCATGTTGGACAAGCATAGAACAATACCATATACACATAAAGTATATGATGAAGATGTGAAGGGAATCGATCTACATAGCTCAAGATGTCCTGATCAAACTGATGTTATTGGAACTATTTGAACCACTTTAAATTCAATTGTTTTTATTTAAAACTTAAGAGTGAACAATTTGAATTTACAGATATTAAGTATTCAACTGTGCAACTGATTCAACATTCTTCAAATGGAAAGCAATGGAAAAATCACTTTTCGGTATAAAATTTCAAAAACTGAGAAAAGTATAGACAAACTAGCAGACAGACATATAGATTAAAATATGTATATACTATATATTGTATATATATGATATGATATTGGGTTAGCTCATACTTTATGGGGTAGTTGATCAATCACTTGTTCTCTCTCTGGATTAGACTAATTCTATATATAGTTTGGTTGGTGATAATATACGTGTGTGCACTACTTATGTAAGATATAAAAACAGATAAATTAAAAAAAAAAAAACATTGGTAATGAAAAAAAAAAACAAAAAGAAAATTGGTAATGAAAAAAAAAAACAAAAGGAAACCTGCCTGTTTTTGTGTATACAACATTTGTTGTTGCTCTGAGCAACTATTTAGAAGATCATCATTATGGAGATATGATTGCGGTTCAAGCTGGGAAGATGACACCGCCGGTGCCGTCACAGTTGCCAGTGATGACGTTGATGATGGTGAGGCAAGCAAATGCTGTTGTTGTTGATAGTAAACGGTAGCAGTTATTTTACCAGGTCCAGGTCCAGTGGCATTACTAGTGAACCCACTGCCATTATTATTACCATTATTATTGTGATTGGGAAGATATGGCATTCGGAAAACACCAACATCAATACTGTTTTTATTCGATTCCGAAGAAGTTGTAGTGCTTGTTAACCCTCGACTCTCGTGCTGTTGCTGTTGTTGCATATAATTTGAACCTGAACTTGGACCAGTTTGATTCATTACTGATGATGATCCTGCTGTTGACATTGCTGGTGTCGTTGATGTTGCACGTAAACGATTCGAGGAATATGAACTTTGTGGTGAATAATAACAAAAGTCATTGGCAACAGTACCAAATCTTCCGGCCCCGGTACCATAATAGCCACCAGTAAGATTATCTTTCATTATATTATTGTTGTAGTTGTCATTATTGATGCTGTTTATGTCATTGTTATTACTGTTCTGGTTGCTATACATTAATGCTGCTGCTGCTGCTGCTGATGATGTTGTTGCCTTTTGTGGTAATAACCTTTCTTCTGGGTGGTTTATTGATAATGATCCTCCTGATGAGCCTTGGAACGAATTGTAATAATTGCTCCTGCTGTTATTGTAGTTGCTATTGCCTATGTTTCTATTCTGTACATTATTTATATGATTGTTGTTGTTGTTGTTGTTGTTGCTGGTGTTGTAGTTGCTGTTGTTGAATTGTAAATGATAATTCGGTGCACGTCGTCCTGACATGGAAAGCTCGGGCAATAGAACCTAAATATACAAAATGATGGGTGGTGGAGTTGGTGGTTTGTCGAAAAGGAAGAACAAAACACAAAACACGGAAGAATGGTCAGGCGGGTGGACGGTTGATTGTTTGGCAAGCGAACAGTTGTAATATTTTTTTGTTTTATTATTTATTTTTATATAAATAAAGTATATTGTTTTTTGTATATTTTTGATTTTGGGGGGAAAATTAAAGAAAAAGAGCAAAGTTGTTAGCAATAGATAATATTAAGTAAAAAATAAAATAATAAAAAATAAATAAATCATATATATGAGAAAATAGAAATAAATAAAAATTAACTTATACATATATATAGATATAGAATATCTTATATGGTAAATATAAAAAAGAAAAAGCGCTTTAAGCAGGTGTTTGTGTATGTGTGAATGCAATTAATGGTGTTTATCTGGTAATCTGGTATCTTGGGTGCAGTGGGTGGGTCTGATCTGGTCTGGTCTGGTCTGTGTTTTTAGGTCTGTGGTGGGTTATGATTGAAGAATGCAGGGTATTTATTGAGAGGCGGCACACATCCAATAAGAATTCGTTACTTAAACTAAACCTGAACCATAAAAGTTTCTACCTACCGATAACAAACACAACATTAATTATTAATTCTTCATATCATTTGTATCTATCAATTTAATACAATATGTACATATACATCATATACGTATTTACTTAAAATCATAAAAACATATGGTCATGGTCATCAGGGTTGTGGTTATGTTCATGCATTTGTTGTTGTCACCCAAATCGAAAATGCAATACATAATTTATTCTTTTTCGTCTTCAATTTCACTCAACATAATCATTTTCTATTTTCTATTTACAATTTGTAATTATTATTACATACGAGTATATTGGTTATAAATTATTTATTTATTTATTTATTTATTATTGTTTATTTTGATACCTTGTACCTGCCTTACTTGTTCCCCTCCCAACTCAATTTGAATGATGAATTTGAGATAGATAATAGAGTAAGAAGAAAGCAGTATGATTTGTTACCTGCCCCTCTCAAATCTAGTCAACTATTAGAACCAACCTAGAAAAAACAGATATTGCAGGCTTGTGATCTCAAAAGAAATTCTTGTAATTCCTTATGAATATTTGCAGTCTGTCTTCAAGGGGTTTATTACTTTTATATACCTTCTTCAATCTAATCATGTTGCCTGCCCTACTCCTTATTGCTGGGGTTCAAATAGTATTGTATCATAGTATGTGTATATTGACATTTTACTAATTGAATTTATAAATGCAATTTTCGACAATTTCCTATTGCTTCCCAACCACCTTTTACATACATGAAAGATTCCCTGGCTGTCAAGATCTATAATTCCCTTCATTTTTTTTCTTTCTCTTTTTCTTTGGGATTAAGTCAATGCCTTCAATACAAAGTGAAGAGCTCAATTACAAGATTCGGCGTGTAGCCACCACATATGTATGTAAATTAGAGAGCTGCATGAGTGCACTCAAAACGAGTTTGAGTTACTAACGTAAAAAATGAGTGAGTGAGTTTTGTAACCAGTAATGAATTGAATGGCGGACAATATAACTCGAAACTCTATTTTGTTGTAATAATAACTCGTGCACTCTGAGTGAAAAAGAAGAAGAGAAATATGTTTTTCTGTATATAAATATGTTGTAACAAACGAACGCACGAAAACCGAAACCTAGCGCAAGCAAACGAATGCGTTCACTCTCGTGCGTTCATGTGCTCGGATTCACGTCTCGAGTGTTCGTTTATGTTTCTTCTATTCTGCCAATGAGCAAACACTGTGTTATCTGAGTTACTGCGTTACCCGGTTAACTCAAATTCTTTTGATTGTTTATTATGTTCTAAATATTAACAACTCACTTAAGTAAATGTTCACCTACACGAGTTTTGTGTATGTCACTCATTACTACTTTGAGTGCCGGTTATTTGGAGTGGAGACATGCAGATCTCTAATGTATATATGTAGTATGTTGTTTACAATATGTAAGTCAAATTTTAATAGAAAATTAAACCATCAAGGCTGGGCGAAGTGGCAGTACATCCTGAATGGAGTCATATTCGATTAATAATGTTAAAATTGTATAGACGATTATCAGTTTTGAAAGTCATGAAGAAATTTTGAAAATGTTTCGCAAAACAAATTACCTACTATATTATACATATATGTATCTTTAAAAGTACATAGTTACTTAGTTATCAAGATCCCAAGACATAAACTTTTGGAAATTTGTTGGAAAATACTTTTATAAAATAAATGATGATGACTTTAAAATAGTCATGATGGTGAGAAAGGTTAATAACTATAACTTTCTTTAATAATTATTATTTGTTTATTATTATTGTTTATACTTATGCTATATCATGAGACACTGGTGAATAAGTGGGTCGATCGGTCGGTCGGTCCGTCAGTCATACAGTATTGAATATTTCATATCATTTTTTTATTATTTCAGGTATTATATTATATTTCTATTATTTATCCATTATATTGTAGTAATATAAATATTTATTAATTATGTTATTAATTATGTATTCATTTTCTATAAAGTCAAAAAGTAGCAAATTATGAATCTATAAAAATATATATAGTATTGTAATATTTATAGAAGTTTATGATTGATTAATTGATTGAAAAAGGAACATATAGTATATATTTGTTGTTGTTATACGTATATTATAAAAATTTACACAAAATTGAGAGACGATGACTTGCAGAGAAGACAAATAACAAATATCAATATCAAATGTGATCTAGCACTCGTCATTCATTCAGAAATCAGATCGGATCGAATCAGATCGGATCACATAATTACATTATATGCACATACATGTATATATTGTATGTATATATGTATGAAGTAGTATTTATAATAATAAAGACATTAAAAGGAGGTAGTATTAAATTAATGAAATAAGAAACAAAAAACAATACAAAGGAAACGAAACGAAACGAAACAAAACAAGAAACGGAAACAGGAACAGAGAAAAACAATTAAATAGTTAAAGTTATTGAAAGAACAATAACAACAAAATACTATATACTTATATAAAAAAATAAAAACAAAACGAAAACAGAAACGGAAAAGAATAATAAAAAGTAACAACAAAAAAATTAGAAAGGATCATCTTGGTGATTTTTTTTTTTTTTTTTGTTATATTTTCTTTTCTTTTAGTTTTTTTTTTTTCCTCCTTTGAATTTTTCTCATATAAAACGAACAAACGACAAACAAATATTCTTGATTTCTTTTTATGATAGTTGCTTTTGGTTATTTTTATTATTGTATTTTGATTATGGTATTTTTTATTATTATTGCATTTGTTATTTATATTTATTTTTATAAAGATTTGTTGTTGTTGGTGTCTGTTTTGATGACACAAAAATTTCGTTACCAGTGCGATTTCAGTGATCCGAGACATTCTCCTGGACTTGGTCGATAGGCTCCTCTTAAGACCATCTATATTTTGTTCAAACAACTTTATCCGTTAAAGGTACGTATTTCGATAGTTTGGATCGATTGGATGGATTTCATATGTATATCGCGAAACATTTTTTTTTTTTGTAATTTTTTTTTTGTGGAAGTTTTCATTATTATTATTATTATTTTTGTTTTTTTTTTTTTTTTTTGTAATCAAATTGGGGGAAAAACATAAAGAAGGCGAGAAATAGAAACAGAAAAAAAATAAAGAATAAAAGTAATAGATAAATAAATCAATAAATAAATAAGCGAAAAATGATCTTATAATAGAAACAAAAATATGGTAAATGGCAAAAAAAAAAAAAAATTCAAAACGATTCAAATCGATTCGATTCGGTTCGGTTCAGTTCTTTCGAACTAACATCGGCAGTAGTTTCAGCACCGAAGATCTCATCATAAATTTCACGAAAAATTACATTTTGTATGAAAACTCTGCGATTAATTCCAAAATTTAAGTAGTACATCTATTGGATCCAATTTTATAAACAGAAATTTAATTTTTTTGAAATGAAAGTGTTCGCTCCTCTGTTGGTGGAGACATTAAATTTAGTATGCAGACGGACTTACATATCTTAAATGTCTATATATCGAAGAGATAAACCGGACCAAACAACTTTGCTGTATGGTATGAGTCTGAATTACTCAAGCGAAGGATTCTCTGTTGCAAAATGATAGACTAGTCTCACTACTGACTTCGCTGCAAAGAACTGTACAATCTTCCTATCTGTGTAATCTGACTTACTCAGACTTAACTTACTCTCTCTAATAATACTCGTACTATAAATTTACATATATAGAGGTTATGTCATCTTCTAAAAGAAGAATATATTTTTATATATATCAACTAATCCCATATACTTATGTTCAAATAAAAAGGAGCTTTAAACCTTATAACAAATATTGTATATTATATTCTACTAAGTATAATCGCATCTCAGTAACTTTCGTGAAAAGTATAATTTTTCTATATCGAAAGCAAGGAAATTATTTAAAGGATTTAAAATTCCATTTACCACCACGCAATCATTTAGTCAAATTATTGAATGTAGAAGAAGTACTGGCTTAAGTTAGACTACCAAATCGAATCAACTGATTCTATTCTATAAAAAGCTATAACAGAAACCCCATTAAATGGAATAGAGAGATTTACAAGTCAAATCAAAAGATTAGTATAGTTCTAATAAAAATTTATTATGCCGAAAGGGTTCTCCAATGAAATTACATAAATAAAAAATGTAATTTGATTCGAAATAGAGAAAACAAAAAATTAAAAATAAAACTCGACTTCAACCTTATATAAGTAAGTATTTATGTATTGATGTATGCTTGTACACTGCTGCTCAACTGAATATGTTCAACACTTCTTAGAAAGTAAAATGTCAAAATTTCTGGAACCAATTCACCGATTTTAATGGTTTGTATAGAATAATGAACTGTTATTGATATACGAAAGTTTGCAAATTCGAACACACATATAAATACATTAATTATTATTTAAAATAGTTGGTAATTTTATTCAAAATTAATCAAGTTATGATATAATATCAAAAGAAGTGGCAATCATTCGCGCCCCACCTAGTGGTTCGAGGGTCGTAAATCGTCCGATTCGGCTGATTCCAATAAATGTATTGCGGATGGTAAAAAGAACGTTGAGGGACTAGTTTGCACACATACAGACGGACACACAGACATGGATAAATCAACTCGTCTCGTTACGCTGATCAAGAATATATGTATATATCTTATAGGGTTTCCGGTGTCTTCTTCTGTGTGTTACAAACTTCATGACAAACTTATAAAACTATTCACTGCGTGAAGACTTATTCATAATTCTCCGAACAATTTTGGACGGATTCCATGGGCATACCAGTACGACAATGCCCTCATTCATACAGTCAGGTTGATAAAACAGTGGAAAAATAATCAAAATTTGAAATTGCTTGATAGGCAGCCATACTCCCCAGACATAATTATGAAGAACACCCCCTCCCCAAGGCTATTGTGATAGACATTTTGACGATTATTCAGGCGGAATATATTGGACAAAGGTGGTAGTACTAACTACAAAATTATTCTTAAATAATAAGTAAGTATTTATGTTAAAAAGATAGTTACAGATCTAAAATATTACTTTCTATAGTTTTTCAATTTCAAGTTTTTGAACCTATAAATATACATACATATGTACATATTTAGTTATATACGTGTGTTAGAGACCTGAAACTTTCGTGTTTCATTATTTATACAAATATTGATATACGTATTTCATTAAAATCGACAAATTGGTTGAATGAGATATTGCCATTTTACTTTTTAAGAAGTGTTGAATCTATTCAGTTGAGAGACAGTGTAATAATGTATGTTGTGATGTAGTACATTTGTATTTATTGATGTATGGGTATATTTATGTATGTTTTGATGTATGTATCTTTTAATGTATATAAAGGTGCACCTAAGTATACGTTGATGTATATATTGATAATGTACATACATAAGTATGATGTATGCATGTTCCTCGTTCATCCATAGATCAACATATGTATGTTTTTTGTGTATTGATGTACGTACGACGTATGAATTTATTCTTGTATTTATATATTACAGTTGTGTTCATAAAAATAATAGTGCAGCATATTCTAATGATTTAACTTCTTTTCTCACATGTTCTGTCTTGCAAATTGGAAACTTTTGTTGTATATTCGTAGAACAGAATATAAAGAATGGGAAAACATGGGAAAATCACATTAATTTTGTATCCCGTTATCTGTTTTTTGATGAATAATAATAATGACATTTGAAGGTAAGAAAAAGTAAAAAAAAAAAAACCAATAATAATCAAAATAAATACAAAATCTAAAAACCCGTCATCAGTAAGAAGTGTGTTTAAGTATTCCAATTCATTTTTGATACAAATTTTCTGTAAAAGCGCTAAGATTACTTTTTTACTTAATTGAGACAAGAAATTAAGCCGTAATACTACATGGTTAAGCTGAAAAAACGGCGGGAAAACTTTCAAAAAAAAATTGAACATTTTTTGGATGCACTGTCCCAATGATATTAAATGCTCATAATTATAGCAACAACGAAAAAACCAATACATGTGGTGGCAAACGCAATACAACATTATTAGACGACAGACGGATGTACGACCAATACTTCGGCGTTGAAAATTACCTAAATTTGTCGGTCAATGCTGTGACAAACCTTCGTCGTCTTATAGAAAATATGTTGAAATCGGCAAGTCCCAGCAGCATCTGCCCCCTTTAGACAACGAAGCTCGTCGATGTTTTGATTGAAGTTTGCAAAACATCATAAGAATAGGCGCAACACATTGTTGACCGATGATAGCAAAATTCTTTTGTTTGTTGTAACTGCTTCAGACAGTATTTTAATTATTCACCAAACACAGAATATCATTCCAAATACACTACCAAGACAGTTGAACAAAGAAGACTGAACATTAAGCATGGGTTTTCTATTCGTATACTGTACTGTAGACCCTATCCATATGATCAGTGGCATTATGGACAAAACATTGTATGTACTTCAATATATTGAAGGATGTGGTTGGTTGGTTACTGTGGCTGACTCGTATAGTTCATTACGAGCCACAATTAGCACTTAAGTGCCGTTTTGAAACCAAACTTCCTCGCCAAATACAATCAGTATTGTAAAACCATCCCGTAGAATTTAGTTATTTTAAAAGTTCACCCAGATATGTGATCGAACAGACCGAGAGGTTATCGATGATATAAAAGGATGTAATGCTATCATATGCTAATTTAAAATTAACATTTCAACAGAACAATGATCCGAACCACTAAATTAGCTAAGCATTGGTTTGCATATGAAAAGATGGACGTGATGGCATGGCCAGCTCAGTCCCCGGACTTTAATTCGATTGAAAAATTAAGAGGAGCCATCTAATCCTTCATGTAGCAAGGACCTTATTGACTCCATGTCAAGTCGATGCAAAGCCATAATAGGCAATAATGGATTTATGTACTACTAAGTATTAGATCCTTAGAAAGTTTCTATTAGAAAGATATGTATAATATATGTATGTAAATTTCAATATTATTGAGTTTTGCATACTATTTTTAAGAACACAACTGTCTGTCTGTCTGTATGTATGATGTTTGTTCATTCGTCGTGTGTATGATGATGTATTGTATGATCCTTATTTGTATGTTGTTATGATATTTGTATGTATGTATTGATGCATTGAGGTATGTATGTAAAAACATTTGATGTATGTTTGTATGTATCTATCTATGATTGGATGTACTCGTACATACAAATGTATGGATCCATTAAAGTACAAGTATGTACATACATTTGTTTCTAAAACTTTAGAATCTCTGCATCCATCCATCTATCTATCTATGAATATGACGAGTTGAGTTTGTATGAATATATGTAGATGCATTCTTCGTATGAATGATTTATGTATGTAAATTTTCTATGTATTATACAAATGAATGTGTGTGCAGAAATGGGTGCATTCACTATAATATACTGCGTTATATATGTATATATATATGTATATATATATATTTAAAAGGAAATAGAGAGAAAAAGTGAGAAAAACCTAGCAAGAAAAAGCAATAACTTCGGTTCCACCGACGTTGTAATACCTTTCACACATTTAAAAACTCAAAACAATATGTTTCATCCAATTTCTATGTTTGCTTTATATACATACATCTATTGTAATCTGATCCGATCAGTTCAATTCAATTTACTACGATTTTATTTATTAACTGAATGCAATTCATTTTATTCTCATTGTCTTTGCCCCCTCCGCTGATTACATTTCGTTGTCATTGCATTTCTATATTTGATTAGAGATCAAAGATTGATTGGAACATCAAACACTCTTCAAACCTGTCGTTTACATAAATCGTCATCCTAACGGCATCATCATCATCGACAACATTTATAGTCAAACAAAGAGAGAGTTTGATGGATTCTTGACCGACAAATTCGGATCCAACCGGGAGAAACATTGATACGATCATCAAATGAATTTGATGAAACAACTTTCATGGGTAATTTTATTACAACCCGATATCTCAAAATCTTGTGGTCTAGTTGGCATAGAAACAGGCGGACAGATCAATATATTGCCTATATAACATATTATATAAGTAGTGTGAAAGGTATAAAAATGATCAAATCTTTAACTTTGGTTGCTTCCAAAGATTAAATACACATCACAATCGATCAAACATTTAAATTTTAACTCTTCTCCGCATACATTATATATACTCGTACATATGTACATTAAATATAGTCATGGAATATATGTATATACATGTATATCGTCGTCGTGTACGTGATTAAGGTAGTGCAAATTAGAGATTCCTATTTAAAAAGAAATTTTAGAAGTCGTTCTATATGTGTAAGTACAGTCAGACTCTTCTATAATGAATTTGTCAACGGTTACCGTTCACATTTCACTTCGTTAGAGAAGAGTTTTCATTATAGCGGGGTTCAACAAATGAACAAAGAAATGCGTGCAAAATTTCCATTTCTTAACTCTGAAAGTTTAAGAAGGAATAATAGACAACTCACAGACAGACGGAATATGAAGTAATGGATAGCTGCATAGATTGAAATTGATTTGTGAAGTGTATATTGAAAATATTAAAACTAAACACGAGCTTGAGAATTAAGCAAGATTAAAATAAAAAGAGTTTCTGGAAAGTAAATGGAATACGTACTGATTTGATTTAAGCAAGTGCTAGGACGGTACAGTGAGAATAATAATCGACTGACATTAGACAAATCACTTACCATTTGGTTAAAGAACGGATGACGTAATACTTCCTTAACTGTAATACGCTGTGCAGGATCAACGACAAGACATTTGCGTATAAGATCTTTGGGGTCCTCTGTAACAAATACATAAGAAGAAAAGAATTATCAACATTATCCTCTTCATCAAAATTATACTCATTCTTATGATTCAATCGGATCAATCAAAGAGAGGAGACCAGACCAGACCAGACCAGAGAAGATGAGATGAGATGAGTTTACCTGATATATCAGCCCATTCGGGTGATGTAAAACTATATTTGCCTTCCAT
Source organism: Amiota mariae (assembly GCA_035041805.1). Classification (NCBI taxonomy): domain Eukaryota; kingdom Metazoa; phylum Arthropoda; class Insecta; order Diptera; family Drosophilidae; genus Amiota; species Amiota mariae. The sequence continues at coordinate 251,582 of JAWNKV010000058.1, forward strand.
TATATTGCGTAACATCACCATTTGTTTACGATGCCAAAATGGTGGACAGCCAACGAGTAATGTAAACATAATGACACCACATGCCCAGCTAAAAATCAAAGCCAACAAATTTTGATCTATTAATCATCTAATCTGATCTGATTATTTATTATTAATAGGCTAGGCTCTACATACATGTCAACTTCTTGTGAATAACCAGGAGAACCTTCAAACATGTTGCATTTAAGAGTCTCCGGGGCAAGATAGCCCGGTGTACCACAAAGATCTATTAAATTAGACAAATGGTTATTGTTATTGATTCTAGGCTCCAGGCCCTTGTATCTCTTACCCATTAATTTCTCGCCTTCTTTAAGTTGCCGCGCAAAACCAAAATCAGTTATTTTAACATTATGATTTTCATCAAGTAAAATATTTTCCGGCTTAAGATCACGATGGACGATATTTTTTGCATGTATATATTCGACACCTTCAAATATTTGACGCATTATAGTGCGGGTCTTTTTCTCTGAGAGCGTTACGACCGATGTCAAGTAATCAAAAAGTTCACCCTTTGGACATAATTCAAGACAAGAAAGACAAAAGCATCTGACTCAAAAACATCTTGTAAATCAACTGAAATATTAAATAAAAAAATTGAGAGTTCAGAATTGCATATACATATTGTATTTTGAGTTGATGATAGATAGAGTTTTGAATAGACTTCTTACTTATATAGGGATGCCCCATAACTTGTCGTAATATTGAAATTTCCTGCCTAGTTGCCTCAAGCATATGATATGGATTTGTTTCACCAGTCTCAGTTGTTGCTCCCAAATCAATGATTTTTGCAGCAAATTCCTTTCCAGTTTCTTTTTCAATGCAACGACGAACGGTTGAACTGATGCCTCTGTAAAAAATTATAAATACATTTATATATTATACATTGTCGTAAGATCAATACAATAAAGAGTCCTTTCTTAATACAATACGATAAAACAACCTGCCTATGCCGAAGTTGTAATACTCTTGAAATTGGTTGGTGAATATGGGTCGAAAACTTATAGAGACGAAATTTCAAATCAACAGTACAAAAAACAAAAAAGTTTTTCTAATAAGAACTTTAATTTCGATTCAGTTGATTCCGACAAATGTAATGAACATCTTTGAAAAGAAAGCTCAGTTGAAAGTTTTAGCACTCTAGCTCAAAAACTAAAGGACTAGTTTGCATACATACAGACAAACGGACATGGCTAGATCAACTCGTCTCGTAGTTCTGATCAAGAATATCTTCGATATTTTCTTCTATGTGTTACAAACTTCAAGACAAACTTATAATACGAAGAGTACAAAAAAAAAATATAATCAAGGATGATATAAACTACCCTTTTTAGTTTTTTCATCTAAAGGTCCTCTATCTCTGTTCGAACTGACTCACAAAATAATGTTGGATGCAGTTAAGAAATCAGACTCTCAATCAAATCTTTGATATAATAGGTCCATTGTGATGCCCTTGTTAAATTCTAAAATTGAAAGGGATTTCATCAAAAGGTCCTCTTTGGTATCTCCATTCCTCCTACATCTCTTTAAATTAAAAGCATTTATATATTTTGAATATTTATAACAATCAGAAAGTATTTTCTTAAATATTTGAACCAAAAGCAATGGCCTCATTTTTGTCTTTGTCTGGTTGTAATCAAAGTATTATTCACTATGTTGATGTATAATAATACAATATATGTACATGTGAAACTTATAAATCCTTATAGTTAATGGAGTCTTTAAACTCAGCAGAAACTGTGGGGTTCACTCCAATTTTTCCAATTGTCATTTTAAATTTGTATTACGAGAAATGATATAATTTGTAGTAGGTTATGGAAAAAGTGTAAAATGAAAGCAACAACGATTTAAAATTTCATTGTTTATCGTTTCTACCGCTTCTAGTAATCAAAAAAATCTCAATCTCAAATCTAAAAATGCAAATCTTTATAAAAACTCTTACTGGGGTGACCATTACTTTAGAAGCCGACCCATCAGACACTATTCTTGATGTTAAGGATATGATCCAAGATAGCGAGGGCATCCCGCCAGAACAACAGCGTTTAATCTTCGCCGGCAAACAACTGGAGGATAGTTGCACTCTCGCAGACTATAACATTCAGAAGGAGTCCACCCTTAACTTGGCGCTCTGTCTACGCACGGGTGTCAATGAGGCATCGTTACCAAAGCGCAAATGATAAACAAATTTAAAATCAAACCAAAAATTGTATAGAACATAAAAACAAAAAATAAAAATTTGTTACCAAATCGGGCATCGCCAAATTGTTTTCCCTCAACACACTAATCACTTCCATATATGTATGTACATACATATGTATGTAAATATAATTTATGGGATCTCTATGTAATACAAACATTTTGCCAAAAAAGGTTTGCAGTTCATATTATAAAAAAATGCAATTTGAAGGAAAAGGCGAAATATGTTAAAAACAAGTAAAAAGAAGACTAAGTTGTAATATTCTTTACACTCCTCCTAATGGTCCGAGAATATTGAAATTTACATCATTGGTGAATATGGGTCCGACACTTAGTATAAAAAGCAAAAGTACAAAAAGCAAAAGAACTTAAATTTAGATCCATGTTTGTATGGGGAGTACACTCCCTACTGGACAGATTCGACTGATTTCGATAAATGTAATGAACATCTTTGAAAAGAAAGCTCCATGTAAAATTTCAGCTTTCTAGCTCAAAAACTGAAGGGCCTAGTTTGCATACATACACCTCAATCGACTCGTCTCGCCGTGCTGATCAAGAATATATATACTTAATGGGGTCTCCGATGTTTCCTTCTATGTGTTACAAACTTCAGGATAAACTTATAATACTATTCACTACGTGGAGAGTATAAAAAGTTTCGTAGATCAAATTTTTGGAAGTATTATATGTCCATAAAGTACAATAGTAAGGACACCCTCTTGCCATTTATCATTAAGCGCTAAAAATTCGGTCTACAGCCTAACGATGCTGATCATATCCTTGTAGGCATTTTTTAAAGATTCTTATGAATAGATTTTTTCCCAACAATACAGTTATTTACATTTAGTTACATGGTAGCCCTAAGTTCTGATACATTTAGTGGGTAAAAGAATACTATATATGTACTTCCAATGCCTGTAGTTTGGTGCTTGGTTCAAACTTCTTCAACGAACTTGGCAGACTCTCTGAATGCATGGTCTTCAAGTGTAATATTTTGAAGTTGCACAACAGTTCAAGTTCGGTATTCAGGAAATAGGACACACTAGTTACTGGCTACCAGGCCAATCTAAACTAACCAAGTCAAACCTATAATGGAGTAATAAAGAAAAAGAAAGATTTTGGACAATTTTCAATGTGGAAGAAACTAGGGGCAGTTCTTTAAATCAAGGTTAAATTAATTTCGAAGCAGGAGAACATAAATTTTTAAAATAGAGAATAAATAGATCGTGATATGTAAGTCAGTCAGTATTTTTGCATAAGACGCAACGAAATATTTTGTGACTACTCATCTTCTATATTGGAATACATGGGCCCTTGCCCTTTAACTGGTAAATAGATATGAGTATTGAATTTTAAAGTAAAATTTTCCTTTATTTACTTAACGATAAAAATTGTTTTTTTTTTTTTTTTTTTTGTTACTAGATTCTTTTTTTTCCAAATTCTTATCTGCCTCTGAATGTGCACCAGCTTTTCTTCCATAATCATTGGATTTTTTTCTGTTATTTTTGTTTAGTGCATTTCAGCGATAGTTTACTTAAGTAAAACACATGTCTTTCTTCATTCTTTATTCTTCTATCTTCTCATTCACTGCACTACACTGCACTCTTTTGTGCTCTTCTCCATTTGATGTTACATACTTACATTTTTATTACGTAAATTTATTATTTGTTATTATCACAATAACACCAACAATGAGGATGATCATCAGCCAACAACCACTACCCACTATCCATTCACAGCCCTAGACGACCCTAAACAAGTGCAGTGCCATGATTATATTGTAAAATTAGATTTCTTTTGTATAATTTTGGATTTACAGCGTTTAATTGCATTTAATATTTATTATATCTAAACAAAGACAAAGCGTAAAGCGTAACAACCAACGTTCATTCTTAACCTTGATATAAACTTGAAGAGGCGCAACAGAACAGAACAAAATCTAACAAAACAGAACAACACAACTACACAATATTGTATTTATATCGATCGAAACAATATTCAAATACAAGTTGTCGATCTCATCATTCAGAAACCCAATATTTTTTGTAAACTTCTGTAGTTGTTTGTAAACAAAAATGGAGCTCCGATAAACTATGGTGATGATGGTATCACTTAAGATCTTGTATGAATAATGAGTATACTTTAAGTATTATTTCAGTTCTAAAGAAATTTCTCGATATAAAGAATAATTAAATACAAATGTTGCTAGATAGGTAGAATTGCATATTATTGATCAAATGTGCGTCGTACAATGAGTATAAGAAAAGTATGTACGTAATCGATCCCGAGAATTCCAAATCTTTGAATTAACGTAAAACTTTTCTATGGAATATTCAGAAATAGTTCTTTTATACATATATCATAATACCAACCTTACTAGATTGCCATATTGTCGTGTCGAAGGCGAACACTGAAGTTAAGAGCTATCACAATGAATCATAAAACTTCTGTGTGAATGCAAACTGTCTATCCTATTTTATAAGTATAAATGCTGCCATTCAAATTTTTCATGAACCTGATAATTTTACTTTAAAAGAAAACACCAGGAACCAGTGATCATATGAACCACATCATCACGAAGAGAATTCATTCATTCATTTATTCATCTGTTTCTATGCAAACTTTGAGACTCTCTCAGATATGTTTCATCATCGGTGGTTTATGCGATTACTGAATGGAGCCACTTCTCTATGCAATCCTAAGGCTGAATGAAGATGACTTTTCTTATAACTTAATATTCAGATTAGATTAGTTACAAAACTGAAAATGCAGTAGAATGATTCATTTATATATATTGTACTAAGTATGAGAATTAAAATAGTAGGTACTCGTATTCCGATTGTTCCAAATTTAAAAAATCTTGTATTTATTATACATAATTGATATTTGGATTCTTTAAATAAAGAAACGAAATGCAATCAGAAAAATAATTTGTGTTGCACAATACATACATACATATATCAAAATTTAAATGATCTAGAGCAGGGTTGTCCAACATTTCTGGTTCCCTTGGCCACATAGGAAAAATCCGCTAAAATTTTTTTTTGATAAAAAAACATCCCGAACAAAGTGAACAAACAAAACACAAAAAAGATTGCTCCTTTAAACGTGGTAAGAAAAAAATAAAAAGATCTCCACTTTAATCTTGTCTGGGCCGCATTCAAGAAAACCGTGATCTAGAGTCAATCCATTATTGAAGTGAATAACTTCATATGTTCTATGTTATGGATATTATAACCTAATCCTTCCGATCGGATCTATCACATGTAGGATAATACCGGATTTAATGACAATGATGACAATAAAAATAGTGTTTTACTCACCTGCCCAAAATTTCTTTGGGTTCATATTTCGCATAGAAACCTTTCGCTGCATCTTTATCCGGCAGCAGATCATCCTCCTCATCCTTAGCCATTTGTTCTAATGGAATTTTGACTTGTTTGTGGTTCAACGATGGCAACGTAATAGGAAGATATAATGACGACGACTACGACGACGAATGCGATGTGTGCGAAAAGTGAATGAGTCCAGCTCCAAATAATGATCGATCTTATTGATGAATAAAATATGAAATATTTTTGATTACGATCCAACCGATCGTTTGATCGATAGACCGACTGTCGTCAACAAATAGAAATTGTCATCTAAAAATGTTATTCACGTGCTTCACGAGTAAAGTACTCTACACTTGCTGTGGTCTCTGTCTCTCTATCTCTCTCTCTCTCTCTCTCTCTTATATGGCATACAATCTTATTGTACACTTGAGATGATTGTATCGGATCGGATCGGTTGGGTTGGAAGAAAACTATCCTTCTTTTCTTTTGCTTTAGTTTTGAATTTTTTGCGCTCTCTGATGCAGATGCTTAATGTTTTTTTTTTTTATATTTTTGTTGTGATATTCTTGTGATTCTTCTTGTGGTTGCTATAACACTTTCTATTTTTAAGAATTTTAAATGAATTACATATTTATACCTTTCACGAAGTGTCAACCATGTTGAGGCTTTTAAACAGATAGACAGACAGGGAGATCGACCTGCGAGATCCCTTACACACAAGATACAAGTATATTGATTAATCCTCACTCACACTAAATTTATATATTATATGAACCGATCTAATCAAGTTGTGGTCTATAGAAAAAAATTTGTTGCTCAATTTATGAGTTACACATGATCACTAGAATAGTGATGTCTCAGGATGTGTGGAATCAGAATGGCATACATATAATTGTCGGACAACTGACATTGAAATTTAGTTTCTTATTTTACAATCAAATCATCAATCAACCATTAGTCTGTCAATCATATAGTAAATTACTCAAATGGTGATGTATTATAACACTTTGTTTGCTTGTTTGGCTTTTCGTGAAAGGTATAAAATTTTCGGTGAAACCGAAGTGATCTTCTTCTTTTTACTCTTTGATTTTTCTCCGCGCGTTCGTGTGTGTGTGTGTTTCTTTACTAGAATAGAATATTTCACTTATGCAGGAGTAGATGGTGGATGTGGAGGAATAGGGATCGAGGAGGTTTGTCTAACCTCTTTTAAAAAAGAAATAAAAAAAAAAATAACAAGCGAAATAATAATCAAATTAACAATTAAATAATTATAAAATTTCAGAAATCACAAAATGCGTGTGTCACACACAACAATTTTCAACTAATCTCGCGTTTTTCAGTTTCAAATTTTTTTTTTTTTGTTTTGATAGCACAGATTGAGATCGCGAACGCGACGAATCTCCGTTGAGTTGGTCTGTCGCTCGGTCGCTCAACCGCTCGTTTGCTCTTTTACTTGTCCGCGTCCGGCTATTACACAACCGATTGTATTGAATTGAAATTGAGTTGAATTGAATCATTGAAGAATGATGATGATGAGAAGAAGAACTGCAAATGAGTGGCAGCGGCGTCGGTGGCAATGATACTCATTCAATCACTCACTCACTCAATGCGGCTGGGCTGACTAAAGGCGAAGCGAAGCGAAATGAAGTGATGTCAAGTCAAGTCCAGGTTAAGTTTAGTATCAATGGTGGATCTTAATTGTTATCTCACTAACAATGAACATAAACATATTATAAATTATTTTTATTGAGAATTTGTTGTAATTTGCTTGCATTCACTTTTATAATTGTTAAGTTTTCCGTCTTTTTGTCTGCCTGTTTGTCTGTCCCTCAATCTCTCCTTGTGGTGCTTGTCTCCATTTGTCTGTTCATTGATTCATTCATATATTGTACATTCGTTCCATCGTTCGTTCTTTCGTTTTTGTTCTTTCACTTGATTTCGCTATAATGTTGATCGTGCTCTTCTATAAAAATTTGCAAAAAAAAAAAAAAAATTCTTGTCTTGTATTGTATTGTCTGTTGTCTTCTATCTGTTTGTCATATTTCTTCTTTTTCTGTTTTTACAGACTGCTCTCTTTTTCTCATTTTCTTTTTTGATTTCGATTTCTTTGGTTTCTTTTAAATGTAGATTTTTGGTGGTTTTGTGTGATATTTTGCAAATTCTTTGCATGATGATGGATTGATGGATGGATGCCATGCACCAGTTTCCTTCCTTTCTTCCTTCCTTCGTCGCTTTCTTAAGCAACATAAATAATCATCATCATCACCATCATATCAATACCAATGCCTTCTTCCCTTATTTTCGCATAAATACAAACGGAGCAGCAGCAGCGGTGGCAGATGAAGCGGCACCATTAATTTCTATGTAGAGAAAAGGAGAATGAACGAAAGAATGAAATAGAAACAGCAACAGTTCGTTGGTTCTCTGTTGTTGTTGTTGCTCCTCTGGTGGGGTACAAACATTTGGGTGATTGTGTGTTGGTTATGTCGTGTGTTGCGTTGTGTTGTGTTCTGTTGTATCCACCACATCTACCACCTCTTATACGCGACTTCTTCTAATGGTTTTCCTTTGGTTTGTTGATATTTCTATTATGTGTTTCAATTTCAATGTCAACTAAGGTTAAAACTAACAAATAACTACACAGTACAACAACTCGGCGTTTAATACATTTGCATAATTTTCTATTTTATATACACACACTATTGATATAAATGCACCGCACCACACTTTTAATGTTTTCTTTTAAAACAATTTGTGTGTTTAGTTAAAATATTTAAACAAAATCATTTAATGACACTTCCAACTCACTTCACTTCACTTCACTAACTGACTGACTGCCACTCATCAATAGAAGAATAGCATTGACAATTATTTTTGTATTTCACTTCTTGTATTATATATCTTGATGTCATTTGGTTTTTGGTGTTTGATCGGTTATGTTTACGAAAATATTATAACCAATTCATCATCATTGCGCCGCAACACACAAATCAAGTAGTATAACTATTATGTACGTTTATGTTTGCATGCATATAATGAAATTAAATGGAATGGAATAGAATAGAGAGTAGTAAAAAAAAAAACTTATAGACATTAAACAAGAGACAAGACAAACTTTCACATTGAGCGCGTTAAGATTTCTTATATTTTATATTCTTCTTCCTCTTCTACAAGCACAAATAAATAAAAATAAAATACGCGTCGTGTTTTTGTATGCCTTCGTCTTTGCCTTCCACTTCTATTTCTGTGTTTCTGGTTCTACTTCTGCTTCTTCTGTTTCGACTTGTATATTTCCCAGTCTACTGCTGATAACAACATAGAAAAACTGCTTTCTTTGCATTTAATGAGCGAGTTCACCAATCAGCTGTTAGCAGTGAGGCGATGTTGACAAAATATATAAAATGAAGGTATGCTTTTATTAAGAAATCGAGTATGGCAAGGCTGTGTGTTAAGAAAAAATAATAAACAAGGGTATGCTTTTTTCAAGGAATTGAATATGGCAAAGTTTTAAGAACAGCGAATGAAAATATCAAGTGTTCCCACAAACCTCACCAAACCACAGAAAATGCAACATGTTCATTTACCTATTATCTATCATTCATCTTTGTACGCCAACAACAAACACAATAAATAGCTGTTGAGACATAATAAACATAGTTTTTAATATCTCAAATTGTAGAAGGAATAATAATGTCAAAGGTAGGGTAAGAGGTCCTATCTCATAATTAAAACGGCCCACCTACGACCCAAAGCATACTCTACTTACAATCATTAGTCAGTTGAAGGAGTCCAGACTTCAATCCGAGTGAAGTGAATCTGAAGTCATTCGTTCAATTGGGCTACCACCACGAGACAGACTGCAGCACGAATAAAATATTTTCAGAAACTGATAGATATTATGCAAACCTGAAAATACTGATTTGCAACAATACGTGCTTCATTGAATAAATAAGTATGTATTGAGATACACCTGATATTTATTTATTTTTTTTTTTTATTTTGATATAATGAGCAAAAATAAACCACCGACTTAACGGCTATAAAAAATTGGTGTGACAATGGCTTGAGATTGACAGATGGCTTAAAGCCTAAAAAAAAGAAAATTTTTACAGGAAAATGTTTGCATAGTTCAGAAACGGAGCCTACGTCCTGTTTTACGTCCGTGCACCCAAAGGCTGATATTTACGTATTTTCTTTTTCTGCCCTTTTTTATATATTTTCGCTGAAGTGACTTTGTTGATATCGATAAGATATCGAATTCGATCTTTCCTATGGAAGAAAGATCTTTTGCGTTAAAATGGCATTGATAATTTGATATTTGGCATAACATGAAATAATAAAATTGAAATCCTAACAGAAAACAAGAAATGATCGATCTCTTGGTGAATGTTGAATGTTCGTTCATTGTTGCCAATAAGTTCGGTTGGTTCTCTTCTCTTTAGTTTTGTTATGTTAAGGTAGTCTATGCACGGCGAACATATGTAATATAGTAATATATTTATACTTGCAGCCCTGACTTTGCACGCCCGCATTTAAAAAACAAAAATAACTCAATGAGCGGCAATTTAAGAATACAATAAAATCATTTATTTCGAATATTTGAAAAAGATTTATATATTATACAATAATAAATTAAATAAGCAAACCAGAAATCATATTCTTACCATTTTTTACCTTTGTTGCTGTTGTCTAGTATAAATATAAATCTCATTACAATGGCTTCTGGTGCTATTCTTTGCTACGTGGAATGAATTTTATGGTAGTAGAAATAAAAGTAGAATTTAGAATTAAAAGTGCAACAGAATAAAGAGTTTCACATAAATCACCCAGAATCTGTAGCAGTGACGATGAGTGCCACACTACGTTATCGTGGCGAAAAGCGTAACAATCTAATTGAATTGGCCAAAAATTTGGATGCCTTTAAAAAGGTACCCGGCAAATATACAGAAACAACGGAAATCGGTGGCACACGTAAGCGACAGTAGAGTGACTTGTTATTTAATAAATATTGTTCGTTTGTCTGTTCGTTTTAGTTTCATTGCTGAGTCGCCTTTTGATTGTGTATCTGATTTATGCTGAAGTTCGATATTATTTGAATGATGCCGATATTGTCTATCAATTTGAACCAAGCATCGATATAGATGAGCAAGTAGAAATGCATGTTGATATAACAGTGGCAATGCCATGTGCATCGCTATCAGGCCTTGATTTAATGGATGAGACGCAACAAGATGTCTTTGCTTATGGCACTTTACAGAGACAAGACACCTTCTGGGAAATGGCTCCGGATGAACGTGCCCAATTCGAGTTAATACAAATGTCGAATCGTTATTTGCGTGAACAATATCATTCGATTGCTGATATACTTTTTAAGAATTTAGTTCAACATAATGAAAAACTTTACAATAGTCATCCAGGTGAAGGTGATGGAATTGGTGGCATTAGCATTGATGCTTTAATGGGCTTCGTCAACAAAAAAGAGCGTCAATTGAATGAAGGGCAATATGATGCTTGCCGTTTACATGGGACATTGGGTATAAATAAAGTGGCTGGCGTATTACATTTAGTTGGTGGTGCACAACCGGTCGTTGGCCTCTTCAAAGATCAATGGATGATTGCTTTAAAACGTATGCCGGCCAATTTTACTCATCGCATTAATCGCCTGAGTTTTGGTCATTATTCGAAGCGCATTGTGCAACCGCTAGAAGGCGATGAAACCATTCTAATGGATGAGGCGACAACAGTACAATATTTTTTAAAAGTTGTACCAACTGAGATACATAATACGTTCTCAACTATTAATACCTATCAGTATGCAGTATCTGAGAATGTACGCAAGTTGGGTAAGATGCTAATCTATTAAAGTATGTAGTATGTATCATCATCTTTCCTTTCCTTTCACTCAATGCCATTCCAGATTCAGAACGTAATTCATATGGTTCGCCTGGTATTTACTTTAAATATGATTGGTCTGCCTTGAAGATTGTCGTACGCAATGATCGTGATAACTTACCGACATTCCTGATTAGATTGTGCTCGGTTATAGCTGGGATAATTGTCATCTCTGGAATTTTAAATGCACTACTCTTGACCATACATCGTCGTGCTTTGCGAACAATTGCACCTGAGGCGCATTATAAACTCCTACAGAACACAATGGACATAAGTAGTCATGCCAACCGTCGTCACTCGACAATTAGCAACATGCCAACGACATCGCATTTAGTAATGAATTCAGTACCATTTACTACTACTACTGCTGCTGCCGCATCCACAATGAGAGCCAATGATCTTATAAGCACAGCAAATTTAATGACCACTTTAAATTTAAATGAGGACATAAGAACCCCATTGCCATTAAACATCCATGATGGAAAGACATGACACTATACCAACAGAAACGAACCAATAAAACCCCTAAAGAAAGAAAGATCTGAAATACTTGAAACTCACTTCTGATCTGTTCTTTTCTGTTCTAAGCAATAATTATGATGTATGTATATTTTTTATATTAATAAATATATGTGAGACTATTTAAAGTTTAAACAGAATTCTTTTTTCTTTTTTTTTTGCTCACTTAACCTTTTAATTATAATCTACTCTGCTAATCTAAAGAATTAAATTGTTATACGTAACTTATTCTTAATGATAAACGTGATATATTTATATATATATATGTATACTTTACATACATCAATAATTTAATTGTACATTTATCGATAATTTAACATAAAAACATTTTTTTTTTGATTAATTAAGTCTTCTTTTCTTCAGTTCAAAGGGATGTTATCTCTTCAGTCTTTTCATGGGCCTATTTGTAGCCAAAGTCTTTGCTATTATATTTGGGTAATCTAATAATCTGTCATACCTACATATATACCTGCAGATTCGCCGCTGGAATGATTGGTCCTTGACCGACTGTTGTTGTCGGGTAACCTCCGGGATGTAGACCCGACCACTCGAGAGAAATAATTCTCTGACATTATACCTACTGGTGAGTCTATTTATTTCGTCGCCTACAAATGGGATGAATAGATTACGGTGAAGCTTTTTATTACGGACGTAACAGGAGGCTCCCACAATTGTGCATAGGGTTTTGTTTCGCAATATTTGTATCTTCTTTATGTGGCATGCCGATGCTGTGCCCCATACTTGGATGCCATAACTCCATGCGGGTTTTATGATTTGTTTATTTATAAGGACTTTGTAGTTTACTGAAAGTTTACTTTTCATATTTAGCATTTAATGGAGCTTTTCTTATATTCGCAGCACCTTTGGTGTGGATTTTTCGTTGTGGTGCGCCCAAGTTAGTTTGGAGTCCAAATGTACTCCCAGGTAGCAGTGCATGTTTGATTTTGGTATGGGTCTGTTGTAGAACATAACGTCTAGGCAATATCCCATCCGAAGTGTACATTTGCACATTTCTCCTGGTTGATGTCGATATTCTATCTCTTTGACCAATCTTCTATGAGATTTAAATATTCCTGGATGTGACTGGTTGCTTCATTGGGACAGCCGGAAGTAGCTACGAATGCAGTATCATCAGCAAAAGTGGCCAACAATAAGTTCCTTTGGACTGGTAGAGGCATGTCTGATGTGTAAATGTGGTATAATATCGGCCCTAGTACGTTGCCCTGCAGGACGATTAATGTTTCATCCTTTACTGCTACCACATAAGTTCTGTTCTGCAGGAAACATTTTAATAGTAAGTATTGCGGGGCTGGAATAAGTGGTGTTCTGGACACCTATTTCTGCGAGCAATCTGCAAAGAGATTCTCCGACTTTCCAGGCGCAAATCTGTTTTGTTTGATATTGACTGATACGTAGCATTGCATTATATATTTTCACCAGGAATAGGATACCTTTCATGGGGAGGGCTTTTAATACTCTTCCACCGACTTTATCAAAGATCGGCGCTTTCTTCATTTTTGTTTTCTTGATTTGCTCAATAACTTCAGCTGGAGTAACGGCTTTTATCGGAAAGTCCATTTGTAGTGCGGCATTTTCATATTTCTTACGTCACTGGGCTCCAGAAGAATGAATGGTGTAAACAGATGGTTTACAAATACCTCCGGCTTTTCCCTTTCTGTTCTACACGGCTCCCCTCTATTATCTTTAATGGGAATGTTTGCTATTGGTTGTCTTTTAATTCCCTTCGTAAGGTTGTAGTGAGGGTCTTTGTAGAATGCTCACTTTTGAGCAGCTTACTTAGCTTCTTGCTTTCTCTATTGTAGATTCGAATGATGACTGGAGTCTTAACAGGACTCTACGCAATTGGGTTGATGGCCCAAGGGATGCGTGTTCTATACCAAGATTTCTGTCAAAGCTGTGAAGATGAAGAAGAATCAGAGAGTATTCTCCACTGTGACTGCCCTGCTCTTCTTAGCAGACGTACCCGTATTCTCGTGAAACCGTTCTTTGATGAATTTGGCAGTTTGGCAAAGGTGCCACTGGTTCTGTTTGTGGAATCTTCCACCCCCCCCCCCCCTTCTCTCTCTCTCTCTCTCTGCATCATCCTTCCACAATCAGGGATCACAATGGGTCACAAGGCTTCTGGTTGAACTCGCATGTATTCGCGAGCGGCTAGTGTAACCTTACCTATTCTTAAAGGTATAATTTCTTGGCCATTTATCACTTCTAATCGGAAACATTGCAAAATTCTCGTAGAAATGAAACATCTGTTGAACGAATGCACAAAACTGAACTACACTAGATCCCAGCTGTTTGGGCATATTCTATTCTCCTCCTTCCTCAAAATTCAATCCATAGATAATATTCATAAAATATCCTCCTTCCTTAAATATTGTAACCAATCCAATTTAATTTAACATTTTTTTTTTTTTTTTTTTTGTAATAGACGAGTCGATTATATATTTTAATATTATTATGTATAACATAGATTTATAAATAAATAGTATCCCGAATGGTGTTCCAGCAGCTGGTGGCCAAGAATGACTCCCGGACTAGAATCCGGCCGTAAGGTGTACATCACATTGGCACATTTCTTTTTGTTAATAGCAATGTTCCATTGTCCAGATTTCATAATTACGCAGGTATTGTTGCAGGGTGTCCGTCCGTAAATGCACCTGTTTCTGGAAAGGACTGCTATGTCATCTGCAAACGTGGCAATGAAAAAATCATGAGGATCATCTACCGGTAATTCTGAGCCATTGGGCATAGCGTACGTGAAATTGATAGCAACAGACTCGAAATAATTATAAGAATAATAATAATATTTATTAAAATTAATTATAATACAATTACAAATAAGAGCAAGTATAATTAATAAATATAAGTATAACTTAGAGCACTAGATGATAGGGCCTTCGGCTCTTCTAAAAAAAATGGTTATATTAAATCTATGAGGTTGTTATTTATTTTTAGGAATCAGAATATTTTATCTACTGTAGTAAGGAATGATGAGGGCTTGGAACTAGGAAAAATGTCATTTCCAATACTTCAATTGCAACTGTCCAAAATATGTATTGTCGCCACATCTTCTTGGTTACATAGGCGCATTTGTTTGGGTGATGACGCTATGCCCGATTCGTAGCCGTATGAAGATGGTGCACTTTTTGTGGAACAAAAATTCATTCCATATGAATTAATAACTTTATACCTGTGTTGAAAAGCCAACCTGTCTTCATATTGACGAGATTGTAGGATGTCTATGTTTGTTTTGCACATATCCTTCTCGTTGGAAGGAATATCTATGGCCGGTATGATGTTCGAGTTAAGCCTGAACAAGCGTCTCTCCTCAGCTCTTACGTAACAGAACACATTATGCGACGTTTAAGCCGGTGTTCCACTTACGAGTCCATTCATCAAACTGATGTAGATCATGAGTGAAGAGAGAGTACAGAGTTGGAGATATGCAGCTCCCTTTGTATAGATCCAGCCTGGACAGACCGCGTCAATAAATAGACATCAAACATTTGTGGGGGAAAAGCTGATCATCTAATTTCTAAAACAAAGTATGATTGAATTTCATTACAAAGATATAAGGGATACCGTTCCATACTTGCCTGAAACTGATCTTCAATATACCATAATTAGTTGCTAAATTTATTCAAAAGACGAGTGGAGATCTCCTCAAATTATACTGAGTTATACGATAATTTACAATACACAAAAATATTTTTTTTTTTATTTATTTTATTATATCCTTGAGTAACTTAACCTTTATTATTCTACAAACATATACAGATACGATCATATGGTCAAAGATATAGAGATTGTCTAATCGATAAAAAATACTATACGTACTCGTATATCTATCCCTTGGAATACCCACAACAATATAAAATCCATTCCATTTGTTCCATAGAAATTAACTAAGACGAAAGGAAGAAATTTATACAAAAGTAGACATTCCAATTTTAACCCTCTATTCCATCCCAATGCCATTCAATATGCATTCAATTCAAATGCACCCAATATTACTTAAAAAGATTATTATTACAATTTATTTTATATACTTAATATCCATTAAATTTGTTGAATTATTTAATCATAAGGAGTTCTACCTGATAATTTCGTCGGACTTGAACGACTTTGTCCTTCTAACTTGTTAGTTAAATAGAAAACTTAATAATGTTGTTAATCAATATAACAAACGATGACTTCCCTATTTTCCATTATTTATCATTAAAAGTAGAGAATTTTCTATTATTATGACGTCCGCGACGCTTATGTCCAAAGAAACATTTTAATATCTCCAGACTTGCAGATATCGTTGAACTCACATCTTGTTGGCTGCCTAGGCTTGGATTAATCTCGACAAGATCAACGCCTTGGACACGATTGGTGTCCTGAAGTGCTTCAACAATTGTAAGACCCTCACGCAATGTTAGGCCACCATGTACTGGTGTCCCAGTACTGGGAGCAATTGTAGTATCCAAGGCATCAATATCAAAGCTTACGTGTATCTTATTATTCACGTTAAGGCCATCCAGTGTCATCTCGATAATTTTATGTATACCCAAACGATCAATGGACTTGAAATATATATGGAAAAAGATAAAACAAAATAAGTTAATATATACATATGTAAATAGACATGAATATTGTATATTTATCAGACGACGAGGTTAGTGCTACCAGTGCCAGTGCAAGTGCTCCTACATCCCCCATAATAATCATCCTAACTAATTACAACCATTAGCATATTCTACATAACAAATGGTTGGATACATTATCGTATTGTATATTGATCAAATATTGTAAAAAATCTCTGATGGGAAGCTACAGTAACATCATCATCATCATCAGAAGTTTATGGTTTAAAACCCTTCGTTTATATATTCATGTACAGGAAGAGGACTGAAAACAAATACATATTATATTGTACAATACAATAAATTGCTACCCCACCCTTAAGTCATAAGTAACAATCAGGCCATGCGAGGCCAGGCCAGTGACGTCGACGGAAGTTCATTTAAAATTTTCACAGTTGATCACGATCACTTGCGTGCCGTATCGTGTCGTGTGTCGGCTTCCCTTCCCTATTGTTGTACTCAATAGTGGCATATGACACTAAAGGAGGGTGGATGGAAAGACAAAGGTAGAGGCAAAGGCAAAGGCAAAGACCCTTGCGCACGCACGCATTCGCTTTAACTTCAACATCAACATCAACTTTAACTGAAGAAATGACGGGGTGGCACAGCAACTCTCTACTCTCTATTTAAAGACCAGAGACAGAAGACTAGGATTTTGCACTGTTATACAATATAAAGAAAACTGCCTGAAGAAAGAAAAAAAGTGTATCAACCCTTAGTAGTACACACACATACACAACCCTTGTTAGCATTTTTACAACGGCAACTTACAAAGTGCATGCGTCCATGAATTACATACTACTACTACTACTACATAGTTTTATATAAAAAATATAGAATATAAAATATTCCGGTAACTGCAACTTCCCCCTAAGGCAAGCGCATATGGACATGGATGGCAAGGAAACTTAATTTTAATATTCTCGTATGTTACCAACGGTCACCATAGGGAACAACATATACTTATACTACTTACTACATATAGTCTAGTCAATTGTATTGTATCAAAGACTATTACTATAAATTCTTTCTTGTCTTGTCCTGTCCTGTCCGTGTTTTGATAAATGAAAATAAGAATGAAAAATCCTTGTAACAAAATTTGACTAACCCTCGTTCCATCCCGTTCAGTTCAGTTAAGTTCAATGTGTTACTTACATCCATGGCATATGCGCGTATACCATATTTTTCTAATATGAATGCCTCAAAAGGGTCAATGTCCCTCAAACCAATGTAAACCAACTGATCGGCAGACAAACTGTAAATAAAGTTATAATGGACAAAAAGAATATGAATTTTTTAAATTGCAATGTTATTATACATGCTACATGCTATATGTATTTCTATTCTAATTTACACTTACATAAAATTTTATAATTATTATTGATGGGTGTACGAGTATGGTTTATTGGATACTACTATATTCATACTTACTACTGCAGATATGATACAATTTAATTTAATTACATAATTTAATTTAAAATATTCTACACAGAGTATGAGTATATTAGTTTTATAATCCCAGCAACATATAGTGATTATATGATTGTATCAGATACCTTCCTTCCCAAAAACATAATGGATCATGATTAGCTGACCTGATCAGATGTTTATCAAAGGTGACTGGATTGATTTCAAAATACAATATTTCTCTAAGCATCATGTGCATCTCACTTACACATCTCTTTTTTTTCCCGATAATTTTAGATTTTTTAGCTGTTCCTTTCGGGATTTTTTGAATTTACTTTCTTTCCTAAACCTTCCTCATGAATCACTTGGTCCATTCGTGAAAACCGTATAAAAATCCGTTGGATACTTTTTGAGTTCATCGCGTTCAGACAGACAGAAGCGACAAGGTCCCACCTTGTTATATAATATGTATAGATAGATAAAGATAGATAGATACCATACATTGAAACACTAGCAGTTTGGGGTAGAGTTTTTCTACAATATGTCTGACTAAGTGTTTATCTGACTAAGTGTTTATCTGGCTAATTAGTCTTATTATTGAGATGCTACTTATTATACTATGTCCATGGGTTGGAGATTGATTTCGTATTTCTATTTCTATATATTGATCTCATCTCAGCTGTGCAATGTGTTCTTTGGATTGGAATGATGATGTTCCTATCTTCATTTTAAAATTCAACTATTTTATATATGAATTCTTTTTGTACTCTTCACGTGTTACAAGTTCGTCATGAAGTTTGTAATACACAGAAGGACCCCATAAAGTATATACATATATTTTTCATCAGCGCGACGAAACGAATTCGTCTGTCTATCTGTCTGTATATATGTATGCGAACTAGTCCCTCAATTCTAGAAAGCTGAAATTTTGCACGAAGCTTTCTTTTTATCATACGCAATACATTTGTCGGAATCGGAAAAACCATATCCCAGAGTTAGTCAAATCAAGTCAAGAACCCTAAAAAAAAACGCTTTTGATTTAAACTAGACGTACAAAATTGATAAAAGCAGGTATGTATATATGTATTTTATGAATTTCTTATATACTTATATAAAATATCTGAATCATCGACTTTTATTGCAAAAAATTTTTTAATGTCTCTTCTTTCTAAGTTTTCATTATGCATCTTAGCACAGCAGGTTATGATCCACTTCAGCATAAAAAGCATTCAAGCGAGTAAGAATACAATGTTGCAAGGAGGTCTATGACTTTTAGAATCTCGAGACATTTTAATGGGTGAGCTTTTGGGTTTTTAAAACGTTTCAAATACAAATTACCCTTAATGCCACAAAGGTATGGATGCATTATGTACAATATTATCTTGATCTCAGAAAGACACAGCAAGACATTGATCTGATAGAGGCCTTTAATTATAATGCCCGAGTATTTATTTATTTATCTATCACCCTTAGAAACGAGCAAATATGAAAACAACATATATAATTGGGGACTGAAGATTGAAGATTGAGATACCAAGAAATATTCCATTAATGTATATACATACAACTGAATAAATATATAATATGTACATACTTAGTCCTTTCTGGTGCCTGTGGTGGGCAGTAATGAATTTCTATAACAACAAAGATATAAAATAGAATGAAAGAAAAGTTAATCCAAGAGTTACCCAATTGAGACCACAGTGACGAGGTGACTAGCTCTCTCCCTTCCCTTTCATAACGTAATCTAATCTAATCCTATCCTAGAGTATAACAAATTGTAAAGTGTGGTTTGTACAACTTTGTACTAAACCAGATTTACAGACATATTGTACTCGTATCAATTTTTGTATGTACATAGTATGTATGTATGTATGTACTTTTTTTAATAAAAAATTGTATGTTTATTGTAATTTTTGAACTTTTGATGTTAAGGTGTAAAATGAAACAATAATAAAGGGTGAAGAGGAGTGGAGAGGAGAGGAGAGGAGAGGAGAAGAGATACTGGGCAAACAATAGAACTCAGTCATCCTCCACTGCTGCCAGAAACAGAAACTGAGAACAGAAAGCAGAAAACACACGCTTAACCGCTGCTGCAACCACCAACATCAGCAGCAGCAGCAGCAATGTCTTCATGGATTCATGGGTTCATGGATTTTGCCAAGATTTAAGCTGACACTGGTTTTAGTGTTGTTTGATGTTTGTTGTTATTGTTGCCGCTGCTGATCAACTGCAAAATCATAAGAAAAAAAAAACATTTACCCATTTACTTTTATGAAACAACAAACTACCCCGCAAGATTATTCTATGTACAATACAACTTATATAAATACATATGTATTACATGTTTTCATGTACATAAATATACCAATGTGTGTGTGTGTGTGGTCGAAAGGACCTTTTTGAACTTGTTAAAATAACAAATATACACAAAATATAATAAAAAAAAAAACAAATACTATACAATGAAATCATTACATATTTCATCATTTTCATTTTACATATTGTAATTTCTCAGTTGAAAAAATCACCTTTAACATTTTACATAAGGATACAAATAAGTGGATGATATTCTTGCATTTTCGTTCCATTCCATTCCTTTCAATTCAGTTGATTATTTCAATTTTAGGTTAGGATGAATTGCTTAGACTACTTAGCTGGGGATGAAATTCTTGCTTATGCTTGTCTAAATACCCAAATTCTCTTCCATTTACAATACTATTGCATATACAAGTATTTACGTAAAAATATTCGATTCGAAAGGATGAATATTCGATTATGTTAGATTAATCAGTCTCTATAATATGCCGGCCATGTATGTAAGCAAGTACGTATGTTTATTCTTATAGTAAACAAACGGCAATCAAGTTCAGATGCAGAATCAGATTCACATGCATAAGTAAATTCTTGTTAGATAAGAAAGGAATCATCAAATAATATATGTATGTATATGTATGTAATAGGATTAAGTAAGTACGTCGCAACCACATACAGTTTCCTTAAACTTAAAATCGCATTCGGTTACATGAAGTTGTTGTGTAAGTATAGTTGGTATACTTATATATATGTGTATAGTTTTTGTGGTTTGGTGAACTCTAGTAAGGAAAATATAGTACATACATGCATATATAAGAAAATTCGGCGGATGCTACTTCTACAACCGCTGCCACTTTTCATATTCCTATTTCTATTCCTTGTGGATGGCAACACTGATATACACATGTAAGTATGTATGTTGTGTGTGGATGATAAAGTTGAGTGCTGCCATATATGCTTCAGTGTGCGTAGTCACCATATACGTAAGCCCACATACGTACATATCTATATAATAGATTACATGTGTATATCATAACAACGGCAACAACAACAACCACAATCAACCCCTTGGCACGCGGTTTAACGAAAAGTCTGGCAGCACGAACTTGGTATACTAAGAGCGAGAATGTTTGAAAATCCAGTCATTACATCCATAGTTGCCGCCGAGTGTAGTCGTTTGTTTGTTGGTCGAATTTTCGAGTTCAATAAAGAAATAAGAACGACGGAACATTATAAAATAAAATACAATAAATTGTTTATCTGTTTTTTGTGAAACGTTCAATTATTATTGCTGCGCCTCGCATATTTATATAGATTTGTAAAAAGAAAAAAACAATATAAATTATTATCAAAATATAAATGCAAAGCGTTTGCTAATTGTCGTCTTCGTCCTCATCATCGTCGTTTTTGTCTTCAATTGTAGTGTGCAAAAAAGTTATATTTTATATTAAACAAAAAACAAAAAAAAAAAGGTATTAAGAATAGTTCGTTCATTGCAAATTTGCAATCAGAATTATTAATAAAAATATATTAAATCAAGTTCAACAATCTCTCGACCGACATACAACTAACTTACAAATAAGAAAGAGTAAATGTGAAAAAAAACGAAAGAAGAAGCTAAAAGGGCGCAGCTATCGATTAATGCTACCCGAATACTGACTGCTGCACGGCAACACTGAACCACGAACCAACGAACCGAACCGACGAACGAATGAACGTGAGAGAAATGCGACAGAAAGACAGTTTGACAAGAGACAGACACAGCATACTGAAGAGTGAGAGGCAGAGAGAAATGCGATTTGTTCAGTCTATACAATGTTCATAGTCTTTGGTAAACGTGAACTAAACGCTCTTCATTCACTCTGCAAGAAATAGCATAACCAAGCCAACGAAACGAAGACGACGACGACGTGAACAAGCTAGGAAGAGTGTAAATGTAATGTCAAGACAGAACGAAATTTAAGTGAATAAGAAAAGAGCGCAGTGAAGGTTATAAACGATCGAAACGAAAAACAAATGAAGTGTATGTGTGTGTGTGTGTGTGCAAAAAATGAGAACATCAAACAAATTAATGTATAATATAAAATAAGTAAATGATGAAAAGTATTACAAAATACAAAATGTAGCAAGTAATTCAAATAACGACGACCACGGGTCACGGGTGTTTGCAATTAATATAATCTGCAATTTTTTTTTTTTAAATTTTTTTTTTTTTTTTTTTTACGTTTTTTGAAAGAGAAAAAACGTATAGGTACTTTAGTATTCATATGTATAGAAACCACCACTACGTACGTATACATACTCGGGTCGGTCGGGTATTTGCATTTTTGCCATTCATCTACATTTGCTTAGTTTTTCCGCTCTTTTTCATTTGTTTTGCATCATTTTTTTTTTTTTTATATATATTTCTTATATTAGCCAAAACGTGCAACAAACACACATACATACACACACAGACATTCACCAAGTGACAGACAAAAAATTAATTAAATAAAAAATTAAGTGTGACTTGATGATTAATGAGATGAGAAATAAAAAAAAAAAACACATTGTTGTGTAATACGAGAATATATTGAAAATTATACATAATATTTTTTTTTAATTGTTACCCACGCAGCCCCCTTCCATCATCGCAATAATCATTCATTTATATATGCATACATATACATAATAAGTGGTGTCTACTATATAATAATATATGTATATACATACATATGAAAACAGACTCTCCCTCACAAGTAGTAAGAAAAAAGCAAGCAAGTAAGAAAATCAATAAATCAATTATTGAACCCTAACAAACAACAAATAAATAAACAAACAAAAAATAAAAGAAAAGGATTTAAATACAACAAAAATAAAATTCAACAAAATACGAAAAAAAGCATCAAAAAAACAAGTTTATATTAACGACAAAACGGCGGAAGCGAACGAAACAAAGCACAGTGAATAGATAGAGAGAGATAGAGAGAGTACTAACTTTTTTTTTTTGCTCTACTAAAAATTGAAGCTGCAACATCAATCTTCAAATAATAAGAAAACACAACAGACAAGTGACAACGCCGCCAACTGCAACAACGAGAACAACAATCAGAGCAACAACAAAAACCAGAACCACAGCAACATCAAACACAAAACACCAGTCAAATTAAAAGAGTGAAGAGAGCTGAACGTATAAGAGTGTAGCCAGTCGTCGACGTCAAAGTCAAATTGTTCGTGTGTGAGTGCTTTGTTCACTTTTCGTGTCTACAAGAGAGTGAGAACAATAAAGCATCATCCACAAGAGAATATTAAGGAACTTTACAACGTTAAATAAGAAAACTAAAACTAAACAAAAAGTGAGTACACGACAAAATTTGTTTATTAGATTTTCTATAATAAATTAAGCAACAACAAACACATCAATGAAATGCAGGCCAGGCGTGTAAAAAATAATTGACAATAAATGGCAAATTGTTATTACTCGTAATAAAGACTATGTTATGCCGCCTTCCTGCGGTCTTTCCATTCTTGCTAACTTAAGCCGTTGTCGTCGGTTGATCATATTAGATGTGAAATATGATTAGTCTGACTCATGAAAGTGTTAATTTCTGTTAACGACGAACGACTCCTTTCAACTACTGTGATGCCCACTGTAAAATATTTTCTGCGTATATCATGAAAAATATAGGATTGCACAACCAACCTTATAATCTTAATTTCATGTACCACAACTTAGAGCATCAACTATGTATATTGCACAAACGAAACGAACCAAACACCCACCCACCCCCAATTATTGTGCAAATATATATATGTACATATGTATGTGGAAAATCTATAAGCCACTTTAGTTAATATAATATTTTGTCTCTTCTGTCCTCTGAGAGGGTTTTTCTTTTACCGGTAAAAAAATGTTCTCTCTGACGCACAGTGAGTGGGGGAGAGAGAGAGAGAGAGTGTGAGCAAGCAAGTCAGCCAGTGTGTAAAATTTGTGAGTTTATATAAGAGAGAGAATCAGAGTTTTTAAAATAAAAAGAAGAGTGAGAATAGTGAATTGGAAGTAGGAAATATTTTATAGTGAGATCTATCCATCGAGTGACCTTTTGACTTGCGCGTTAGATAAACCGGGGACCGCCTGGAAAGTAAATACATCAAGTATATAGAGGATGCGTGCATATTTTATTAATTTCTGATTTTCTGAGTTGGAGATACGAGATTATAAAGTCACTCACTCTGAGACATTATTGTATGACTGTTTGTCTCTTTTAATGCTGCAAACAAAAAAACAGCAGCAGAGCAGCATCCTGATGCCTAATGATGATACTGTTATCTATGTACCGGGAAATATACTCTCGGCATATTATATATACAATGTAGGTCGTCATCTACTCGTATATCATCGTATTGTATATCATTGTATTTCTTTATATATGTACATACATACATGTACGTATCTCGTATTTTACCAAGAGGGCTTAGAGGGTATGTATGTACACATATTCCTCCTTCCAAATGGTTGGTGTTGGTGGTTTAGTTAACAACCAACGTAAACCATACATACAAGTATTGTATCTCTAAATGGCAGGGCGAGCGAGCAAAAGCGAGCGTCGTTGAGATCATTCAACAAACTCCCTATAAAAATAAGGGTGAATTAACCCTTAAATGTTGCTGATGCTTCTGCTTACTGCTTCATGTATAAATTCTCTTCATCATTTGTATAACATATTTGTATGTAAACGTGCAGACTAACGGACGGGTGGATGGATGAATGGAAAGACAGAAACAATATACCAGACCAAGCGTCGTCGTCGCATCTCAGTTAGTTCAGTTTAGTTCAACTCAGTTCAGTTCAGTTAGTTACTTTTTCTTTTATTTACTTATTTATGTATGTAAAATGTTGGATTGGCAGGCGGAAAAGTTTTAACTATGGTAATCTTTCCTTTTGGGTGGATATTTCGTATATCCTCGCGATAAGAAAGATGAAGATGGTGGTGTGGTGTGATGGTCATACTTGTTAATACCAACAGATTGCGTATGTGTGTGTTTGGGTTTGGTTGGTGGTTGTGTTAATAAAACCAAAATAATTTCTGCTGCTGCTGCTGCTAATTTTCAAATTGCAGTCTGTCAGAGATAGAGTCTCACTTTTCTCTGTTGTTTTGGTTGGCTAAAGCCTTAGATATCAAAGTGGTGAGTGGGATTTGAAAAATCTAAACTAAATTAAAGCTTTTCTTTGCCGAGCCAAGGCACCGTCCTCTTACCTCCCTTCCACCCACATTTTCGTCTTGAAATAAATAAAACCGAGAAAAAATTAAAATTTTTTACCTTCGACACTCCACCACCACCATATCACATAGCAAATTTAATGAAACATCATCATCCTCATTATCATCATCATGTGATCGATCTACCATCAGAAACCTTATATAGTATACTTACTATACACGAGTAAAGTACACGCGATGAAATGATATGATCAGATCAGATCAACAACATCAAGATTTGTGAAGTTTTTTCTGTCATACATATGTTGTTAGTAGTTTCAAATAGACATATTTTAAATTTAATTTCTCCGCTTAATAAATAGAGCCATAGCTATCCATATATACAATACATACATACTTAGTAATACATCCAACCCTAGGTTAGCTGGGTTGCGAAGTAAAGTTTAGTGAGGAAAATGTAAAAGTTTTCCAAAATTTTTCTTAAATAAAAGTGTCGAGTCGCCTAAAACAGAATTGAATAAGTTAAGTACATAGATTGAATATGAATGAGAGCAAGGAGAACCAACAAAGTCAACCAACCAAAGCTATCTAACCCGCGGCCCAAGTGACAAAGATAGAGAAGAAACAGAAATTTCGTTAATTTTTTAATCGTCACTAAGCAAAAGATGACCACGGCTCAGGGAACCCAAAAGGTTGGACAACCCACCCCTAGCATAACCCATAAATAAATCCCTATAGTTCCTCCCTATAGGACACTGTGATTTTATTGAGTGATATTAGAATATGTACATATATCAGAAAAAAGAATAAGGTATAAACTAAAGTGGTCTATACTCCGTGGTCCTCTATTGCCGCCTAATCATCATTTCTATAAAGGTTGGACGGGAGCTATAAAAATCTTTAATATTAGTTAAGAACTGTAGAGCAGCGGCAGTATTTTGATGGATGGATGGATGGGTGTTGTTGTTGTCGTTGTTGTCACTATAGAATTACAACTCTAATGTGTTGAGTGTTGGATGATGGGTGGCTTATATGTTAGGTTTGTTTTAGAGTCACATCAAATGGGATCGATCGAATTGGATCAATGGGAGGATTGTTTTTCTGTAGTTGTTGTTGATGTTGTTGTTGTAGGCGTGGAAGTGGTGGTAGTGTTGTGCGACGATGATTGATGATATCGTCGAAAATGATGGTGATCGTCGATTTCTTCTTATTTTTCTTAATTTATTGTGTAATTTCTTTTGTGTGCTTCTTTCTTCTAATGATTCATTATGATTATTATGACTAAAAGTGCGTTGTAGTGCAATTGTGCAATGTTTAATTTTGAATGTATTTTAGTATTTAGTATTTTAACTTTAATTGATTATTATGATGATTATTATGATATTTATTTATTTTTTCCTTTTCTTCTTTTATTTTTAATTTTCTTTTCATATGAAATGCGTATGCGTTCTTCCGTTCTCGTTTGGTTCTTCGCCAATACAATCTACTACTACCCATTTTTACTACCAAAAATACAACTATGTACTACGCTTATACGACACGATACAATACGATACGATTGTGATCGGTCTTTAATTCAACAATCGATCATCAACCACAATACAACAAAATCGAATTATATCAATCAGTGGATTTCATGATGGCGAATGCTGGTGCCGGCACTGCTGTAGATACAACTCAAGCACAGTTAATACAGAATGCAGCTGCTGCTGCTGTTGTAGCAACAAATGCTGCTGCTGCTGCTGCAGCGACACCAGTTCAAAATGCTGCCGCTGCTGCAGCTGCTGTTCAATTACAGCAACAGCAACAAGTGCAGCAAGCCATATTGCAAGTACAACAACAACAGACCCATCAGGCTGTTGCCGCTGCTGCAGCAACAATAAGTCAACAATTGCAACAGCAAAATACCAATGGCAATGCTGGTGGCGGTGTCGCTCAGAATGGTGGTGGTGGAGGCGGTGGAGGCGGCAGCAATGGCAGTTCAGAGACGCGCACAAATTTGATTGTCAATTATTTGCCTCAGACAATGAGCGAAGATGAAATTCGTTCGTTATTCTCGAGTGTAGGTGAAACAGAATCAGTGAAATTGATTCGCGATAAATCGCAAGTCTATATTGATCCATTGAATCCACAAGCCTCATCGAAGGGTCAAAGTTTGGGTTATGGTTTTGTGAATTATGTACGAGCTCAAGATGCCGAGCAAGCGGTTAATGTATTAAATGGTCTCAGATTACAAAACAAAACCATTAAAGTGTCATTTGCTCGACCATCATCGGATGCGATTAAGGGTGCTAATCTCTATGTATCCGGACTGCCAAAAACGATGACCCAACAAGAGTTGGAAGGAATCTTTGCACCTTTCGGTGCTATTATAACATCTCGTATCCTACAAAATGCCGGCAATGATGCCCAAACAAAGGGTGTCGGCTTCATACGTTTCGACAAACGAGAGGAAGCAACTCGTGCAATAATCGCTTTGAATGGCACCACACCAGCCAATTGTACTGATCCAATTGTTGTTAAATTCTCAAATACACCCGGCAGTACCAGCAAAATAATCCAACCACAATTGCCACCATTCTTGAATCCGCAATTGGTTCGACGCATTGGTGGTGCCATGCATACGCCCGTTAATAAGGGCCTAGCTAGATTCTCTCCAATGGCTGGTGATATGTTGGATGTTATGTTGCCAAATGGTATTGGCGCTGCTGCTGCTGCAACCACATTGGCCAGTGGGCCTGGTGGTGCCTATCCAATTTTCATATACAATTTGGCACCCGAAACTGAAGAGGCTGCACTCTGGCAACTATTCGGACCATTCGGTGCTGTGCAATCGGTTAAGATCGTCAAGGATCAATCTACGAATCAATGCAAGGGCTATGGCTTCGTCTCGATGACTAACTATGATGAGGCAGCAATGGCAATCCGAGCACTCAATGGTTACACAATGGGTAATCGAGTGCTGCAGGTCAGCTTCAAAACCAACAAAACCAAGTAAATCCCCCCATCATATTTAATAACATAATAATTTTTATATCCTTACATATTATAAAACAATTTTAAAAAAATTATTCAAAACAACAAACAGAAACAGAAAAAAAACACTAAAAAATTATTCAAACAACAACAACGACATCACTAACAGCAAGCAAAATCAACAACAACAAAAATAAAAAAAATAAACAACAAACATAACAACAACAACATTCGTCATATGTTCCATGTTTGCAAGCAAATAATAAACACATTTACACTCACGCACACACACACAGCCAAAAACATAGATCCATGCATACATTTAGATACAATTTTTCTATTTAGTTTTTATGCGAATCGAATGGCTTATATTTTCCTTATTTAATTTTCTTTTCTTCTCTTCTTCAAAAATGAAGAAGAAAATTCATTGAATTGTAAAACAAAATACTTATTTATATAAAAAAAGCATCATTCGTCTGTTGTCTTCTCTTCAAGTCAAGCAGCAAGCAACGATAACGTAACGACGAGATACAGTAGCAGCAATAACTGCAGCGATTTTGATAAAGATAATTTACAACGATAACGACGATGACGACTGCAACAAACAAAATGATAATAAAGTTTTTCATGTACATACGTATGTGGGTGTGGGTGTGGGTGATGGTAAAGAGAGAAGAGAATATGCAGTAAGCGAGCGAAGAAGAGTCTCCTTCATTGAGTATGAGATGAGTGATTGCGATCGCCGCTGAAAATCTTTTCTCCCATACACTTTACTCATTCGTGTAGTTGCCACCGACGCCGCGGCTTTTTTAACTTAATTAAACACAAACTTATTTAAAGCAACACAAGTTAGATGATTAGATTAGATTTAGTAGTAGTAGAATAAGGTGAACAAACTTTGTCCTGTGTCGTGAGTGACAAACCTTCTTCCTTTTCGTTACGTTTATGCGTGTTGAATATTTCTTAATTATTTTTTTTTCTGTTAATTTTTTTGAATTTCTTAAAAAAATATTCTTTTAATCACATTCAGATTTGTGCTTGTTTTGTTTATGTTATTGTAATTAGTGAATTTTGATGGTGATGAAAGCGATTATCGATCGTTGTCGTTGACTTCTTCGTTTGTACTTTAAAGCGACCTAGAAGCGGTTAAACGCAGTGTGTCAAACCTCATCATAGTGTTAGTCAAATGTGTATGTGTGCGTCTCATGTACGATGTTTGATGAAATTTCCAAACTGTTTTGATATTTCGTCCAACGTGAATGAATGAATATTTGTCCAATTTCGTTGTGTGTGTTGGATCCAACACACGTATACAATGTTTGACACACCGGGTTTGATCGTGTCTAGGCCGATTTAGTGTCTGTAATTGTCGTCATCTCGTCGTGGTTCGTTGTCTGTCGATGCTGTATTTGTTGTGTGTTGTTTGTTTGTTGTTTGTTGATTTGTGAAATGATCTCAGACATGTTGCAAGTAGCAAAATTTTATTATTATTACATATTATTATATTAAAGTATAATAAACATTTAAGTAATATGAAAATTATACAATAATTTGCATTCGAATTGAAAAATGATGAATGCAAACAAAACGTAACAAAAAATACAACAATTTTTTTGTAGGCAAAAGAAATCAACAAAAATCAATTTAAATTATATATAAATACAAATTATTAAGAAAAACAAAAAAAAAAAAAAAAAAAAAAAACAATGGTAAATGGTAAAAACTACAACAATAAAGAAGAACGAAAGAAGGGTGGGTGAAAGAAACTAGAACTAAATGTAAATATAAAAAACAAAAAGAAAAAATATCTTCCATTAAATTTTACACAATAACAAATAAACACACAAAAAAATACACAAATTTTTGCAATATTCCATTGGGATTGAGGAGAATGAGAGATAGAGAGAAATAAATAAATATTAACTTGAGTACACTTAGAGACAAGACAAAAACACCCCCAACACCACCACCCCCTAAATGCAATATACATACTATTTAAATTTCTATACTTCTTCTCTCTATTTCCCGATGCATTTTGAGTGCATTGGCTAACACACAAAAAAACAAACAAATCACACAAATTTATAATAATAATATAAAAAAAAGGAACAGAGAGGAGTGACAAAGCGAAGCAGCAAAGCAATGCGCCTTCTCTGCACCCTAAATAAATACATAAAATTTAATCAAAGAAAAAAAATTAAGGAGGCTGCTACAGTATTATACTAAACTAAACAAAAGAAAAAAAAAAACAATAAGAACTAACAACAAAAAATGCATCAAAACTTATAAAAATTTGCATTTGTTTGTATTTGTTTGCTTTTTTATACAAGAAACATACAAAACAAGCAAACAAACGAACGAACGGCAAACATACATTTATGATGTATAGGAAGTCTTCGTGTTCGTTCGGTTGTCGGTGTCGTCGTTGTCAAGGCAACTCTCAACTCCCAACTTAAATGCGAATCTCAACTCCCAACTTAAACGCGTAGCTCAACTCCCAACTTAAATGCGAAGCTCAACTCAGTCAAAAGCAAGCAAATAACAAAGTTTGTTCAGAGTTGCGCAAAAGCAAAAAGATAAACTGTTAGTGGTCACAACGGCGACGGCGGCATTAACAAAACTAAAAACAAACAAACAATAATCAAACAGTAAATAAATTAATAGAAACAAAATTAAATGAAAATTAAGAAGAGTTTGGTGATGAAAAAGTTAGTTGAGCTGAGTTAAGCTAAGCTTAGCTTGCTTATGTTAATTGAAGTAGGAAAATGAGATAGACGATGAAGCGAATGCAGAGAAGAACGATTGAAACTATGCTATGCAAAAATTGCATCATGTTTGAAAAAAAAGGAAGATGGGTGAATGGTTATGGTTGGTTAGGAACATTCTATGCTCCCAGAATAAAAATAAATTTAGTTGTTGGTTCATGCTCCTCTTACTCTCTGTTTATGCAAACAGATAATTAGTTTCGCTATGAACACTTAGATGAGAAGAGAGAATTCAATGGGCATGACGTGGGATTTGTGGATGGTCTTTTGTCTGCTATTTTATTCGAGTATGTATTTCTTCCCTGTTGCTACAATTAGACAAATTCTCTGGTATTTAGGGGGCGACAACTCGAATAAAAAAGACTGAATTGATCAATAGCAAAAATTTCAAATCATTTTTATTAGTTGTGTGAGCACAAGACAAGACCGAATATTTATCCATTAGCTATGGTGGGGTGATCCTCTCATAACATCAAATGGAATATGAACAATTAAATAGAAGACCAACTTACTTTAATTTAGTATAGGAAGAAATGGTGAATGGTGGTGGGGAGCGAGTTAGTTGGATTGTTTATCGGATCGGGTTTTGTTCAGTCATATACTTACATAGAGAGAGTGAGTGGGGGGATTGACTGACAATTACTTGCTAGTGTGGTCAGTAGGAGGGGAGGGGTTAAAAGGAAAAAAAAAAAAAAAATTAAAATATTAATAAATAAAATTTAATAAAAATTAAATAAAGTATATATATGCGCAAATTAAAAGTTTTACTAAATAAAATAAAAAAATAACTTTGTAGTGAATTAATTATTTATAAAATAATAAATAAAATACTAAATAAATAGTTAAAGGCGTTAAACAAAAACAAACAAAACAAAAAAATTACGGAAAAAATAATAAAAAAAAAAATTAACATAAAAATTAATTTAAGAACGGCAAATAAAGCACAAATCGATGTTTTTTTTTTAATACAAAAACCGAAAAAAAAATTAAATTAAATTTAACGAAATACAGAAGAAGAGTTCAAGTTCTTTTTTTGTTTAAGTTAAAATTAAAATAAAATAAATAAAGATGCGGTCACAAAGTTAAACAAAAAAAAAAAAAAAAAATAAATAAAATAAATAAAAAAAAATATAAAAAAGGCTAACTTTGGCTATGCCGAAGTTATAATACACTTCACGCCCCTGCTGGAAGTCCGAGGGTCATAAAATTTATAAGATTGGTGGATATGGGTCAGACACTTATAGTGTCCAAATTTTAAGTCGATAATACAAATTACAAACAAGTTTTTCTTCTAAGAACATGAATTTAGAGCCAGGTTTGTATGGGGGGTCCTAGTGGTCCAATGGTCTTAAAATGTTCATGGTTGGTTGATATATGTCGGAAACTTATAGTTTCCAAATTTCAAAACGGTAATAAAAAAAAGTTTTTTAAATAAGAACTTTAGTTTTAATCCAGATTTGTATGGGATGTACCCCCCTAGTGGTCCGATTCGGCTGATTCCGACAAATGTACTGCGTATGGTAAAAAGAAAGCTTCGTGCATTTCAGCTCTCTAGCTCAAAAACTAAGGGACTAGACGGGCATGGCTAGATCAACTCATATCGTCGCGGTGATCAAGAATATATTTACTTTATGGGGTTTCCGATGTCTCCTTCTGTGTGTTACAAACTTCGTGACAAACTTATAATACTATTACTGCGTGAAGAGTATAAAAAGACAGCGAGGCGAGCATATATAAAATATATAAATATAAAAAAAAAATGTTGTAAACAATTATTAATTAATTAACTAACTTCATTAGTGTCAACACACACAAACACACACACACACTTGACCATTAATAATAATGATAAAAAAAACATCTCCATCTCCAATTATAATTTTTCTATAATTTTCACTCACCAAACAAAAAAAAAAAAAAAAAAAAAGCAATTTCACTCAACCGATGAAGTAATTTTAAATAATTATAATGTTTATCGTCTTCTGTTGTAATTAGAATTTTAATTATTTTCGTTAATTAATTAATTAGTTTAGTTCGATTTTTGTTGATTTCTCATTGTTTACTTTTTTTTCCTTTTTTATTCATTAAATTCAATTAAAAATTCGTAAAAAGAAACAAAGAAGAGGAAAATTTAAAAACTTTTTAACTTTAATTATATTTTATTTATTTAAATTTCATTTATTTATTTATTTTTTTTTTTTTTTAGTATTAATTAGAATAATTAATTAACTGGCGGCATGCAACAACAACAACATCAAGAACAAGAACAACAACACCAACAACAACAACGATGACAAATATAAATAAAAGTACGAACAAATTGAACAAAAGAAAGAATCAAGATAAGAAATCCAAGTGTAAAGCAAATTCAAAGAAAAGAAAAAGGAAATGAAAAGAAAAGAAAAGCAAAAAACAAACAAAAAACATTTCACACAATTTCTCTCATTTGAAAAAAAAAATTTAGAAATTACAGCAACAATAATTTTCTTATTTTTGTATTGTGTTTTTATGTTGTGTTGCTTTTTCTTTAATTTAATTTATTAAATGTAGAAACACACAAAAAGGAAAAGAAGAAGAAGAAGAAAGTTTATTCAAATCATACATCAATAATTTTTTTTAATTACATCCAATTGTAATTTTAATTTATTAATTTTAAGTAATTATACAAATAATTTAATTTATTTTATTATTCTCCTTTTTTTTTCAATCAAACAAAACAAAAGAAAGAAAAAAAAAGAAAAGAAAAATTATATGGAAACTAAAATCAGAAACAAAAAAAAAAAAAAACAGCGCCCTTGAAAAAGCAAAAATAAAAATTAAATTAAATTAAAAAAAAAAACACAGGAACAAACAAACAAACAATTTGAGGTTCATACACACACACACACACACTCACACATTTAATTTATTTATGTAATTTTTTTTAATTAATATATAAAATATTATACAAAATTAGCATTTAAGTAAATAATAATTTTAGTATTTTAGTTCAAAGAAAAATCAATTAATCAATGGACGAAACACACTGAGACATAAACACTGCGACACTGAGACTGGTAGGACAAAACAGAACAGAACAGGATATAACACCGGACTGGATAGTAGGACAAATCAGAATAGAATAGAACAGAAGAATTAGGACGAATTCGACCACAACCAAAACCATAAGTGACAGTTAAAGTATCAAAGGAATGTCCAAAACAAAAGTGGAATTTTGTTTAATTTAATATTTAATTATACACATACAATATTTTTGTTTTTTTTTTTTGTTTTTTTTTTTAATTACATTTTAATTCAATTAAATTTTATGTAGAATATAAGAAGAGAATTATACAAAACAAACAAACAAACAAATAATTCATGAACAATTTGAAACAAGAAAAATCTAGTCAGGCAGCAAATGTTGGAGTAGGAGAGGTACATATGTGTATGTAGGTAAATGAAGTACATCCTTTATGATGATCTATAATCTATCACAGCAAATCACCCTCCAGAAATTTTATATTAATTGGCAGTATTTCCAAAAAAAAAAAAAAAAAAAAAAACAAGTTTCATGAAATCTCTTAGAAATCCAATGAATTTGAAGTGTCATCAGATCAAATCAGTTGAGATAGAGATCGAAATGGGGGGTCGATGCAGCAGAAACAGTTACAGATAGATTATTAGGAAAAGGTCATTAAATAATTTAATATGAAATTATATATATGTATGCATATATTTTTTTATATTTAAAATAAACAAATTTTATAAATTTAATGAAAAAATAAAATTGGAAAAGTTAAAAAAAAAAAAAAAAAAAAATTATTTAATTGACAAAAAAAAAAAAAAAAGAAAAAAAAAAAAAGGAAACCAAACTATTATAAATGGGAAAATTATGCAAAAAATATAATTATAATAATTATATGGAAGAAATAGTATTTAAACAATATATTTTAGTTTTTATTTAGCAGCCACCACAAAACAATATCAATAATTTTATGAATTATTCAACAGTAATTTAAATGAATAACAAAATATTTTTATATAGTTTTTATATAGACTTCTATATAAACAATCAGTGTATCTTAATCAATAAATGAATCAATGGGGGAGAAATGAATAGAAATTGAGAATTCAATACTAAAATGAATGGATAGAATTGAATAGAATGAAATAGGATTGCATAGGATGTCTTGGAGGAGGTATTTAAGTACATGTTGGTTATTTAAATACATGTATGTATTTCTTGGTGGTGACAATAGGACAGCAGATTCATTGTCTGCCTTCTATTTGTCTATCTGTCTGTGTGTGGTTGTTAATCAAGTCGGGTGTACTGTAATGGTATATTCTAATATTTCTATACAAAATTTCATTCATACTACTACTCTTCGAACATTTAATGAAGATTCTGTGCAATAATTTATTTGTAAAGAAGACGAAGAAGAAGAAGAAAAGATTGGGAGGCATAAAGACGATTTTGATATCTCATTTCTCTTTAATT
Source organism: Amiota mariae (assembly GCA_035041805.1). Lineage (NCBI taxonomy): Eukaryota > Metazoa > Arthropoda > Insecta > Diptera > Drosophilidae > Amiota > Amiota mariae. Next base: position 287,351 of record JAWNKV010000058.1, read on the forward strand.
AACTTTAGATATTTATAGATAGATATACGTATATAAATATTTGAATTAATAAAAGATCAACCAAGCATATGACGAGTCGAGTATAGTAGGAAATATTATAACATCTATTTATGTATATGTCGACAAAAACGTTCAAAACACAAACAGACACACACATACATACATACATACAACATACCTTTCACAATTGTTTGTTTGTTGTTCTTAATAAGTATGTAGTAATAACTAAAGAAATACTAAATTAAATTAATTTTAGATCAATTGCTATTATACGAAATGAGTATCTTACATCAAATATGAAATCCATAGATCTAATCGAGTGAAGAATTAACCCATTTTTTTTTTTTTTTTTTTGTGGGTTGGTGGGGTCCTTGTACACATGTACGTGCAATCATGATCAATAAAAATAATCATTATAAATTTATAAACATATTTATATTAATAGAATTAAGAAAAGATTGATTCTGATCCGATTGGTTGGTTGATTAAATTCTGATTTGATATTGTATTAAGACTAGTTAATAATAGATTGATCGATCTATCAAATGATGATGAGTTATATGTTGTTTGTTAGTTCGTTTAATTGGTTGATGTCAATGTAATCCATATAATCTCATAATTAGATTAGATCAATCAACCGGTTCAAACCAAATCGAGGGTCTCCCAATCCATCTCACTCAGTCTCCTTCAATTTTTTCTATATATCATTTTACTTTTTTTTTATACCATATATCATAATAATATTATTAATTCTACCAGTAATTTGGGTGGGTGCTGCTGCTAATTTATAACAGATTGGTTTATGAATTTTTTTTTTTTTTTTGATTTTTTAAATGTTTCTTCAATTCAATGTTTCTTGTGTCTGAGAAATCGGATAATAATGTTGTCGATTTATAGGCGCATTAAAATAAAACAAATATCAAAATTGTACAATTTATATTTTATTTATATAATTTTAAAATTTTTCTTTTTTTTTTTTTTTAGTTTTAGTTAATTTTTTTAATTTTTATTAATCAATCAAAGACTATGGATATACCATATAGATTAGATAAGAAAATTCGCTCACGAATCTATCCGTTCTCATTTTTCACTTTTGGAATCTTGAGATTGGAATAAGTTCAGAGCGAACACAATTTCGTGAGTGAGACAACTGTCTATATGTATATTCATAGAGTTTAAATAATTTATGTTATTTTTATTTAATTTTATATAATTTTTAAAAGAAAAAAAAAAAAGAAAAAATATGAAAAAAAGACTAATTTTGGCTATGCCGAAGTTGTAATACTCTTCACGCCCCTGCCAGTGGTCCGAGGATCATAAAATTTATAAGATTGATGTATATGGGTTAGACACTTATAGTGTCAAAATTTCAAGTCGATAGTACAAAATACAAAAATGCATGTCTTCTAAGAACATGAATTTGGATCCAGGTTTGTATGGGGGGTATCCCCCTAGTTGTCCGATTCGTCTGTGTGTTACAAACTTATAATACTGCGTGAAGAGCATAACAAAAGGAAGCTAAAAGAAACTACTGTAACAAATATCTGTCAGATACTTATATACAATATAGTATACATACTATACATTTGTATTGATTTCAGTTACTCGGTTTTTTTTTTTAAATTAATTTTTTTTTTTTTTAAATATTAATGTAAACACAAATTAATTTCATTCGTAATTTACAAGAAGAAGAAAAAGGAAAAGGTAAAAATCAAATAATTTCATGTGTCTTGGTCTAACCTGTGCGACCTGACCTATGATGGATGTAACCTTTTGTTTGAAATCCCCGTTCCCCTTATGTGTTGTGATGAGGCCAAGTCCAAATTCAATTTGAATTGATAGTGAATTGATTTAATTAATTACATAATATTATTATTATTTTCTTGGATTTTATTTTATAATTTTTTTAAATTTATTTTTTTTTTTTTCAATTTTATTTTTTAAATTTTAATTTATGACGACGATGACCAACAACATGAACACAATAACTAGTAACAAATACCCTACACTTGGTTGGTTTGAATATTATTAATTTTATTTTATGTTTTAGAAAATTTATTGATTTTATTTGTATACTTCATAATTACATAATTATTATTATGATGATAACGATAATGGTGATGATTATGATTATAACTTTATTTTGCAATTATTTTTCTCTTTTAGTTTTTATTATTATTATTATTTAGAAATTTCATTTTGATGTGTGTAAAAGACAAGAAACAGAAAAAAAAATTTTATAATTTTAATCTTTTAATTTTTTAATTTAAATTTAATAATTTTCATTAATTTTGTGTTTTTATTTTGTAATTTATAATTTTAATTTTTTTTTATTTGTATTTATTTTGGAAAAACAACAACAACAACTGCAGCAACAATTTATTAAACAATAAAAAAAAAAAACAAATTTTTCCATAATAAAAAAAAAAAAAAAATAAAATAAATTTTTTAATTTTGTTTTTCTATATTTTATTTTGTTTCGTTATATTTTTTGACATTTTTTTACTTGACTTTTTGTGTTGTGTCTCTTTTGTGATTTTGTAATTTTCGTGTTTGTGTTTTTGATTTAATTTTCTTTTCTTTTGAAACATTTTTTCTCTCCTAATTTCATTTCATTTTGTTTTCATTTTTAATTTTGTTTTTATTATTTTTTTTCTTTATTTTTCCGTAGAAGAGATTTTTTATTTCTCTTCCTCAGTCGACCTTTTGTGACCTTGTATTTGTTGATTTGTTTTATTGCAATTCATTCGGAATTCGAGATCATTTCGATGAAAATTTTACATTGAATTTAGAAAAGTGAGAAGGGATAGAGAGAGAGAGATGTCGGGAGAAGAAAGATAAATGAACTCTCCATTCTCCAATTTTCAAAAGTTCAAGTGTGAAAAGGCAGTTGAACTAATCCGACCAGATCTGACTGATTGACACGACATATACAATGGATAAACCCATCATTGTCACTATTATCAAAATACCTACATAATACAAAAGTCAAGTAAATAGATGCTTCTATTGAATTTCAATAAAGAGGAAGGAAGAATGGTTGTTTTTTCTGTTCTTTCCTTTCAAAAATGAGATTTTGGTGAGTTGCTTCATCTACTTCCCTCCCACCGACTTACACTTCTAATTACTACCAAGTAATACTTTTCTTTCTTGAACTTTACGAGTATTTATTTGGCTTTTAAAGTTTTGATTCAATAATAAGTGACAAGACAACATTTCTTATTTGATCTTTAATTAGTTAAATTCTTTCCTCCATTACTATTAGAATCTTCATATTATTCGTAATGCTAGTGTGACACCATATATTCGATTCTATTGACCTTAAATTCAGGGCACAGGACTATGAGTTATTTATTTAAATTGACTGAGAATTATGGTAAATTCACTGTAGCCTATGACACAAGTTAGATCAGCGTACAGAAGAAATTTCTATATATATTTAGTGTACAATATATATATATATATATTCGTAATCATAAGAGTCTGGTTTCTGATCAGATTAGTTTATGGGTCTTCATTTCATTTTTCATTCATTCATTTGTTCGTTATTCGTATTCGTATTATTATTATAATTGTATTTTTCCTTTGCTATAGAAGTATTTCAAATTCTAGTCACAGAAAATTGTATTGATGATAAAATGATCTCAAAGTTTATCATGATATATAAAGTATATAATATCTTATACCATACAATATATCATGATTTACCTTACCACCTACACCTACTTATATTATAAATATATTATTGTATTGCATTGTAAATTGTATTACAATCATTCCATATACACACACTATAAATGATGTGGATGATGACGATGATGAACAATAAATTTTACAAATATTTAAACTTATTTATACTACTTACTTACTTATATAGAAAATATTCAAATTCTTCTTCGTTTGTTGTCTTGTTTGTGTGTTTTCATTGTAGTCCGAGAATTTCTCTACTTATACTACATATATTTTCCCCAGTTTTCTTACAACAAATTCTAGTCAAATGAACTGAAACTAAGAAATAAAATAATAAAAATTTTAACTAAATTAATCTAAAACGAATACTATAACACTGATGACTTTGAGAATTTATAATTTACAAAAACTATTAAATTAAATGAATTAAATTGTAGAAAATTCTTTATACTATACTTATATTAAATATTATATTTTGTATTTGTATTGTTTTTTTTTTTTTTTTTTAAATTTAATTTTCATTTTAATTTTTGTTCTCCCTAATGATATTTCACTTTACTTTCATTTTCATCAACTTACAACAAATCGAATTCAATTAAAGTAGAATTAATTTTTTATTTTGTTAATGATTTTTCACATTCCAATAATAACAACAAAAACAACCAGAACAAGAAAAACAATATAATTTTATTAGAATTAATTTTTTTTTTTTAAATAAAACAAAATAATTTAAATTAAATAAAAAAAAAGAAATAATGTAAAAAATCAATAAAAAACAATTAATAATTATAGATGATGATTAGATCACAGAGATCAGAGATAATGAAGATTATGGATGATGTATAAGAAGGAAAGGAGAATAGTGGAGTGGATTAGAGTAGTGAAGGGAAGGGAAGGGAAGAAGGCAAGCGAGGTTTATGTGTATGTAATTTATTCACAAAAACAAAAACAACATTATTATGATTATCATTATTATTATTATAATTATGATTATTATTGTATTTTGATTAAAAAAAATATATATATATAATTTTTCTGCAATTTAATTTTAATTAATTAATATATTTTTTTTTTATAAATTTTATTCTCTACTTTTATGATGTGAATTAAAAATAAATAAGTAATTAAAAAAAATAATTCAATAAATATACATATATGTATATACATATATATCCATATATACATAATCTTGAAACAAAAAATAAACTCATTTCCAGAAAAGCCCAACAAAACAAACAAATTCAAAAGAAATTCAAATAAATATAATTTAAAACAAATATACTATTTATAATATTAAAAAAAAACCAACAAAACACAAAAAAACAAAACAACAGCAACAACAACAATTTATTTTAATATTTATTATTATTATTATTATTGATATTTATCACACATTATTATAATGATAATTAACGCAAATTATATTATTACAAACAACAAAAAAAAAAAAAAAAAAAAACCGAAATGAAATGAAATGAAAAAACGAAAAGCAAAAAAATGGAAATTACAAAACAAAAAAAAAAAACAAAAATTATATTATAAATGTATTTAATTAAAAACATAATTATGAGTTTTCTTTCTTTCTTTCTTCAAATACCTTTATCCCAAGTCTATATTTCTTTTCTTATTGTCCATAAAAATATTCATAAAAAAATACTCGTGTATTCGCACTCGTATTCGTAATCATACAAAGTACATGTACAGTTCATTCAAGTAAAGTACTCGTACTGCACAAAGTACTCGTACTCATATTCTAACAACAACAGCAGCAGCAGCAATCTTCTTTCATGCTTACTCCTAATTACTCTTGATTTAAATACTTGTGATACTTCTATTGTATAAATAATTCAGTTATTTATTTTTTTATTTTTGTTATTTTAACTAATCAGTAAAATCAGTAAAGAATACATACTCGTATTTTAAACGAAAAGATATAGAAAATCTCTACAATTTGATTCCACAAATGTGTGAATAGATTTCAACTCCCCGTTTTTGATGTTCTTAGTTGTTCCATTAACTAGTTATCCAGTTACAATAAGTCCCTCAAACTATATTCTGGAAGAAGAGGGAGAATGGGAAACTAGCGCCGATCTCGTGCACAACTAATATAGTTCGATATGAATGGAGACTAGAATAAATAGCAATGAAATATTTTGGATCTCAATATTAAAAATTATAAATGTCAGTGCGATAATCAGGAATTCTTATATAGAAAATCTCCACAATCCCCTATACAAATCTGGTTCCAAATTCATGTTCTTTTAAGAATATCTATTTTGTTTATTGTATCAACGACTTGAAATTTTTACGCCATAAGTGTCTGACTATATCCACCAATCATGTAAATCTACTAGAAGGGGTAGCTTCCATACAAAACATGAACTTAGAACAATATTCAGAAGATATAAAAGATACATGAAGAGTGTTATAACTTCGGCATAGCCAAAGTTAATCTTTTTTTTACTGTTTTTTTTTTTTTATTATTATTATTCAGTTCCTGGGCTTCTACTGATTTCATTAATTTCCATAAACTATTTCACATAAAGTAAGAAATATTGTAATAAGTAAAACACCTAAAACTGTGGAACTTTTTTGGAAATACTTAGACTAATTAACGTCTTTTGAAAACAATGGGCCCAAGCTGATGAATGGTGGTTTAGATTACGTGTCATAGTCGTTCTGTCAAACTATTATATAAGGATAAAGATAGACTAGAATACTATTATCTGTGCACCAATATTGTATTATTAGCAAAAGACAATTGGCTCAATGGAAGGCGCTCTGCGCACTCTTCCCTAACCTATGAGTAGCAATAGAAACTTATGATAAGCCATCGTGAATTGGGCTGACAATGATTTTGTGATGCCAAATTGAAAATATGAGTTCTAACTGTAATTAAATAATTACTTTGGCTATTTTGATGAATTTTGGTTAATTTTTTTTTTTGTTTTTTTTTTTTTTTTGTGTTATGTTCCATTCCAATAATCATAAGAAATTTAAAAATCGAGATTGTTGCTGCTCAACTTGACATTAAGATTGATTGACATTTTCATTCTAATATCGTGTTTCATTGTCTGTCTCTTTATCTTTGTTTGTTTATCATATGTTCCTCAACTACTCATTCTGCTTCGCGCATAATTCTCTGTTCTGTTCTGTAATTTATCATATTGTATCTATCTATCATTCATTCGTTAAGTATCCTTCTTCGTTTTGTTCATAAGTTAGCAAACCACTATTCTTAAGTTTCAAATTTTCAAATTTTCAATTCAAACGTTACTAACTACTATATGTTATATATTCTTAATATCTATGATCTGTTCGGTTCATTTCGATTACTTTAATATATTTTCTTTCTTTTGAATTTCATTACATTTATTCGGTTACTTGTTTCACCTCTTTATCATTTCATTTGTTATTGTGTATTCTCTTAAGTTAATAAAAAAAAAAAAGAAAATCTATATTTTAATATACGTATAATGGAAAACCAAGAAGGACTCGTGCTATATGAGTCTGGTAGGCCCAGATGTCCCCTGAATGTGCCACTGTGTGTCCCGGCAAAGATCGAATAGAAATTATTTGATATTGGAATGAATCATTCAACATAGACCATGATGATTATTTGATTCAAACTATCTATCAATATCTACTTGTCAGTCCGACAGTCCCTTTAGGCTACGGTTTTTTGTTTTTTTTTTATACATTAAGACATATAATTGGTTTGATCATGGATCAAGTTTCTATTTCCATTGTCTACATTTTGCTCATTCTGAATAAATTTCAGAGCGGTTAGAGTCTGGAGTGAAATTTTTAACTTAACATCTGCATTTGCAAGACATCAAAGACCCCATATGGAAATTATTGACATCGGTTAGTTAATTGGTTGTTCCGATTGTATATATAAACACTAAAGACCGACAAATCAGACAAGATCAAACCAAATGGATAAGATTAAATCGAGTAGATTTATTCATCATGTTGATGATGAATATGTTACATATGTACATCGAGTACTGACTGTAATTGTCTTTAGTGTATAGTATTTTAGTGGGGTTTCCGAGGTCTTCAGTCTGTTAAAAAAACCTATATATTCTTGGAAACCTTGGTTGACTTTGTGAACGGAACAAGAAAAAAAAAAAAATTAGAAAAAAGAAAAACAAACTTCTTCGATTGATTTTACGATTTTGCAGTTTTCCTTTCTATTCTTTTTTTTTATTGTTTTCCAGTGAACCGTAATAAAACCGTAACAAGTAACGGAAGAACTTATAAGTTTTTGATTTTGGTTGTGTTCATTTCTGCTGAAATTTACTAAAAAAAAATATATATATAAAAAAGAAAAAAAATATTTAAAAAAAAAAAACATGCAAAAGTAAGTAAAGATTTTATTTTCTTAATTTTATATAAAAGATTTTTAAGTGCCTCACATTAATTAATCAATTAATTAATTCAATTTATTAAGTTATTATATTATATATTTATCTTTAATCAATCAAATATTAATTTTTCATATTTTTCCTTAAATATTTTCCGTATATTTTCAGATGTGTGCGAGTTTTTTATAATATTATGTGTATATTTTTTCATTTTTTTTATCAACTTAGATGTGTGTGTTGTTCTCAGGATCTCAAAATCTCAGTATCAAATCGAAAATCTCATATAAAACACAAAAAAAAAAAAAGAAATGCACAAAGAGAAAGTGTAAATTGCAAATAGCAAATAACCTTAGAATTTACATTTAATATAGATAATAGGAACAACTTCACCTTTTACTTAAACTCAAAATTTATTTCGTTTAGCCAACTTCGTTCGTCCAACGATTGTTCTTATAAAGCCCCTAAACCTTTTTTTTTTTCAATAATTTAATATTTTAACCTTGTCATTTCAAATTATAATTTTTTTTTTTAATAATAAGTATATGTATCTACTTTTTTTATTATTTTATTTTTATCTCCTTTACCTACTTTGTTTATTACAAGAAAATACTCGTAAAATGATTTCATATTCTTCTTAGAGATCACATTGGGAACACAGAGTCCCACTCACAATATCTAACATATCAAATTTAACCCCTCGTTAGAATATCTAGCCTATCTTGGACCCTTGGACACTCAGATCCATAGAGATGCGTGACAGATCTAATATAAATTCGGATGACCGAAGCTAACATACTCGCATACCTCTAGTATTCATTAGCCCAAAACACACCTATCATCACACACCCACCCTATTTTCTATACACACAATTTTATATCAAAATTTAAATACTCATAAAAAAAAAAAAAAAAAAAAAACAGGAGGGTCTGCTGTGAGCTACAAGGCAATAAGACATAAATAACTCTGGTTTAAATACATAATTTGTATGGGAACTACAACTTCTACAATAGTAATCAGAGGCAACTGTCCAACTGTATATGACAAAAACCCTGTTTTGAAATCCCAGATTGATAGCTCAAAATTGATCTGAACTGATCATTTCGATATACTTGTAGTCATAACTGGCACCGTTCTATGCATAACACAAAACTAGGTAATCTCTTGATAAAACTTACCATAGACAGAAATTATTTTAATTGGGTGGGGCATGGCTTTGAAGGCTTTCAATATTGACAATTGTACTGATTCTTCATATTATTCTAATAAATTTAAGATTTTTAGATACAATCCAATATTTAAATTTAATTGGTATAATTGGAAGGTTTGACAAAAAACTTGAAAAGGGATTCATTTGTCATGGCATCAATAGAACAAAAGGCATCAAACTAGTCTCTCAGCTAGAGAGCTGAAATTCTGCACGAAGCTTTCTTTTCATCATACGCAGTACATTTGTTGGAATCAGCCGAATCGGACCACTTGGGGGGTGCCCCCCTTATATACCTGGATCCTAATTAAAGTTCTTATTAGAAAATACAATATATTTTGTTTTTGTACTATCGACTTGACACCATAAGTGTCTGACCATATCCTCCAACAATGTATATTTCAAGACCATCGGACCACTAGGAGTGGCAAGAAGAGTATTACAACATTGGCATAGCCAAAGTTTTCTTCTTTTTCGTTTTAGCTTCGTCACCCTCTACAGACATCATCTTTCCCCAGTGGGGCTCTGTGCTTTTTTAGTTTGTTTTTTTTTTTTTTTATTTTTATGTCTAGAAAAATTAAAAAAACAAGGTTTATAGTTTCATCTGCACTCGTTATTTCTTGTTTCACGTTTCTCGTTTTCGGTGTACAATAATAATTTATCTTCTTTGATCTTTTTCTTGAAATATTCTTTTTTAATTCATTAAAAAAAAACAAAAAATTAGAGAAATATCAGTTGTATATATTATTATTACCTAATCAATTAATCAATTAATTAATTAATTAAAACAAAAAAAAAAAAACTAAAAACTTAAAAGAAAAAACTAAAGAAAAGAAAACTACAACAACAAAGTACTACTTAGTATATGCCACCCACCAATTAACTAATTAAGTTCCTTCCAGAAAGTCAATCTGGAATCTAACAATTTTATCAAATTTTTGAGTTCTTTCTCAAATTTTATGTTCCTTTTGTTGTTGGTTTTCATTTTCATTTCAATTGAAATTTAAATTTAAAGGAAGATAAATTTGTAAACAAAAAACTACAATCAATACAAGAATGACAAAAGATGATTAAATATTTTTACCAAAATGATTAATAATAATAATTTTTTAAGCTTAAATCGAAATACAATCGAAAGACTGAAACAAGTTTACCATTGATGATTAAACTTAGTAAAAATGAAACTTCTCAAAGAAAAAAAAAAAAAAAAAAAAAAAAAAAAACTAAAAACTAAATTAAACGAAACGAAACGAAAGAAAAACTAAAATTAAATCAAAAGTAAAAGTCGAAAGAAACCCTAAACTATTGTGATAAATATTAAATTACATTTTTTTTTTATATAAGAAATAAAATCTTGAAGAAAAAAAATAAATAAATTAAACCCCTACCCCTACAAAAGAAAAAAAAAAAAAAAGAAAAAAAAAATTGTGAGCGATTTGATGTAAACAAATTCATGATGATTGAATTTGGTTTTTGTTTTTTGATCTTATTATATAATAATATGTATGTATTCCGATATGATCTGATTGGATCTGGGTAAAATTGTATACATACTCGTTCTTAGTATAGTAGATTGGGTGGTGATCTTAAATATATAGATTTAGCTCTAGAAATACTAATTGAGGATGACTTACCAATTGGGTGCAAATCGTTCTAGTTGGGCATGCTGCCAGTGATCGCGCAATTCTTTCAATAAAAACGATACTGGCATGCCATGAATATTTCCCGATCCTGAGGTCATATGAAGATTAATATCAGCATGGGCATCAATCCAAATTAATGATAAATTAGGTGTATGCTGCAGATGACCAGCAACGGAACCTGTCAATAGATCAATAAATGGAACACACTTGTACTAATAATAATAGCTTCAATAGTAGTACATACTATCATTTAATCTACATATTTGTCAATCTGGCTAAAACTGGTCCATGGACTAGACTACAAGTCCAACATCTACAGTCCAATGGTTTAAAGCATTTAATAGATCGATAGCCGAGTTTAGAAGAGCAATCAAGATAATAACTAATATTGTTCTTATGTTTCAAAATGGTATTGTAACTTATCTTATCGTATGTATGTATTATATTTTATGTATGGCTAAAACCAGATGAATCCAGTTAGTTTTAATAACTTACCAAAACCAATTGCATGATCACCGCCAATGCAAAGAAACTGTTGATTACTTTTGAGCATTTCTTGAACTTTTATTATAAGCGTCTGATTGCAGGCCATAAATTCTGCATAGTTCTTAATGTGTGAGAAGTGTAAATTTTGTTGTCGTCTTAGCTCCTCGGAAATTGAATACTTTAAACTTCCATAATCTTTGATTAACAATTGACCTAAAATATCACCACCACCACCACAAATCACATCACTCTGAATTATTGTACAATATATTGGTTATTTTCACAAACAATCGATTGATCAATCGAACGAATGATCTATTGTATCTATTGTTATCAAATCATTTTAGATCTATGGATCTAATGGATCCTCACCTTCGGATGCATTTTTTAAGATGTTCAGCAATTGATGTTTATTGCGTAGTTTGTCCGGTGTCAATTCAACTCCTGCCTTCGATTGACCTTTAGAAAATGGAACACCAATAATCCCCAATTTATTACTATTTGTACATTGAACATATCCACGTTTTATTAGAGTTTGTAATTGATTATTGATCAATAACTTTGGTAATAACAACATTTTTGTATATATAGTATCTATATAATATTATGATTTGTATAAACTGAAAAAGAAAACAAAAAATTACTATCACTTTCAGCGTAAATAAACAAATGAACCTCTGGGCCCTAGGGGTGTTTTTTGACTTAACTAACAAAACTGATAGACTGATAGTGTAGACTCAACTCAACTCAACTTCACTGGTCTTGCTCATTTTTTTTGCATATATGGCCTGCGCCATAACGCCAAGTTCGTCAACAACTTCCAAGCTCAACTTTTGATAGTGATTGAATTTAGTATATACGAACATGAATACTATGATCTGTCATTGCCATGCGTAGTGATAAGCGCCATTTTTTCGATAACCTCCAGATTTTTGTCACTTACTCGCGAGTCTCAATGAAAACACGAAAAAACAAACATTCACTTCAGTTCCAACGAAAGTTAAATACCTTTCCCACACAACTCAATGGGATATGTTGAAGTAAAAATATTGTTGGAAGTTCAATTATTGAATGGTATCAGTCAAAATTTGAACACATTTCCAATTTTAGGGTCATATGTGTCAATAACAATGCATAATCGAATGCAATTTATGAAAAGTCTGAGATATCTTTCAAACTTCTACAATCTTCCCGACAAACTTAATATACTTTTTTTTAGAAGAAACCAATGCAATTTTGATATTTCTAGGCCGTTTTATTGTAGTATACCAAGTATATATATGTATGAACACTTTGTGGGGTCTAACTTATCTTTTCTTCTCGCATTTGACCTAATTTCAGTATTGTACATAATAATTTTGCACCCAAATTTGTTGTTGACGGCAGAGTCCGAGGTTTCAGTCATCTCAATATAATCATATTGATATTGGTATTAATCAAGAAATTTGGAAATGTTCACTTCACTCTTGGTAAATTGGAAGCTAATATACTATTTTTGATATACTCGTATGTATGTACTTGTATCCAAATAATATAATCGTTTATAAGAAAAACCTGCCTAGGTCCAGTTACAATGACCTGCCCCAATATTTATATTAATAGGTCAGAATAAATTGGAACTCATTGCCCATGACCAAGGATCTGAGTATCTTATACAGGCTCATTTACCTTATTTTTACATTGACATAATAGACATCCGTTGATACAAGGACATTTTACATTGCCTGCCTACTTTTTAGAGAGTCGTCTAGACTCTTTTTCTAGTCATAGTACTTTCCATTTTCTCTTTATTGCACACAAATTTATTGATACTCGTACACCTTCCCATATTCTTACTTATGAATGCTTATTTATATTTTCAGTCCCCTCTCTATATTAACAACAACATCAGCAACACAACAACATGCATCCCAACAACAACTACCAATACTTTGCCGGCAATGATAAGTACTAAGGGTCTTTGCTGACTGGATCAAACGGCCCAAATATAAACAAGACACATTAACAAAGCTTAACAGAAATAGGTGAATCATATGCGGGAAAAGGAACAAAGTCATCATCATTAACGTCATAGCCCTCGGTAGAAATTCAATCCGAATTAAAGAAAAGGAGCAGTTTTATTAATCATCATAAATTGAATATGGAATATATATAATTAATACTCAACTCATAATAATGTGACAACAGCCTAAACTAAGGAAGGAGCGAAATTACCATCATGACGTATTACTATATGGCACAAACACTTGATTTTAATCTTTAGTCACGCGTGTTTGTACGATGCAACAGTATTATTAAACCAATCCCAAGGGCCAACATCGGATTTCTTATAGCGATAACAGATAAGGGTCGTCGAAACTAGAAATCTCCAATATATTTCCGCAACAACTACTCGATTATAATAATAATAATAAAAGATGAGAAAACAGTACCAAGCTTATAAGTGGAGCAGACACCAGCGAAACCCTTTTATTACTCTACGTATTTTCGGTAGTATATTTTGGATTATCATCCATCATATCAGCATAGGCCAACATGCCAGCACCATATTTTTGAAAAGTTGATGAAATTCTTCGGCTTCACTTCAAGCGAGACATCATCGCAACGATTCTTACTTTAAAAATGACCCTCTCCGACTATTCTAAAGAAGGAACTCTTGCTCTTGCAACAAATACCAACTGCCAACTGCATTAAAATGATCTTCCAGCTACAATATTTTATTGAATTAGTGGCCTATAGAAAATATTAATTATAATTTAGTTTCTTCACATATCTGCATATTTGTATATAAAAGCACACATTTAATCCAAAAAATTTGTAATACTTCATTTATCATCATTTAAGTTTTCTATATTATTATAATACTAGTCCATATAAATAATATACATTGTTTAATAAATGATACAATATAATGAAACCTATTAATAAAATTGAAGAAAATTATTTTAAAATTTTTGTAAGTCCCTCAGTAACACCTCTTGAACCTCCTTACTAAAGGACGCAAAATATATATTATATATTTTAGTATGAATGTGTCACAGCCGATCAAACTGTGATCTGGAAAATATTAGTTATATCTGGACAACATACATGGACAACATTGTTGTTTCTTATCTACAATAATGAAAATGTTGAGATGAGATTGACATTTTTTATATGGTTGCTCTTCTTTTTGTTTTGCCTATATTGATACATGTTGACTGTCCCGCACCAGCACTTCTTGAAAGCTGCTCTCATTTCCTTTGGAAACCTTTCTGTTGGTTTCAAAGGCACATAATGTCCAATAGAAAGAGGTAATTATTCCCAACCCTTCCCAGCACCCATTGTTATCAGAAACCAATAAACCAAGAAAAATAATGCATACTAAGTACTTTTTGTAAATACAAATTTCATATATTGAAAATTTATGTTGATTTCACAATTTGATTAATACAAGTAAGTATATAAAATAGAATATATAGTAAAATATTTAACAGATGTAAATTTAGAAATTCATATATCTTAATATTTTTTGCAGTCATGGTACTCATTTGAATTCTATTTAGCGGCCACATACAAGGCAAATTTGCCAGATGATTAAACACTTAGAATTTGAGAACTTGAAAAAATTTAATACAAATATGTAACTGGAGTCGAGGACTTTCTCCGAAAATTGCATACCATAGTAGATTTAAATTAAGATTTTACGTTTATACTGGAACAGAAATATCAAAGACGCATTAGTCATACTTATATGAAAAAAATATTGGATATATGTTGTATATATAAACTTATATATATAGACATTAGACCGACCTGTATTTATGGTGATAGCTTCAAGATTTTCTTGTAATCTTTTAACATATCCCGGCATATTTTACAAATATCTCCCAGTTGCGAGAACATTGATTCGCCTTTGGTGCAATATTCTTCATTAATGAATTCCGTTTCTTCAAATAAAACTAATCCATCTTTTATAAAATGGTCTAGAAAATCATACATTATTTGGATGTGAAAATGGGATTTCTCCTGTGTCAATTGGACATTATAGAAGGGTCCATTGGATACTTCTTGCTCCTGTGTGGTAAAGAAGAAGAGTGTGCAATTATTTTAGTTATACATCTGTTCGGTCTGCTATAAACAGGAAAATACCAATTGACATCGCCTGAAATTCCACTCCCAAATTGGTTTCCGGTCATTCGGGTCCTGGTATACGAACTCTATCATTTTTGAAATTATTACCAGATATAATTGGTTTGGGATCAGTCCGGGATCATATATTTCATTAGTAAAGCTTTCAGTATCATGGTCAATAGGCAGGTCAGGTTCTCCATAGTATAATATGGGCTCACTGTATGCCTTTTGAATATTCTTTCGCAAAGAAATGCCAGTACAGTCTTCACTGCTTTCATTAGAGCTTGTCTGTAGAAAGTAATTTCAAATTATGGCAAGTATTTAATATAATCATGTGATTAATATTGATACAAAAGATCATGAAAGTGACAAGACTTAATGCTGAAAATGGAAGATAGGTAATACATAACACAAGTAAGTATAACTTACACTTAATGAATGCAGCAAAGCTAAATCATGCATCCCATTTTCTTTTAAAGTTGTATTTCCATCATCATCATTCGAAAGAATTTGCGATGCGTCCTCATCGTCATTGTTATCCTCCTCCTCCCTTACCATTTCCATCCCTTTCCGGTAAAAATCTAAAGAATCATTGACCTCAAGTTCCTTGACACGATCAGCATAGCGTAATGTATTAAGAGTATGTTCGCATGAGCTCAAACCTGGCGATACCATGGCAATCATACAAGTTTTGCTCTTCTCCCCAATGAATGAGTCTCGTAGAACTTGGGTCAATTTGGATACGCTGAATGGTAGATGAGATGATTGTCTGCCCAACGCACGTATGCACTCTTTGAGAGCCAATAGAGACTGATTGATATCAGCACCATCCATTTGGGTCTGAATATTGGCCATGGATAAATCGGCGCCACATTCATTGCCCGCTAAGTCAATGAAAGAAAACTTTCCGAAAATTCGCGATTTCCGAGAGCCCTTACGATGCAATACAATTTGAAACACAGCATGCGATCGAGACGAATTGACATTAGCCCATGTTTTCTCGGATATACGAGCAGCATTTCCATATTCTATTATCTTCATCATTTCTTCAACACTGTTAACAAGCTTTTCCGTAAGTCCTACGATCTGCACTGGTTGTTTACCATCTTGAAGTACACGAAGCTTTGATTTCTTAGATAGTAAATCAAAAACCTGTAAATAATTTTATTTAATCATATATTGTAGGTTAGAGGTAAGAGGATGGTTCTTATTCCATAAATGGCTGCTTACTTCTTCTTTGTAAATCTCATAGAAACTAGCGCTTACGGTTAGCTTTTGCGAACCATATGTCTGGTTATTTAAAAGTTCAAAGATATCTTTAGCTGCCATAGCATAAATGCCCGTTTTGTAATCATGTGTCTTGCCGTTGAATTCTCCACCCATTGTGTGAGTCTTGCCAGACCCAGTCTGGCCGTAGGCGAAACACGTAGCGATGCCACCATCAAATATAGTTTTCACTAATGGTTTTACGGCATATCTGATTTTAGTAAAACAATATTATAATTAAAAATTGGAGCAAACTTAGGCATAAAATTGTAATGTCCCCAACCAAAAACTTTTGAAAACTATTTTCTAAATAGAGGTCAAGATCAGTACAAACGATGTACGGAGTTATTGGCATCGTCGATTTAATGAGTTGAGGTCTAATATTAAACGTAAATCATAGCTTTAGGAATGTACATGCTTGACGGATTGGAATTTGAGTGGTCTTTTTTCGGAGATCACTCTGAAATGCAATCGTTTGTTTCTGGTAAAATACAACTTTTGCACCCAAGTTTACGGGACAGCAACGGGCTGTTGTTACCATATTTTGTACCATTTTGAAAGTCTGTTTGTTTGTCCGTTGTAAGAGATGAATATAAGAAGGAGTGGTTTGAGGATAATTGTTCGTTATGGGAACGTTTGAGGGAAACAAGTGGTCCCAGCAGCAAGGTAATTAAGGGTTTGGTTCAGAATTCGAAGCTCACTCCTTGAAAATTACAGGCCTCCTGAATCAGAGAACCGCTGTCACTCTCTATTTAATCCCTCAATGAGGTTAAAAATTACAAATTTGTATGCTACTCACCTATAAACCATGACATTGTCACTGTACTCATCAAATACATAATCGAATCGAAATTTGTGATGCTTCAAAAAATTCGTGAGATCGATTTTCTTTCGTGGCTCGTGCACAATAAGCAAGTCCTTTAGCGGCACCGATATAACATCGATATCCTTGCGTTGAAGTTCCTTTGAGCTCAAAGGGCGTTTACGTAGGCACACCGTTATTTGATTGCTTACTTCTTCAATTTGTTCCTCCATCAAGGGAACTTGAAAAGCCAAACCCATTTTATTTTGATATTCGCGAATCATTTTCGCAATTTCACAGTGGGGATTACCGGCATCTCGTTTTACACGTGCAATTTGTTCTTCCTTTAATTCTAAAAGGCGAACATGGCGTTTTTCCCTTTTTTCTTCAAGTTGTTCAACTTTTTTAACAACAGTGGAACGTCTACCAGCTCCAGCAACGGATGCTCCGCCTACTGAACTCCTTAAATTAGTTCCTTGTTGCGTTAAGTTCTTGCCGTCAGTCAAGGTGCCGACGACTCTGTAATGATTACCAGCACTAACTGCAGTGTCTCCGCCTGCTGAACTCCTTAAATTAGTTCTTTGTTGCGTTAAGTTCTTGCCGTTTGTCAAGGTGCCGACGACTCTGTAATGATTACCAGCACTAGCTGCAGTGTCTCCGCCTGCTGAACTCCTTAAATTAGTTCCTTGTTGCGTTAAATTCTTGCCGTTTGTCAAGGTGCCGACGACTCTGTAATGATTACCAGCACTAGCTGTAGTGTCTCCACCTGCTGAACTCCTTAAATTAGTTCCTTGTTGCGTTAAGTTCTTGCTGTCAGTCAAGGTACTGATAATAGTAGAAAATCGTCCACCAGTACTGGTTTTTTCGTTTGCTGAGTTCCTTAAGCTGGCACCATGCTTCGGTTTGTTAGAACGTCTACCAGCTGCTGTGCTTCCAACCGAGTTCCTCAAGTTCCTAATACTTTGATTCGGTGGAAAGTTTTCGCTGCCTTTTATGGCGTTGACGACACTGGAACGTCGTCCACCAGCACCGGTGTTTCCGTCTGCTTTGTTCTTTAAGTTCGCACCATGCTTTGGCAAGTTCTTGTTGTCGGGTATGGCGTTGACGACACTAAAGCGTTGTCCACCAGCCACAGAACCTGCGCCAGTATTTCCGCCTTCTGCATTTCTTAAGCTACCAATGATGTTACTTTTCATGTTACCGACACTTGTAGGTGCTGTCCCTAAACTTTTCCGTGTCGTTGTAGAATTTAAATTATTTCTGATCTTCATAATTCTGTTTTTAACTGTCAGATATTTCTATTGTTTGTTTGCTACAGGAAATGAATATGAAGCGTCAACTGTCTTTGTCGATTCAAATCACTTTGAAGCCGTTCATGGCCAACTGGAATTAAAATATTTTTTTCTTATTGGCAACTTAGGTTCTATTTACTTGATGGTATACAACAAAGGCATCAAGTACTAAATGGGGTCTAACTCTCTATATGAATACACACATATAGGGGCGTGAAAAATATGCAAGCTTCATAGACCCGAAGCTTATATTCTGTCTTGTTATTTTTCTTGTTCAATATGAAGATTTTGTTATATTATTCAATATTGGATATACGTATATCTGTCTAGTCTCCATATTAAATGTATATAGTAGGTATATCTTTCACACTAGTGTAAACCAATATTCTCACTTTGCCGTGATATTTGTACGCATAGAACGTGCGAGCATCGGGTATTACCCATAATGGCAATGATACGATTGGTCCTATGCCGATGTGATTTTTACTGCAAGTAAATGTTTGTGAATCAGAATCGGAAATATGTCACAGCTATGGTGACATAGTAGTCTAAAAATGGGTAAACAAAGAGACATCAGAAACAGATATTTAGTGATCGCACCTAGTAGAGGTTCATAATATTAAAAAATAAATTAAAAGTAGAAAACATAGTAAGTATATAAATTTGATTTGAAGTACGATCGCCTATCGGTTTTTCGCCTGTCATAGCTTCACGAACCTTGATGGTTCCACCATAGTACAATCATATAGAATTCAATCAAAATATTTCAGGTAGAGAAAGAAGGTTCCTTAAGTTATTTTACCATAGAACTCACATAGAGATAATTACATTTACATACTATACATATAAATATTAAGTTGCTTGAATCATCTGGGGAGTTTGGTCTGCCAGAGCTCCTCATACCTTAAGGCTTCCACCACCAAAGAGCTGCCGATCTGCAGATAATTAGATTATTCCAGTCAGAGCTTGAGAACCTCTTAAGACTACTTTTCTATTTCTATTTTTGTTCCTTTTATCATCTTTTTATAATTTTTTTCCCCATTTTTTTGTTTAGTTTCTTTTATTTTTTTATATTTAGTAAAATATCCAGTAATCAATCATTTGTCTTTGTTTCAACAAAAAAAAAAATAAAAATATAACCAAAAAAAAATATTAAAATATGTTTCTCTTAAATCGCAGGAAAATACAGGTTCTTCAAAATAAGGCCACCAGGCCAATCATCAATGCCCCATGGTTCGTCAGGAACTCGACGCTCCACAACGACCTCAGCATGAAATAAACTTCCACAGCAGCCGGTACAATGACAGAATTCTCTTTCACCCAAAGTCTCTCGCAGAGTCACTAACTAGGACTGTGATTCAAAGGCGCATAAAAAAGCTTCACCCAAATGATTTATCAACATCCAATTAAAAAAAAAATTTTATCACTGATTTTAAATCAATCTCTTTAATTTCTCATAGTCCTTATAATAATAATTAATAGCTTTAAGTGGTTTAATAAATAATTTAAAAAATTTTTTTTTTCTTTTTTAAATTTGTAAAAAAATAAATTTATTTTATTTTTTTAATTTTTAGACATAAATATTTTTTGTATGTTCCTTCGCTTCGCTTTGGTTTTTTTTTTTTATTGACTGATTTTATCAGTTGATGATCCTCAATATCTTGGTTTTTTTTTTGTTTGTATAAGTATAATAAAATAAATAGATTAATTAATAAGCACATTTCAGTGTGTGTAGTTGGATATTTGAACATGGCAATGTGATTTTGATTTTATTATTCTTCAATGATTTTTCTTTTCTTTTGCTTTGTGGACTGTTAAATTTGAAATTAAATATAAATTTAATTGATGAATTAAAATTGTTGGAAAATAAAATTAAAAACTTATAATTTTGCTGGTTGATAATATAAAATTAGTAGGTCACCCCCTGAGTTGAGAAGGTAAAAATGTTATTGTATCGTTGTTGTTGCTATTGCTGCTGCTGCTCCTGTTGTTGATGACTTTCTGTAATTATAATTATAATTATTTTGTTGTTGGTTGTTGTTCTTGTTCTTGTTTTAATGTTGTTCATTTTGTTGTTGGTTGTTGTTGGTTGTTGTTTTTGTTTTAATGTTGCTCATTTTGTTGTTGTTGTTCGTTCTGTTGATGTTGTTATGTCCATTAAGTGCATCCTTTTTTTCTATTTATGCTCGCTCATAGAACAAAATATAGGCAGAAGATGAGACTAAATACGATTCAATAATAGGATCGCTGACACTATGAGAGAAGAAACAGAAACAGAAATGGATAAGGAAAGTGTCATTTACATATTTATAAATAAATATCTCTACTAATTACATGTTGTCATTGAATTCGTGCCACTTGCGTGAAACTGGATGTTTACATAATGCCACATAATGACCACCAGCAGTAGAACCTAAAATTACAAATCAACCAACCAATGATATACTTAGTATGTAAAAATGAGTGATTGAATGATAGAATGATAATGACACACCCATATGATTTGAAACCGCATAAAGCGAATACTGTATACTTGAACTTCGATTAGCGGCATAAGGACCCATATTTAGTTCACGATCACCAGTCGGAAATTCGACGATATTCGACAATTTAGTCCAACGCCTTTCTGAGAAGCGTTTCAGATCTACATAGATAAACACAAAATCAAATAATTAAAATCATCATTAAAATAGAGTGAGAGAGGGAATTACTTACGTATAACTAAATAGTTTGGAAAACGCTGTATGGTAAAGCTTTTCGTACATTTTCGACGGGTTTTACATTTTGAGCATGTCGGCATCTCATCGCCATCCAGCACTTCTTCACGTATAAATAAATCCAGGCACGCCTCCAGTTTACAACGTGAACTCGACGGAAGTGATACACTTAAATCCCAGAATGGATCAAAAGTGACGCTTGTATTACCGCATGCGGTACACTTTAGTGTGCTCTTCAATTGGCCAACGAATAGATCACGAATTAAGGAATTCTCATGACGTATATACCATTCCCATGTTAAATCGGCCTTTTTATTGTCACTAGAGGGAACAGAGGTCAAATAAAATTAATCAACGAATCAATTAATCTACTACAAATATTATGATGTTACTAACCTCAAGTTTTCATCAATATTGAGTGGTCTATTTTTGACTCCTGTATTAAGCGCTGAATGAAGCGAATCCAAAAAGAAACGTAAGAACTCTTGGGCATCCTGTTGATTAAAATCGCTAAACATGCGATGTTTTGTTGAGAAAGCACGCTTCAATTCCATTGGTGTCACGCTATGCACATTAGCAGTCCACATTTGCTGTATCAGTTTAGCAAATTCTACAATTTAAGAAAAAAATACAAATAGATTAATTGATTGTGTTCCAGATTATGATACTGAGTGTATTTACCATATAATATTTGTTGATCTTCTGTCGCTGCTGAGCGTGAACCTTGATGTGCTCTTAGGAATCTGGTTAATTCAGTTGTGTGACTCAGACATTGGATGACGGAATTCATGAAGCAAGTATTACCGATGTTTCTTAGACCACATAAACCTGTATAATAGAACACATAAATTAAGTGGTACATTTTGGTCGCGAATTCTTTGACAATACCACTGATCTCTATCTGTATCTGTAATGTGTAACTATCTATCAGAGCATTGCACGAGTCAGCACTTAGTTGTGATAATAGTCTGCACTAACACTGAGCACACCGTGATACTGAGTCATACACGTTCCTAAAACGTATCATACCAAGTCATGTGAGGTTTTGTAACGAGTTAGTCATTGTATCGAATTTATGCTGTAGTGCGATTCGTTTTTTTTTTTTTTTTTTTTGTTGTTGTGTGGTATGACTCGGTAACACACTAACATGAAAATGCACTGTCGTCTGATGTCTGCGGATATGACACTGTATGGTATCGTACTATCATAAAACTATACTGTCGTCCGGTGTCGTCTGCCATGACTCGGCATGATACTATTTATTTGTATTTCTGTATCTTTTTTGCTATATGATTTCGATGTGCGTGTTGCTTACCGGAGATGAGCGTTTGTTTTGAGCGTTTGATTTAAGTTAGAGGAAATGAGACAGCAATAGTGTGTACAGTATTAACACTGCACGCACTATGAAATCGAGGCATGTTGGGTGTTTTTGCTTTGCACACTCATTGATTCAAATATATGTTGTAGTATGACTCGGTAAAACACTTTCGTGGAAATACACTGTCTCTGGCTAGAATCTTATGATACGAGTCAGCAATACATTGCCTTTGTTTACGAATTTAACCAGTTCATTGATACAGAACAGCACACGAATTAATTTCATAGTGTGCTGGTGCAGACAGCGCGACTATTGATTGTGTGCATGGGAGCACAAGAGAGGAATATTTTATTGTTCAGTGATGACTCGTGCAATGTTGTAATGGGTCTATCTATCTATAATATACAATATTATTACATATTATCACACAGAATACAAAACACAAAACATATTAACAAATTGAATAAATGAATGAATCCCAACCGGCATGGACGGCACGCGGCATTCAGTAAATTCTCATTTAAAGAACCAAAAAAAAAAAAATTAAATATTAAATTATATCTCTCCTTTTTTCGTATTTGTTTCGATTTTCAATTTACAATTTTTGATGCAATTGAAAATGAAATACAGATCAGAAAAATGACAAAAATGTGTATGTATTATTGATAGATAAAAATAACTGTAAGGTTCCGTTATTCCATATTTTTTGGTTGGAGTATCGTATTAGCTATGAAATATGAGAATTTAGTTTGTGGTTTATCGCTGTCCTAGTTGGGTTAATGCGAAAATAGGATCAAGAAAAGAAATATCTTCTGACATAAGAGAATTGATAGTAAAACAACGGAATGAAAATAAGTCTTATGGTAACATCGAGAAAATCGTTAATTGAAGTCGGACTACAATGCAGACGATTGTTTAAAACTACATTGAGACTAATTCATATGAAAGTAAAATGCGAACAAAAGGGAAATAAGTTCCATTTTGAGAAGTTGACCGAAACATAAAAATGACTGCTCCGAACACATTGCTAATATATCCGGA
The DNA here is from genome assembly GCA_035041805.1 of Amiota mariae. Lineage (NCBI taxonomy): Eukaryota > Metazoa > Arthropoda > Insecta > Diptera > Drosophilidae > Amiota > Amiota mariae. The sequence continues at coordinate 311,294 of JAWNKV010000058.1, forward strand.
AACAATGTCGATCCAAGAACCGTCAAAAGAGCTCTGAACGCAAACACCTCTTAAAAAGCCGCTGATATAAGAAAAAATCGCAGTCTTCACATTGAGTTTGCTCGGGCCCTTTATTAATAGGGGAATGGATTTCTGGTCGAAAGTTTTGTTTACCAATGAATCGAAGTTCAATATCTTCGGAAGTGATGGCCCAGCCAAAATCTGGCGACAAAAAAATTGATAAATGCAACCCAACTGTCAAGCACGTAATGATTTGGGGAGCTGTAGCAGCAGCTGGTATTTATTGAAGTTAACATGGATTGTTTCCAATATAAACGTATTTTAGAACAACATCTGAAGCCATCTATTGAATGCGTGTGTCTTGGGAATGGATGAATATTCCAACAAGACAATGATCCCAAGCATACTGCTATGATTGTAAAGGAATGGTTATTGTATTTTTGTCCGCAAAACACTCAATTGCCCCCATAAAGTCCAGACTTGAACCCAATCGAACATGTTTGGATGCTTTTAGACCGAAAAATTAGATAACAAACAAAATATGATGCTCAAAAATTAAAACAAGCATTGGCAAACGCATGGGGGCAAATAACCACAGGAGAGGTTTCTAATTTGCTTTCATCAATGTCACAACACCTGAAGGCAGTAATAGAGAACTGTGGTGAACCTACCAAAATTGAAGTTACTGCATATAAGGTTTTCTATAATCATACAAGGCTGTATGTATGTATGTAGACCTTTGTTACATTGATTTATGTTTTTTTTTTTGTTATAAACAAATGAAGTCATCTAAGTTGCATTATTTTATGAATAAATATACATAGATTTCGAAGAAAACTGCATCATTACTTTTTCCATTTAATACTTAACCCTCTAACCTTTTTTTTAGTTTTTAAATGCTTCTAAACCGACTATAATTTCATTTCTTTGGTAATTAGAGCATTCTGAACAATATTCCGAATTCAGTTTCAATTTACTTGTAAAAATATGTGCGTCAAGTGCAAAAATGATTCCACCGTCTGTAGACGGTCAAAACGATTTACGGTAAAAAAAAAATTTAAAAAAAGACAAACTTTGGCTATGTTGTAATACTCTTCACACCCCTTCTAGTAGTCCGAGAGTCTTGAAATTTAGAAAGTTGGTGGATATCGGTCAGAAACTTTTAGTGTTATATTTCAAGTCGATAGTATGGAAGACAAAAAAGTTTTTCTAATAAGAACTTTCATTTGGATACAGGTTTGTATGGGGGATACCCCCCGTAGTAGACCGAGGGTCTTGAAATTTATATGGTTGGTGGATATCGGTCAGAAATTTAAAGTGCTCATATTTCAAGTCGATAGTATGAAAACCAAAAAAGTTTTTCAAATTTGGATCCCAGTTTGGAGGGGGGGTACCACCCCTAGTGGTCCGATTCGGCTGATTCCGACAAATGTACTGCGTATGGTAAAAAGAAAGCTCCGTGTAAAATTTCAGCTTTTTAACCCAAAAACTGAGGGAATAGTTTGCATACATACAGACGGACAGACGGACATGGTTAGATCAGCTCGCCTCGTCGCGCTGATCAAGAATATATATACTTTATGGGGTCTCCGATGTCTCCTTCTGTGTGTTACAAACTTTAGGACAAACTTATAAAACTTTTCACTGCGTGAAGAGTATAATGAAAATGTAAAATTTGTATGTTAAGTATTATATAGCAAATAAGGTGTATGTAGAATTTTATCTTCGACCGTACTTTGTACTTTGATATATATATATATGAGGTTTACCATATACCGTATGTGGGTATATAAAGTAGTCTTTTGTATGCCTTATTTTTTTGCCAAAAAAGTTTTTCTTTTATCCACCTATAAATATCTATGCTCAGGTCACCACAATTCTTAAGTAATTCCCTTCACTCTCTCTCTAGCTATGCCATATGATCATACTGACCTTCACGTGCAGCATCACGTCCATTCGACAACTTATTTGTATTTTTGATTGTGCTGGAGTATTTTGATGTTGCCAGCGATGATGATTTTAATGTCGATTTTGGTTGCGTATGTGAGCCACGGATGCTGCTGCTGCCGCTATTTTCGCGTCCCCAGTAACGTTGTGTAGTTGCGGTAGGTGGAGAAATTGGTGACAAAATTGTTTGCGTAGCGCCAGCTGTATTTCGCAACTGTTGTTGTTGTTGTTCGTGCCGATAAAGTAAAAGTAATATTTTTATTTGAATAAGGGTATATACACGTAACAATACAATATTTTATTAAATGTGTGTATTATGTATGTATGTACGAGTATGTAATGCCCTATGTGAATGAAGTTTGTTTATGTTTTTTTCTTTTTTCTTTTAGTTGTGTTTAACTAATTCACAGCAGCAGTGTTTTTTTTTTTTTTTTATTTGACCAAAATAGCCAAACAAAAAAGTATTAGTACTGATAACGGATATTTTCCACAAATTAATTTCTTTAAGTGGAAATGTACGTGTATGCATGGATACATGTGTTTGCTTTTATGAATATGTGTATGTGTTTATGTTGTGCAAAAAGCTAATAGGAGAAAATCGCATTTCCGATTATGTTTCGATAAACGATAAATCAAATCATAGCTGCATTGGCCATCATCACTTCACACATCGCATAAAAAATGCGTCCTCTTCTCATTTCTTTATGTAAATCGATAAATCGATAGATTGTATTAATGTCTATGCAAAGAGCAACATAAAATGGTGCACCACCTACATTACTTCTACTGTTATAGAAGCCATTGATGCCACTGCTGCTGCTGCTGCTACATGTTGATTACGAGTATTTGGCTTCCACTTCCTCATCTCTTTTACCTGATGCAATTTTATTGCTATTTCTACTGCTATTGTATCTAATGATGCCACTATCGTTGTTATACTGCTGTTGTTGTTTGCGTTGTTGGTGTTGTTGTTTGTGTTGTTGTTTGTGTTGTTGTTGTTGTTGTAGTACCTGTGTCAATCTACTGTTCGTAGCAAAAAAATTAGAATTTGTTACAGACTTGCTGCCATTTGCAGTTGCAGTTGTAGTGATTGCTGTTACTGTTGCTATTGTCGTTGGTCTTGCATTCCTATTCAATTCCATTGCTCTTATTGTTGATTCTAAAAGCGGACGAGGTGGAGCTGGCGGCATTAACGAATGATTAATAGCAGCTATAATATTTTTACTTGTTTCCACCTTCGGCGACGATACAAAAACACCAGTGGATGTTCCTGTACGGGAATTTTGTGATGCACCTGCAGCACCAAACCCTCCACGACCACTAATATTACCATGGCTGCTGTTACCGCCACTGTTATTACGATATGTTCCACGAGTTAACGAATGACTGTATCCTGCACCAAGACGAGAGTTTATTAATACAGAATGTTGTGCCACTTGCTGTATGTTTGTAGAACTCTCACTAAGACAACCATCAGATTTTAAAATATTATCAACAGCATTTGACCCACCTACATTATTTGCAGTAGCGGCGGCTGTGGTTGGTGCTGTGGTAATGATTTTGATATTAATGGTAGTACTTGGTGCTGTGATAATGTTATTAGTACTGATGGTAGCATTATTATAAACAGCCGATGGTCTCTGGTTTTGCTGATCGTTAAGACTATTGAATTTCTCAATGCCAAGCGTATCGCTATTACCCGCAGCAGTTGTTGTTGTTCTTGTTGGTTGCCCTACGTTTAAAACTGTGACTGCACATACTTTCGCAAATTGATAACTTTGTTGCTGCTGAGGATTTGTGATGACATCTGAGATGTTTTTACTACTACCACTAACACCCTTTGAATCCACATAGAAGGTGCCATTCGTGTATTTATAGTTTTTGACTCGTTCCAAAGAATAACTGCTACCGACTCCGGCTCCACCATATGTAGCAGCTGAACTAGCTCTGCTTGTTGTTGGCATTACTATTGTAGAATTTGGACGTGCACGCTGTGTTCCTCTCTCGGTATGTAATGAAGTGCGATGCTGGAATAGTGGCGTCATCGGATTAAAGTAAATTGGTTGTTTATTACTCCATGATGGCTTCAATATTTGTGCATTGACACTGCCCACCGTGATGTCGGGTCTAACATGCTGATCACGATTGCGTTCATGTTGTGGCTGCTGCTGCTTTCGTAGTTTGTGTTGATGGTTGTTGTAATCATTGTTATTACTGCTATAAAAATGGCGGTAATTCATACAGTGATTACAAACGTTCGTTGCTATTAATATTGGTGCTGTAGTGGCGTTGTTTCTGGTAGCATAGTTAAGTCCAAAATTGTTATTATTTGTATTGTTGTAGTAAAAAAGCTGCTGAGGATGCTGCTGAGGATGCCGCTGATGCTTGTTGTGATCATAATTACTACCATGTGAATGACGATAATTCATATAATTATTGTTACTACCCATGCTGGCGTTGTTGGCACTGCTTCTGTTTCCGTTGTTGTTATTATTATTAGTGACTGTGCTCGTTGCTACCAATCTTGGTGCATTAGCTGCTGTTGTCGTGTTGTTTGTGTTTGGGTTGTTGGTGCCAATAATATTATTTGTGTTGTTGTAGTTATAATACCCGCCTGTACCCGAGCCAATGCCTAAGCCTATTGTACTTGGTATACCACCACCAGCAGTTCGGACTACACAACTCGCACTCGTAGATTTTGATGAAAAATATCGAAGAGATTTCTTCTGTAGAAATCTAGATGAGGCCGATCCTGGTTTGTTGTTGCTGCTAGGATAAAACACACGAGTGTTTTGGACATGCTGGAGACGAAGATATCCAGCACCACCTTTTGTTGATGATGATACTGCTGCTGTTGCTACTACTGGTGTTGCCTTTTTCGTCGCGTTAGTGTTCACAGTGGATGTCGTAACTGTAGTTTGTGCCAAATTATTACCGGTTGCTTGTGCTGGTACTGCGATCGTCGTTCCCGCCGTCATCTGATGAGTGCCATCGCGTGTCACCCTGCGCATAGCATTGAATGTTTCCGCAGTAACTTCACCACCACCACTACGGACGCTGAAACAGTGGTTTCCGTGCAATGATTTACTGTTCTTACTGTTATTGGTAATGTCAGCGTTGCTCACAAAGTTAATAGAATTGGGCTTTTGTTCTGACGACCTGTTTGTTGCAGCTATAGGTAATGCGGCTACTGAATATTTCCTGTTGAAATTATATTTGTTGTTAGATTCGTTATATTGCTGGTGATGGTGTTTCTTGGCTTGAATACAACCGTCAGTAACTTGAGCACGTGCCGAATTATATTTCGCCTGTAGCACCAGCAATTCCCTGTATGCCGGTGTGAGGAAACTATTTTTTTTTTGAAGACGTACCGGATTTCTACCTGCTGAAGGAGCAACTGATGATGATGTTTGGGTTGCAGTATTAGTCTTACTTGTAGGATTATTAAAACCACCTCCTGAGCTGCGTCGATAGTCAAATTTACTATTTCTTGCTGCGGATGCGGCTGCAGCTGTTCCTCCTCCTCCTCCTGTTGTCGTTGTTGTCGCTTTTTTTGGATTTGTATTAAAATGTTTAGTGCTGATTTTGGTAAGGCTTTTTACATTCGGCAACGGCGTTATTACTGACGGCTTTAGTAATTTTGATCCTGCTTCAGCTGTAGCTCCTACTTCTGCTCCTGCTAACGTTGGTTCAGCTGCTGCTGAATACTGACCAATTCCTGTATTGATCACAAAGTTATGATGCGAATGATGTCTGCTTGTTGCGGTTGTGGTCGAGGGCGTATGGTTCGTTGTACGAAAATTTGGGAAGCAGCCATCACCAATCCGTTTTTGTTGGTATGGTAGAGATACCGTTAGCACTGGTGGTGGCACCTGACTACGCTGATGCTGTTGCAGCTGCTTTTGCTTTGTTGAACTAGCAACTGTATGCATCGCATTCCTATTTTTTTTTACGTTGTACATTCTTCGAAGCAAAAACCTGGACGCACAAAGTTTACCTTCACCTTTTTTTCAACTTCTTCCTTTTATTTTTTATTTTAAATAATTTTTTTTTTTTTTTTTGTTTGCCGAATTTGTAAATTGTTAGCGGTGCACGAAATTATTCTTCTTATTGTCAACGAGTAACAAAGGAGACATTTTTCAAAAACCAATTCAATTTCTACTTCTTCTTAATTTGTAATTCACGTTTTTCGTTTACAAATAAAATGAACTGTTAATTTTTTGTTTTCAATTTAAATTTGAATTTCTTTTTAGGTTGGTTTCCTTAGTTTTTGTTTGTTTAATTTCACTAGCTGTTTTTAGGGTCAGTTGGGTCAGTTCAAGTATGTCTTTCATAGAGTGCAGTCGCATCTGCGCTTCTATGAGCTTTTCGTTAACTAAAAGTACGTTCACAAGTGCGAGTTCTGTAGCGAGTTTCGGACAACCGTTCACAGTCACCTTTTCCGCTTTTGCGAGTTCTGAGAACAGCTGTTTTTTGTTTTGGTTGTACATACAAATAGAACGCTGTGGCCAATTGGGAGAAATTAAAATGGAAATTGTGCGAAAAATACATGAATGAGAACAATTTGTACTGAGCCTTGTTTGCGTATGTGAAAATGGGAACTTTTTAGTTTTTAGTTTCTCGTTTGCAACGATACATGAAAATGACCTTATGCCAGAAATGGTTGAGAGCAACACTGTTGCTCAAACCGAATCAGCCATAGCCACTGAATGCAGAGCACAACATTCCAAAATGCTTCTTCCAACTGAATCCGAAAGCGATAACAAAATTTTTCCCTCCGCCAACAGCAAAACTCCGCAATGCTCTTAACGATCGTGATGATGATTATTCATCGACGTCTTCAGAAGTGCTTTTTGGGCATCGAACAAGCTTTCGATCGTGTCTGACTTCTATTGCTGCTAACTTAAAAGACCTCCTACCGTCCGTTCTTTCGCAGAATCTTTTTTGTGAAATAGAACTTTTTACATCAAATATATAGAGATGCAAGGTCAACGCGATCTGTTCAGGCTGGTGTTCCCCAAAGCAATTTATTTGCTTCTGTGCTATTCCCCATTTTTACGGAAGATTACCTCAACCGACCTCCAATACCACGATCTTGGCCACATATGCGGATGAATCTACGATTTTAAGTTCCGATAAATCGCCGACAGAAACCGCTTCAAATCTGGAGTCATACATGAATCGGAAAGTTCACAAAGTGAACTCAAGTAAATTACAACTGTGTTTATTCGCCCTCAAAAGAAGTGATATACCTCCGGTAATGTTTGGCAGTCTCGCGATATCGCAGTCCACAGTCGTAAAATACTTGGGGTTTCACCATGAGAAACGCTTAGCATGGAAATACTCGTATCATATCACTTGGTCTTGTTCCCATAAAATAAAACGGCTGAACTGGCAGAACGAGCAAACTTAGCTTGGAAAGTAAGCTTTTAATATATAAACAAATTGTTGTTCCTTCCTGGAAATATGATATCAAGCTATCCTCAAATCACAGGATAATACAGGTCCCTCATAACCATCACCAACCCCCCTGGTTCGTCAGGAAATCGACTCTCCATAACGACCAGTGCATCCCTAGAGTTCTCCAGGAAATATGTTTTTACAGCAGCCGTTACAATAAAAGACTTCATTCCCATCCAAAACCGCTAGTAGAATTACGAACCAAGACTGTGATTCAAAGTTGCCGACGTACGTTTTTATATCTTGTTTAAAAATTGAATTGATTATTATTAAATTGATTGATATGTGAGTGAGTGAATGAGTAAAAAGGTGAGAAACTAGACAGGAAAATGGGGTTAGTTATAAAAGAAGTAAGAATCAGTAGCAATAGCTAAAGAATCTACTCCCATCCCCTCCCTGCACCCATTGTTATCAGAAACCAATAAACCAAGAAAAATGAAGCATACTACTTTTTGTAAATATATATTTCATATATTGAAAATTTATGTTGATTTCATTTGATTTCACAATTTGATAAATACAAGTATATAAAATAGAATATATAGTAAAATATTTAACAGATTTAAATTTAGAAATTCATATATCTTAATATTTTTTGCAGTCATGGTACTCATTTGAATTCTATTTAGCGGCCACATACAAGGCAAATTTGCCAGATGATTAAACACTTAGAATTTGAGAACTTGAAAAAATTTAATACAAATATGTAACTGGAGTCGAGGACTTTCTCCGAAAATTGCATACCATAGTAGATTTAAATTAAGATTTTACGTTTATACTGGAACAGAAATATCAAAGACGCATTAGTCATACTTATATGAAAAAAATATTGGATATATGTTGTATATATAAACTTATATATATAGACATTAGACCGACCTGTATTTATGGTGATAGCTTCAAGATTTTCTTGTAATCTTTTAACATATCCCGGCATATTTTACAAATATCTCCCAGTTGCGAGAACATTGATTCGCCTTTGGTGCAATATTCTTCATTAATGAATTCCGTTTCTTCAAATAAAACTAATCCATCTTTTATAAAATGGTCTAGAAAATCATACATTATTTGGATGTGAAAATGGGATTTCTCCTGTGTCAATTGGACATTATAGAAGGGTCCATTGGATACTTCTTGCTCCTGTGTGGTAAAGAAGAAGAGTGTGCAATTATTTTAGTTATACATCTGTTCGGTCTGCTATAAACAGGAAAATACCAATTGACATCGCCTGAAATTCCACTCCCAAATTGGTTTCCGGTCATTCGGGTCCTGGTATACGAACTCTATCATTTTTGAAATTATTACCAGATATAATTGGTTTGGGATCAGTCCGGGATCATATATTTCATTAGTAAAGCTTTCAGTATCATGGTCAATAGGCAGGTCAGGTTCTCCATAGTATAATATGGGCTCACTGTATGCCTTTTGAATATTCTTTCGCAAAGAAATGCCAGTACAGTCTTCACTGCTTTCATTAGAGCTTGTCTGTAGAAAGTAATTTCAAATTATGGCAAGTATTTAATATAATCATGTGATTAATATTGATACAAAAGATCATGAAAGTGACAAGACTTAATGCTGAAAATGGAAGATAGGTAATACATAACACAAGTAAGTATAACTTACACTTAATGAATGCAGCAAAGCTAAATCATGCATCCCATTTTCTTTTAAAGTTGTATTTCCATCATCATCATTCGAAAGAATTTGCGATGCGTCCTCATCGTCATTGTTATCCTCCTCCTCCCTTACCATTTCCATCCCTTTCCGGTAAAAATCTAAAGAATCATTGACCTCAAGTTCCTTGACACGATCAGCATAGCGTAATGTATTAAGAGTATGTTCGCATGAGCTCAAACCTGGCGATACCATGGCAATCATACAAGTTTTGCTCTTCTCCCCAATGAATGAGTCTCGTAGAACTTGGGTCAATTTGGATACGCTGAATGGTAGATGAGATGATTGTCTGCCCAACGCACGTATGCACTCTTTGAGAGCCAATAGAGACTGATTGATATCAGCACCATCCATTTGGGTCTGAATATTGGCCATGGATAAATCGGCGCCACATTCATTGCCCGCTAAGTCAATGAAAGAAAACTTTCCGAAAATTCGCGATTTCCGAGAGCCCTTACGATGCAATACAATTTGAAACACAGCATGCGATCGAGACGAATTGACATTAGCCCATGTTTTCTCGGATATACGAGCAGCATTTCCATATTCTATTATCTTCATCATTTCTTCAACACTGTTAACAAGCTTTTCCGTAAGTCCTACGATCTGCACTGGTTGTTTACCATCTTGAAGTACACGAAGCTTTGATTTCTTAGATAGTAAATCAAAAACCTGTAAATAATTTTATTTAATCATATATTGTAGGTTAGAGGTAAGAGGATGGTTCTTATTCCATAAATGGCTGCTTACTTTTTCTTTGTAAATCTCATAGAAACTAGCGCTTACGGTTAGCTTTTGCGAACCATATGTCTGGTTATTTAAAAGTTCAAAGATATCTTTAGCTGCCATAGCATAAATGCCCGTTTTGTAATCATGTGTCTTGCCGTTGAATTCTCCACCCATTGTGTGAGTCTTGCCAGACCCAGTCTGGCCGTAGGCGAAACACGTAGCGATGCCACCATCAAATATAGTTTTCACTAATGGTTTTACGGCATATCTGATTTTAGTAAAACAATATTATAATTAAAAATTGGAGCAAACTTAGGCATAAAATTGTAATGTCCCCAACCAAAAACTTTTGAAAACTATTTTCTAAATAGAGGTCAAGATCAGTACAAACGATGTACGGAGTTATTGGCATCGTCGATTTAATGAGTTGAGGTCTAATATTAAACGTAAATCATAGCTTTAGGAATGTACATGCTTGACGGATTGGAATTTGAGTGGTCTTTTTTCGGAGATCACTCTGAAATGCAATCGTTTGTTTCTGGTAAAATACAACTTTTGCACCCAAGTTTACGGGACAGCAACGGGCTGTTGTTACCATATTTTGTACCATTTTGAAAGTCTGTTTGTTTGTCCGTTGTAAGAGATGAATATAAGAAGGAGTGGTTTGAGGATAATTGTTCGTTATGGGAACGTTTGAGGGAAACAAGTGGTCCCAGCAGCAAGGTAATTAAGGGTTTGGTTCAGAATTCGAAGCTCACTCCTTGAAAATTACAGGCCTCCTGGATCAGAGAACCGCTGTTACTCTCTATTTAATCCCTCAATGAGGTTAAAAATTACAAATTTGTATGCTACTCACCTATAAACCATGACATTGTCACTGTACTCATCAAATACATAATCGAATCGAAATTTGTGATGCTTCAAAAAATTCGTGAGATCGATTTTCTTTCGTGGCTCGTGCACAATAAGCAAGTCCTTTAGCGGCACCGATATGACATCGATATCCTTGCGTTGAAGTTCCTTTGAGCTCAAAGGGCGTTTACGTAGGCACACCGTTATTTGATTGCTTACTTCTTCAATTTGTCCCTCCATCAAGGGAACTTGAAAAGCCAAACCCATTTTATTTTGATATTCGCGAATCATTTTTGCAATTTCACAGTGGGGATTACCGGCATCTCGTTTTACACGTGCAATTTGTTCTTCCTTTAATTCTAAAAGGCGAACATGGCGTTTTTCCCTTTTTTCTTTAAGTTGTTCAACTTTTTTAACAACAGTGGAACGTCTACCAGCTCCAGCAACGGATGCTCCGCCTACTGAACTCCTTAAATTAGTTCTTTGTTGCGTTAAGTTCTTGCCGTTTGTCAAGGTGCCGACGACTCTGTAATGATTACCAGCACTAACTGCAGTGTCTCCGCCTGCTGAACTCCTTAAATTAGTTCTTTGTTGCGTTAAGTTCTTGCTGTCAGTCAAGGTGCCGACGACTCTGTAATGATTACCAGCACTAGCTGCAGTGTCTCCGCCTGCTGAACTCCTTAAATTAGTTCCTTGTTGCGTTAAATTCTTGCCGTTTGTCAAGGTGCCGACGACTCTGTAATGATTACCAGCACTAGCTGCAGTGTCTCCACCTGCTGAACTCCTTAAATTAGTTCCTTGTTGCGTTAAGTTCTTGCTGTCAGTCAAGGTACTGATAATAGTATAAAATCGCCCACCAGTACTGGTTTTTTCGTTTGCTGAGTTCCTTAAGCTGGCACTATGCTTCGGTTTGTTAGAACGTCTACCAGCTGCTGTGCTTCCAACCGAGTTCCTCAAGTTCCTAATACTTTGATTCGGTGGAAAGTTTTCGCTGCCTTTTATGGCGTTGACGACACTGGAACGTCGTCCACCAGCACCGGTGTTTCCGTCTGCTTTGTTCTTTAAGTTCGCACCATGCTTTGGCAAGTTCTTGTTGTCGGGTATGGCGTTGACGACACTAAAGCGTTGTCCACCAGCCACAGAACCTGCGCCAGTATTTCCGCCTTCTGCATTTCTTAAGCTACCAATGATGTTACTTTTCATGTTACCGACACTTGAAGATGCTGTCCCTAAACTTTTCCGTGTCGTTGTAGAATTTAAATTATTTCTGATCTTCATAATTCTGTTTTTAACTGTCAGATATTTCTATTGTTTGTTTGCTACAGGAAATGAATATGAAGCGTCAACTGTCTTTGTCGATTCAAATCACTTTGAAGCCGTTCATGGCCAACTGGAATTAAAATATTTTTTTCTTATTGGCAACTTAGGTTCTATTTACTTGATGGTATCCAACAAAGGCATCAAGTACTAAATGGGGTCTAACTCTCTATATGAATACAAACATATAGGGGCGTGAAAAATATGCAAGCTTCATGGACCCGAAGCTTATATTCTGTCTTGTTATTTTTCTTGTTCAATATGAAGATTTTGTTATATTATTCAATATTGGATATACGTATATCTGTCTAGTCTCCATATTAAATGTATATAGTAGGTATATCTTTCACACTAGTGTAAACCAATATTCTCACTTTGCCGTGATATTTGTACGCATAGAACGTGCGAGCATCGGGTATTACCCATAATGATGCTCATCATGGCAATGATACAATTGGTCCTTTTTGTTCGTCCATGTCTATGCCGATGTGATTTTTACTGCAAGTAAATGTTTGTGAATCAGAATCGGAAATATGCCACCGCTATGGTGACATAGTATTCTACAAATGGGTAAACAAAGAGACATCAGAAACAGATATTTAGTGATCGCACCTTATCATATAATATTAAAAAACAAATCAAAAGATGGTATAAAGGGCTTAGGGCTTATAAACATAGTAAATATGTATATAACTTTTATTTGAAGCACAATCACCTATTTTGGCCTGCCATAGTTTCACGAACCTTGATGGTTCCACCATAAAACTCACCAACAGATAATCCTATGGTAATTAATAAGATTTTTTCATTTAGTGCTTGACAGTTTCTTAAGACAACGTCTCATCTTGAGGTTTCCAGGATAAAGAATTCGATCAACTGAATACGTTGAAGTGTCATCCTAAATACTCGGAAGTAATAAACTGTATACTTTGGTATTTCTTTTAGATCCTTTTATTTTTCATTGTTTTTTTTTTTTTTTTTGTTTAGTTTCTTTTATTTATTTATTTAACGTTAGTAAAATATCCAACAATCAATAATTTGCCTTCGTTCAACAAAAAAACAAAAAAAAAAAAACAAATATTAAGCAAAAAAAAGTTGTAATAAATAGAAAATATTTAATTTTTGAATGATTTTATTTTTCATTTTTTCTTTTAATTTTTATACATAAATAATTTTTACTTGTTCTTTTGCTTCTTCATCAATTGATGATCGTCAATATCTTGATGTGTTTCTGTTTTGTATTATGTATATAATAAAATAAATAAATTAATTAATTAATTGAAGAATTAGATAACAATATATATATATATAAATATATATATATATATATATATAAATAAACAAAAAAAAATATACATAAAATTTAAGATTATAACAAATTGAAAATAAATTAATAAAATAATATTATCATCATATAATAATCATCTTCTCTTTGTTTATTTCATTTCATTCTTTTTTTTTACATATAAACATTTTACATAAATTTATGATACACTGTCTCTGTGTGTGTGTGTGTGTGTGTGTATGTGTGTACATGTTTCAATTAGTGTTTTTATTTTGTATATTTAAGAGCGATAAGAATATAATAAATATTTCTTTATTTTTCATTTTAGGATCCAAAAATAGTTTTATTTTTTTGTTTAATTTTATTTTTGTATGATTTTTACAGATTTATTTATTAAATTCACATTATTTTTCTCTATATTTCTTTCTTTTTTTTTTTCACCATTCAATCAAATTTAATTATTTATGAATTTATAAAAAAAAAAAAAAAAACAGTTGCATTTGAGTGAGTGTGTGTGTGTGTGTGTGTAGTTGGATATTTGACAATGGCAATGTGACTTTGCTTTTATTATTCTTAGTTGATTGGTTGATAGTTTTTTGTTAAATTGGTTATAAGTTGTTGCGACTAGTTGCATTCATCACATAGACTCCAGAGCCACCCAACTACACACACACTCATATACACATCCATACACACATATATATAAACAGTATGTAAATGTGCTCAATACACATGCACACATCAAAAGCTTATACAAATCTCTCTGTCGTCTGCGTCTTAAAATTTATTTATAATTTATATTAATTTTTTTTTTATATATATTATATTGTAACTTTGTTTTTGCTAAAAAATTTGGACTACTTGTGATCAATAAGAGCAAACACACACAAACAAAAAACACGACAAACGGACGAAAAGAAATTAAGAAATTGATTTGCATATAAAAATAAATTAAATTAAATATTGTTTTTCTTTTTTTTGTATTATTGAATAGTTTTGTAAATAAAAAAAAAAAACGAATATGCAATAAATAAATAAAATGAATTATGCATTGTAAATATATTATTTTGTAATTATTGCTATTAAATAAATAGATATTTTTGTTATTCTTTTGTTTTGTTTCTACTCTTTTTTCTTTTTATATAAGTACACAAATTATTTTAGTATTTCTATTTCTTTTTTAATTTGGAAAAAGAAACAAGTAAATTGTTTGCTCCTCCTTCTCCTCAATTTCCATTCCTCAATTACTTTCTTTTGTCTTTTATTTTCATTTATATTATTTTATATGTACTTATGTTTTGGATTTTAATTATTTTATTTTAAAATTTTACTAAATAAGCTTCTTTTTGTTTAGTTTTAGTTTAGTATGTTGTTTTGGGGTCTTTTTACTCTGCCTGAGATACACTCTTCTATCTGATCTGCTCTGGTGTTTGTCTTTCTTTCTTTATTATTATAATTTATTTTTTTTTTCATCCTTCACTCTTTAAGAGTTCCATCATTTTCTAGAGGTGATTTTCTTAATTATTTATATTTTAGTTTAGTAAAAAATACACATTTTTCCTATTCATTTTCTCACATCAATTTGCATTTGCATTTACATTTTGCATTGTTTTTTTTTTATATATATATATATATATTTTTTTTTGTTTTTTTTTTTTTATTTATGGCATTGCTAAATTTTTTTTTTTTTCTTTCGTCGGTTGTATATAAATATATAATTTTTTTTTTCTATATCTTCTTTCACATCTCTTCTCTCACCATTTCTGTGTATTGAATAAAACATCCGAAATTTTCTTTGTTTTATACATCGAGAAATTATGAACTTTTAATTGATTTTTGTTTTTTCACAAAAATTTGACGTGTAAAATGAAAAGAAACAATTCAGTCAGCATAACAGAAAAAATGTCAAATGCTAAAATAAGTTTGAAAAAAAAAAAAAATAAAAGAGGAAGGAGTAGTTGGTGCAAATAGATAAAGAGAATCTTCAAAAGCTCAAGAGAAATATTGTGAAAATTTGGCATAGTAAAGACAATTAAATAAATTTAATTGAAGTTTAATTTAGTTAATTTTGGTTAGTGGATAAATGAAAATACTTTTAAATGTCAATTTGGTCATTAGTTACGATGGTCGTCAGGTCAGGTTAAGTCAGGTTGAGTTGGACAGGACAGGGCATGGCATGATGACTGTTGTGGTGATATCATCATCATTAGCACAATCAATGTCACAGCTTCGTCCACATCCAATGTTATTTCTCTCTATACTTGTTATATTTGAGAGAAGAACACTTATGGATAATAAACATATATTTTCTATAGTTCTATCTAATTCTTTATCAATTATCATTTCTCCATTCTTCTTTTATTTATTATTAACCATTGCATTTTTCCATTTTGCTGACTGATTGCTTTACAACGATTTCTGTTTGCTTTTGCTTTGTGGACTGTTAAATTTGAATTTAAATTTAAAATTGTTGGAAAATACAAATTAAAACTTAGAATTTTGTTGGTTGATATTATAAAATCAGCAGAGGGTGAGAAGTGAGTTCAGAAGGTAAAAATGTAATTATATTGTTGTTGTTGTTGTTGTTGTTGCTGCTGCTGCTCCTGTTGTTGATGATGATTATTTCATTGTGTTATTTACTTTGTTGTAGATGTTTGCTGCTTTTTGTTATCTGCCTTTGTTTAAAGAGACTTTCTGTAATTATTATTTTGTTGTTGGTTGTTGTTCTTATTTTAATGTTGTTCGTTTTTTTATTGTTTCCAACAAATTAATTGTCCTATATATAATCCTCCTAGCATTGCATCCTTTTTTTCTATTTATGCTCGCTCATAGAACAAAATATAGGCACAAGAAGAAACTAAATGGGATTCAATAATAGGATCGCTGACACTATAAGAGAAGAAACAGAAACAGAAATGGATAAGGAAAGTGTCATCTATATATTTATAAATAAATATCTCTACTAATTACATGTTGTCATTGAATTCGTGCCACTTGCGTGAAACTGGATGTTTGCATAATGCGACATAATGACCACCAGCAGTAGAACCTAAAAATATAAATCAACCAATCAATGATGTAATAATAATGAGTGAATGAATGATAGAATGATAATGACGCACCCATATGATTTGATACCGCATAAAGCGAATACTGGACACTTGAACTTAGATTAGCGGCATAAGGACCCATATTTAGTTCACGATCACCAGTTGGAAACTCAACGATATTCGACAATTTACTCCAACGTGTTTCTGAGAAGCGTTTCAAATCTACATAGATAAACACAAAATCAAATAATTAAAATCATCATTAAAATAGAGTGAGAGAGGGAATTACTTACGTATAACTAGATATTTTGGAAAACGCTGTATGGTAAAGCTTTTCGTACATTTTCGACGGGTTTTACATTTTGAGCATGTCGGCATCTCATCGCCATCCAGCACTTCTTCACGTATAAACAAATCCAGGCACGCTTCCAGTTTACAACGTGAACTCGACGGAAGTGATACACTTAAATCCCAGAATGGATCAAAAGTGACGCTTGTATTACCGCATGTGGTACACTTTAGTGTGCTCTTCAATTGACCAACGAATAGATCACGAATTAAGGAATTCTCATGACGTATATACCATTCCCATGTTAAATCGGCCTTTTTGTTGTCACTAGAGGGAACAGAGGGCAAATAAAATTAATCAACAAATCAATTTATCTGCAAATATTGTGATAGTACTAACCTCAAGTTGTCATCAATATTTAGTGGTTCATTTTTGACTCCTGTATTAAGCGCTGAATGAAGCGAATCCAAAAAGAAACGTAAGAACTCTTGGGCATCTTGTTGATTAAAATCGCTATACATGCGATGCTTTGTTGAGAAGGCACGCTTCAATTCCATTGGTGTCACACTATGCACATCAGCAGTCCACATTTCCTGTATCAGTTTAGCAAACTCTACAATTTAAGAAAAAAATACAAATAGATTAATTGATTGTGTTCCAGATTATGATACTGAGTGTATTTACCATATAATATTTGTTGATCTTTTGTTGCTGCTGAGCGTGAACCTTGATGTGCTCTTAGGAATCTGGTTAATTCAGTTGTGTGACTCAGACATTGGATGACGGAGTTCATGAAGCAAGTATTGCCGATGTTTCTTAGACCACATAGACCTGTATAATATAACACATAAATTGGGTGGTACATTTCATTCGCGATTTAATTGATAATACCACAGACCTCTATCTGTCTCTATTTATCTATCTATAATATACAAAATAATACCACACAGAATACAAAACACAAAACAAAACAAATTGAATAAATAAATGAATTCCAACCGGCATGGACGGCACGCGGAATTCAGTAAATTCTCATTTAAATAACCAAAAAATATATTTAATTATCTCGATCCCTTCTTCGTATTCGTTTCAATTAACAATTTTTAATGCAATTGAAAATGAAATACAGATCGGAAAAATGACAAAAAAGTGTATGCGTTATTGGTAGATAAAAATGAAACACCCAAAATCTTTTATTAAATTTTCTTTTAGATCCACACAAGAGTTTATTTATTGAATCTCGGTTTATTAATCAATACCTAAGACCGAATAAACGAACGAACGAACGAACAAGAGATCGATTGAATTATTGTTCGACTATCGATCGATCCAAATTATTATTGTTAAATCTTATAATCGTCATATGTATGTATATGGTATATAATGTAGTTGTTTGTTTTGCCTGGCATTTGTCAAGAAAGTTTTTCTTTCATCTATTCAAACATATAACTATCTATTCACTGGTCACCTCAACCCAACCCGAACCAGCCCAGCTTTCTAGCTATGACATATTATTATACTGACGTCATACTGACCTTCATTTGCAGCATCACGTCCATTCGACAGCTTATTTGTATCATTGATTGTGCTGGAGTATTTCGATGTTGCCAGCGATGATGATGTTACTGTCGATGTTGGCAGCGTATGTGATCCACGGATGCCGCTGCTGCTGCCACTATTTTCGCGTTCCCAGTAACGTTGTGTAGCTGTGGTAGTTGGCGAAACTGGTGGTAGAATGGTTCGCGTAGCGCCAGCTGCATTTCGCACCTGATGTTGTTGTTGTTCGTATACGTATTCGTATTCGTGTTCATGTTCCGGTTCATGTCGATGAGAGAAAAGTAATATTTTTATTTGAATAAGAAAATATAACAATACGTAGATCATATTTTGCTATTTTATATTTTTAGTTAGTTAGTTTCTTTTTTTTAATTATGCACATATGCATGTGTAATAAATGTGTGAATTTTCTATGTATGCATATGTACGAGGATGAAAGTGATGTAAATGATGTTTGTGTATGTTTTTTTTTTTTTTTTTTTTTTGTGTTTAACTAATTTACAGCAGCAGTGATTTTTTATTTTATTAAAAATAGACAAAAAAGAAGCACGAGTAACTGTAACGGATCTTTTTTTTTGCACAAATTTCTATGTGTGAGTGTGTGTGTGCGTGTGTGTGTGTGTATTGTTTATATGAATATGTGTATGTGTGTATGGTCATGTTTCGATAAACGATTAATAAAATCATTGCTGCATTGGTCATCATTATCATATCACAGATCACATGTCATATCAAAATGATTTCTTATCTCATTTCTTCACATCAATCGATGAATCAGACCGATTGGATTTTTATCGTTTATCACTACTATATGATCATGGGTTGAAAAATGTTGTACATACATATATACATACTCTGAATGTTGAATGTGATTGTGATTGGTTGTATTGAGGTAAGTGAGAAAGTATAAGTGACTGTAACTGTGTTCGTGCAAAATAAGTACCAAAAAAAAATGCAAATGCAAAAACAAAAACAAAAGCAAATAAATAATATCAATAAAACCAAATAATCAAAAAATTGAAAATGCATGCAACTGCCAGCATAATGTGCCATAGTGTGTTTGATTGTGTTCGTATTATTGTTATGATTACACTAAACACGATTAGATTATGACAGAGGATATGCTGCCGCGAATTAATTTTAGTAAATAGTAATTTAAAATTATATTAGAAGAACACAAACAAAAAACTAAATTAAAATTATGTTTAAGGAATAAAACTAATAATACTGAATACTGACTGATTAACTCTCTAATTATGCTGTTATACTGAGAGAGAGGAGCTTGCTTTAACTTTGGTTTTGGTTTTGGGGTACATTTCGGTTAGTGTTAATTAGTAGCCGACGATAACGACAAATGGAGCGCTCACGTGTTTTTTAAACTTTCGTTTTTCGAATTCGAATGAACGCGTTTGGAAATTGTTTGTTGGTAATGACGAAGATTATTAGATGGGCGCACTTCTAGCAAAATACGCAAAACAAAAAGAGAATATATATACAAATAATAATAATAATAAATGGAATAAAAAGAGAGGAAAAGGAAATCAAATTGAAACTATAACAAGTAAAAAGAAGATTAACTTTGGCTATGCCGAAGTTTTAATATTCTCTTCACGCACCTTTTATGTCTTCTGATTATTGTTCTAAGTTCATGTTTTGTTTGGGAGGTACCCCTCCTCCTAGTAGTCCGAGGGTACTATAGTCGATAGTACAAAAAAGTTTTGCCAATAACAACATGAATTTGGATCTGGGTTTGTATGGGAGGTAGTAACCCTACCTCCCTAGTGATCCGATGTTGCTGATTCCAACATATGTATTGTGAATGGTGAGTGAAAAGAGCTTCAGCTCTCCAGCTCAAAAACTGAGAGACTAGTTTGCATACATACAGACAGACAGATGGACATAGCTAAATCCACTGCGTGAAGAGGACATCATATATTATATGCGCGACACCCCACCCCTAAAAACGTGATGAAAATGGTGCGCTTTAGCGACACGAAGAAGAAAAGAACGAAAGAGAGAATAAAGAACTTAAGAAGAAATAACGAAAATAGAGGCTTGACTATTTTGGATGTTGTGCTGATGATGTTGAGAATTACTTAAAAAGAGATAATAGATAGTTTGAATTGAGAATGGAGAAATAAAGTACAGAGAGACAAAGATTGAGAAATAACAGAGATTTGGAAAGAAAATTGTTTTGATTTTTTTTTTTTTTTTTTTTTGATTCAATTCAATTTGATTTTGAAATTCAATTTTTGTTTGGACGCACAACTTACACTCTCATTAGCGATGACAACTGCGACTTGCGTGCTTGTGACGACGGCAGTGCCGGAGGATCTTGTGCTATTGTTGATATTATTACTACTAACTGCAGCAGCATTTGCATTTGATGTTTCTGGTGTGGGTGTTGTTGATGATAATGCTACATAGGATGATGCACCACCAACATTACTACTACTGTTACTGATGCCACTGCTGCTGCTGCTACATGTTGGTAAGAGTATTTGACTACCACCTCCTGCACCTGAGACAATTTTATTGCTACTGCTACTGGTATTGTATCTAATAATGCCACTATCGTTGTTATACTGCTGTTGTTGTTTGTGTTGTTGGTGTTGTTGTTTATGATGATGATGTTCCTGTGTTAACTTATTGTTGGTTGTAAGAAAACTAGAATTTGTTACCGATTTGCTGCCATTTGCAGTTGCAGTTGAGTCAAACGCCATAGTTGTAGTGGTTGCTGTTACTGTTGCCATTGTTGTTGGTCTTACACCACTTGTAGCAATATTCTCATTGGAACTCAATGATGATCTCAATGTTGATTCTATTAGCGGACGTGTTGGAGCTGACTTCCTTCCCGTATGATGAATACCAGCTACAATGTTTTTATTTGTTTCTACCATCGGCGACGAGCCAGAAGCACCAGTAGCTGTTGTTCCTGTACGGGTATTATGTGATGCACCTGCAGCACCAAACCCTCCACGACCACTAATATTACCATGGCTGCTGTTACCGCCACTATTATTACGATGTGTTCCACGAGTCAACGAATGACTGTAACCTGCACCAAGACGTGAGTTCATTAGTATAGATTGTTGTGCCACTTGCTGTAAGTTTGTAGCACTGCCACCACCACCACCACCACCAGATTTTATATTTTCAACAGCATTTGACCCAGCTACATTATTTGCAGTAGAGGCGGCTGTGGCTGGTGCTGTGGTAATGTTATTTGTACTGATGGTAGCATTATTAGAATTAGCCGATGTTCTCTGGTTTTTCTGATCGCTAATACTATTGAATTTCTCAATAGAATTCTTAATGCCAAGCGTATCGATATTATCTGCTGTTGTTGTTGTAGTTGTTGGCTGCCCTACGTTTAAAATTGCGACTGCAGCTGCTTTCGCAAATTGTTCCCTTTGTTGCTGCTGAGGAATTGTGACGACACCTGAAATGTTTTTATTACTACCACCAATATCCTTTGAGTCCACATAGAAAGTGCCATTCGTATATTTATAGTTATTGACACGTTCAAAAGTATAAATGCCACCGCCTCCGGCGCCACCATATGTAGTAGCTGAACTAGCTCTGCTTGTTGTTGGCAATACTATTGTAGACTTTGGACGTGCACGCTGTGTTCCTCTCTCGGTATGTGATGAAGCGCGATGCTGGAATGGTGGCGTCATTGGCTTAAAGTAAATTGGTAGTTTTTCATTCAATGATGGCTTCATTATTTGTGCATTGGCACTGCCCACCGCGATATCGGGACTAATAGCTCTTGTCGGCGTAATATCGTCACTATCAATGAATGTTATGTCATCATGCTGATCACGATCACGTTCATGTTGTTTCTGCTTCTGCTGTGATGGTTGGTCTTGGTGCTGTTGCTGCTTGTTGTGATCATTGTTATTACTGCCATATAAATGGCGATAATTCATGTAATTATTGTTACTACCCATGCTGGCGTTGTTGGCACTACTTCTGTTGTTATTATTATTAGTGACGGTACTCGTTGCTACCAATCTTGGTGCTGTAGCTCCTGTTGTAGAGTTGTTGGTGCCAATAATATTATTTGTATTGTAGTTAAAATACCTGCCTGTACCCGGGCCAATGCCCGTGCCTATTGCACTTGGTATACCACCACCAGCGGTTCGGACCACACAACTCGCACTCGTAGAATTTGATGAAAAATATCGATGAGATGTGTTCTGTAGATGCCTAGATGAGGCAGATCCTGTTTTGTTGCTGCTGCTAGGGTAAAACACACGAGTGTTTTGGACGTGCTGAAGACGAAGATATCCAGCACCACCTTTTGTTGTTGATGATACTGTTGCTGCTACTGGTATTGGTGTTGCCTTTGCCGTCGTGTTAGTGTTAACAGTGGATGTCGTAACTGTAGTTTGTGATGGTAAATTTGTTTCGGCCAAATTATTGCCGATTGCTTGTGCTGGTACTGCGATCGTCGTTTCCGCCGTCGTCTGATGACTGCCATCGGGTGTCACCCTACGCATAACATTAAATATTTCCGCAGTAACTTCACCACCACCACTACGGGCGCTTACACTGTGGTTTCCGTGCAATGATTTACTGCTATTACTGTTATTGGTAATGGGCTTTTGTTCTGGCGACCTGTTTGTTGCAGCTATAGGTGACGCGACTGCTGAAGATTTGCTGTTGTTATTCTTAGAATCGTCGTTGTCGTCGCCAGTGTCAACAACGCGTTTTTCTATAGATTCGTTATATTGCTGCTGGTCGTGTTTCTTGATTTGATTACAACCGCCAGCGACTTGAGCATGTGCTAATTCACATTCCGCCTGTAGAAATGTTAAATCCTTATATGCCGGTACTAGGAAAAAATTCTTATTTGCAAGACGTACCGGATTTGTACCTGCTGAAGGAACAACTGATGATGATCTTTGGGTTGCAGTATAAGTCTTACTTGTGGGATTATTAAAACCACCTCCTGAGCTGCGTCGGCAGTCTAATTTACCTGTTGCTGCTGCGGATGCGGCTACTCCTGCTGTTGTTGTTGTCGCTTGGTTTGGATTTGTATTAAAATGTTTACTGCTGATTTTGGTAAGGCTTTTTACAATCGGCAACGGCGTTATCACTGACGGCGTCAGTAATTTTACTTCCGATTCAGCTGCTACTGTTGCTGTTGGTATAGCTGCTGCTGAATACTGACCAATTCCTTTATTGATCACAAAGTTATGATGCGAATGATGTCGGCTTGTTGCAGTAATGGTCGGGGTCGTAAGGTTCGTTGTACGAACTTCTGGTAAGCAGCCATCATTATTCTGTTTTTGTTGATACGGTAGAGATGGCTTTAGTAATGGTGCTGGCACCCGATTACGCTGCTGCTGCAGCTGCTTTTGCTTTGATGAACCAGGAACTTTCTGCAACGTATTCCTGCCTTTTTTTGCGTCGTACATTCTTCAAAGCAAAAGCCCGGACCCACAAAGTCTACCTCTCCACCTTTTCTTTCACCTTCTTCCTTCCTTAAAGTTTCAGATGGTCGCGTCGGCGTTGGCACTTTGTATTTATATTTTTATTTTCGTTTTTTTTTTTTTTTTTTTTTTTTTTTGTCTAATTGTTCAATTGTTACCTCGGCGATTAATCTCCTTATTGTTAACGATTATTTTAATTGTTGTCACTTCCACTTTTTCTTTTTTTTCTTTAAATTTAAATTTAATTAAAATTTTATTTTAGAATATTTCACGGTACAATTGACGTTTTCATCACAATTTTACAAGATTTTTTTACAGATTTTTTTTTTTTACGAGACGCAAAGTTTGAATGACTCTCATGACATACTTTGATCAAAAAAATTTCAATTTCTGATTCTTCTTCTTCTTCTTCTTTTTTGTAATTCACGTTTTTCGCTAACAAATTCAAAGAACTGTTTTTTTTTTTTTTTTAATTTAAATTTGAATTTCTTTTTAGTTTGATTTGGTTAGTTTTTTGTTTTGTTGTTTGAAATTCAATTTTAGTTTTTAAGTTTTAATTTAATTTAATTAATTAAAGTTGAAAATTTAAAATTGTTTACATTTGGTTTTTGGTTTAGTATTGAGTTGGTTGTTTGTGTTTCGATTAATTTAGTTTTGTTAGTTTATGCATTAATCAAAATTAATAATTCTATAAGGAGACCTGCAAGAGATTAGCTAAAAATACATAAAATGGAAACGATTAAATGAAATTACGTAACGGTTAGTAAAAAAAAGTGAAAGATCGATCGATCGAACATTAGTATTTATAGTTGTCGACGTAGATTTTTGATTCTTGTTTCAAGAAATTTATTTGATTTTATGATATTGATATAGTGTGAGTAAAAAGGTGAGAGTAGACAGGAAAGTGGAAAGGGGACAGAGGACAGACAGCAGTAAAATAAGTAAGGATCAGCAGCGATAAATGGATGGATTATAACTCTAATGAGTTATAACATTATAACATATCATAACCGCGGCGTCTTGGCATTTCCTAATGCAAATGCATCATCATAGTCATCATCCATTATCATCATCATCGTTATTCGTTATTATTATTGATATTATCACCATATAGTGCTGGACTTAATTAATTATATATTAAAATGTTAAACAAAAGATGAAGTGTTTGTTATGCATGGCATGTGGTATGTGGTGTGGTGTATGTGTTTCTGTTTCTGTGGTGTCTGTGGCAATTTTCTCTAAACTAAATACAAAATGTTAAACTTAAATATTAATTAATAAATTAAACATAATAATAATAATAATAAGACAAGCAACAATGAAATCTTAAATTCTAATTGATGGAAAACAAAAACAAAAACTAACATTTAAAAAAAAAAAAAAAAAAGTAATCACATCAAACAAATCGATGCAAATTGGATGCTGCAAGCAAATGCGTATTTGTTAATACAAGTAATAAAAGGAGACAGGAAGGAGAGAAGTTTTCAACTTTCTTCATTTTCCCCATTCCTGAATTACAATGAAATTAAACAACAATAAACAGAACTCAATATAAATAAAAAAAATCTCAATGCAAAGGAGACAAGGCAATGCATGACATGACACTGACTTGACTTCACTTGACTTGACTTGTTTTGGCTTGAGTTGCCGTTCTGGAACAAAGTCTTAGTCTTATTAAAGAAATAAAGTAGTAAAGAACAACAACAAATACGAACGAAGGACGATAAAACAAACGAACGAAACCGAAAAAAAGAACACTGTAGTAAAAGGTTTATACACGTAAGTATTGTAGAAATGATTGATATAAATATAAGTATGTAGATACACCAACACAACATTCACTTATTTGGTAGTTGAAGTTACACATATTTTGGTATTTGGTATTTGATGGTAACTATGTATGTAGTATAAAAATACAGATAGAAGATATTCTACACAGATAAGATTAGATTGGCAGACAGGCAAGAAGTCAAGGCAAGGCAATGCAAGCAAAGCAAAAAGATAAACAACAACAGAGAAGATTTTTTTAGAGGTTTTTATTTTGATTTGCTTTGGTTGATTGATTGGCTTTCATTTGATTTGATTTGAGATTTGGCTTCGTTACCTTGCTGTTGGTGCGTCTTTGTGTTGTTGGACTACTACTGTTGTTCTCATTATTATCCAATTTTATGGTAGCCGTTGTACTAACATCATTATTACCACCACTTCCACTATCACCACCACCAACATCAGAAGTTTTTATATAATCCGTTGTATCAGTTTTATTTGAATCCTTATCACCACTGCTGCTATGCAATGATGATGTCGATGATGTTAGCTTTAAACCATTTAAACGACTATCAATGCCATTTGATATTGCGGTTCCTGTTGCTGTTCGATCATTGTCTAATGAACCATTTGTAAGCCTTTTATATGATGATGATGATGCAACAGCATCAGCATCTTTGTCTGTATCTTGTTGTTGTTCACGTCTACGCAATCGACTGCTACGCAATGTAAAAGTGGCCGTTGGTATGTCACCACTGCTGCCGCTGTTACTCAAACTGAATTTACCAGAATTTCGATTTCTATTCAAACGTGATGATGTTGTTTCTATGTTGCTACTGCTATGATCTCGTTCTCGATCCAAACTATTATTGGTAATATTTGTTATATCGTTATCATTATTATAGAGTCGACTATAACGATTGATGCTGCTGCGTGGCCTATCAAGAGTCACTGTACATGTTGTGCTGACATTATTATTACTATTGCTGCTGCTGGTGGTGTTACTGCTGCTGCTGGTGGTGGCATCTTTATCATTTGATGATGACTCATTGCTGCCGCTGCCACCGCCGCCGCCTGTTGATCTGGAACGTGATAGTTCAGTATTTGGTTTATATGTCGCCGGACTGTATTTTTCGTAAATATCCAAACCGGATGTCGCAACTAAACGTGCTAATGATGAAGATGAACATGAACCTGACAAACGTTTTAATGAATTTCTGTTGCTACTGCTGCTATTGTTGTTGTTGCTACTGTTGTAGTTGCTCTCACCGCCCCCATTTAGGGCAGATGCAGATGACGTACGACCAGATGCTGTTGGTGGTTTACGCGCCTCATTTCTTGTGTTTTCCGACGATGAGGTAGTTGTTGATGATATTGATGTTGTTCCTGTTGCTGTATTACTTTTTGTTTTTCGTGGTAACTAATTGTTGTTTGTTTGTTTTGTTGATGATGATGTTGTTTTGTTTATTGTTCAATTGATCAATATTTTTTAGTGTTTGTTATGTTTGATTTATTGGTGGTGTTGGGTTTTGGGTGGTTCATTGCAAATGATATAAAATTTACAGATGTTGGTTGAGAGAGCGCCGATCGATATAAAAGATGATGACAAAACGAAACGAAACAAAATTGTCATTGTTGTGGTTGTGGTGATAAAGTGAAACAGATAGAGAGAGCGAGAGAGCGAGGAGCATAAAGATTGTTTGTGATATAAAGAGCAAGGAAGTTGTTTATAGTTGTTTGTTGTTGTTGTTGGCGTGATTATTTTGTTGTTGTTGTTGTTGATGATGATGATGATTTGTCCATTTGATGAAAGAGACACAAAGAAAGACAAATAAAATCGGGAAAAATATGATTGAATTTTTTTGAAATGATAAACAAAAAACACAAAATACTATATACATAAAATGAGAAAAACAAAATGCGCATATTTTTTTACAAAAATATCTCTATCACGTACAATAATATAAAACTCTTCTTCTATTGTATATACTCGTATCTATGTGTGTGTGTGTGTGTGTTTGTGTGTGTCCACGTGTATAATAGAGAGTAAAGTGAGGTGAGGGTGACAATTTCAATACCTCAACCGCATCATCATTAAAGAAAAAGTCTTTTTAAAATATTTCCTTATAAACTTCGTAGTACAATTTGCTAAATACTTATGACTATGATGACAAAAGATGAAAAAGATTGTGTGTGAATATGCATGTGCGTACGTGCATATATCCATGTCCTTCATATACATATTTGTTTCACTTGATCCCACACTACCCACCAATATATGTATGTATGTATGTATTGTATAAGAGTCCTCCTAGATTTTCGATACTGGATACATAATAAATGATCATGTAACAAAATATGTATAGTAAATAGTCTTCTGATGAAGTCTAACTAATAAACTGCTTTAGCTGGTTCTAACACTTAGTATCAACAAATTTCAGAAAAAAAGTTCAAAAGAAATCATAAATATTAGGACGAATGGACTACGATCAACCATTAAACCATTTCACACTCACTCCTCTATCTAATTTGTTAATTTAGATTTTAAATCAAAAAGAATTTAATGCGAATACATTTTTGACTTTTTTCTATTTATTTTTTGATTTTAAAACTCATTGTTGCCATCAACCAACACGCTGTTGTTGTTGTCTATTTTCAAGGGTATTTATTGGCATGTTGCCAACAAGTGGTTTAACATGGCAGAAAGTAAAAGAGAAACAAATAAGTAAGAAGAGAAATAAAAATAAAGAAATGAGTAAATAAAAAACGTTAATGAAAAAAAAAAATTTGTATTTTCGTATGCAAGTAGACCAGACCAGAACAGTTCAGATTAGAATATAGTATGTATATGTATATGACGCATCATCGTCTTTATCCATTGTCGTTTCGTTGTACACCTTGCAGGTGGGAGGACGGAGTGGGTGACGACAAGTACATCTATCTGTATGCCGGTTAGTCGGTTGGTTGGTCAGTCAGTCTATTTGGCCATTGCGACCTCCTCTTTGGTATGCAGCAACCAGATGCTGTACTTAAAATATTGTCTACTATCTCACTATTTTTACTTTTGCGTTGCGTATTTCTCGTCGTCGTCTTAGTCTTTGTGTAAAAATGTAAATGCATCTGTTGTAGTTGTACATATCTGATGTTTTTAACTATTGTATAACATATAAAGTTAATATAAAATTCATAATTCATTCATACACCATTCCTCACCCACCCACTATTCATTTCACTTGATATGATAAATTTTGTTGATGGTTTTGTTTTCGTCCGTTCATGTTCAGATACATACATATGTGTGTGCAGTGATGACTGACTTGAGTTGGCTCCTCTGGGTGACACACCACTTACGACCAACAATACACTTGTAGCATACATGTACATATTATAATATTGCTAGTGGTCTGTGGATAATGACTCCACCCGCTTTAAGTTATTTTGAATAAGTGTAATTTTGTACGCATGCGTTGCTGACAAATTTTCTGTTTTAAAACCAAACCAAACTTTAATTTAATGGCATCTCATCTCATCTCACCACCACCATCACTCACTCAATACTCATGGGAAAGAGTGGTGGTGCTTGTGATGGTAATTGATGATTAAATGAATGGATGTTGATGCATAACAAACAAAAATTAAATTTGGAACGCATAAGGAAGGAATGAGCTGAGCTTCTACCACTAGATAAAACTGCGCTACTATTGCTGATACATATAAGTATAATTGATAGTAGTAGCTGACTAACTCTTAACTTGTGCATATTATTTTGGGAGCTAAAAACATGCAACGCAATAGGACTTATTTGGATAGGTTTGTTCATAGGTTTGGTTGATTTGTTGGCTTATTGAATTGAACGATTCATTGATTGATTGATTGAATATTTTAAATTGTTTTGCTTTGTTGAATGAATGAAGAAATGTGAAACAAGATCAGACAGAAGAACATTACAAACTTGCGAGATGCAATAGTGTCAGTGAGCGAACGAGCGATAGCGCGAGCACTGAAAATGCTCCTTATACATAGTACATAATACTTTTTGTTGGTATTACTTTTGTGTAAAAACCAGTTCATATAGTTTTTGTTTTTCTAAGAATTTAGTAATATGTAATTTTGTGTTTTTAATATTTTTTAATTTATTTTTAATTTTCTCATTCATTTTGATTTGATATCATAGGATTTTTGGATTGATTTTGACTTGACTGTTGTTATTTATAGTGTTGTTGGTTGATCTGTTGATTAATTGATTGAATGGTGACATAACATAAATCAATAATTGTAGTTGCAATTAGCCCGAAAAATGTTTCTTAATTGTATTTAAAAAAAAAAAAATTTTAAAATTAACATATTTTATACAATTATCTATCAAAAATGTATGACTAAAGTAGAGTAAAATACAGTAAGTAAAGTATATGTAATTCTGAGTGTAAGGTACATGTACGTTTGTATATGTGGTATGTATGTATTATAGTTTACTATATTGTAGAGTTCCATTCATTTTAACCATTTAGTAGATAGTAGAGTATAATATAAGATGAGATGAACTTAAATGCATGTATGTACTAAGTATATACGAGTATGTTTATATCATAATAATAATAATAATATATAATCTTAAATAAATATGAATAATATAACCTAATGATTAGTTCGCTCATCACCCATTCCATTCATAACTTAATATAAGTATATGTAACTAGTAACAAGGCACCACTAGGCCAGGCCAGACTAGTCTACAACTAACAAATAATCCCATTATCATCATCATACACATAGTAAATTAAATAGAGTAAAAGTGTATAGATTACGAGATATGTTTAGATAAATTTTTTTGGAACTCAGTCATGAAATACATATATAATAAATTTGCCATACTCACTCCGTATCGGCTGAGGGTAGATGATTCATAGCCGGAGCTGCTTAAATACGAGGATGGACGTAGATAGCTACTGGTGCCTAAAGCAGACGATGCACCGCCGCTCAGATATGATGATGACGACGTTGAGGATGCTGAAGAAAGGGAGCTACGATGCGCTGATGTACGCGGTGTATATGATGATGCTGAGTATGTGGAAGGGTGCAAATAGCTCGATGCTGATGAACTATAGCCAGACGTTGATGGTGATAAGACTTTTGAGAGACTGCTAGCGCGATCGTAATAATTTGAGTATTTACTATAACCACCTAGACCACCGTTGCTAGTGGCTGATGACGAGCTGGTAGAAGAAAGACCACCGCCGCCGACGCCGCTGCTCGATGTGCCAGCAGTTGTCGATGTGGACGTGCCGTAAAGACTACCGCTGCCAGCTGCTGATGTCGACGATCTACGTGGCGAAATTACACGCATATTAGGGTATCGCGAACAATTCTACTACTACTCCTACGTCCTCCAGTCCACAAGTGGTCTTCTTCCTTCGTCTTCGACTGTCTGCCTGCCTTTCTTATTATAAGTTAAATACTCGCGCCTTATCACTTCACTTCACTTTGATGCAATTTATTTACACTTCGATTCACTTATGTTTACGATTGTTATATATTGTTGTTTTGAAACTTTGGTAGACTTGAAGCTTGAACGCAACTGAAACAATAAAATTAAATACAATTATATTTTTATCTCTTTAAGAAGATTATGCCAATATTATATTCAATTCAGCACAAAATTTTCTCATTTGAAATTGAATATGTATTTATATGGATGACTTACTTAACTGATTTATTTTATATCTTTTAAAATTATTATTATAGTTTAGGTTGTTCTTCTTCTTGTTGTTGCAGTTGATTTTGTTGTTGTTGTTGATTGTGATTATTGTGTCGTAATTGTTGTTGGTACTCTTGCACCACCTCCTTCTTCTTCTTCTTCGTCGTCGTCGTAATAGTGTCTTCTTTATGCATTTACAGAATTTACATAATGTTGCTAATTGTTGTTATTGTTGTGTGTGTTTGTTTGTTTGTTGTTGTTGTTGTTGCTGGTAGTGATTTACTATCAGTTAGCGTGGCAATAGAGCAGCAGCCTCCTCGTCGTCGTCGTGTTGTGGATTCGTCGTCGTTATAACCAAACCAAACCAAAGAAAGAAAACAAAAATAAAAAAATCTAAAAACAGAGAAGAAATTTTACGTTTT
This sequence comes from Amiota mariae, assembly GCA_035041805.1. NCBI lineage: Eukaryota > Metazoa > Arthropoda > Insecta > Diptera > Drosophilidae > Amiota > Amiota mariae. The sequence goes on from JAWNKV010000058.1 coordinate 342,782, forward strand.
GTATTATTAAATATTCTAATGTATATTTATTTATTTATTTTTTGTTGCTTTCAATTTTTCAAAGTCACTTGTTTATATGCACACAACAACAATAAACAATCTCCCCGAGAGTTTTCACATTCTCTTCCAACTGCAAAGTACTTGTATGTATTATATATATGTATATATCTAATATATAAAAAAAACAACAGCAACAAAAATACATTCATAATAATAATAAACAACAACGTCAGCACGGCAGAAAGGCAGCAAGGAATGCCGACAAGGTAGCAGCACCCAGCCCCATCATATAAATTTGTACATATTCATATATTTTTGTATTTTTGTTAACTATTATCCATATAGCATAGGTACATATGAGTGTAATTACTATTATTTTGTTGTTGCTGTTGTTGTTGGATAGTAGAGTTGTGGGATAACGCCGAGTAGGAAATAAGAAGAGTTTGCTATGCAATGTCAGTGTCAGAGATAACCGGGGAAACGACGAATATCAATGACGAGGACGAGTAAACGAGAACGTCATTCAAATGAAATGAACAAACGAGTAAACATGTCTGTCTGAAATGACTGTTTGTGTCTTTCTGTTAGATAGATGAGGTGGGCGGGCGTTCGCAGGCTCCCGGCCAAAAAAGCTTAGCAAAAACAAACTAGCGACTGAGTGAGCGGACCGAAGCGGAATGGAGCAGAGCGAAAATGAAAGCGTTTGCCAAACTCTAACATAGTTTTATCGATCTCGAGGCGCGTTGTGCCGAGTAGCTTGGCCTGGCTGCCTGCCTATCTGCTTGATAAACATTACCTGCTGCTGGTGTGCTGGCTACTCACTTGGTCATGCGGAGGAGTTGAGCTGCTAACTCTCCTAGTCGCGCCTACTATCACCACAACATCAGAATGATTATAACTGTTTTTCGTCTTTCTCTCCCTCTTTCACTGTTCCACTCCTTCTCTTTCTAACGTTCGATTCTTATATGCATGTAGGCTCGATTCACATTACTTTTAACTCAACCATTTCGTCTTATTCATTGATACGGTTTATAATTTATTCGTTATTCATGATTCGTTATTATTTTTTTTTTTTTAATTTTTTTTTTCATTCACTTTCTTCTTTCTGATTAAGTTAAAAAATAGATATGAATTATTTCGTATAAAAGATGAATACGATAATTGTTATGATGATATTCAGAAAGCGTGAAGAGCAAAATTTTTGAAATATTCTGAAAAATCGCGTTCAAATTTTTCGAAAAAATAAAAAAAAAGAAACAAAAACAAAAAATAATCATAAAAAGATCTATTTATAAAAGCGCTTAAAAGCACACAATGCAGCAGCAGCCAGTAGCAGCAGTAGTAGCAACAATGAATGGTGGAGCAGTTGCGGCAGCAACGATGAGGGAGACGACGACAACGTCGATACACCGACACACACACAAACACACGGAATCACACATACATGCAGAGAAGCAACTCGTTAGCTCGCGAAGAAACAACATACAAAATACGAACGAATTACGCAAAGTGAAATATCTTTCTCAAAATGGAAAGTGGAAAAGTGACGATGAAATTATCAGGGACAACGAAAGGAGCACGGTTGCGGCAGCAGGGCAGCAGCAGTGGCAATAGTAACGAGGTCGTCGGTTGTCTCCGCGTTTTAAAACCACTTTAATTTTCACAAAAATAATTGCATTTAACAAACTAACATACGCATCACATCATAATAAATGTTTTTGTTACACATTGAATACACAACACTCACTTAATTAGTATTTTCTTATTGTTTTTTTATAAGTTATAATTGTCGTATCAATTTTATTTTTGGCAACACACACATGTAATTTGCAACATAAAAAAAAAAATACTGCTTGTCTGTCGTTTGTACGAAACAAACGAGTAATCTCTCGACGACAAGTGTTGAGTGTTTCAAAAAGACGAGCGAGCGAGCGAGTATCTAGAAAGCATAAAATGAGAAGGGTATGCTTTTTTTCAAGAAATCGGTTTTGGGAAGGTTATATTTAAAAAAAAAACAAATAAGAGGAGGGTATGCTTTTTTTCAAGAAATCGAATCTGGCAATGTATTAAAAGCAGCGAGTAAATTGCAACTCTGTGCAAGTGTCAGTCAGATTGGCAAATTTTAGTGTATTTAATGTGCATTCTTCTTGCGCGTTGTTATACTACATTTTTGCCGTCGTTTGTGCCGAAAAATACATTTTTATTTTTTGTTGAAAAGTGGTGCTCAAGTGTGTTTTTTTTTTGTATTTTCCGGAAAACAATAAAGTCTGCATTAACGCATTAAATGCGTTGAATATAAATAGTTTTTTAATAAATTACAATTTATTATAGAAAGAAAGAAACTGAAGCGGTTCACTTTAACTTCGACACACCGACCGACCGACAGACAGACCAACCGACCGACCAACAACAAAAATAGACTGCAATCTAACTACGACGACATAAACATCAAATCAAATCCAATAAGCGGCACAAAATGAAGTAGTAAAATGCAACGATCTTAATAAAATAACCAACCATCTGTTTTCCGCGAAATTAATAATTAACGCGAAACGAAATATTCACAACAAACGTTACGGCGTTACTTTCGTTCGTTCGTTCTCTTAGTTTTGTTTCTTTACCACCTACACACACCTGCTTCAGTTGTTCATTCATAGGAAATCACGGACGTTGCAGCTGCAGTTTGATTTCTAAACTTTTTGCTGGAACATTTTATCCACCTGTTTTCATTCATTATAACTACATATTCCGATTCCGATTAACAAATATTTGGTTTCAACATATCTCCGTAATTGTAATTTTACTTAATTGACTCATACCGCCGCCGTTTAGGTGAGTTGATGATACTCATATCATATGATATCATATCACAATACAATAGAAATTGCATTTGCTGGTGCTTTGTGATTGCAATTGTGTGTATGCTGTATGATTGAAATGAAATGAATGAATTACATATAAATTAATTAAACAATTAACATGTTTGATGGAATTGTTGTTGTTGATTTCGCCCGTTGCAGTTATGTCATCTACAGCCGGAAAACGCAAGGAAATCTACAAATACTTAGCACCATGGCCGCTTTACTCGATGAACTGGAGTGTTCGGCCAGACAAACGTTTTCGCCTTGCACTTGGCAGTTTCATAGAGGAGTACAACAACAAAGTCCAAATTATAAGCCTTGACGAAGAAACCAGCGAATTTAGTGCCAAGAGGTAAAGTAAAAGATCTTATTAGCTGCATCAATTATTCAAAACCTATCGAATCTTTCTTATTTATCTGTATCGGTATTGGTATCTGTATCTGTATTTGTATTTGTAGCACTTTTGATCATCCATACCCGACGACAAAAATTATGTGGATACCAGACTCAAAAGGCATTTATCCAGATCTATTAGCGACAAGCGGTGATTATCTACGTGTTTGGCGTGCCGGTGAACCAGATACACGTCTTGAGTGTGTGCTTAATAATAACAAGAATAGTGATTTTTGTGCACCGTTGACATCGTTTGATTGGAATGAAGTCGATCCGAATTTGGTGGGGACATCATCAATTGATACAACCTGTACAATATGGGGTCTGGAGACGGGGCAACCGCATGCTCGGGTTTTTGTAGCGGGACACGTTAAAACGCAATTGATAGCCCACGATAAAGAGGTTTATGATATTGCTTTTTCAAGAGCTGGTGGCGGACGTGATATGTTCGCCTCTGTGGGCGCTGATGGTTCAGTGCGTATGTTCGACTTGAGGCATCTAGAGCATTCTACTATTATTTATGAAGTAAGTCCGATTGAGATTGATGTAATGAATGATTGATGATGATGTATATTAATTTTAATTGTAAATTTTAGGATCCTGCACACACGGCATTATTACGCCTGGCCTGAAACAAACAGGATCCCAATTATTTAGCCACAGTCGCGATGGATTCCTGTGAAGTTATTATTTTAGACGTTCGTGTTCCTTGTACACCTGTTGCAAGACTGAGCAATCACAGAGCGTGCGTCAACGGCATTGCGTGGGCGCCGCATAGGTAATTTTCACATAATTTCTTTTATCTACATATACATATTTAAAATATATTTTATGATTTCACATACATCAATTTCATAATTTCAATATGTGTAGTTCCTGTCACATTTGCACTGCCGGTGATGATCACCAAGCACTGATCTGGGATATACAACAAATGCCGCGCGCAATCGAGGATCCAATTTTAGCTTATACTGCTGCCGAAGGCGAAGTCAATCAAATCCAATGGGGTGCAACACAACCCGATTGGATTGCCATTTGCTATAATAAGGCGTGTGAAATATTGCGTGTCTAGAAAAGATGGTTTAGTTGCTACATGCACCACAACCACCACCACCACCATCAATATAATATTAAATGTATGAATGCATGGCAAATGCATAGCAGCAACAACAACAAAATGACGAATATACAAGCAAGACGCCGCCAACATGTTTTTATTTATCATCATGATTATCATCATAATAATGAATATTATCAACAAAACGATGATCTTCATTCACATCATGATGTTATCCTAAAACTTGACTTAGAACATACTATAGTCATTGAAATCACACTATGCGGCAAAGATGCATTAGCATTATTAGTAGAAGAAGCAGCAGCAGCTGCAGCATTAATAGTGGCAACGATAAACAATATTGTAACAATTTCAACGACGATGACGGTGACGGTGACAATCGCAATGGCAACATACATCAATCGCAACGGCAACGATTAAAGAACATACATAACTATGATGATGACGATGCTAATGGTAACAACGACAAATAGCTTTGAGTTGCATATTGCGTTGCATTGCATTGCGGTTTTTTGGCAATGTGGGCGGCGCAGCTAAACAATATCCAAAAATTTTTAGACATCATAAAAAATAATTATAATCATAACAATGATAATGATTAATTATTATATATACATAGTAATAATAATAATGATAAACTTAATGATATTTATAATGAAAGAAACAAAACAAACCTACACACATATTCATATATACATACACACACACATACACACAAACTCACATATAGTAACAACAAAAACTGCAAAAACAAAGAAGGAAATGAAATTGTGTCTTGTCACTCACAACATATGTAAGTCACAAGTCAAGTCTCGTCATGTGTCTCAAAAATGATGTGAAATGAAATGAATTGAATGAAAATTATGTATTTACACATCAATCAAGTATCAATTCATTAGAATTCATATTTGAACTTTTGATTTGGTTGGTTTCTATTCTAAATTCATTCTTTGTTTTTCTGTTTTCCGTTTGTTTTTTTTTCTGATGATATTACTTTTGTAGAGGTTCTATTGAATTATCATCATACATACATACATTCATATTTATATGCTAAATGATGCTTTGCTTTTAGATTTTATTATTAGAGAAATGAAATATGTAATTGGAAATTGGAAATATCTGATTCATCAATCATAATCTCATCTATAATCTAAGAAAACCAATCATGTAGAGAAAAACGAAAACAAAACAATAGATGAGATCAGATCGGATCGGATATATGATGAATTTGTTGCCGTTTTTGTTTGTAGTCTTTGTCCATTACTTACTCACTTGTAGCTGTAGCTTTGTCATCATTTGAGTTTCTCTTTGGAATCTGAATGTTGTGTATCTTTATATATGTATATTTAAATTATTTATTAATATATATATAAAAAAAAAAATTGTTTCTTTAGTTAATTTTTTCATTTTAATTTTAAAAAATTTAATAAAATACAAAAAAACAAACAAACAAAAATGAAAAAGTCAAAAAAAAAAAAAAAAAAAACAACGCCGCATTGCGTGCGTATTTATATAACAAAAAACAAAAAAAAAACAATGTCCTACCTCGTTTTCCATCACGGATGTTTATTATATAAAGAACAAAACAAATTATAGAAAACAAAAAAATGATAAAAGATAATAAAAAAAAAAAACAAAAAAAAGGAAAATGCTACTTAATTTACATGAATATAAAATAAAACATTTTGCAAATGCTTTTTACAAAAACGAAAAAAAAAAACAAAACAAAAAAAAATTCAAAAAATTTTAAAATTATACACAAAAATTGACAAAAAAAAATAAATAAAAACTAAGAAAGAAAAAAAAAGAAAATCACAATCTCAAAATAGTTTGCTCTGTGTTTTTATGCAGAAAATCGCTATTAAAAAAAAAGATCACATAAGAATATAAAAATAAATTAAGAATGAGAGAGTGAGAGAGCAAGGAAAGAACGAAGAACAAACGAAGGGAGGCAGCAGAATGAGGAAAGGACTGTAAAAACAAAAAAAAATAAAATAAGAAAAGTCAATATAATTTTTTTTTTTAAGTTTTTTTTTTTTTAATTCATTTATATACATAATTATTTTATAATACATATTTTATTATGAAACACAAGAACTCGTTCATTGATGTAAGTGCACGAATTCACTTTTTTTTTAAATACAATTTTGTCTTAAGATGAAAATAATAATGATGATGATGAGATTTACTCATCAAAATCAAGATAAACCCATCTTTTATATTAAATCCATAATTCATTTGAATGAAGATGATCATCAAATGAGGGAGCGGCTATGCATATATTACCTTACCCGTTATGTGATGGGAGGGGGTCACCTGTGACAGTGAGGGAGAGGTAGTCATAAGCTTTGTACCATCAAATGACAAAATTTAAAGTCATAAAACACGAAACGAAATACTTGACAAGATTGCCAACTCTATATTTAGGCCTTGTGACCTCAACGAAACCCTAAGAGACAAAAAGAAATTAAAGTAAAATTATGTGACGACGTCACACAAAAGGTGGCAGGTCTCATTAATAATGAACACCTGTGATAGAGAAGGTTGGGTGATGGTGGTGGGGAATGGGTCAAAAAATCATGAAATTCGCGTGAAATAATATGTGGTTGGCCCCTGATAATGTTCATGAGGATAATGATAATGAATTGATTCAGATTCACTGTATTGATTGATTGAGTATTTTATATATATTTTATTTTTTGTTTTATATAGAAAAATTCATGATAAAAATTTTCATATTTGTACATAAAATTGTATATATTTTTAATATATATTTTTTTTTATTTATTTCATTTCGTTTTGTTTTGTTATAAAAATTTTAATGTATTTTTTTTTTTTTTTTTTGTATTATTATTAAAATAAATTTTAAATATTTAAATTCTAAAAGGAAAGATCTGTGTGAGAATTTGTAACATGACAAAAGAAAAATAAAATTTAATAAAAGCGAATTCAAATAAATTCTAAATTGAAATGAATGAAAGAAAGAAATATAAAAATTATGAAAAAAGAGAGAAAGATTACATGAAAAATGCAATAGAAATCAGAAGAAACGTAAAACATTTAATTATTTAACATTAAAATAATGATAAACACAACAACAAAAACTGCAGCAACAACAACAACAACAAAGAAATAACTCAATTAAGTTTATATGTACTATATCGTATATTTTTTAACAAAATCTTTATATAAGCAACAACCAGAACAACCGAGACAAGAACAACAAAAACCAATTCGAAAATAAACTGAGAACTTAAATTAAAAATTTTTTTTATATATATACTTACTATTTAACTAATAAAAATTCGTATATTAATAAAAATGAAAAAAAAAAAACAAAAACAAAAACAATATATATATACTTATATATATATATATATATATATAAATATACAAATCTATCAATTATTTTTAATTTTAACAATAGAACTGATGCATCATCATCAACATTAACATCATCTCAATCATAATCATTATAAATCATCTACATCTTCATCTCCATTACCATCAAAAATTATAATCACCATTTATAATCTAATCATATGGAATAATGAATGAATGAAACTTTAAAAGATTTCACTTCACTTAATTTTATATACAATACTCTATTTATATAAATATAATAAATACAATATACAAATAAGCATACATTGCTGTGCTGCTCTTTATATGCAGTATGAAGTATAAATAAGTAAGCAAACACACACTCTCTCACACACCCACACATGCACACAAATTAAAAAACTAGAATTTATACGTATATGTATTTAATTGTAATTTTTCATAAAACACTCGTACATTAACTTCAATTGATTCCAACTAAAGCTACTTATGTAAGTGTGTACACACTAGGCGAACGAATGCGAATGTACGAGAGACAAAACATTCGTTTGCCTACACTAGAGTACGCACTAAATACACCTAAAGAACGCATGGACAGAAAACAAACTTTCCTTTGTGTTGGCCAAGTGTGTACATAGCTTAAGATTTGTTCTTTGTACTCCCCGTCCTCCATCTACCTTTCACACAGAAACCGATCCGCAACATACTACTACTACCATAGATATTAAACACAACACACATGACAAGGGACAAACCCACTAACAACATACAGTAATAGTAATGATACTGATATACATACTTATATACTAATAAGTATTGTATATACACGTTTTGAGTATAAAAATTACTTAACATACAAAATGTACTTCTATGTTATGGTTGTGCATGCCTAGTTCAATTACATTCATATGTAGGGTTAGGGATTGGACGTGCGACCTTAAATCCTGAGGAAACATTACTATTCATATTTCCATCAAATGATGAAAGGTTAAAAGACTTTGTTCAGTTCATTTCAGCTCATTATCTCAAAAAACTAAGCGGGATCAAAAACATACTTTCCTACCATCTTCTCCACTATCCTAATCATCATCATCATCATCATCATCATATGCTTGTGTGAAAGGTAGAACACAAGATATAAATGCAAAGCACTTACTGTAATGTATAATTAATTAAAATATTATAATTAAGTATTTTATAGAGGAAGTGAATGAAAGAGCAAGTAACCCTGGCAAAAGCAACAAAAAAAAAAAAAACTACAACTTCAACTACTTACAACTAATGAACTAATAAAACCAAACTCACATAATAACCACAAACAAATTATCATAAATGAGCGAGAGAGAATACAAGATTGTTTGCTAACAAAAAAAAAAAAATAAATAAAAAAAAAAACTTAAAAATATATTAAAACAAAATACATAATTTAAACAACAAAAAAAAAAACAAAATTACATAATCTTTATAAATAAAAGAAGAAAACATAATAAATAAACCATAAACTTTGAACTTAAACTCAACATTCATCCACAACTAAAATTTAATATAAAAAAATCTAATCAATTCACTTCGAATCACACACTTCACTTCACTTATATTGCCTCTATTCCAAATTTCTTTTCTATTGATCATCCAAGTTTAACTTAAATACCAATTCAATCATCATCAACATATTTATTGTACTGATCATAATTTATAAAATGTATCAAAATTTCAAATGTATAATTATCAGACATCATCAGACTTTTGTCCAGTTTAGTCAGTTTCAGAGCCGTTTATTTTGAAAGTGGCATAAGTCACTTTGTTTTTAAATCGAGATATTGATGGGTTTTAAAATATTAATGCCAACTTTGAAGTAGATTTATTTACTTGTATTTGTTATCCCATTATATTTATAGTCATTGAAAAATCATAATTTATCATTACGGAAAGTGACATATGCGCCACCACTTTCAAAATAAATACATAGTTTAGAAAATTTACTGACTTATGTTAATTGTAGCCAATGTATTTTATTTAAGTGATATTTTAAAAGGACAATGATGAGTAAATTACATACTTACATATAATCTGTGACAACAAGTCAAAGTAGTTTATATCAAAAATTGAGTAAATCGAGTTAGAACTTTATTATTATTCACCGCTTCAAACACATATTTCGACTAACAAATTGTCTAAAAATATGGTATAGAATAATATATTAATTCGTAAACATACGATTTTTTCAAACAATTATTGGAATAAATAAACTAAATAAAATTTATACTTATTGGAAAGGTTCTGATCTAATCTACTTTTATAAAAAACATTTCAAAAATATAAAAAAAGACTAACTTTAGCTATGCCTCCTAGTGATCCGAGGGTCTTTAAATTTATATGGTTGGTGAATGGGTCAGGCACTTATAGTGTCCATATTTCAAGTCGATAGTATAAAAAACAAAAAAGTTTTTCTAATAAGAACATGAATTTGGATCCAAGTTTGTATGGCGGGGTAACCACACAACTCCACACAACCCCCCCCCCCCTAGTGGTCCGATTCAGCAGATTTCAACAAATGTACTGCGTATAATCTTCATCACTAAGAGAAGTAATTAAGTCCTCGAAAATTGTATTTTGTTTCAATTTCTTAAATATTATAATTGTGGTATATTGGGGGTATATTATGCAGTAAGTCCATCAAATCTTTATACATATTTTGCTGAAGTTACTTCAGGAAGAGAACTAACGTATAACAGATCCATTTCTATTTGTGTGTCTTTCACATTTTAGTGACATGTCCAAAAGTTAGAAATTTATAGTTTATAAAACATTTTATAAGGAATATTTTATGGTAAAATCTTCTCCATTGAAGTTTTAGTCAATAAACTGGTTTTTTTTTTTTTTTTTATTAATTGTTCTTCTTGAAACAGACTTTTCCAATGATTGTGTTGATATAAAATCTTTTTCTTCCATGTTATGTAATTGAAGTCATTTTTGAAGATTTTTCTGCATATATATTCGTTAAAAAGTTGGTGTTTTCAAAATAGAGATTATAGTATATTTTCCTAATATTTGAATCTGGGGATTATAATAACTTCTGTATGGGCTAGTAAAGGCAGGGAAACTAACTATGCTGTGTGGCAGCAATAATGAGAGATTTTTCCGTTTTTCTTCTGGAATTTTCACTATTCTTTCCCACTTAATAAAAATATGTCTACTGAAAACAACTTTTCAAACAATACTAAATATAATTCAAAACAATACTTTACATACACTTATCTTACTTACTTACTTACTTTTAATAAATCGGTATTATTAATTATTATTTTTTAAATGAAATTTGTAACTAATGTTGATAACATTAACTTGATTTTTTTTCAAAAAGTGTCTGAATGCCACTTTCAAAATAAACGGCTCATTTAATAATTTTACTTTGGATTGAAGCAATATGATTGATTATAAATATGCATATCATTTATATCTTTTCCATAAAACTATATACAAAATATGATCGATTCGATATGTTATACATTTAAATTATCCATCATAATCCTTAGACATGAACATGCTACATACTTATGTGCCTACTATGTAAGATTCATCAGTCAGTCACTCTATGAAGTTATGAAGTAATATTTTAATTTATTTATTATTATTTATTATTTTTTGTTTTAAATTCTAATTTGTTTTATAACGAACATCATCAATAGACATTTCCCTTCACTTATCTAATCAGAATGTGTAATTCACATCCATATGTACATATGTATATGTATATAGCATGTGTGTGTGCGTGTGCGTGTGTGTGTGTGTGTGTGTATGTGTGTGAAAGATATATATACAGCAGACATATAATCAAAATGGGGCAAAGTTCAAAATCAAATAACCAACAAATTTCCTTTCCTTTTCCTACCATTTTTTTTTTAAATTTTCAATTTATTTTATCAAAAAATGAAAAACTAAAATATTTATTTTTATTTATTATTGTTTTTTTTTAAGGATTTATAATAAAAAAAGTTAATCTATAGTTTTATATAATAGTACCATATACATTCAAACATACATACATTATATATACTTATTAATAATACAAATAACAACAAGAAGAATAAAAACACGATGAATAACTCAAAAACTCCTTTGACTGCATTATAACGACGACGCAATCCTCTGACTTAAATAGAAAAAAACTGCATTTAATATTAATATTGATAATGATAATGATAATAATGATATAAGTCCAAAAAAAAAAAAAGATAAATAAATAAAACATAAATGGAAATGAAAACAAACATAAAAGTTGAATAAGAATACAATGTGAAGAATGAAGAATGAAGAAAAACAAAAACTTTATAACTTTGGTCTCACCAAAGATTACATTCATACATATGTACATTTTACACAAACAAATACAATTAGGAAAACAATATTGTATATTTGGATAATAATTTAACACTAATGTTGTATTGTATTGTGTTGACATAGCCACTCACTATTAAGATGAGTAAATCTAATCAATATTGTTCAACATATACATAAGTATGTATATACATATGGTATACACGCTACATACATACATGCATATGTCCAGAAGTATTCTCCTACTTTGTGGGCTCTCCGATGCTAAGCTGATTCAATACTATTATAAAACAAAGTCCCCCGCCGCTTCTGTCTATCTGTCTGTTTGTCTGAATGCGATGATCTCAAAAACTACCCAACAGATTTTCATACGGTTTTCACTGATGGACCGAAAAACAATCAAGTCACCTTATCCATTAATTTTTTTCGGAAGGACCGACAGGACAACGCCTGTCCGGGTATCTAGTCTTTCATAAGTTCACACTGTTATAAGTTTCTGAAAAGGTAGTAGTCGCTGCGAGCCAAATCTGGTGGTGAATACAGTGCGTGTTCAAGCAATTCGAATTTTAATTCATGGAATTTAGCCATCGTCAAAATACTTGTATGAAAACTGATTTTTCCATGGGTTGCTAATCCGGTGCATGTTTCTATGCTTTGCTTGCTTCACAATTTGAAATGTAACTGGACAACCTTTGCCACTGACTGACTATCATAATGAGAAGCTTAAGCATCAGCTATCTACTAATCCATACATATTATGTACAATATGTACTATGTTTCTCTTCGATAGACTTCCTAGCAGACTATCCAAAAGAAAAGCCTCACACACTGGTGTTCCGAAGTGTTGTATACGTATGTATATTTCACCAAGAATTGAACATCTTTCACACAACAGCAGCAACAACAACAACAACACCAACAAAAGCTTATGTGATCATTTTGTTTTTAATTGTTCATGTGTGTATGTGTATGTACAATGATCACACCGACTGAGTGACTCGTGCTCTTCCCTTTTCGACAAACGAAAATTGTGAGAGAGTGAGAGAGAGTTTTGCTGTTTAGATCGATAGTGTAATATCAGACTAAAGAGTTTTTAATATGCAACATGCAACACACATAGTATTACACAACCAATATACAATATTTAGTACCCGCATGGTCAAAATAATAAATACACCCTGATGCATAATTGTTTAAATGGCTTGATGATATGATAAAGAAATGAAAAGAAACAAAAATTTTAAGAAATATATACTTATAGTATAAACCCATTATTTTTTAAGACCTCAATTAATGTAATATTTTTTTTATAAACAACTAAATAACAAATTATAAATTTACACATAAATACAAACAAGAAACTGAACTGAATTGACTGATTGGTTATACTTATGTGTTTTTATTATTTTGACCACAAGTGTGTGGGTACTTGTACTAATTGATCTTGTAATGATTACCATAAACACGTGTACAAATATAAGTCTACATATGTCTGTATGTTACAGAAGAACAAATAAACAAAAGATACGCATTCAAATTAAATTAAATTAAATTAAATTATATAAATTAACTACTACTTATATAACACCGTCACTACTTACAATATACATACATATATATATATATATATATGAAGATATAAATTTAAAATAAAATAAATAAATAATATAAATTTGAATATATTTGTATATACAATAATATTTAAATACATACATCAAATACTAAGTATATATGTATATACTTTTGTGTATTTTGCATACATAAAAACATACATCAAAAATTAAAACAAATAAAAAAAAAATAAATTAGAATTTATATTTAACAAAAAAAAAAAAAAAACAAAAAAAAAACAAAAACAAAATAAACAGTCTGAATAAACGAAATTATTAAAAACAAAACAAAAAATACAAATAAAAATTATTTATATAAAAAATTAAATCAAGAAAAACAAAGTATTAAAAAAAGAAAAACCACTAGTATCAACTCAAAAATCATCACCATCATCATGGTCATGATCACCATCATCATTAACATCATACATACAACTTGTATTGTACTATGTAAGTCAGAAGAGCGAGCCTATGACATTCATTGCATACCCCATTATTGTACAATGTACATACTACAATAATGGATTTGGATTTAATTTTTAAATAATTAATTAAATTCATAAATTCGTTAAACAATTTTTATGTGTATGCAATCAAATAAATTACATAATTTTTTATTGTTCAATCAACAAAGCAAAACATAAAGTTTAAAATAAATAAAAATAAATAAAATCTATATGCTTTAATAGTATAAAATAATAAGATGTGTATTTTGTGTAAACAAAAAGAAATGAAATAAGGGTTAACAATGTCTTTTTCTAATATATTTACTACATATTTACTAAGTTAATTACACAAATAGTTTCAATTTCTTTACACATAACATTTGATAAGAAATAAGATAAGAGTCGTCAGAGAGGAGAACTTTGAACTGTGTCTGTCCATTAGTTTCTTTACAAATCTTTGTCATCATCATCATTACTAAGTTTGGGAACAATCATACATTCTCCCAAAGCAAGAATTTAAGTATTTGTTCATTAATTTGAAAATTATATGGAACAACTTTTTTTTTTTTCTTTATTAAATTGGAAGGAAATTGAAAAATTGAATATACGACAGCCAAATCGGAATCGACTGAGTTCGGATTGACTCAATCCGCATGTGTAAACGTTTTTTCAATACGCATTGAACACACGGACCGAATTCTCCAAACTCGCATTGAAAACAAGACGTTATTATTGTAATGCGAATTAAAATTCAGTGTAAACGTTTAGGGTGTCAAAATTAAAAATGTTGTTTCATTCAGAGTCCTCAGTTTGTTTAACTACTTTGTCTTATTTTAATTAATTATATATTGGAAAATCATTGTAAAACGTTATTGAAAACCAGTAAAAAGAAGATTAACTTCGGCTATGCCGAAGTTGTAATACTTTTCACAACCCTCTTAGTGGTCCAAGGGTCTAGAAATTTACATGGTTGGTAGGGGTGTTAAAATTTCAAGTCGATAGTACAAAAAACAAAAAAGTTTTTCTAATAAGAACATGAATTTAGATCCATGTGTGTATGGGGGCCTGAGGGTCTTGAAATTGGTTGATGGATATGGGTCAGAAACTTATAGTACACAAATTTCAAGTCGATAATACAAAAAATAAAAAGTTTTTAATAAGAACTTTTATTTGGATCCAGGTATGTATGGGCGGTACTCCTCCTATTAATCCGATTCAGCTGATTGTGTCAAATGTACTGCGTTTGGTGGAAAGAAAACTTCGTGCAAAATATGAAAAACTGAGGGACTAGTTTGCATACATACATACGGACAGACATACAGACGGACACGGCTAGATCAACTCGTCTCGTCGCTCTAATCAAGAATATGTATACTTAATGGGGTCTCCAATGTATCCTTCTGTGTGTTACAAATTTCATGACAAATTGTCTGAGTCAATCCGAACTCAGTCAATTCCGATCTGGTTATCGTATAAACGAAGCAAATATCTATTTATACATCTGTTTGTCTGTCTGAACGCGATAAACTCAAAAAACATAGAACGGGTTTCTATATGGTTTTCACCATAGACGGAGTGATTCATAAGGAAGGTTTAATAAAAATGAAAATTCAAACCACCCTATAGGAACAGCCGGAAAATCTAAAGAAAATCAAAAAAAAAAATGAGGTGTGCAAGTCAGAAGCATATAAAGCTTAGATATATATGTATGTACATACATCAACCAATCAGTATCCACTTATTTTTTGGGAAGGAGATGCAGAACAACATCTCCTCGGGTGTCTAGTGTACTTACGTATATGTGTAATATCTGTCATACTTACTTGTAGTAAAGCTTAATCCTTATCATCACATACGTATAGTGTTGTGTAATAGGAATGCAACAAATTTAGTCATACATTTCAATATTGTCGTAAAAATCAGTAATTTGGTACTTGAACTCATCTTTCCTACAACCGTTGGATATCTGATTGGGATTGAAGCTTTTATTTATTTTTAAATGTTAATACAATTTATAAAACTAAAATTAACTTAAGGGGAGTATCTGGTCGAATTTAAAGCTTTTATATTATGAATAGTGATATAAGGGATTATATTTCAATTTATTTTTATAGCTTAAAACAACTCAGGGAAAAGTTAACCAGAAACGCTTTGGTTTAATAAATCAAAGAGGTTTTTATTGGGATTCATGACAAGGATTAGGAAGTCTAACAAAAAACTTAAACATCATTTTCCTTTAGGTAGTCTTTAAATAGCATAGATGTTACCTTTGGGTCGATGTTATGCGTAAACACTTAACGAAGCGGTAACATTTTTGATTCCACTTAAGGAAGGACTTATGGTACAATATCTTCAAGAAAAGTCCATTTAGCACTTCTTATGGGGTTAAAAGGTCTCTAGAAAAGAATAATCATGCTTTTGTATTACACAACACTGTATATGACTTAAACAGAATAACCTTTGGTAAAAGCAATTTCCTTTTTTTTTTTTTTTATGGAATTTTCAAATCATTCATAAATTCAAAATTGAATCGAATATCATATAAAAGACTCGCATAAATCTAAACATACTATTATTCAAAAGTACTTAAAGTATCTATGTATATATCAGATATTATCTATGTTTACACAAAAAATAGATATGATTCTTGAAAGGAATTTAGGATGTCATACTCGAAAAATTCTTAGAACAGTAGCTACAGTTACATAACTGACCATTGATCCAATTACAAATTTAGGTTTTTCTATCAGATCCATTGTTCTTTTCTTACATACACGTATCATATATATAGCATAGAATTTCAAACTCATTATCAAACATGCTCGTAAATCCCAATCGTGTAATCCATAGAACAGTACATTATTTTGATCATTGATCTATCAGAACCATTGTTCTTTTCTGAAAACATATTTAGTTTATATGTATGTATCAGATATCTTTTAACAGTCCTTAAGTTTTTACAAAAATATACATAGCGAAAATTTAAGTTACCAGCAGGGACGGATTCACTGCGGGCCATCCGAATCACGGGCCCCGGGCCTCCAAAAACTTACATTTGACTTATTTTATTCTTTTCCCATCACTCAGAAAAGTAGGGCCTCCACTTTCTTCATTGTCCCGGGACCCCACACACCTTAATCAGGGCCGGGCAATTTTGAGTACTGTTGCCAATTTTTGGCGCATTGTTACCAACTGTTGAGGTGATTTTCGTTACGTGCAAACATTAAACAGCTGATCATTGCACAAAACAATTTTAAGTAAATTCCAAATTGTAATATATCTGTTAAAAATTCAATAAAATACGTAGCCGAAATTGAAAAGGGTGCTGGAAGAACTATTTACATACTACATTTACTATGTACTGCGAATTGTCCTTAATCATGTATTTTTTTAAAAATGTCCATATTAATTTCTTACAATTAGCCGTTAACGTTCCATTTGTATATAAGTATAACGAAAATAAATACGGCTGTTTTTTTAAGCAAAATCTCTGTAAGAATGTTCGCTTAAAAAGTCACATTTGTTTAAGCTGTGTGAATAGGGCATTTGTCGACAATTTAGTAGGTTAAACCATGGTACAATAATACGAGGCAGCGTCACAAGTATATATCTTTGAGAACGACATTTAACCACCTTTATTTCTTACACCATGAGGTTAAACCACTTATACTGAGGGCTGAATTGGCAAGTCTGCCCAATCATAGGCATTTTGAATTGTTTGCTTACATTTGTGAATACGAAAACATCTGATTCACACCTGAATAGACAATTAACACAAATACACGTTTGAGTGAAGACCCTAGTTATATGTACATACATATATGATTCTTCATAGAAATTTGTGATTTCGTACTTGTAAATTCCATAGAACAGTATAGTATTCTGATCATTGATCAATTGAGTTTTAGGTTTTTCTACCATTAAATCCATTGTTCTTTTTTTAAATCATTATAGTGTACTCGTATATTGTATATGAGATATATACATACATACATACATACATACATAGATATTATGTAACAGTCCTTAAGTTTATATACATATGACATATGATGATTCTACATAGGAGTTTATGTTTCCAAACCTACAGTTCAGAACAGTATCCAGAGCATTAATCATTCGTTCATTATTTTATGTACTCGTATGTATAGTATTTATGTTTCGGATATCGGATGGAATTATAAGCATATGTACAATAATTTCTGTGATTGATTATTGAGTGAAGTGTGGGAATGTAAGATTCGGTTAAATTGAACCAATATTTTTTATTTATGGATTTTTCTTTTGTTTTTAATATTGTTTCAATATTTTAAAAATTTAGCAAATCAAACCAGAATGCGATATTTTTAATGATTTAAAAGGAGAAAAGAGAACAAAACAAATCGAAATAAAAAAAAAAAAAAAAAAAAAACAATAAAATAAGAACTATACAAAATATTATACAATATACGAGTATAGTACATATAGAACAAGAAGAAAAAAAAATCAGCTGAATTTATACCAATATAGTACCATGATATGAATATAATTTTCTAGAACACAACAAACAATTACATCAAAGCAAAACAAAACAAAAGAAAATAAAATACATACATACATATGTAAAAAGAAAAGTAAGTAAATTAAAAAATAATTAAAAACTTAAATAGTTTCAGGGTTGGAGAGGTGAAATAATATGCGATCAGTGGTTGGGGAGAGGAGAAGAGAGGAGAGGAGAGGAGAGGAGAGGAGAGGCAAGGCGAGAGGGTTATACATACTTATAATATAAATTAAAAAAAAAAAATAAATCAAAAAATTAAAATTGAACTGCAAATATAATTAAGATTAAGCAAACAAAGGAAATAAAAAGTCTCTTACTTATTTATTTGTCATAAACATTGCTGCATACATTTCAAAGATACAAATACGACACACACACACACACACGCACATGCATATATACATCCATACATCCATAGATCAGATCAGATCAGATCAGATCCATAACCACACAACTTAGTATAGTAAGTGGAATCAAGTCATCATACTTACTTACTTACTTACTTAGTAAGTATTGTATACTAAAAGATAATACATACTTATACGTCCATGTACATACTTACATACATACATGCCATACATAGATACTATTATATATGTGTACAAATGGACATCCAAATTGTATATGTATATAAGTATGTATGTACATTGATATATAATATTATTATATATGCATTATGATGATATTTTGATTAATAAATATTTTATTTGTGTATGTATGTGTAAAATGATATTGTATAATTTTATGTATTTATAAATAAATAAATAAAAAATTTTAATTAAAAAACACAATATTTGTTTTAATCTAATGAATAGAATGGAATTGAATGTCATGATGAAATGATCACCAGTTCATTCAATCAGTGAGCAAACCTTTAATGTACCTGTTCATAAATGAACATAGTTACTACCAGGACGGCGTACAATGGAAAAAAAGTCCAATATTTTGGCATAAACTCTAATTGTAAAGTTAGAGACTTGAGAGAAATTTTGCATGAATGTTCATTAGAATAAAGTAGAATTTGGAAAAAAAAAATCAAAGTAATAGTCAATTATTTTCGAATTTATATATATATATGTATGTATATATATACATAATTCTATAAGATATTTAGATTACAATATTTAATTTAAAATTAAAATGTGGAATAAATTGTATTATTGGAAATGCTTCTTTCCGTTATGAGGCAATACACATTAATTAATGAGGATAATTTTTTTTTTTTAACAATATTTAATTTTACTTACCACACATACATATATAAAATTAAGCCTAATTCTCTTCATACTTTTCTTATAACTCAATATTCAGTCCAAAACTGTCATCTTCGTAACCAGCTTCTTCAGAATAAACCTTTTCATCTTCGGTTGAATCACATCTATGAAAAAGTTTGTTATCAACTTCTTTCGAAATTATTATCTTTTTATTTAAATTTAACGTGAAAAAGTTTTTAAAAAAGAGACACATATTAGAATTTGACGAATTTCAGAAATGTTACAAAAAATTATCGCCTTTATTTTTAATATATCTAGTGAATCAAATATAAAGCTT
Source organism: Amiota mariae (assembly GCA_035041805.1). Lineage (NCBI taxonomy): Eukaryota > Metazoa > Arthropoda > Insecta > Diptera > Drosophilidae > Amiota > Amiota mariae. The sequence goes on from JAWNKV010000058.1 coordinate 362,941, forward strand.
AGAGACATGTCAGATATATTATTAAAAAAGTGTTTTTGAATTGAATTTACAGGCGAACTCTAGTATAGCCTAGAAGTTTGGTGCGGATCGGACCAGCGGAGTCTATAAAAAAAAAAAAATTAAATTCATAGCTAATATATCATGCAAAGCTTTGTAACATAAAGCAGTTCATTATTTTTTAAATTGTATACACCTTTTCATTTTGTGTCATTTCGACAATGTGTGTTGATGTGATGTGTTTGTGCAGCATTAAATTTAGAAAATCCATGTTTTTCGCATGGCCAACAATATGTATCTATGCTCTAGAGTAGGAGCTACAAAAACTCTGTACAGGTATTGAAGGAATCCACTTTGAAAAATGAAACTGCTTGTGCTTCACAGACTATAAGCAGAACGAAAGTGAAGTAAGAAACATATATCCCAGATTTCCAGAACAGGAACATTTAACATGACCAAAACTATCCTATGTTCAATACAGAAACTAGCCATGCACAGTCACAAAATTTCATTGCAATCAGATGAACGGTATGGTAGCGCATAACTTACGAACAATTTAAAACATTATGTTTTATACATAAGATTATTTTTTATTTATTTTTTCTCTACTTTTATTTCATCCAAATCTAAATTATTAATTTTCAATAATTTGACAAATTCTAGCCTATTTTTCTTTAGTTTTTAGGGTTCCGTACCCACAGGGAGCTAACGGGACCCTATTACTAAGCTTACGATGTCCGTCCGTCCGTCCGTCTCCTGCTCTATCTCATGAACTGTAATAGGTAGAGAGTTGAAATGTTGGGTGTAGAACGACAAATACTAAAAATACACATTTTTAGAAGCATTGTACTTTTTTTTTGTAGTATACTTTTAGGCTGTTAAATATCCACATAATTTAATATTTTAAGCAAAAAAATCTTGTACGATGGTACGGAACCAACCGAGTCCGACTCACATTTGGCTGATTTTTTAGTTATTATTTTCATTTTAATTATATTTTATTGTTAATTGTTATAAGCATCATCATCATCATCATCATCATTGGTTTATTATTATACATACTTTTCTATTGTAATATTTATTATTCGATAAGACGGAAACTATTTCATAAAACGGAAATGCAAACAATTTTAAAAAATTGAAATTGTATTTGTAAACTTGCTGGCCCGGCCACGCGTTGCTTTGGCTCAGTTCAAATACGCAGAACAACACAACTTTTGAATGCCGTGAACATATTTTCAATTCATAAAGAAAAAAACCTTTTAGTCGTTTAATAATTTTATGTTAATAAAGCGCCATCTATTGGTTGCTAGCCCAACGCTATCATTGACAATGCTCATACAAATTCTCATGCATTATTTGTAGTGTCCGACCGAAACAGGAATTTTAGCCGAAACCGAAAACGAACTTTCGGCCCTGGTCTCAATTTCGGCTGAAACAGTAACCGAAACTTATTTACCTTATTAAAAATTAATGTAGCATGTTAAAATCTTGTTTTTTTTTTTATCAAATATACAGTCTTTATAGAAACAAAGTGTATATAATACTCTTTAGAGACATTAATTGTGAAGATGTGTCTCTAACAGACAAATAAATATACATCTGTCCTAGTCCATATTTTTATTCAAAATTAAACTTATACTTATCTAATATTAAAGTTTTTATTTAATTTAAGTTAATCGTAACTGAACGCTGTATCCAATTATTGGCCGAAACTGGCCGAAACCGAAACTACGGACGGTCTCTAATTATTTGCAAAAGCAATGAAAGCACACACAGTCTCTCTCTCTTGGGTCGCTCTCAGTGATCAGCATACACAAAAAGAAGATAACGAAGAGCGCAATACTCTTGTGCGTACTCAGAGGGGAAAAAATACAACAATAACAAAAACAACACTAAATTCAAGAAGAATCACAACATGAAAATGTGCGAACGTTTCTGTGCTTGGTTGTGGAAAAAATTTAAAAATATTAATCCTAAAAAAACAATATTTAAAAAATTCAAAATCAAAAAGTAGGTATGCCACTCGACTGTTTAGGACAAAAATATTATTTAAAAAAAAAAAATAAAAAAATTATCAAAATCGGTTCAGTACAATTTGCGTGAAAGCATTATATAATAGTATAGAAGTATAGATACAAAATTTTTTTATTTACAAAATATTTATCTTTGTAATTGAAATTTTTCTTTTCCAAATTTCTAAAATGAAATCTATAGTTTGGATAGTTAAGATTATAATAATAAATTAGGTGAAGTATAGTTAGAATTTTCATATAAGAACAATTCACTCGGGTTGAGCAACAACATATTGTGAGTAGGTGTAAAGACAAAATATTTGACGATTTTAAATAGAATTTTGATAATTGATTTCTTAAGGACATTTAATATAGATTCTTAACTGAGGATAAATGATTTAATATTTCATACGTTTCATATCGAATGAATTGGTTCGAGGCTAACTATAGTCGCCTCATTGCATGCAGACAAATCAAAAAAGTTATCTCAATTAAATAATTTATTTATACTAAATAATTTATTCATTGCCATCTATGTATAGGAAATATATGATTTGATATCATGAGCTCTTCTATTATTTAAAAATAAATTTCTTTAAGGGCACAAACAAATAAATCTTTTTTTATCTCAAGACCTTTGATTACCAATTGTATAAAGAATCATTGATGTATAGATTCATGTATTACAAACATCAATCATCATACACTAGTATTTTGAGTTAGTAACAAATTCAATACGATTCACGAATATTTTCATCCATCAGCATTTCAAATACATTTTTTTTTTTTTATTTTAATAAAATAAATTTATTTATCATAATTAGAGCTCAACACTACAATGACAAACGCTAACATTTATGTTAATGAATTAATATGTAGTAACAGTTGCCTTGTTTATATGACGCTCAAATCGATTCCGCGAGAATCGATTTAACGAAAACCTTATGTATAAGCACTTTTTCAAATCGATTTTCACGCACGAATCGATTTGACAAAAACAACTTATGAGAATCGATTTCAGTTTTGTAAATCGTTTTCCAATGTCATGTTAGCACTCAAATCGATTTGAAATTCAGAATGTTGTTTCATAAGAGTTGCCATGTGGTAGAACTATTTTGCTTTATTTTAATTGTGATTTATATACTGAAAAATCATTGTAGAACGTTATTAAAAATCAGGATAAGTATTTTACATTTATATATTATTTTATTCGATTCTCGCAGAATCGATTTGAGCATCATATAAACAAGGTAATAAACAAGGCAATTAATTGCTGGTTTTTTAGTCTGAATGTTACGAGTATTAACAGTATTCTCAATCTTACTTATACTATTTAGAAGTCTGAGAATAATTTTGCAATTTGAATTATATGTTATAAAATTTTATGTTGAAATTTATGTTAATTAGCAGTCTGAGTGACTGTTAATTTGAGTGTTATATAACAGACCGATTTATCAGTCTGAGTGTTTCTGAGCAGTATGAGTGGTATTCTGTAGTCTGAGTGATATTAATAGAAGGAATAATATTGAGTGATGTTAACAGTTGGGGTATGAGTATTTTATATCAACCTGAGTGTTACTGAGCATTGTGAGTGGTATTGAGTTGTCGGAGTAATACTGACAATAGGAGTAATATTGAGTGATATTGACAGTAGGGGTATGAGTATTATTTATCAGTCTGAATTTTACTGAGTGACCTAGAAAATCTGCATGTTATTAAGCAGTTTTAATGTTACTTAACAATTGAATTATTATGCATAAGTTTGAGCTTAGCACAGTGGGAGAAATGATCAATCTGATGGCTTTTTACTAAGAACTTCACAAAAAAATTAACCAATCTTTGATTTTTTTATACTCTTAACGCAGTGAATAGTATTATAAGTTTGTCATGAAATTTGTAACACACAGAAGGAAACATCGGAGATCCCATAATATATATACATATATATTCTTGATCAGCGTGACGAGATGAGTTCATTTAGACATATCCGTCTGTCCGCCTGTATGTATGCAAACTAGTCCCTCAGTTTTTAAATTAGAGAGCTGAAATTTTGCACGAATGTTTGTTTTTTTCACTATACGCAATACTTTTGTCGAAATCAGGCGAATCGGACTACTAGGAGGAATACCTCCCATATAAACCCAGATTCAAATTCATGTTCTTGTTAGAAAATCTTTTCTATTTTTTGTACTATGGAACTGAAATTTGGACACTATAATTATCCTCGCACCTCTAGAAGCGCTACCTACCATACAAACCTGGATCCAAATTTATGTTGTTGTTAGAAAAACTTTTTTTGTACTATCAAGTTGAAATTCGGACTCAATACGTGTCTGACCCATAATCACCAAACACGTAAATTTCAAGACCCTCGGAACATAGTTAGTCTTTTTTTTTATTGGTTTAACTTTACATAGACAATAGACCATACAAAATAAGCACTAGCCCCAATCCAACCCACTTTTATTCCACGGAAAATTGTTTTACACCATTGAAAACACTACCTCGAATGGTAGTCTATAAAAATGATTATCGAAAAAATAAAAAATTTTGGATTCGAAAATTTAAAATTTGACTAAGCGACGCAAGTTCGGTCGCTACGATTGAGACAACAATATTCGTATGACTTGAATACTTGAAATTCTGTGGAAACATGAATCCACACCTAGTAATCAAGGCATCGGTACTACATACATATGTATGTACAATATTTTAATTAGTGGTGAGCTAAATTGCAATCAGATCAAGGTTTATCAGATTATGTATGAATACATGTGTACATTGGACTATGTTAGTATATTGTATATTACTATTCATTATTTCCATATGTTTCTGTTTTCAGATAAGCCCTTTTAGATAACTCAATCATCAAAACTAGTGTGAACTCATTCAGTACTAAACATGTGTTCTTGATATTGTATTTATCAAGTTTAAGTGCTTTATATTGCAGTACGATAATCTCAATCAACTATAATTGAATCAATTCAGAATTCTGCTCATGTGATGATTTCGTTTGTGGATTATTTCTGTGTTAGTTTTAGTTGATAACGCAATGCGATCAGTCGGAGACAGTATTACTTTTCGTTCTCTACTCTATTATCTACTCTACTATTTCTATCATTAAAAATAAAATACATACATATACTCGTATTAAGGTGAAACTACGAATTTCTAATACCAAACCAATACTCCAAATATCGTTAAACTTGTCTAACTCAAGAAACTCGTTCAAAGCTGCCGTCGTTTATATAGTTTGGTCTTCAATGTGCTAGAATTGAAGGTCAAAGTCAAGTGGGAACAACAACAATATTTTGGTGTCAAAATTTAATAATCGGTTTTTTTTTTTTTTATATAATCCAATCGATATACTTATAAATGGATATTTTAAGGGTTCTAAGTGAAAACGAGGTTGATGAATTACTATTGCTCTACAAGCAACATTATGGCAGTCACAATTTTCATTATTTGCTCTTATATAATCAACGTAAATGGGATAAACAATTGAGTGCCGATCGAGACAATGAAAGTGGAAATGGAGGCGATGCTTCACAATGGGTCTCACTCCGGAAAACATTCTATACTCATCGGAATGCAGATTTTCGGCTTTATGGCACCTATATCAGTTTACATTATGATCTAATTCAAAGTGTTTCATTTCATTCATGGCAAACAGATCTAAAAGAGCTTAAGGAATGCCTTCAACAAACACAACTTATTCAATGGCATACTGGGCCCCTTTTAACCAATGTCGACTTACCATATTGTGAACTAGTAAAGGAAGTGGCATTGAGCAAAGATGCACGGGTGCAAAGGGCAAGACGTTGTTACGGCTTAATATTGCCACATGAGCGTGCCCTGCAATTGACTGTGCCTAATTTGCCCATGGGTTATGTATTGGAACCATTACAAACAAGCGATGCCGAACTAATCCATAGTCAGTGGGTCAATGCAAAAGAGGGTTCATTGCAATATATACGCGCTTTAATACGTTACAACAAAACTCTTGGCATTTATCGTAGATTGGAGAATGATGATCACCAACAGAAGTCATCACTTATCGCATGGATCTTTCAAAATGATTTCTCTGGTTTAGGGTAAATCTTGTCTAAAATTGAAAAAGAATATATAGTACATAAATTATTTGCAATAATCATATCCTCATTCCTATCCCTATCCCCATAGCATACTTCAAGTTAAACCCAGTGTACAACGTCAAGGTTTTGGTAAACTATTAGTCGCCGCTATGAGTCAACAAATTGCTGCAACCGAGCAAGTAGCGCTCTCTGTTTGGATTATTGTGGAAAATTTTCGTTCAGAAGCTCTACTACAAAAAATTGGCTATGAGAAAACAGTAATTAATGAATGGATCCAATTGGAAGCATAGGAGGCATATTGTTACCTTACTGACATTGGTTACTTTTCACACTAGATTGAATATACATACATTACTTATCATTTTGCAGTCATAGAACCGAGCATAATATAATTATATATTATATTTTCCGATTATAAGCTCTTAAGCCTCCTAACTTAATTAATCTATTGCCAATACTCGTATATAGTTTTGTTATCTGTTATGTGGATGAATATGCAATCTCAAATAAACCCAGCTTGATCCTTGATTGAACCAGTGGCGGCGTATCATAAGTTGGCACCCAGGGCGGGGTTCTATTGAGCACCCCTAACATAAAACATAAATCAATTACTAAACGAGCTTACGTGATTAAATGCTGGCAGCTTCCAAGTGGTGCCGCAGTCGAAAAATCTCCAAAATAATGTCCTCTGCAGAAAATTCATCATAGATTTTTTTTTAGATTTGGAAGTATACCATGAAGTTCTTCTTCTGTTGAAGTAGGCAGAGTTTTATGGTGAACAACACCAAATGTTTTAAGAATGTCATCCATTGCCCTGTAACGATGGTCTAGTTCTCCGTAAAATTTGTGAAGACACTCTAACATAGATCTCTGCAGTTCTTCTGGCAATGTTAGTCCACCATCTTGGGCCATTTCTCCTGGCATACGTTTTCAGAATCTCCTCCTTCCTCTTTTTTCAATTGAAATATCCAAGACCTCACATTTTTTAGTTGCGTAGAAAATAGCTCTTTCCACTATTTGGATACGTTAGCTTTCAAGAAAAAATTTTAGGGATTTGTTTTTTATGACACACTTTTCCAGAGATAGCTCAGATATTTGTATATACTTTTGTGTCTAGTTTACTAGCTTAAAAAACTGAAGTCACACAAAGCTGATAAGAGTGTGGATGATGCTTCTCTTGTATCGGCATTTTCTGTACTGCTGCTAGGATCACACATGTCATCGATTGTTATTACAAGTTTCTCAAAATTATTCATAAGTAGTTTAACAGCGTCCTGATGATCACTCCATCTTGTCTCGACTAGTCTTTTGACCGATACGCCTACAGCTTTCATTAGAACTTCCCAGCGATGTGTGGATGACGAAAATAACGTGTAAACTCCTTCGACTGTTCCGAAAAAAAGTTACAATTGAACTAACACTCCACATAGATTTAGCGAATGATTAGCACAAGGCATAAACAATGCTTTAGGATTATGTTAATTTTTGCTTCTACACCTCTATGAACTCCTGCCATGTTTGCAGCGTTATCATATCCTTGAGCCCGACATAGAAGTATGTCCAAGTTATCACTCTCTAGCTGCTTATGGATATTTTCAGAAAGTTCGACTTCAGTCTTTTTTTAGCTGGAGGAGTGAAACCTAGAAATGATTCCTTCACTTCAACTTGATCGCATTTAATATGAACATATCTGATCAACATGTGATATGTCCATCTCCATCCTATCGAAAAAAATTTCGAAATATTTAGGTTTTTTAATGTCATCCAAAAAGTTAATTTTCACTTTTAGCACTGGGTCATATTTCGACATTATACTTATTAACTAATTCTAAGAAATACTCTCTATTGTCTGGTGAAATCCCCTCTATATGCTCTCTAAATTTTTAGTTTTTTATTGTTGTGGGCAGATGCTCCAATGGTTGGCTACTAACCAGAGCGAATGAGTTGTCGCCCCTTGGTGCTTGGCACCTAAGGCTGACCGCCCCTGGCGCCCCCTTAAGCCGCCACTGGATTAAACTGATAAAACGTAGGAAACCCGGATTGTGGACATACGAGTATTAGTAGTATTCATAAAGAACTGCTTTAATTGCTTGAGTTTCCGTCTTTTTGAATAGTGAGGTCTTTATTTCTAGGGCATAACTTAAGTTGAGTTTTTTTGCTCCAGACAAACTTCTATTTTATAAGACAATTCTCAAATATGTATAAATATTGTATGTTCTTATGGGGCTCAGCTTTGCATTCTAATATTGAGATACTGCAAAAACTTTGGATAGATAAATTGCTGTTCCCACTACCATTTACCTTACCTACATCAGATATTCAGATCTCTATAATAAAATATAAAATCGGTTCAACTCAGTCGAAATCAAACAGTATAACTTGATGACCTAGTGGCCATAGCATTGCTCTATGAGAGACTATACATTTTTATAGACTGCACAATTTGTACAATAAACAGTTTAATGAGTTTATTTTTTCGGGATTCCAGCAGCAATTCTCCAGTCCATATAAATTGATAATGTACTCTAATGGGTGTATCCGTTGACCTCCTAGACCTGCTATTCAGATTAACAAATCTATAGAATTAGACTATAATTTGTTTGAACTGTTTCCCAACTGTTTATTTTAATTAGTTTTAAATTACTACACACACACCTGGTAAAAATAATAATGTGTATTTCGACCCATCCATTAAAACGTAACTTGTTAATTTCACTGTAATTGCCTTTTAACACAATTATTCGTAACAATACGAACTTTAACGATAAAACCAATTCAATTAAAGGAGAAAGTTCAAAATCACACAATGTACTTATTATTTTTGCCAGGTAAATTTGACTTTTTTTTTTTTACTAAATTTTAGATATCATAGAAATGGGGGAAGTCCCAAATTATTTCTTGCTTGCAAAAGTTTTGCCATCTCGTAATCTATAGATTTAAAACGGTTTACGACATCCACACAACCAGAAAAGTAAACAAAAAATGTATGGAAATAAATGAAAACTGCATGTATTTATTATTTTTGCCAGGTTGTACATACTTATTTATAAGTATATACAAAAATATTGTATGTACAAATTTCATATATCACTCACTGTACATTTACTTATATATGATACAAGATCATAACAAGTGGTTATTATTATTATATGGAATGTTTTTGTGATGGTTTGATGGTCAAGATTTACCATAAAAACAGTTAAGAATTTTATACAAAATTGATATTGTATTATTAAATGAGATCAGGCAAATCGGTTGGCACACAAATATTCTTAATGTCAACCGAGTCTTTAAGTTTCTCACATTCGCCAACTTCTTTAGTATTATTGCCCACACCAATATCATCATGATGAACTTGATGTTGGGACTGTTGCTGCTGATGATGCTTCTGATTCTTCTTTGTCTCTTGTTTACAATCTATAATACAAAATTGGATCAATATTTTAATCAAATTCTCTAAATCACAAACATAATACAAACACAGTCGGATTCTTCTATAACGAATTTTAATACAGCAAAGACTATAACAATGATTTCGTTAGGATAGATGAACCCAACCGTATGTACCATAATAACTCAGAGATATTAGAGATACTACCTGCCGATGATGTTGGTTTTAAAACTTCTTTTGGATTCAACTTTGGCATCTTGATTAGCATATGTCCAGTGATTTGGGCACGTCGAACTGTCGATTCGCTTGTTTTGACTTCTTCATTTAAAGCAATTTGAAAATATTTTCCCTTTAACTTGACGCGTACATAAGTTGGCTCTATGTCCACATCAATAAGTGAAGTTTCCATATATCTAAAAAACATCGATTATAATAAATCATAATCAAATCATATTAAATATGGGTAATATGGGTAATATGGGTAATACCGATATACTTCAAGTTGTAGAATATACTCAGTGGGCTCATCACAAAAATTAAATTGTAATTTCGGTTGATTTATGTTATAAGGACGACCGCATGGTGCAAAGAATATTGGAGTGTTACGTTGATTTTTCGAATTAGCAGAGTTATTATTTTTGTCTTCTCCCTTTTTCTCACGACACAACTTTTGGTATTTTGCAATTTCATTGCGACTCTCGGGACAATGTTCACTTTTCGCTTGCCAAAACAATTTAGAGCGTTCATCTTCATCCTCAATTTCTTCCATTCTATTGGTCAGATCCTCCTGTTGTTGACGTACTCGTATCTTTTGCTCATCACGTTTAATAAAATATTTTGCTTGCTGTTGCACTATAACAGCACGATAATCCAATCGATGATGTTGGGCAAACATTCGTTCCGATAATAGAATCTCTACGCAATCCAACGAAGTCAGTTGTGGCAATGTCGCTATCACGAACTGTTTATAATGTGGATAATCACAGCAAGGATTTCCAATGAGCAACAATTCACGTAAATTATAATTGGAGCGTAACGATTCTATTGAGGTTAAATCACCAATGAAATTTAATGTTAAATCTAGTTTCTGTAGTGACTCTAAACCTTCGAGATTCTCAATAATTGTGACATTGTTCAATGCCAAATTAAGGTATTCCAACTTTTTCAGCTTGTGCAAATTCTCAATTTTCGATATAAGATTCGACTGTAATAGAAGAATTTTTAACTCCCGGCACCAATTTTGTACATGTTCGACACGTTCAATGTCTTCCTGATGCAACGATAATTCTTCCAAAGTACTAATGAGGCATTCGTTATGTTCAGATTTCTTGCGCACCAATTGTTCAGTGACTTTTTTGGATCAATCATCCATATCCGAAGTGAATTGAAAGAAGAAAAAAAAAAAAAACAAAATACACAAATACAAAAAGAAATTAATTACAATTTAGAACACACGCACACTTATAAGTACAAGAGACCATGACCTTGAGTGGTGAATTTTCGATTTGCTACCAGTACAATACTTACTTTTGACCATTTTCTTTCAGTTTCGTTGGTTATTTATTTGTAAAATTATAATAAAATTCTTATATTTATATTTCTCAATCTACAAGCAACTAGACAAGTATAATAATTAAATGAGAGAATTTAAATGTCAAACAAAAAATGAATTTAAAAAAACAAAATAACAAAAAATCTTTAACAATCTCAACGGTTGCTAGGCTACACCAAACAAAATTGTATTCTACATACGTAAATATTGTTATTATACTCTTCACACAGTGAATAGTATTACATATAAGTTTGTCATGAAGTTTGTAACATAAAACAAGGAGACATCGGAGACCCCGTAAAGTACTTATATATATTCTTGATCAGCAGTTGATCTAGCCATGTCCGTCTATCCGTCTGGCTGTTTGTGTGTATATATGCAAACTAATCCCTAAATTTATGAGCTAGAGATCTAAAATTTTGCATGGAGCTTTCTTTTCACACATACGCAGTAATCAGCAGAATCGGACCACTATAGGGGAGGTGGGTACACCCATACAAACCTAGATCCAAATTCATGTTCTTATTAGAAAAACTTTTTTGTTTTTTGTATTATCGACCTAATACTTGGACATTATAAGTTACTGACCCATTTGTAGCAACCATTTCCAATTTCAAGACCCTTGGACCACTAGGAGAGGCGTGAAGAGTATTACAACTTCGACATATCCAAAGTTAGTCTTTATTTGTTGTTTTTGATTGTAACATAGTCACTCTCATTATCACTATAGTTGTTAACTTAATGACAATGAACAAATTTACCTCACCTCCTGATACGTACATGTATTGTATGTACTCAAGAGTTGATGACATGCATAATAACTCTTATATCATAAAGATTCTTGTGCGTCCACTCCTCAGTATTGCTCTTGCATTTGGTCACCGCAATATAATATAAAGAATCAAGATCGAATTGAGTCTGTGCAGAAACAATTTCTTCTGTTTGTCCTTTGTGGCTTAAACTGGAGTCTTAATTCCCGTTTGCCATCTTATCTGATAGGCTCCTTCCTATCAACCTTCCATCTTTGGTGCATCGTAAGATAGCTCTAGGGCTTAACTTTCTTCATAAGCTCATAGTCGGGGAATCGGACTATCCTGAGATATTAAATCAGTTGAACTTTTGTATCCCTAGTCGTCCTACCAGATATTTCATACCTTTAGCCTTGAATAGATGCATTACTAACTAGTATTCCCTATACGATTCTTTCCGAGTTAATAAAAAAAAATATACATATATACAAGGTATAAATATATACATATGTAATCATGAAGTTATACTACATACATACATATACAATGCATATCATATAATAAGTTCTATCACATTTTCTCGCCTGAGATATCGCCCCCGTCGATTAATACCATCGCCCTTCGCTGCATACAGGATCAGTAGATCACACTGCAGGCTAGATGGATGTCGCTGATTGGGTTCAACTATCCCGTCTGCATTATTATAGCTTAGGGGTCATTCACATATTACGTCACATAGAGTTGATAATAATTTTTCGTTTAAGGATTTTTAATATTTTAGATTTTGACATGTGACGTCACAAAGCTTAGGACTAACCCCCCCCCCCCATTGCCACAGGTGGTCACACTTCCCCTCCTACAACTCCGGGTTACCTAATGAAGTGTCGGAAAAATAAATCAATATTTAATTAAATTTCACGCCTGGGCCAAGCGCTGGAATATATTGATCACTTCCACCAAGTCAAGTAACTGCACTTTCTCCCTAAGAAAAGGCATTTATCCGACTATAACATACAATGGAAGTATCATTCCACAGACGGAGCAAATCCGATGCCTTAACTTGATCCTGGGCAAACGCATCAAATGGCCAGCTAAAAGTAAATGGTTGCGGCTTGCTAATATCAAAACGTTAAAAAAACTGAACTGGATCCAATACATTTTCGTTATCAAACAAAAGACTAATTTATCATCATGTGTTGGCACCTACTTGGCGCTATGCCATTCAAATATGGAGCAGTGCAGGTGCCTACAGCAATACAAATGTGCAGACATACCAGAACAAGACACTTTGAAGAAATACCAGGCTGCACAGAGACCTTAAGATCCCAACTGTTATGGAGATGATCTATATATACAGCAGTTGACATCATTCAAAGCTTTTGAATCATACTAACCCGCTGGCATCCACTCTTAATCGCTGCTTTACTATGTGAAGATTAAAAACGCTTCACCCGCATGATCTCCCCAGAATGATGTTATAGACTACTCTTCTTACGTTTTCTCGTCATTATTCATTGAATCATTAAAATGTGTTTTGCAGTTTTCTGCGATTAACGTTGTTAATAAAAAAAATTTTAAAAAAATAAATCAACTGCCTGTTAATATTACTACTAAACAGCATGGAATTTTCCTGTCTATTGGTTCATTCAGTATGACAACGATCCAAAACTCACAATGTGTAAGTTCATACGACATATTTAAAGACAACCTAATGGTCAATGGGGTTAAAGTTTTTTATTAGACTCCCCAATCACCTTACTTGACCTGAATTGGCCCATTGACATAGTACTTAGCTAGAAAAATATGTTTCAAACCATGAAAGTACAATAATAGTACAATATATTGTAATATGTATTTGTAAAGTACGTAACACCTATAATTAAACAGGATCACACAACAGTACAAAATTTATATGAAATAAGAGTTCAATTATCAAATAATTGATTTCTTGCTTTTGTGGTCTGTCTGATTTTTTTTCAATTTTTTGTTTTACTTATAGTTCAGCTGGGTTATGTGAACTACTATTTCTATATCAATTATGCAGATTTATTGTATATATAAAATAAAAATAGAAACACAAATCGATAAACTAAAGTTTGAAAAATAAATCATCAATTGTACAATTTTCTTCAACTCAAATTATGAGTTTATTGAAAGCAATACAAATTGCTGAAAATTATTTTCGGCCTACCATGGCACCACTCTATCACCGACTTGCAAAAGCCAATGTTGATATGGTAGTTGACAGACTAGTCCTATGTACTATTTACTCATATATCAACGATATTATTAGGCATTATTACATTTAATTTTTAAGTAGTTTTAAGTTTTCAAAACAAGTCTAAAAATGATAAAGTGAGAATTTCCCCCCCACAGTAACTCGATATTGATTAAAAAAAAAAAAACTACGCTTATATTAACCCCATTATATTCAACTAATTTGTGAAGATACTGAAAGCCTAAACTCTTTATTTTAACATCTCATAAGCATAAACTAATCTAGGTAGATTATTATTATTGTATTATTAGTATTAGCAATAAAATTGAATTGAAATTGAATTTAAAACTTCTGAGTTGTTTACGGCAATCTTATGCACCATTTATAATTCATTCTTTTTCTTTTCATTCAAATCGTCTGCAATATCATCAATTGTGTATTGGCATTGACTACACAACTGAGATACATACAAGGTTAAAAATTCAGCTATTCATGATTTCTTAATATGCTCAAAGACATGTCATCCTTAAGATCATAACATTCGTCAGACAAAATATTTTTCTATAACAACAGAATTTAGTTTCTCTCGAACTAGGAAGTGCTATTCACATAAAAAGAGGTTGTTTATTCTGTAGGCTTAAATTTTATAAGAACTAGTATATAAACTAACACAATTGTTTCCCTGTAAGCTGCAATATGTGCATTAAAATTGGGGTATTACAATTGGTTACTTTCAGCACTATGTGCTTTTCGTTGCTTAAGAGCAAAGCAGCACTTTGTGCTTGGGTGAGTCTCTGTTAAAGACTGTTAAACTTATTATTATCATTTTCAATCTAAACTAGCTTAGTTAATCAATGCTTATGTTTTATAATCAATGAGCGGTCATCAACCTGTAATATTCAACTACACCCAACTAATTCCTCAAAATACTTTGGAATTTTATGTAAACTTATATACTTAGTACATATTTGTGCATTATATTTTGACTAAAACTGTCAAAAAAAAAAAAAAATAATAATAATAATAATAATAAATACAACGACATTTTCGGTATGACTAAATTTTACTGTAAATAAGTATTGTATCACATCTTATGAGAGGAGAGGAGTTAAATTGAAGTGGAGAGTAAATAATACATAATACCATAGTATTAAGTGTTAATGATCAATTCGATCTTCTTATAAACTAATTGTTATGAAAGGAATAAATTATATGGTTTGTTTTATTTTATTATTATTTTATTTATTATTATTAAATTTCTTAAATCGCAGCAATGATAATTTGCTACCGATAATTCTTTGCTTTTGCTTTTGCTTTTATTTTTGTATTTTTTGTTTTGTTGTAATATGCATTTTATTTATGTACAAAATACTAATAATAATATTAATAATTTATTTATTTAGTGTGTAAATTTATATATATTGTATATGTATGTATAAACTAATCGTTATCCTATTTATAAAGACATATACACAGATACAGATACAGACACAAATACATACGTCATGAACATTTTGCTTAAATAGATTGGCAAATTGATTATGTTTTTGTTTGTTATATAATATTTTTTGTATTTATGTACATCTATCTAATCTTTAGAAGATTTCTTTGCATTCTAGTTTAGTTTTGTTTAGTATTTAGTGTGTTTGCATTTTAGGCATATCATATCATAAAAAATTTCAATTTGAATTTCAATTACAATAAATAAATAAAATAATAATAATAATGTTGATGTATTAATATTTATAATATTTCTCTAAATTTGCATTTTGGTCTTAGACAAAAAATACAAAATAATTGCCACTTTTTTGTTTTTTTTTTGTTTTTTGTAATTTTCTAAAGTTATCATATCAAGCAGAAAAGAGAGAGAGACAGACATAGAAAGGGAGATAGAATACATAATAATAACATAACAAATAAGGAAAGGAAGGTAATGTATGAAAGGAAGAAGAAAAATCAACATGAACAGCTGAGCTGTCATCCTTTCTGGTTAATCCTGATAGGTTTTTCTTAGTTTCTCAATAAGTTCTCCTTTAAATTAGATACATACATATATTGTATTAATGTTTGGCAAAGAGAGAAAGTGCAATTACAGATAAAGTAAGAAATATTCTTGTGTTGAATACTATTGAAATTTGTATATAAAAATTAATACAAAATATGATTATACTCCTTATACATAATACATATATATGTCGTCAAGACTCTACTCTATGTTGGCTATATTGGCTTGGATGGTATACTATGTTATAGTATGGTATGGTAATGGCTGCTTTTAGAAAGAATTTGTAATGTTTTGATTAAGCTCTCCTATAGTTCACTGGCTAAACGAATAATAGCTTTGTTGTGCTGCCACCATTAGGAACACCATTACTTGCATTGTTTAGCAGACTGTTCATGTGTTTGCCACCATTATTAAAACCATTCACATTTGATATGCGACCATTTGTTGCAACACGATAATAAGGATCAACATTGTTGCTCCATTGTGACTTTGTTGCTGCTGGCGCATATTTAGGTAGCAGTGGTGGTTCTTTAGATCTTGTCATTTGTTTCGCCCTATTATAACACAGTACACCAAGTATGGCCAGCGTCATGCCAAAGCAATTGACCCATGTCACTGGATTCCCGAGTATAATCAGTGACACAGCAATAACGAAGATACGCTTTGAAGCACTTGCGACTGCATAAGTGAGCGGCGTCACCAACGAAAGAACACTAAAAGCAATAATATTTTGAAGCCAATTCAGCACTCCATCGGTAAAGAGCAATGCAATAACACGGTAATCCAAATTGCTCTAATGAAGACAAAAAATAATTCAAAATAAATAATAATAGATTCGATGATTTAATTGTTGTGAGATCACTATGTACTTACAATTGTCGGATGGGTGAATACTCTGAATGCATCCACATATAACCATATCGGTAAAAACATAAACAAAGCCAATTTTCCAAGCAAATGTAGAAGTCGTAAATGATGAATTCCTGTATCTTTGAGCACCTGTACAATAGTATAGTATGAAAGAATGAATGGTTTATTTATTTAGCCATGATTTATTTATTATCATTAATTTACATGAATTTGTTTTACCTTTTTAGAAAATATATTTTGTAATGAGAATCCCATTGTTGAGATTAGTGCACTAACTAAGCCCACCATATCAAATGAGATTTCAGTTACTGTTGCAATACCAACACCTGTGATAATGGGCAAGAGACTCAAATATACAAGAGATGGTTGTTTTTCTCCAAAGATCAGACGTGTCAGAACGACCGTGAAAAGTGGCATCGTTGCTTTAACTATAACAATATAAAAACAAAACAAAATAACATTAATTATTAATACACGTGTACATACACATGATAAGAAATGATGCCAAGCAAACTGTCAATAATACACTTAAAAATATTAAAATTTTATCTTAACAAGATTAACAATGGTTGTCTGTCTGTCACTCACAACTTTAACAACAACAACAACAACAACAGCAAAACCAAGTACTAAAACAACAACATATGTAGAGTAAATTTAATGACTTTGCTGACGTGTGAACGTGAGACGACAACGACGACGAGTTATCAATGAACATGTAGTTAAACTTGTATATATGTATATACGAAATCAAAATAAATGGACCTATGAACACACTGACATGCAAGAAGGGTGTCTGGTTGACTGGTTGGCTCACTCACCTGTATGGGCATATGAGACAGGCACTTTCCATAACGATATATGCGAGGTCACCGAAGCCAAGAATTTACCCAATGCCAAGGGCACAATAATTCGCATATAATATGATCGCGGTATCTCTTGATATTTGCGTATGCGCCACAAATTAAAGAATGGTCCACTATACAATGTTATACTACACAATTGAACAACGGTCACGGTCACCGGGAATGGAAACTCATTGAGTACCATTTTACCAATGACATTATTACTGGACGATACTATATACCAAAGGATGCAGAGCGTCAAAACGACGATTACATGTCGTGAATTCGTGCGTTTGGCAGCTTGTTGCATTATGGATTTATCCGTATTGTCACAGCGACACTCTGTCTACGCTCTACGGTCTGTCTGGCGGTTGCATCCCGGAACAAAACAAAACACGTTACTATATTCTCCTCTTGTCACTTGCTGATTGCTTTAATCATTCACTCATTTGGTCGTTCGTTCGTTCAGTTCGTACGTGTACAATTTTTAGTGCGGCAGCGATATTCGATTCGATTGTTCGATATTCATCATCATAACCATTCGATATTTATTACTTTTTTGTGATTGGCGATAACATTATTTAATTGTTATATAGTAAATAATATGTATTGTCGCCTTCCAACTGAAATTGGAAGCAATTTGGTTAAACTCACCCTTATTTGAAGTTATGTATTAAAAAAAAAGTACCAAGAACTGTAGATTATTATTGTCCTCGCTAAACTGTATTGAAAGAATTCAACATTTCAGTTGTTTTTGGGGCACACCGAAACTGGAGCTGATTGCTGATGCTGATAAGCGCAATACCAAAAAAGCAAAATAAATAAATCAGCAGTCAGCTTTTGTGTTAACACTTCCATTAGCTGTAATGCGTTTGTTTAATCACCTTCTTATCAGCATGAGCAATCAGTTCAGTAATCAGCTCCTGGCTGCTTATGCCTTTAAGCATTAAATTTGCATTTTACGCAAAACTCTTTTGCATAAAAACAAAATCAACCAAACAAGCAAAACCATCTAATGCTGGATATGCCATCCTCCTCGCATTTAAATTTTAAAATGCATTTCCGAACGTTCAAATTTGTCTTTAATTCAATTAATTAATATGTTAAAATAAACCATAAATGTTAACAATAAATTGACTAGTTCAATGAAAAGTTTTAAGAATCTCACTGGTGAAAGTTGGCATGTCTGCATTTTGTGAACGTGGGCAGTTTTACACGATTTTTGTTTGTTGAGAAGGGAATTTTTTTGTTTTAGTTTGGTTTTTGTAAAGTGAGGGATGTGAAAGGAAATGAGCAGTGTCAAAATATTTCCATGGCATCTCTCGTTATGTGTAAACACTAGCAAGAGACACCAAAGAAGAAATAACGAAAAGTATCGCAAAAGAATCGCTATGTGTAAGATGACCCTAAAATAAACACTCTTTAATCAATTGTTCATTCGAACATCTAAGTTCGAAAAAGGAAATCTCTCACAAAAACAACCGAACGTGGAGATTTCTGGAACGTGCGCGCTTATTAACATGTTTTGAATTAAAATTTCTCTAACTTATCTGAATGCGCTGACAAAAATTCACGAAATCAAATGAACGGCAAACAATTAAAACGAAAACCACACAGAAATTCTTTTTTGGGTAATTTTTGCCCGATTCAGACTGAACATAAGCAACATCTTTTTGTAAGCAGCTTAAAAAGTGGCTACATTTTTACAACAACAACAAGGAAATGACCGAATTTCAGGGTTGCTTTGGTTACTTTGAATGAAAACATTTTTTCTGTTGCAGAAGTGAAAGCAATTTTCAGCCGCCTTTTGGTCATTATTGATACTAAACAGCTGATCATTGCACAAAACAACTTGAAGAAGATTTTAAATTGTAGTATTTTGCTTGTAAATATAAATAAAATAGTTAGCAGGAATGAAATAGTAAGCTGCAAGAATTATTTGCATACACTGCGAAATGTTGTAAGCCATGTATTTTTCACATAATGTCCATTTCAATTATCACAATTAGCCACAACGTTCTATTTGTTTTTTAAGCGAAAAAGCAACAATTTTGAAGCAGTGTGAATCAGGCATTAAATAAATAAGCAGATATTTCATTTGATTCATTGCTAATAGCAATTTGCTATGTTTACAAAGTAGCAATCGGTTCCAAAGTACTCATTTGATACCAACTACTCTCATTCAATGCCAAGGAAGTATTTATTTCATAAGCAAAAATACCGAGTACATTAGAACTTGAAGAAGATTCGAATCTGTGAAGATGCGACAATGATTCGAGTTTCATTTGACAACAACAACAGGGAAAATGACAAAAATGTGGGGTTGTTGTTGTAGAGAGATTCGATTGTGAGATGCTAATCTCAAATAGATTCGCAAAGATTCGGTTTTTTTGAATGGTCAGTCTTAACAGGGCTGGGCAATTCTTCCATGTAGGTTGGCAGCATTTTCATAATTTCGTTGTTTTTTGTGATTGTCATGTGTCTTCTTCTTCGTTTTTTTGCGCGCCGCACATAAAACAGCTGATCATTGCACAAAACAATTTGAAGAATATTTTAAATTGTAATTTTTTCTTTAAATATTAATAAAATGAGTAGCAGTAATGAAAAAGGAAGCTGCAAGTATTATTTGCATACACTCCAAATTGTTCTCAATCATATATTTATCACAAAATTTCCATTTTAATTATCACAATTACCCACAACGTTCCATTTGTATGTATAATCAAAACAAACAACAGCTGTTCGTGATTCTAAAATACCACTGTAAACCACAAAACCGAATCTTCGTGATTCGAGCCACTGTAAAGCCACTATAAAATACCACTGTAAACCACAAAACCGAATCTTCATGATTCGAGCCACTGTAAAGCCACTATAAAGCCACTATTACTTGATCGGTACACCTATTAACCAATTTGTGTTTGTACATATATGTGACATTATAAATTTGTACTTATGTTTATACGTTTGCATGAAGACCTTCATTGTCTATATTATCCATATAATGATAATAAATAAATCATAATATTTTTTGCACAACCAGCTTGAATCAACATTCTCATGACTACAAATTAATTATCGAGTTGTGCACATTTATGTACCGACCGATACCTCCTTATGATTCTGGTTGTATAGCCCTCGTGGCGTATTTACATTAAGTTGGTAGCGCTGAACGTTACTAACTGTTTGTTCACGAAGTGTGTCTGTGTCTGTCGGCGGTGAACCTCAACTGTCTGACCAAATAAAGTGTTTTATTATAATTAACTATTATATATATATTTTTAAACTATTATATTTTTAAAATGAATCGCTCAAATCGACAACGCCAATTGAACTACAATAGAGGTTTCGTCTCTGGCGGCGTCTATGTAAGTAAATTATTTAATTACTTCATTTCATGTATTGCAAACATATTTCACCATAATTCCCTGCTGCTTCTGCTTCTTCTTCTTTTCATGCAAAATTTCTGTATACAAGCGGCTTATCGCGTTTTTGTATACACATGCATACATACAAGCACACATGCATACGAAAATAGGGTTTTGTTTATATGAGGGTATGAGTGTATTTTTCATTCAATTTATTCAACAAATAAATCATATCTATGATTCATAGATTTATTCTCATTTTATTCATTTAAATATTTTAATGTTTCACATTAATTTGAAAAACTGAAAAATTAAGAATGAAATTGAATTGAAGAGAAATGTCTTATATTCCTTATTGCGCATGGACGACGTACCTAGCTTTTGGCCTAGAGGTTTTGCCGGAAAGCCATAATTATAAATGATAAATTTCTCTATGAATGAATAACTCAACTTTACTATTTATATTAATATTTATTAGTTTTTAGTCGTTAGTTATTTAATGTGGATAAATGGGTGTAGTCCACCTAGCAGTCCAAGGGGGATAAATGTTTCTTGTAAAAATCTATAAGCGCATCTGCATTGTGTGTTTGTGTGTGTGTGTGTGTGTGTGTGTGTTGTATATCATACGATATAAGTTTGTTGTTTTGCCCAACCCGGAAAAGAAGGAAACAAAAAAAGCATTTTTCATTTCTACACACACCCAATAATAATAGTAATAATAAAGTACATCACACACATTACAATTATAATTATGTATGCAAATATATGTAGTTTTAAGATTCTAAATTTTATGCTAAGAATAAACATTTATTGCAAATGCATTTTATTTTCATAATAATTTATAATTTTATAATTTCATGTGCATTGAAGAAACATCATAAGTTCATGAAATATTTTCCTTCAGTTATGATTAATTGATTTTTTACAATTTCCAGCACTCAAGGTGTGTGCGTAGATTGTGCGTAAATTGCGTGAATTTATTTGCATTAGTCGTTAAAATACTTTGCCACAAGCCAAGAATTAATAAAACCCACATTAACATACGTACATACATACATATGAAAATATTTAATTGCACAGAATTGATTATAAAATACATATGTATGTATCAAAACTGTTGCCACCCACCCTCTTCCTATTCTCGTCCATTGAATCAAATGACAATGCATTACTTCTATTTTACTGTGAACTGCTTCATATGACTCGTGATACTGGCTTTTTCTTTCACCATTCCATTTAATGCAGCAGATTCTGTTGATCGAGGGGAATAAAATAAAACATACGATGTCAAGTTGATTAAAAATGGCCGGCCGGTCAGTTGATGTTACGTAATGTTTGACTTGTAACATCTTGTTGCCTATCTGCATAAAAGCTATAAGGGAAAAAAGGAGTTACTTATCAATAAAATTTCACAATGGTCAATGATGGACTAATACGAAAACACATCTCCTCGTCCGTAATCCCAAATACTGACTTAAAGCCAACTTAATTACGTAATTGGCTAATTGGCTCAACTACTGAATAAATAATGATATTTCTATGTCTTCCACCATATGGTTGCATAATGGATTTTGATCATTGATTGGACTGATCGCATCAGTCAAATGGGATGCAATAATTGATTGAAATGCAAGTAATGGATCATTTCATAAATTTATAGACTATTGACTCTTTCCCCATATTGTAATGCAGTTTGTGGTGTTTGTGTTCTTTGCTTTTGTCTTGGCTATTTTACGACTATTGAAAATTCATTCATTTTGTAAAAATCTGAAATTATTAGTTTTGCGTTATATAGTTATGTTCATTTACTTCACTTGAATCCTCAAACGAGAAACGAGCAATGGGCAGTTAGCATTCGCTCCTTTACACGGCAGCGAAAGCCAAAAGCAATTTATGTAATTTTATTTAGTTATTTTCCCATTTAAAGAATTTTGCATTTTGAAATATGCTGATGATGATGATAATCCATCCAATCAATAAGAAACTTATAAGAATTTTCTACATTGAATTTGCAATTTTTGTCGAGGCTTTTCTTCTTAATTATTTTTTTTTTTACAATAATACAATAATAAAGAAGAAACCATCTCGAAAGCCGTGTTTGAATTGCATCACAAATCAATGTACGAAATTGTTTATAAGACATTTCGAATGCTTCTTTATAATGGGTAAATAGTTAATGGAATTATGTAAAACATGCAACAAAGAATAAGCAACCAACAAGAATCCAACTCCAAATATGTATGTATACGATTTGCGTGCGTATGTATGAAGGAATTGAGATCGTTTGGGCATTGGTTGCAGGAATGTACATAGCTATTCCTAAACTATGGTTTTTGGTGATAAATTAGTTCGTTCAAAAACATACATACTCGTCGTATAATGATGCTGATTTTGGTTGGTGATGATGACTGTCTTCCTACTTGATGCCATCACTGCTACTATATTCGCTGCCCATCTGTGCCTGCCTGTCTGCCCATACAACACACAAAATAAACAAACTCCTCCTAAACAAACTCACTTGGCATGGAGACAAATGACAATGATATGAATGAAACAAACAACTATGGGTCTGTCACCAAGGGTTCTTTGAATAAGGGGTTTGTAATTTTGCATTATCAATCAATCAATCAATAAAAATGCAATCAATGTTTATATTATTATGTATAATATTTAAGTATATGTGATGATATAAATAACAATTATTTTTTTTTTTTTTTTTATTAAAACACATACAATTATAAACTTTAAATTTGCATTTAAGTTGTTCATTATTGTTATTGTGTATAAATTTATTTATTCATTGTTGTAATATATATATATATATATCATGTATGAATATTGAAAATAGAATGCAGGTGCAATGAACAATTCAGTTGGTAATCAACCACAACATCAACCACGCCAACAACAGCAACAGTCATGGAAACCACAACAGCAACATCAACATGTTGTTATTCAACAAGACCAACTTCTATATCAACCAGAGCAGCAGCAACAACAAATGGTTGATGAACAGGAACCAAATTACAATGAAAATCAACAGACATTGAATACTTCACAACAACAAGAACAACAAGAAATAGAAATGGAAAATGAAAATCAAGAAGATGTAGATGCTGATATACAAACGATTGTTGATCAATTGACTGATGATGGACATAATTTGGAAAATGGAAAAGTGCCATTTAAAAAGATCTTTCAAAGTCGTAAGAAATCATCTGGTAAATATACAAAACAATAAATATAATTATATTATGTTGCAGATAATAATAATAATTTTTCATTTTTTTTTTTATTTTATAATAACCAGAACGTGCACGTGAGAAGAAAATCCGTCAAAATCGTCAATTACGCAAGGCAATATTGCCAAAGAATGCATTGATGGCGCTCAATGAACTAAAGGGTGTCATCATTAGCGATTTTAATATAAATAGCAATGTGGGTGGTGGCTTTACAGCTGTGGTTACTGTCAATGATAAACCATATGAAGGTCGTGGCTCCTCGAAAATGTCAGCTAAGAGTAATGCCTGTGAGAAGGCATTGCGTGATTTTATATTAGCAAAAATGGTTGCTAAAAATAGAAAGAAGTTTGCATCGTCTGCATCTGCTTCAGCTGTCGGTAATGGTAATGGCTCTACTGCATCTACTACTGCAGCAGTAGCATCAGCAGCAGAAGGAGGCGCAAGTGGTGGAGGTGGTGGTGGTGGTGTTGTTGTTGGTTATGGTGAAACTGAACGCATGGATACTATAGATGAAACAACACAAGCTGAATATGATAATCCAGAGGATGAAGTGCCAATGATTAACTTGGCATCATTCGCTTTATTTAAACTATTTAGTGAATGGGAAAAAGAAGGTTTTGTTGTGCCGGAAATGCATCCACAGCCACCACAGAATTCTGGTAGTGATAATGGAAGTGTAAATGGAGGCACCGGCACACCTACACCCAAAGAACCGAAGAAGGCACCAACACGCAGTGAATTGCCAATTAACTGGGAGACTATGCACCCAGCCACTTTGCTATGCATGGTAAATGTTTCTAACAAATTGTCGTAGTTGTGCTATGAAACCAGAATTGATGATAATGATGCTAATAATAAATTTATTTAATAATATAATAGATGAGACCTGGTATCGTGTATATTGATTGCGGTGTCGTTGGTGAGAAGCCAAATGTGATGCAGCGCCTTTGCGTCACTGTTGACGAGCAGGAATTCATGGCGCAAGGCAGATCTAAGAAGATAGCGCGCCGAAATGTCGCTGTAAATGTTTGCAATACCCTTTTCGGTACAAACTTTGTAGCTGAAGAAATCTAAACCAAACCAAACGCGAAAAATATATTTATGCAACAATATAATAATCCAAAAGAAATAAAAATAAGTAAATGAAAAGCAAGCATAGCATTTGCATACAACATAACAAAATATTTAAGCAATAGAAAGAAACATAACAACAAAAACATACTTAAACATACCCAAAAAATATCCCTTGACAATTATAGAGTGTGTGTCTGTAAAATTATGGAGTATTGTGGAGTGAAGAAGGCATGGAGAAAAAGTCGGAATTTGAAGCAATTTTATATTATAAAATATTAATCCAAAAAAAAAAAAAAAAAAAAACAACTTAGTATATATTAAATTATATCCAAAAAGCGACAAAAAGTTAAGTTATTGTACTACTTATGAACATCTATAAAACATTTTCACACACTTTAAAGTAGCTCAGTATATTTGTAGTCTCAGTGAAGTGAAAATAATAATAATGTAATAATAATAAGAAAACGATAAGAACACTATTCTAATGTAATTTAATGTTATACAATAAAGTCTTAATGACATTTAAAAAGTAAAAAATGTGTGGAAGATTTTATTTATTTAATTGACTTTATGTTCATATCGTCTTAAAAATACGATTCTTCATACTGTCAACAAGATTTTTAAGCAAATTTGATTCCAATTGGTCCCATTCTCTTATTATTGCCTTTTTAACTCTTAACTTCAATGGAATCATATTGTTTTTGGTTGTTGTAAATCTTTCGGACTAGTATTTCGCATATGTTCTCCATCGGATTTAGGTCTGAGGAACAAGCCGGCCAGTCCATAACATCAATGGATTTTCCAGAAAACCAAGACATGGTTTCGCGGTTCACATGAATTCTAGCATTATCTTGTTGGAATGTCCATATTGTTTCCGGATTTTATCCAATAAATGGCACTACGCTCATTCCGAGGACATTAATGTAGTCGCTGCTCTTAATTTTCGAGGATACGAATTGTATTTTCAAACAGCAGAAAAAGCTGTGCAAGTTATAAGGCTTCCTCCTCCGAAGTTTCACTTTGAAAACGGCAACGGCTCCTTTCTGATATCATACCAATACCCGCGGAAACTGTCTGGACCATCCAGATTCCACTTTTTTCCATCAGAAAATATTACCTTAAACAAGAAAAGTTATTAAAACCCATTACACAATGGTGGTACATTTTTCGCCTACGGATTCCCAGTTTCGGGCCATGTTTTCTTTTGCGAATTCTAGCCTAGCCTGCTTATGGCGTTTTAATAACCTCGGAGTACCTTTCATTTTATCGTAAGTAATGTTTTCGCTTCGCATTAAAAGCCTGCAAATAGTCGAACAATGAACTGGAACGTTAACAAGCTGTTATAAGTCCGCCAAACTTTTGGTTCAGTTACTCGCAGCCCTCATAATTTTACGTTCTTCGCGCTGGTCTATTTTTCTTTTTCTTCCTCATGAATTTCTTAGCCCACAGCTTTCTGAATCTTTCAAAAATTCCATAATAACATGATGACTTCGAGCAAGTTTCCTGGCAATTTCCCGAAATCCCATATTCTGCTCTCTGAAAGCCAATATTTTTCCTTTCTCAATATCTGTTAATTTTTTTCCACGTGCCATAATTAAATATCACAATTTTCCAACTTTACTTGATCAAACAACTGATAATCACTTACTAAAATAGCTTACAAACAAATAAAAACGTAATTGGTTCTATAGAAATGCAACAGTAAAAAAGCTCTTTTTTTTTGTTTTGCTTAAAACTTTACACTAACAATTTTTACCTAATACCGCTAAAATTTTGTTATTTTGCATTCCACACATTTTCGCAAAACATTGTCATTCTATTATCATTAGGTACTTTATAGTATAATTTACCTATAATAAATAAATATTCTCTCTATCTTCTATTATGTATTGTTGCATTTCATGCGATTGTTTCGATTGATTTGTGCGTGTAAGGTGTTCATTGTGAATGACAAATCAAAAATCAGCTGTTTTTCAATCTCGATAAAAAGTTGACATTCACACAAGAATTTGACACATAACACGAAATACATAGTTTACCTAAATTGAATTGAATTGAAATAATAATAATAATAAATAATGTCAAAAACAATTTTACGAGCGACAAAACTTCAATGGAGTATTTACCAAAGCCTGAATAAGTTGTCTGCAATGTAAGAAGAGCATACGAAATTATGTTAAATTGATCATTAATAATGATTATGAGTACTTTTACTTTTTAGCAGTGCCATACAACCGGCGATTAGAACTTTTGCTAATACTACACTGAATAATGGCTCGATGCGTAATTTCACTTCTAATCCATTACAACCACATCATCAATTGCTATCTCCATCTCCACCAACATTCAATGGCAACACTAGTAAGCGTACCATGTTTATACAGACACAGGATACTCCAAACCCAGATAGCTTGAAGTTCTTGCCGGGCGTCGATGTACTTGGCAAAGGCAACACTTATGATTTTCCCAGTAGCACAGCTGCCTTTTGCAGTCCTTTGGGTGAGTTGAAAAGTTTAACTGTGCATTTACCATATATTTCTATTGTTACATCATCGTAATTGTAATATTTTTTGCATAGCAAAACTACTCTTCCGTGTTGAGGGAGTGAGTGCAGTGTTTTTTGGTGCTGATTTCATAACAATTTCGAAAGAAGAGGGTGCCGAATGGAGTCTCATTAAACCAGAAGTGTTTGCTGTTATTATGGACTTTTTTGCAAGTGGACTGCCCATTTTGAATAATGCTAAAGCAAATGCAGACACTGAAATATTCGATGATGATGATGAGACTGTCATGATGATCAAGGAGTTGCTTGATAGTCGCATACGCCCAACAGTCCAGGAAGATGGAGGTGACATTGTTTTCATGGGTTATGAAAATGGTGTGGTCAAATTGAAAATGCAGGGTTCCTGCTCCACGTGTCCCAGCTCAATTGTAACACTCAAGAATGGTGTGCAGAATATGTTGCAATTCTATATACCAGAAGTGGAATCAGTCGAGCAAGTGTTTGATGCAGTTGATAAGATTACTGACAAGGAGTTTGAGCGTTTCGAAAAGAGTTTGCGACTTAAGAATGGAGACATTAATACTGCAGCTGCATCTGCATCTACAGCTGAAACAGTGGCGGCAGAACAACAGAACAAAACAACTGATGCGCACAAGCAACAAGGCTAAGTCCACATATGTATGTTGATTGGTGGGGTGGGATGGGATGGTATAGGATGGAAATTGTGTGTGTCTTATACTAAAATAGTAGTTGCAATAAAAAAAAAATACATATATTATATAAAATTGTTAACTAAAGATGATGTTATTATATGTATATATTTATATGTATGTAGTTTATAAATATTGTTTCGCAAAATAATTGCATTAAATGTACTCGATGGCATAAATATTAAAATCGAAAATTGTGAATTTTTATTTTGTCTTGTTTTTTTTTTTTTTGCTTATACAAATGTAGCGTCATAATACAACGTCGTAATGCGCAACGTGAAATATAACCGTAGCCACCAGATGCTGTGTCATATTTTTTGGATTTTGTGTGAATGGCAAATATTAAGAAGAAGACCATTAGACAGAAATTTTTTTTTTTCATGCTACAAAAGTGTAAAAGCGGAAAATACTCGTATAAATAAAATAAGAATTTTAATTGAAAAAGCAAAAAGCGTGTAAATCTTTCAATTGTAAAACGATAAACAATTATTAATATTAAAAATTATTAAAGCATTCCAATTTCTGAAGTCTTTTGACCAAAGACAGCTGTGAGCAAACGTTTTGCTGAGCTGACTAAACACAACAAGACAACACAACAAGTAGTGTGGAGGGTAGGCGCTCTTTAAATTGTGGTCAATCAGTGATACAACAAAATAATAAATACATAAATAACACGACACAACATAATACAACATAACAGATCAAACTAAAGTAAAGTTAAAAAAAGGAAGAAAGTGTAGATCAGAACAGAGCATACAAGAAAACAGTCAGAGAGAGAGAGAGACAAAATGGTCAAATTATTTGCACTTAGCGTATTTTACAAAGGGACAGGCGAGGCACGTCTGCTGAAGTCTGCATTCGATTTGCAGTCATTCTCATTCTTTCAACGAAGTACCGTTAATGAGTTCATGACGTAAGTAGCAATAACTATCATCTCATCTCAATATTGATGAATATTCTTCTTATTGACTTTCTCTTTTAACAATTATCATTTCTATCAATTTGTGATGTGCAGTTTCGCATCGAAAACAATTGTGGAACGTACACAACCAGCAATGCGGCAATCTGTTAAACAGGATGCCTATATGTGCCACGTTTATGTGCGCGCCGACAATTTGTCGGGCGTCTTAATTGGCGATCATGAATACCCGCAGCGTGTGGCACATACACTTATCACAAAAATCCTAGATGAATTTACGGCAAAAGTACCAGCAGAATTATGGCAAGATCCACAAGCATCATTTGATTTTGATATGTTGCCCGCATTTCTTGCCAAATATCAAGATCCCAAAGAGGCAGATCCATTGACAAAAATGCAAAACGATTTGGATGAAACGAAAATCATATTAAAGAATACAATCGAAGCAGTTTTGGAACGTGGCGAGAAACTCGATGATATGGTCATCAAGTCTGAGAATCTATCAATGCAAAGCAAAGCATTCTATAAAACAGCGAAAAAGACAAATTCTTGCTGCAGTTTCGGTTAGGCAGATCCACATCCACATCCAAATCATCATCAGCAATTACCAATAACATCATCAATAATAACAACAACAACAACAGCAATTATAACAAAAAAAAAAAAAAATCGCCGGCGGCAACAAAAAAAAAAAAAAAAAAAAAATTGTAAGAAACTACACGATTTCCTATCTAAACAAATCAATTGATTAGCATGCAATCTAAATGTATCTACTATGTCAATCTAAGAGTCAAATATGAATCTAAAATCAATGTATAAATGAAATGCAACTATAAACAAATATGAATTTAGAATTTGCAGATATCTGATGATGAATACAAGATGAGTACAGTACATACTATATACTTCCATATTTTTTATATTTTAGTATTATACTTGTATTTGTGTATTTCGAGCATACGATCCTGCCTGTCTGCTGCCAGTTTGCCGCCAGCCTACTACTACCACCACCACAACCACCTGCATTATACGTTCGCTTGTTTGCTCGACTCAATTGTTCGTTGTTCTTAAGCTTCTCAATGTGCTGTTTCCAAACTCTCTTTTATCTATATTCTATGCTTAAATACATTTATTAATGTTGATTCCATTATTTCAAATCTTTTCCTAAAATACAATAAATTTGTTCAGTTCAGTTAAGTTCATTTGTTGTGTTGTTGTTTATCGATCTATGATCTACGTATTTGTATTTATATCAATCTTTATATAATAATTACAAAAAATTTACGCATAAATTACTCGAACATATATTTCAAATTCATATTTGATGCGATGCGATGCCATGTCATCATGCTTTGCCAAATCTCTATGTGTATTGTAACATGTTTGTTAGCTGCAGAATATCTTATTCCCAAATGAAATGCCTAACCATATAGATAAGGATTTATATTATCTTCTACACTGATTAATGCAGCTCTAATAAATATTATCGTAATAGTTATATTAATAACAATAATGTGTAATAATATTGTAACAATATAAAATAGAATATTTAGATAAATCAAAATGCATTGAATACCGATTACACCGACAACAACCGAACTACAATATTAAATAATATATATAATTTTTATAAAAAAAAGCAAAAAAAAAAAAAAAATTATTACAAAAAATCGAACATTTTCTATATTAATTGATTGTATTTTGATTGTAAAACTATATACTACATATATACAATACAATAATACCAATATCAATATATAGTACTATATACATACTTGATTGTAATTTACTATTCTACTATATATGTATGTACTACTATTCTATTCTATTTATATTGTACTGTATGTACTACTATGTATGTGTGTGTCTGTGTACATTCTACAATATTTAATGTACTCGTACAATTATAAAAGAAAACATAAAAACAAAAGAAATTTCATTGAACGAAAATTTAAAAAGAGTCTCTTTTATTAATTTAATATTATGGCAACACTAAGGACCGCTATTGGTCTATGTGAGATCTTTTGATCGGCCAAGCTAACCTAACCTAATTTAATATTAAGTATATTGTACAATTGTGTCCAGTAAGGTTGAAGTTGGCTATTTCTTTTTGAAATTCGTTAGCGATTGTGTCCGAGGACATTATGGTATGTACCAGAATAATAATTCTATCCTAACTGGACAGCGTTTGTTTTGTGCTCATTATGAGATTTGAATTTGACCTCAACGGAATATTATTCGTTTGAATTGATGGGATCAATCGTTACAATTAAAAATACTAGTCGTCTGCGTACCTAAATAAGTGAAAAAATAACCGAATGTTCTACAATCTGACAATCTACAAGTGAAAATCAAATGAATTATCCGTTCGTAAAAGAAATCAATCATTGAACTTATAAGAAATTGTCTATGCATGTGATTTTAAAGCGACTAATAACTTTAGACAGTAGACTTAGCCGGCATAAGCACATTGTCAAAACTGATGCAACTTGTCGTCAAAAACTAAAGAAACTGAACTGCTTCATACGGCCCAGTAGTCAACTTCGCCTGGGTCAAACGTCTATCTCGTGTAGAAGATGCAGAACTCTGCCCTCCGTCAGATAGTAAACGCTCCAGGGTCGTGCGTAATGATGTCATATACAGGGACCTAAGAATCCTCTCAGTCCATGAACAGATCAACCTTCACAAAAGCCGGCTAAAAATTCATGTCAAGAAATTAGCATCTGCTCTTACCACAAGTACTTCCAGGAGGAGGTTCAAACGTCTCCACCCTGAGAACATTTGGGTGTACGGACGCAATAGAGGACGTAGGCTCCGCTTCTGAACTACTTACTCAAACATTTCCCTGCAACATTTTTTAGGCTTTAAGCCATCTGTCATTTCAATTTTGTATAGCCGATTAGTCGGTGGTTTATTTTTATCCATTATATGAAGAAAAAAAAGACATATCAAATTCAATTAGTGAAAAATTTAACTAAAAGTCAAATATTTTCATAGATTAAATTTAGCAAAATTTATGTATGCTTCAGAGGTTTGATAATTTTGACAACATTTTATTCAGTTTAATGGGAAAATTTACTTAAAAGGTTTACATAGAAAATTTGCAATATTGGGATTCGGGACTGGTCATTGGAAGGTCCTAAGCAGAAATACGAGCGGGACTCTTCATAGCCAATAGACTATTGTGCCAAAGGAAAAATCGGCCCTCACTTTTTTTTGATGATTGTAGCACTAACAGTGAACACAGAGAAGATTTCTAATTTTTTAAATCCATATTTGCAACAGTTTCATGGGTTAACAAGCCACCACGCGTCTCAGACCTGAGTCCTCTGGATTATTTCTTATAGGGAATTACTTAAAAAGACGGTGTAACAAAATAAGCCGAGCAACGGTACTGAGAAATCTTCGCTCAACATTAAAAAAGTACCTGGATGCCATTTAGATAAGATGCCACAAGGTGAATATATATGTAGTATAGTTCTGGACATTTAGGTGGAGACACTGTGTGGACTGTTATCGGAGTGTCTGGATTAGGAAATTTAGTATTTGGATTGTTATCAATATACAATGAACTTAAAAATAATATTGAGAAGCATTCGTCGATAAACTTAACCGATTACGTTGTTATATACTGGCGACTATACTATTCCCAAAATCAATTGAAAACAACACTCACCAAAGAAAAGACTTTAATTTAATATCATCTATGTTTGGGAGATTCTGGACCATAAGCTAAGCAGCAGAAGAATTAAACTAAAGCCCATTGAGATTAAAAATGTACTCTTGCAGCTAGTCGGTCATAGATGCCCGTGAAGGGTCAATCAAATATTAATTTAAGATAATCATAAACTTGTAGTACCTAGTGCCTTTTTTAGTTCATTCGGTTAATTTTGAAATCATATTTATATGTATCTATTTACATGTACCTATATATACTTGTGTTCATCTTTAGCATGAGTCATAAAATGAATCGATTTGAAGTCGATCCGATCCGATTCAGGACCACGCACCTATTGTTCGGAAACTGCAGAAGTGACTGTATGAGCTGATGATGTGGATCTACTATTTTAAGTGTTTTTAAGGTTCTCATCAACGAATTTCAAGAGAAGAAAATGGGGACTCACGTCTAAAGTTCATATTCCAAATGTACATTTAGATTATCTCAAAAATTTCAATGAACCCTTGAGAAATGTGTCTTTGCATTGGGTTATAGGTTGGATTATGTACATACGTATGTTTACCATATAAATTCACCAGTTCAATTGGAAACTATGACATTCTGTTTCAAAAAAATACGTAAGAATGATTTTGAAAAAATAAAGAAATAGGGGCGAAAAGGTATCGTGCGATGAACAATAAAAGCAAAGCCTCCTCCACAAATTCTATATGCATCTGCCATATCATAAATTAAAATTTGAAAGTAACCATGTGGACTATAAAAACAATATTGAATTTAGTCTCCTGGACAGTAGCAATCAAGCATTCACAAAATTCCGCACTACTATGACCAGATTAATATTATTTATTCGGATGCAATCTTTGGACCAGCACCAGACTTATGAGTAAAATCTCGATTAGCAAGACTGCATTACAAGTACTTAACGCCTTCGATATCAAATCGAAGATTGTTTTGGATTGTCTAAAATGTATTATTAAACATATTATCCATTGGTACCGAGGACGGGAAACATTAAGGTACGTTTTGTGTAGTTGATAATTTCAACCGAAGTATCTACCAAATACATCCACGAAGGACAAACACCTTGACGCGGTGTGGAGGCTTGCACTGCAATGACACAACTAACTACTCTGACGGAGAACTTTCGTCCTCAGATAGGGCTTCCCATGTCAGAAAGGTAGTTTGAGGAGTGGTAATCAAGTGTTGTCTCAGGTGCATGCGAGCTTTGGCACGAAGCCAAGCACGTCTTCAATTACCTCACACACCTCTAAGGTAGGTGCAACACAATTAGTGGGCCCATCCTCATCTACAGGGACTGTGAAAGCTACCCCCTCTCCACCCGCTCTATAGACATTGCCCAAAGCAAATCTAAAAATTCGGGCTCTAGCCTTCCGGCTGCCTCTGATGTCCGTCCACACATTAGCGCGTCCACTAGGGCATATAGGACCAGAAGATCTGCACACAAAATCATAAGCAGACTTCAAGCTGTCGACCCTACCAAGCTCTCCGAGCAGGATAGGGCAGCTCTCGCGTGGGCCCAAAAAAATGTGGAGGCTCGCCCTACCTCCTCACTTGCTACTCAGAAACGACAAAGGTCGATTGAACAGCTCACACAATCGGTACCACCGGATGCCAAGAAACCCAGAATTATGGCAGCTCGTCCCACCAGACGTTTCAACGAGGTGGCCAAGAATAGCCTCATCTGGGCAGTGATTGACGGGAACGCTCAGCGGATCTCTATAGGCAAGCAATTGGCAGGTTAGGAGAGCTTTGGCCAGGAGCCAAGTCACCAAGGAAGAAATCCCCAACCGACCACGATCCAGAACTTGGATTCCTGCTGAGCCCTCCTCGCCAGAGGACATCCTCGAATTGTTGAGGATGAGCAACAGCGACCTGCCCACTCATGATTGGAAGGTTACAAAGGTTGGTGAACCTAAGGGTCGGCTCCGCGGGGCGCTCATCGTGATAAACGAGGAGTCGCTCGCACCAATCACCACATCTAAAGGGGAGATCAACTACGGTTTCGGGTTGCGGATCACCCTTAAAGTATACAAAAGCGACGAGCTGCGTACCAAACATAAGGTCCAAATAGTCGAGCCTCAAGCTAATGCTGCGGCCGACCTGGTACCTCGTAACAAGTCGCGCAAGACGGAATCTGACGACTCAGTTAGTGTTATATCCACCTCTGAGCTCGTCAATGATTTCTTTGGCCAAATGGACATAAGTGCGTCGGAGTCTCCTCTGTCCGTAGAGGAAGATCCTGACAGCACAATAATTTCTATCCCCAAAGATGGTAAAGGTAACCTAAATTAACCTTCACCACTCCACCACTGCCTCGGCCGCACTGCTCCTGCGTCTCTCCCATGGAAACGAGGAGCTCTTCTTAATCCAGGAACCCTGGGTCATTAATGACAGGGTATGTGGACTTGACGATCAGGACTATCGCTGATCTACTGTGAAGGCTCAGGTAGACCTAGGGCTTGCGTTATTGTCAAGAAATCAAGTAATGCTATTGTACTCCACAGGTATCTGGACAAAGATAACGTTGCCGTCATCGCAGAAGTGGACGGCACTTCAACTTGGATAGCATCTTGCTATATGGCACACGATCACGGACCATCCCCTCCCGACGACATAGTCAGGCTTCTGGTTTCAGAAGCCAACAATAAGCGGATCCCTATCGTCATCGGTACGGATGCCAACCCCCATCACGAAGTGTGGGGCAGCACGGACACCAACGAACGAGGTGAGTCCCTTCTTGATTTTATTTTAGCCCACGATCTCTTTGTTGCAAATCGGGGCAACGAACCTGACTTCTAACAGAAGGGACGTCACGCTCGTCAGTGACCACTCACCCTTGCTCTTAAGGGACTGGAGGGTCTCCCAAGACTGCTCCTACTCAGATCATAGATATCTCACTTGCACCATTGGATACTCTATCTCCACAGCTTCTGAGGTCGCCTCGGAGTATACCAATAGGAAACTCACTGACTGGACCATTTTTCAGTCTAGCATTGCCAACAGCCTTGGTCAGGTACCATCCATAACTGATTGCGCCGACATTGATAGGGCAGTCGTATATCTCTCAAATGCCTCCAAGGTAGCAGCGGAAACTTCCTGCGTGGCCCACACACCCAGAGGTAAGACCAAACCCAGGTGGTGGAATGCCGAAATAGCAGAACTCCGCAAACAATGCCGCAAGCTCTTTAACAGAGCTAAGGCCTCAAACGACTGGTCTCCCTTCAAAGATAAGCAAAGGGAACTCAAGTACTCGATTAGGAAATCCAAAAGAGCTACCTGGAGAACTTTCTGTGGCAATATAGAGAGTGTCTCCGAGACGAGTAGACTCCGCAGGATCCTCAAATCTTCTCCAAGTTCCCTGGATAGTGTCCAGAGACCTGATGGTATCTGGACTGATACCGGGATGGAGACCTTGAACGTCCTGCTAGACACACACTTTCCAGGCAGTGTGTCTCTCACAAATGTACCCATTGATGCCCCCCAATTGAACCGATGCCGGTCTAACCTTGTGGTGACCTATGCTCATCTTCAGTGGGCCATCAATTCCTCGACCTTTTCAAATCTCCTGGTCATAACGGTATAATACCAGCAGACTTTCAGGAGGTTTCCAACATCGTTACACCGTGGCTTCTGCAAATTTATAATGCATGCCTCCAATACTCTTACATTCCCAACATGTGGCGTGTAGCCCGTATAGTCTTTATTCCCAAAGCAGGGAAAGTGTCACACACCAAACCCAAGGATTATAGACCCATTAGTCTTTCCTCCTTCCTTCTCAAAACCTTTGAAAGAATTATCGATGTCCATATTAGGACCACCATCGATCAGTACTTTCTATCAATTTTACAACATGCCTACATTAAAGGCAAGTCTGTGGAAACTGCGCTACACTCTGTTATTGAGGTAGTGGAAAAATCACTATCCCATAAGGAATTTACGTTGTCCGTGTTCCTCGATATCGAAGGTGCATTTAACAACATATGTCCTAACGAGGTAGTCTCAACTCTGTCCGGCCTAAACCTGGACTCAAATATCATCACTCTTATTGAACGATTGTTAAAATCTCGTTCCATTACTGCTTCTCTTGGCAATGTCAGCGTTACGAGAGCCGTACGCAAGGTGGCGTACTCTCTCCTCTCATCTGGAACATGGCAGTTAACTCCCTGCTAAGAAAATTGGATCGAACCGGATGCCGAGTTATAGCTTATGCAGACGACATTGCTATTGCGGTATCCTGCAAGTTTCCTTCCACCCTATCAGAGAGATTAACATATGCTCTTAGCATTGTTTCAGAATGGTGTCGGGAATTTGGTCTCTCAGTTAACCCTTCGAAAACTGAGACCATACTTTTCACAAGGAAGTACAAAATTCCCATCTTCAACTGGATGCCAACTAGTCTTCTGGCTGATCATTATGCCAAATGCTCTGCCATTAGACTTAATACCATAGCTCGCTGGACTAGCCACATACAGGGCCATACAAGCATTTTGGGACGCCCTCTGCCCCTGGAACAGTCGACTATGTGTGCCCCACACCTTACTTTAACCGGAAATTCTCCACCCACATTCCCAGTAGAGAGGATTGGCCGGAAGGTAAAGTCCTAAAACCTAATTCCATCGACATCTCCAAACTGGAGAAGAAAGTCGGCTGCGGCATCTTCTCAAACAACCCATACATAAGGCTCAGCTTTCGCTTGTCTGACCATTGTAGCATCTTTCAAGCAGAAGTAATGGCCATACTACTGACCTCCCGGTGGCTTCTGGATAACGATGCTCCGGGGTCCCACATTAATATATATACAGATAGCCAAGCGGCAATAAAGTCCCTCTCGGGTGTATATACTACATCCAAGCTGGTTGCGGACTGCTGTTCCTCCCTAGACACTCTAGCCTGCCGTGCACCCATACAACTATGTTGGGTGCCCGGACATAGAGATATTGTGGGCAACTGTGAAGCTGACGAACTAGCAAAAGAAGGGACGTCCCGTATAAATGTAACGTCTCCTGCTGGAATTCCGCTAGCTACAGTGAAACACATTATTAGGAAATTCTACCAAGTTAAAGCTAATGCTCTCTGGGTAGAAGATACTTGCAGTATAGCTAGGCAAACCTGGTCTTACATGAACAGGAAGCGAACCGGCCAGCTGCTCAATCTCGGTAGAACCTCAATTAGCAAGACCATAAACGTATTAACGGGGCATTGCATCATAGGGAAACATGCTGGAAGACTTGGTCTTCCGCATAACGACTTTTGCCATAGCTGCGGCTCAGAAGAAGAGGAGGAGACGGTGCTTTACCTGATGTGCCAGTGTCCATCCCTCGCCAGAAGAAGACAGAACCACTTAGGCTCTATGTTCCTCTCCAGCTTAACCGAACTATCATTCTTACCAATTAAGGACGTAGCTAGGTTCATTTCAGAATCCAAGTGGTTCTCCGCACCGGGCTAAGGGATGTCATGTCAACACTTTGCTGGTACCACAATGGGCCATAATGTTTTTGTGCCTAAGTGAGCTTCTCGTCGGAGGGCTGCCACGTTAACCTAACCTAACCTATCTGCCAAATATTTTCAGATTGGGAAAACTGGGAACTGTTAAGACCAAAGCCCGTTTGTGATTCCTATGTGTGGTATACGAATAGGCACAGCTGTTGGAATAGGGTTCTACTGTGAAAACCCTAGAAGGGCGAAGAGAACTCTGTTTTTCATGCCAAAATTTATGCAATAGAAAAATGCCACAGAGAAGAAAAAGAATAGTACTAGTATGGCTAAGATAGCAAAGCATGATGTGCCACTGTGAAGGCTTAACTTGACCTACTCCAGGACGCTGTGACATGGTGAATAGATCACGCCCTTACACGAATCTAATCTAATCTGCATTTGTATACCTTTGAAACAAGTGTGATGTGCCTATCCTTGCTATGCTCTCAGAAGAGTTTTATTTTCGTACGCAGTTAGTATGTTCAAATCAAAAAATTATAATGCATTTACGATACATGTATCTCTTTACAACTATCGTACGATGGCCTCCAATAAGTTTTAAGAACACAGTCGACGACTAATACTCATTGCGAGCAGACGTCAGTAACTTAGGAACGGCAGTCTACTTAAATTTTGCTTTGATCTTCTGTTTCTCTTCACACACACACACACAATAACATAAAACAAAAAATAATATATAATAAATCGTTTCTGCACTCATCGGACAACAAAGCTTTAACTACACTAGTGTTTAGCAGTTATTAAGTTCATTATGGCCCCCAGGCCACCCAATCTGGGGAACAATCGGCTTACACCGCTTGCCGAGAGCCCCCAATGAAAAAACGGAGACAACCACAAAAGCTAGATGCAGCTTTTCCTGATCTTCCCACCAAAATGGCCGATAACCCAAAATACATCATCATGGCCTCAAATAATAACAAAAAAACCATTTCGGACTTCTCTTGTGTCGCCGTTTATCGTGCCATCTAGCTTATCTCCAAGAACGTCATATCGATCTCAAATCTTCGCGATGGCAACTTACTATTGTTGGTCAAATCTCAAACAGACGCAGAGAAATTCATCAAAACCACAGTTCTCACCGGCATTTGTGACATATCGTGCAAGCTGCATGAGACTCTCAACATCGTCAAAGGCACGATATACACCCTTACCTGGCCACTATTCCAGACGAGGAGATTATAAAGGAACTCAGCTCTCAAAACGTAACAGGTATTTACAAATTTCTGAAATCAACCGACGGCGTATCTAAACCCAGCGGCGTTATACTACTTACTTTTGAGCTCTCGAAAATTGATATCTCTTGGCACTCAGTCAAAGTGCGAGAAAATATCCCAAACCCCATGAGGTGTAAGTCTTGCCAGCTACTAGGACATACCGCAAAGCACTGCAAAAATCCTCCACTATGCCACAACTGCGGTCTCCCTCCACACTCTCCTGAGCCATGCACACAGACAAAATGGGTAAACTGTTCAGAGGAACACCCCGCCTCCTCCCGTCAATGCAGCAAATACAACGAACATAAAGAAATTATGAAAATTAAGGTGATGAACAAATGTATAATGCGTGAAGCAAAAACAATATTCAGAACCACAGTCACCAAAACGGTAAACGCCGCTTCATATTCTTCTGCAAATTCCTTGCTCTCTCATCAAAATCTCACACATACAAACAACAACACTCAATCTAATTTTCCCTCTTCTTTGCACGATCTTCGTAGCGAGTCAGTCGACTCAATGGAAACTTTAGATTAAAAATAACACTACACTCAAACTATCAGTTCACTGTACTCACTCTACCATTTCTATAAATTACATCTAAATTAAATTTTAATCATTATTTAACATGGCTTTAAAAATCATACAATGGAACATAAAAACATACGTTAATAACTACAGTGAACTGTTAATTATAGTAAAACAACAGTCTCCACATATCATAACACTCCAAGAAACACATATCTTCAACACAACAAACACAAACATCCCTACACCCATTAACTATACCTTGATTGTAAACAACGCATCCAATAGATTTGGAGGTGTAGCTGTGTTAATTCACAAATCTGTCCAATACAATGAAGTTACTTTAAACAACAGCTTTGAAGCATTAGCCATCGAAATTCATTCCAAACAAAAAATAATAATCTTCTCAGCATACATTCAACCCAACAAAACCTTTTCCTGTATTAACCTAGCTAATACATTCATTACACAAAACCCTAACACCCCTTTGGTTATAATAAGTGACTTCAACAGCTGGCACTCCAGCTGGGGCTCCCCTCAGGATAACAAAAGAGGGAAAATTTTAGCAAATTATATTCTGCAATCCAACTTAACTCTTCTTAA
Organism: Amiota mariae; assembly: GCA_035041805.1. Taxonomy (NCBI): domain Eukaryota; kingdom Metazoa; phylum Arthropoda; class Insecta; order Diptera; family Drosophilidae; genus Amiota; species Amiota mariae. The sequence continues at coordinate 404,034 of JAWNKV010000058.1, forward strand.
AAATAGATCCCCAACTCACTTCACAACTCATAATACTTTTACCCACATAGACCTATCTCTTTACTCATCCCAACTGATACCTTACACCAATTGGGAAATATTTGAAAATCTTCGCGGAAGTGATCACTTTCCAATCTTAATATCAATCTTTCCCCAACCCCCCAAAAACAACTTTAGTCGCCCTTATTTCAAAACAAAAGAAGCCAATTGGCTTTTATTTAAGAAAATTACAAATGAAATAAACAACAGATTTCCCACAGCACTAACAAAGAAGCAGCCAATTTAAACAAAGTAATCTTTCAAAGCGCACAAATCTCCATTCCGCAGAAGTCACGTCATAATCTGCCCCACAGAGTCCCATGGTGGAACAAAAAACTCTCAGAACTTCGGTTAAACAAAGTTAATACATGGAAAATACTGAAACGCAGTATTACCCAAGAAAACATCATTAACTATAGACGCGCCAATGCCCTGTTCCGTAGAGAACTCAAAAAGTCGAAAAAAGCAGCTACCACCGCCTTTACGTCAATCTTATAACCCTCCACCCCTAACAGCAAAATATGGGCCAATATAAGACGGTTTTGTGGACTCAACCCTGTTAAAATAATTCATTGCATCTCAGATCCATCCAACAATAAAACACACACAAAACCTATTTGCTAGACACTGGGCTAACTTATCTAAAGACAACAATTTTGACATTGAATTCATAAGAAGCAAATATGCACCAAAACAAATCCACTACATACCAACAATCTCAGTACAATTAATAGAAAACGACATCACCACAATTGAGCTTAATTCAGCTCTACAATCACTCAATGGGTTAACCCCCGGTCTTAACAGAATATCATACCCTATGATTAAGAATAGCTCAAAGTCAACTCAAACCAGAATAATTCAAATCTTTAACAACATATTCAACAACATCATACCTCAGTCATATAAAACTAGTCTCATTATTCCCATTTTAAAACCAAAATCAAACAAAACAGAAATAATATCATACCGGCCCATATCCTTGAACTGCTGTCTAGCAAAAACATTAGATAAAATAATCTCCAAAAGATTTTGGTGGTTCGCAACTAAAAACAACTTTCTTCATCCCAACCAATTTGGATTTAAAAGAGGCAAATCGGTTGCAGAAAGCCTGCTCTTCGCAGATCTTCTTATAACCAAATCACTATCAACCAAAAAACACACCTCACTCATTACCCTTGACTTCTCAAAAGCATTTGACAGAGTAGGTGTTCACACCATCGTAGATCAATTGCACAGCTGGAAGATAGGTCCGAAAATAAATAACTACATTCAAAACTTCATGACAAACAGGAAAATTACTGTCCGAGTTGGAAATCAAACCTCCAACATCTACTCCCTAGTAAACGGCATTCCTCAAGGATCCCCATTATCTGTTATACTCTTTCTTATAGCCTACAATAAATTAGCTAACATAATCAGCTTACAAAAAGAAATCCACTTTAGTACTTTTGCAGACGATTTCTTTTTAATCATTAACCTCAACAAAAACAAAAATATTATCTACAACTTAGACACCCTTTTCCAAAACATTCAAAACTGGTGCTCGTACTCTGGTGCATCTCTATCACTGAAAAAATGACAACACCTTCACATATGCCGAAAACACAACTGCATGTGCAATATTTTATGCAACAACATGCAGATACCCACAGTCTCATCAATAAAAATCCTTGGTCTAAACATTAACAACAAATACAGGTGGGATTCACACATTAATTCACTTATACCTTCCCTACACCAAAAACTCAATATAATTAAATGTTTGGCTAGCAGTAAATTCAACTGCAACACACACACTCTCTTATCCATAAGCAAAGCCATTTTAATCTCTAAAATAGATTACGGTCTATTCATATATGGGCACACGCCTAAATCTACGCTTAATAAATTAAAGACTCCACTTAATTCGGCAATCAGGATTTCGCTCTATGAAACGAATAATTATAATACATTAAACAACACAAATCAATTAGAACTCCTAAACTCACATCAGCCATAGCTAGAATAATAAATATTAGCAGGTACAACAATATACCATACCTCCCTCAAAAGCCTTTAGACTCTAAACCATCCTGGCTCCTCCCTGAATCCTTAATTAATACCTCACTTCGAAAATACCACAAAACGAGTACTCCCTCCAACATCTACAAACAACATTTCGTCAACAACTACAACACCCTTCCCTATACCATAAGATCCCTCCTCATTAAAGCTGCTCCAAGAATCAAAATTCTATGGGTCCCAGGCCACTCTAATATTAAGGGCAACGAACTTGCAGACAAATCAGCTAAAGACGCTATTAACATGCCTCTCATCCTAACCCAGAACACCAACCCAACGGGCTTAAACAAATATTTAAGAACTATCTTATCAGACAAACTACAGAATAATATCACCAAATGCAACAGATGGTATCAAGGCATCAACACAAACTCCACAAAAAAATTTTAATCGAAATGAACAAATCAAAATTCTTAGGCTAAGATTAGGTCACACTAAGCTCACCCACGTGCATAACTTTGATCCAAATATAACACCTCATTGCCCTAACTGCCTCTCTACCACAAACACCAATTTAGACCACATACTAACATCTTGTCCCGCAACTTTAACCACAAAAAAAAAATCTTCCATAACATTAATCCTGAAACCGCACACAGTAACCCCACAAAAGAAAACATTTTAAAATTAATTACTTATTTAAAAGAAATAAACATTTTCCTCAAGACACCTGTAAATATTATTTAAGCTATCTCTAATATATAATTCACTCATTATTTTTAAGAAAATAACCCACCACCGAGCCGAAGGTCATAGCAGCCAGTGCTCCCCCCTTTAAGTTAAGTTTTAAGAATTATCATTTCTAAAGAACACAAAGAATGCACTGCGTCCGGATAATCTTCTATTATCGGCACAATATGAATTCATCAGTATTCATTGATGTATCTGCGGTCATCAATCATTTGGAATTTGTTAATCTGGGAACCTTCGATATCTGTACCGCACCCACCTAGAACCCACCATCGACTACCAAGTAAGATATTGGTTGCATAATAATTGTCCAGCCATCCAAATTAAAGGGGAGCGCTCATGGAAATTGACTGAAGATTCCGGTGATAGTTGTGTGCCACCAGTGGCTAAGGTAGAGAATGATGGTCCAGTTGGACCTAATACCCAATATAGCTAAGCTGAGATCTGTGCTTTGTTACCCAATCCCAACAATGCCTACTCAAAGAGTGTCAATGTATCCCTTTTGAAGATTGCCGATCTAATCGTGCTGCCAACTAGAAGGGAAAAAATGGCATTTTAGTCTCGCGTCTATGTGCAAAATATTGAGATGTGTGACATTGCTTTGCTCGACTTGTTAGTTGTTCTCAATGCAATAAATAATGTTCAAAAAAGAAAATGTTGTTTTAGAGATTTCGCAATAATCGCCAGGAATACTATATCTAGGAAGAGCAATCGATAAACATAGAAACCGCAGCTATTCTGATGTGCGATATAATGATTAATAATTGGGAAGTTATGTAAACCAATTAGTTCGGCATAGCTCTCTGGTGACATTTCCGGCAAGAGCGTAATTACTTGACGCCGGAAACGATCACTGCCAGTATGGAGAAAACTTAATAAACCATATTGAGGCGACAACGCTGCCGTCCGCATCACCATCAGAGCCATGGGTTGGTAAATTTATTTTATAAATTTTTATATTTTCCGACATAAATAATTCAGTTAGAATAGTTAAATGTTTATAATTTATTATCATTTTTAGGGTTCCGTACCCATAGGGAGCTAACGGGACCCTATTACTAAGCTTACGATGTCCGCCTGTCCGTCCGTCCGTCACCTGCTCTATCTCATGAACCGTAATAGGTAGAGAGTTGAAATTTTCACAGAGTGTGTAATTCACTTATGTGTAGAACAACAAATACTAAAAATGCACATTTTTAGAAACATTGTTCTTTAATTTAACCTTTTGTTTAACAATTTTTTTTTTATAGTATACTTTTAAGCTGTAATTGTAGTATACTTTTAGGATGTTAAATAAGCACATAATTAAATATTTTAAGCAAAAAATCTTGTACGATGGTACGGAACCCTCCGTGTGCGAGTCCGAATCACACTTGGCTGATTTTTTTAATAATAATGTTTTGTGTTTCTTAAACTCTCTCTGAGGGTCCTCTCTTTAACAATACTTCCCCCCACCTCAGCTCTTGGCATTTTAGATCATTCCTGAAACTTGTGACTGTCTGGTATTATATTAAAATGTTGATGATGAAAATCTAATATTGAAAATGTTACGACGATGACGAAGTGAAGACTTCAAGAGCCGTTAGATTAGATGGTTAGAAGGTCTCTCTGATATAACATGGACATTACCATTTTGTCATATATATATATGTATGTATATGCTTCGGTGATCTCAATAAGTCAAAATGAAAAACCGTAGTAATTTGTACACATACATTTCTTTTTGCTGTACGCTGACAATTTGTTTCAGACAGAGTTGCTCAATTAATGGAAATACTATTGGCCCTAATCCCAAATCAAAATCGATTTATTTATCAAATATATTGTATTTATCTATGTGCCCGCTCCATAACTTCTGTATTTGCATGAAAAGAACACAAGAAGTATTGGGTCTAATTCGGATTTGTATCCATATAGTTTCAGGCTTCTTAAAAGTTTATTGCAGAGTAATAAAACACCGATATAATTGAAGGAACTGTATTTATAATATATAAGTTCTACGTTCTCATAAGCGTTGGTTATCAGCTCCATCAGCATCAGATCAATCATCTATATTTTGATTGATAGTAGTCTTGAAATTCTACTTTGACCAACTAGTCAAAATGCTACAGTTCAAGCATACAATATTTTTAGTAATATGTTGTAGTGCCCATTCCCAAATCCCCCTCCCAATATCGATACAACGATGTTTACATTATATTTAGAATTTTTTATAATTTTTTTTTTTATTGAATGTTTTATTATTACAATATTATAATTTTAGTTTTAGATATCATTATTATTTCTATTTAATGTACGAGTTTTCGTGATTTGAAATACATATTCATTAGCGATTTCGATTCGATTTTTCAAAAATTTTTTATTTTTTTTTTTTTTTTTTCTTGAAGAACTTGACCGTCCTTTTTTAAGTTATTGTATTCGTATTTTTTATCTATTTTCGGGAATAATACAATATTATTTCTTGATAATTAAGAAACTTATAATAATATATGTTAGACACGTTTTTATGTTATATATAACCCTGTATCAAATATACTTAGTATACTACTAACAATATTATACCCTTACTTAGTACATATATAAACTGTGTACATACATCCTCAGTATTATAATCTCATTCAATATTTCTACAAAAATATCCAGAAGAAGGATGAGAAGATAAAGTTGAATTTAGTACATTCATATTAAGTGGTGGATTTTTCAAGTAACTTTTCTGAGTAGCTGATTAGCTTAAAAAAATCAAATAAAATAAAGATTTGTCGAGGCCCTCAATGTGTTGATAAAAAAAATGCCCGGTTGCCCGTCCGTAAATCTTGCCCTGAACCGAATTGAAATTGAAAATTGAATCATCTTAGTAAAGTCAACTAAGACAATTTTTTTTTAAAAAGAAAATCAAAAACCTCTTAAGTATATGTGGTTTCAATATGTAATCAATCAATATACATATGTAGTACATAAGTAGTAGTATGAAGAAATATATTGTTAAGACCATATGTCACTTGTCACATGTAATCTTTGCTTCTGTCCAGCGCTCTCTAGAAATTGATTAAATCTTATTTCTATACAGAACTTGACGACTGACACCGGACGGACGGCCGGAAGGAGAGACGTTAGGTGCTTTATACCTAAATAGATTGTTATTGTTGTTAAAATAGATTGTTTCCTTCAGGCATAAGATGACAAAGTTACAGTTATAGACATATTCTATCAATGGCCTTGCAATAGGAAAAATATGGTAAAAGTGATCATCGGGAACCACTTACATATACGAGTATCTAGCTACCTATATAATTGCAACGGCAGATTTTGTTCAGGGGGGCCATTTTCTTTCACCATTTTTATACTCTTTACGCAGTGAATAGTATTATAAGTTTGTCAGAAGGAGACGTCGGGGACCCCATAAAGTATATATATTCTTGATCAGCGTGACGAGACGAGTTGGTTTAGCCATATCCGTCTGTCTGTCTGTCTGTATATATGTATGTATGCAAACTAGTCCCTCAGTTTTTGAGCTAGAGAGCTGCACGGAGCTTTCTTTTTACCATACGCAGTACATTTGTCGGAATCAGCCGAATCGGACCACTAGGGGGGTACCCCCCATACAAACCTGGATCAAAAATCAAGTTATTATTAGAAAAACTTTTTTATTTTTTATACTATCGACTTGAATTTGGACACTAAGCATAAGAGTCTGACTCATATCCACCAACTTTCTAAATTTCAAGACTCTCAGACTACTAGAAGGGGCGTGAATAGAATTACAACTTCAGCATAATTTTTTATTTTTTTTATTTTAATATCAGATCCTTAATTTAATAAGTTATTATTTTTGTATTTTTCGTTCTTTTGTGGCTTGTATCATATTAACTATTGAAAATAGTATAGCAATAGACCTTCAAAAGACAATTTTAATAAGTACACCTTGCTCTAGGGAGTGGGGATCTGCCCTCCACTGTCTGTACCTGACCCTTGCCTACATTTTGTATGTAAATGTATACTGGTTCCCCAATCCAGGAAGTATATACCTCTGAGTACGAAGTCTGACCAGTGGCTCTGCTCAACGAGACCACGGAACTTGTTTCGTCCTGGCCAACGGGTATAGCCCCCTTATGGAGGTATCGTGGTGGCTGTGGTTATTACTCAAATTCGGGTAGAGTACTAACTCGACGTGTAGTTGCGTTATACAACTCATAGAGAAGCGCAGGTTTTAGTTAGACCTGTCTGTGTTATGAAGTTTGTAACACATAGAAGGAGACCCCATAAAGTATAAATATTCTTAATCAGCGCAACAAGACGAGTTGATTTAGACATGTCTGTCTGTCCGTCTCTATGTATGCAAACTAATCCCTTAGTTTTTTGTCTTAAAATTTTGGTACTATCGACTTAAAATTTTCGCTCAGATTATCTGAACTGGGCCACTGCTTCAACTGAAATGTGAAGGTGAGCGACCCTGATAACTAACTCTGAGTTTTATGCACAATATGTTTTGGGTCACCTATCTTAAGAGTAAGTTAGTCATTTTAGTCTGTTAGTTTTGACCCATATTTACCAACCATGTAAACTTCAAGACTCTCGGACCACTAGGCATAGCAAAACTAGTCTTATTTTTACTGGTTTTTATTTTAATATCAGATCCTTAATTTAATAAGTCATTAAGGGTCGCTAATCTCATCTTCGATTTGCAACTATGTATGTATGTATCTAAGTAAGTAGTACGAAAATGTACGAATAAGTAGGTATGTATATGAGGTACAGGGTATCTGATAGTTGAGATTTAACCAACTATACTACGCATTATTCTTACTTAATTAATTATAATATAATTTTATTGAAATTTTTAATTAAAATTTTCTTTAAGTTCAATCATAATTATTTGTGTTTTTTTGTTCTGTGTGTTTGTGTGTGTGTCTGTGTGTGTGTGTCTGTGTGTGTGTCTGTGTGTGTGTGTTAGAGAAGAAGCTATTCTCTATGTAATTGTTTTTAATATGTATATCATTAAAATTACAATAATACATATAATATTTGTGTGTGTGTGTGTGTGTATATGTATCTGTGTTGCATTCACATTTCTACTTTGATTAGATTCTCATTTCATATTTCCTTTCTTAGTACTTTTATATAAGTAGGTAGGTACTACATACTATATGTATGTATTGTACTTAGTACTATAAGAAATACAATATCCCGATGTGGGTAAATTTAAAATTGTTGTAGTTGTTGTTCGATTTGTTGTTGTTGTTGTTGTTGTTAACCATGATAATAATAATTATAATAGGTAATAATATAAATACATATTACACATTATTACACATTCTGTTTGCCTGCATGACTGATCCGATCGATCGATCGATCCATTGATTCATTGATCCACTTATAATATTACAATATAATATTTGTAAATTGAAGTGTGAAACTCTTTTTTGGAAAAAAGGAATTTTTGTTTATAACAATATTTCAAATATTTTATATACAATACTTATATACATAATATTTATGTATTATATATGCATATATGTATATGTATATATATATATATGTGTGTGTGTGTGTGTGTGTGTGTGTGTGTGTTTGTGTAAACATTTGATGTTTGTTGCGTTGTATATAAATTTATTGAATAATAAGTAATAAATAATTTTTTGTATTCATTCATTTCTAGATATCAGCAGACACTTCAATATGATAACTTGGCCACGATTTTATATATACATATATATACACATACTCATACTTATATATATATATATATATATATATATGTTTGTATGTATGTACATATTGTATATACTTAATTATAAGTATATAAATATTCACAAAATTTTCCATTTTTTGTATTATGTTTTTTGTTTAATTTGTTTCTTTCTTAAAAAATTTTATTTCATTTTCATCATCATTATTATTATTATTATATTGAATTTTTAAAATTTTATTATTAAATTAAACTAACAAATAATTGTTACAAAAATTAAAAAAAAAACAGTATTAAATAATAAAATTAATAGAAATTATAATTAAAACAAGAAGAATCAAACAATTTTTATACCTTTTCATCTTTAATGAGTAAATGAAGTTAAAAGTATGTACCAAGTATTGTAGTATAATATCAACTATGAAAGGCCTCATTGACCTATCAGGATTAAGATAAATGACTAACATGACTTACTCTTAAGATGGGTTTGACACAAAACATATTGTGCATAAAACCAGAGTTGGCTATCAGTTCAGTTGAAGCAGTGGCCCAGATCAAATAATCTGAGCGAAAATCTACTATGTGCGTTTCAGGATGCTGTGCTGTTAGTCTAATATAATGGAAATCCTTGATAGATAAGTTTTCCCTTCTTTGTTATTACAAAAGTTTAACATTTGACTTGGACACGGGCCCATTTTCTTTATTCGGAGCTACAGTAAAAACCGATCTCCTATAGCATTGGTCTCCAAACTACGGCCCGCCAGTGTCATCAATCTAAAGTCTTATTGTTGTTGTGATAAGTTGGGAAAAAAATACACTGACAGGAAAATTAAAACGGTGTTGGCCCTTGAAACTTACTGAAGTAATAAGTATGGCCCCCAGGTTGAAAAGTTTGCAGACCAATGTCCTAAAGGAAACGTTGAACGTTTTTATAAATGTATCATCAAGAAAAATATTTAGATGGGATCTGTAATATGTATAATATGTTATGAGTAAGTTAAAACTTTCCTCTCAGTCCTAACTGATGAATTCAGAAGAATGGACATTATAAAATTTATATCTCATAGTTCATACATATGCTCCGTCCCTTTCCAATCCACATAATCTAAAAATCTGTTTGCAATTTACAGAAAAAATCAAATTTTTACATTCTAATCTAGTCTAATCTAATGTTAGTAACATTGTATTGTATTTCTGTCAACCAATTTTTGTTTTTTTTTTTTAATTTTTACGTACCAAACATTAATTAATTAATATCGTAATTATATGTAAGTATAAATGCTTTGTTGTATTAACTTTCAATAAGTAGTAAGTATATTCCTAATCTTAATATATAATGTTGTAATTTTATGTATAAAAAATAGCTTTTTGAGCTGAAGGTCTTTGTTGCTACTACTATTGCTCATAAAAGTCATTTAAGTTATGATTTGTAATTTTAATTTTAAAATTAATATTTAAATATATGGTATTGTTTTTTTTTTTTTTTTTTTTTTTTTTATAGTGATTCTTCTGTTGACTCTGATAAGATTGGGTCACACTGGGTACTTTAGATAGACGACACAAATATGTATGCATCTGGCCTTATGACATCTTAAGAAAAAAGCAATTCGAACTTCAATATAACAATGCGTTCCTTATCTGTCGGTCGGTCGGTCGGTCCTATTGATTGTATGTATGTATTACAATAGTTTATATGTATTTTATAAGAATATCAATTTTTAAAATATTCTATCTATCGATACTGGTAGTAAGTACATGTGTACTTATATATTTCTATCCATTCCTTCTCGTCATAATTTTGTCATGAAAAATGAGATAGTAGCATCAATTACAAATAAATAATAAATTTCTTTAATCTCTAATGGCAGTGTTCTACAATAGTAACATAAGTAAGTATGTCAATAATTTCTAAGAAAAAATTGAAAGGACTAAGCTGCTACTAACCAACCAGCAGAACCTATGAAAAACTATAGACTTCTGTGCTGTGATTTGGGATCCAAATTGACTAATGAATATCTTTATTGTATGGAAACCAAAACACACAAAGTGGATTAGGAAAGGGCAGGAGCTACTTAGTCAATTAGTCATACTCTGAAAATAATCTGTGGGTACAATGTACGAATTTATGAGTATATTGTACGAATTTTATTAGTAGTTTTCACCTACGAATGATATTCGAACATTGTATTCATATCGTTTATATTCGTACATAGTATTAATGTATATTCGTGTAAGTACTAATATACGTGTGAGTAAATTGTAGGAATGCATTCGTATTGGCAGATGGCATCTTTTTGTATGAGTATATACTACAAGTAATTCGTACATTTTCAAATAATTAGTAAATTCTTTATGATTTTTACGCATAATTTGTACATTGTACGAATAATGCGTATTGTGTGCATACAAATAAATTATGTCTAATAATACTATAATAATATTCATGAGTAAATACAACGAATGCATTTGTACATATGTGTACGAATGTGATGAATACTATAAGTATACAAATATATTCGTATGCGAAATTTACGCACTTTATTAGTAGAATGTGTGTATAAATTCGTGCAATGTACTCATAATCGTGGAAATTTTTTTATTACGAATCCGACTTCTACATTGTACAAATATAGTATTCGTACATATTACATATTTCATTAGTATAATTTTACGAACACAATACATTCGTGGACCCAAGCCCTTCCGATTTATATGATTATTTGGCTTTGGGACGACAATCATTCCTTTCTGCATTATTTCCAAACAAATATATTATAGTTTCATCATAACTCAAAAATATTGCCCACTTTTTCATACCAAGTGATATATATAGATTTCTTTCTCATTCTTAAATTTGTCTTGCTAAGGAAACGAACTTTGTGGCCTATTCTACTTGGTAGTTTTGCTTTTAATCGCCTTTAACCCTTGAAAAGGGCCGCTATTACCTAAAGTTCTCAACCATAAACAAAGCCAAGGCAACTATATTCACCAGCAACAGATTTATGGGCAAAAATTGGGGACTGCACCCAAAAATGTCACTGTTTTTGTACATAGCCATGATCAGACCAGTTGTGTCTTATGTTACACCCATTTAGTACCCTAAATTAGACAAAAGCACTGTTCTATTGAAAATTTCTAGAGTGCAAAGATTGGCTTGTGTATATTTAACAGGAACTATGAGCTATTCATAAAAAAGGAGGCACTACTATTTATAGCAAAGCTTAGTCTGGAAAATGAAACAGATTCGGCTGGTATCAAGCAATCCCTACTTAGGGATGAGCCTAATCTGAGCACAACTAGCTCCATCATTAGCGACTAAAATTTTGAAATAATGTTCCCAGATAAAGTGGGATGGGAACAGTTATGATCCAAGCCCTTCCGTAATTCCCATGTATGGTATACGAATGGCTCTAAACCGGACTCCGCTGTTGGATCAGGAGTTTATATGGATAACACAAGGAAACGCTTATTCATTAGTATGGACCAAGGGAAAACTCAGTTTTCCAGGTTGGAAATCCATGCAATTGAACTATGTCTCAGACAGGAATAAGAGAGTGTCACTGTTAGTAAGCTTATATTTATTCATTCTCACAGTAAGACCGCTTTACAGGCTTTAAACGCCTTCCAGTTCAAATCGAAATTATCCTGGGATTAATTCTATTTAAAATACTTGCATCAGATAACTATGAAAATCTAATATAGATATCTGGTCATAGTGGGTCCCTTGGGAGCAAAGAGGCGGACATTGCAGAGTTTCGAAGCACCTACATAATATGCAGATAAGTCGTGATGACCAATGCAGGCTATGTAATGAAGAGGAGCAGACAGCAGAGCATTTATTTCAGGGCTGTCCAATCCTGGGTCCTGAATGCGGCTCAGACACGTTCAAAGTGGCGACTTTTTTTCGCCACGGTTGATTTTTGTTTCTTCAAAAAAATTGTCCATTTGTGTCCCAACTAACAACGGATTCTTCCTATGTGACCCAGGGAACAAAAAAAGTTGGACAGCACTGATTTACTTTGTCACTGTGAGGGCCTTAATTGGACCAAACTCCGTTATATGGGAAACCATTATTTGGAACCAAATAAAGTTGCAGACTTGTCTCTGAAGAAAGTCTTGGAATTTTTGAAATCTCGAAAGAACTATAATTTTATTGGAGCTATCACAATAGATCCATTTGTTGTCGCAGTGATGAGGTGTAGTGGTTCCCTCCCATGCTCTAAATCGTACTATTTTGATTGTGGTACAATTTTTTTTCTCAATCAAAATGTTTGCACCTACAGTCGGACTCCCCTATAACGAGAACCCCCGAAGCGAGCAAAGTGATTTACTGGTCCCAATGACTTTGTTATAGTAGGGTCCGACAGTACTGTGTCCAGCGTTGTATACTAAGTGATAACGACAATACTTAGAGTATCCTTTCCACATTATGTTGGTTTTGGATTATAGGCTTTGCATAAATACAATTTTGAAAGGCAAAATGGAGAAAAGGTATAAAATCTTTCATAAAACCGAAACAAAATGAAACTTGAACTTCTTCTTTCTTATACTCTTAGTTCTTTTGTTATCATACAAATTTGAAATTTTGTATGTTTTTACAATGTTTGTTTATGTTTTCTTTTCATTCTCTTCACTTTTGCTTTGTTTCAATTTTTTTTATACAATAAATTATAATTAAATATTTATAATTATAATTTAGTATGTTTTACTTATTTGAATTTTATAAAGAGATTTAGAGTTTAGAATTTAAAGATTAAGTGCTTAGTAGTCTTGAGAGTCTTCAGATATTTATAGTGTGTGTTACTTCTACAATAATAATAATTTTTATGTATATTTTTTTCATTATTATCATCATCATCATCAAATATAAATATAACAAAATTTGCATATATTTGTATATAAAATTATACACATATATTTAAATAAATTAAAAAAGAAAAAGATGTTTTCCTTTTTTTCTTCTTCTCATTTTCATATTGTTTTTGTTTTTTTTTTTTTTTTTTATTGATTTTCCAAAATTTTTGTATTCTTTTTAATAATTTAAACAAACAATTTTTGGACTTCTTGTTTTTTTCAATAAAACTTTGTTTAATTTGTTATCACAAAATATATTTATATTTCTTTGTTGTTGTTCTTGTGTTTGTTTCTAGTAGTTTCTTCTTTATTCATAAATTTAAGAAAATAAATATATATAGAAACAAATGTAACAAGAAATAAAATATGAAAATTGGAATGGAAATGGAAAAAGGTATAAACAACAAATTCTCAAATCTCATCCATCATAGATTTTCTTACACATTTTCTTTTTTTTCTTTCTTGCTGTGTGTGGTGTCTATGTCTGAGTCGTCAATGATGACACACAGACAGACATAAACTTTATATTGTATTTATCAAGGATTTAGCACAATTATTTATTATTATTAAAAGTCACTAATTTTTAATAAAATAAATTATTATACAATATATTTATTAATTAATAAATTATGATAAATCTCTTATGACAAACAAATAATTGGAATGGACTCGGACTTTACACAGATCACAGACCAGGACCCAATTCAACTCAAGCTCAATATGCATGCACACATGGTGGTGGTCAAAATTCATTCAAGCAATTCAATTCGATTGACTCTTTGTGTATTTTTTTACTCTTCGTACAGTGAATAGTAGTAAGTTATACTATTCGCTCAATAACACTATAAGTATTTGCCCCATACCCACCAACTATGTAAATTTCAAGACCCTCGGTCTACCAGGAGAGGTACCTCCCATACAAAACGTGAACTTAGAATGTTAATTAAAAGACATAATAGAGTATTACAACTTCGGCATAGCCAAAGTTAATTTTCAATTTACTTGTATTTCTTTCTTTCTTGCTGTATCTATGCCTGAATCTTCAATGATGACAGATAGACTAACATGAACTTCATATTTATCAAGGACTTATCGCATTTCAAGATTCAATTTGTCAATTATTTGTAGATTCGTGCAAAAAAAAAAAAAAAAAAAAATTAACAGAAAAGAAGTCAGGTGAATGTGTAAATATTGAAATAAAAAAAAAAATTATAATGTTTTGTTTGATTTTGTATTTTTTATTTTGTTTTTTTTATTTTTTGTTGTTTTTTTATTAAATTTCGAATTAATCAATTCAAAAGCATAATTATCATCATTATAATGTAGTACACTTCTCTCTTATGTTAAATTTAAATTTATATATTTTTTGTATTTCATCTTTCTTCCATAAGTAATAAAGTTATTATGTATCAATCGATCGAATCGGATCACTTGATTGCTCTCTCAATTTGTTTGTTTTTTATATCCGTAATGGATCCATGATAGATAAAGATATATCTAAATACATACATAGCATTATATTGTATATATATGTATATTATTAAATGAGAGCATAATTTTTTCTTCTTAAATCAAATCAGATCAGATCACGATAGATTTCTTCTTACTTTGTAAGTAGTTTTTTTTTCTTTTTTTTTTTTAGTAATTTAAGGTTTAGTTGGTTTTTGTTTTTGGGTTTGGGTTTGGATTTGGATTTATGTTTCTTTCTTTCTAGTTTTTTTCTCTAGTATCATCATAATCATATTACATATAAATATTTATTTCATTTTGTTTGTTTTTAACAATATTAAATAAAAATGATTTTATAAAAATATAATAAAAAAAAAATCAAAAATAAAATAAAATTTAACAAATGTTTTTTCCATCATATACAAGAGATGATATAATAAAGTAGTAATCGTAGTAGTAATTATATGTATATATACATTATATATAGTAAAATATATATTTATAATTTATATACATGTATATATGTTGTTGTTGTTGTTGTTGTAACCCCTGGTATGTTGTTGTTTCTTTGTGTTTAATTCTTTTTACATATAAATTTCTTTGTTTCATATGTTTGACATATAATTCTTTTTTCTTTTTTTTTTAATATATAAAAATAGTTAAAAGTCTATGTTTATGTGTCTGTGTGTGTGTGTGTGTGTGTGTGTATACAATACACAAAAGTAAAATAATCATAAAAAAATTATTTATAATCATCATCATACATATATACACATATATAACTTCCTCGATATATATCTTCATATAATATATTGTATATTAATTATTTTCTGTTTGCATTACAAAATTTATAAATTTAATAATATATGCTGATTTGATTTATTGATTTCACACACAAATGCGCTGCTGCTTCTGCTGCACATCAACTTTTCATTAAACAAAGCAAAAACAAATTTAAAAAAAATAATCAAAATTTTCATCATTTAATGTACACATTATGAATTGTTATGCATGGGAGATATTTAACTTTTTGCATTTAGAATGAGTTACCCTCCTCACATATCTCCCAGACCAGACCACAAGTTCACAGGTATGTAAGTCACAGAAAGAAGGAACACAAGCACAAATCAAATCAGATCACAATGAAAGTTTATCTTAAGCTATGTACAAATTAGGTGAACAAAAACGAACGCATGCATCCTAATTGATGCAACCGTATGCCAACGTTTTGTCGTACACATTGACTGATGTTTCCGCACTCGTACATTGCATTCGTTCGACTAGTGTGCACATAGCTTAAAGCTCGAATTACCCGCAAAGAATGCATTCTTTTATTGTAATGTGGACAGCAAATAAACATTCAATGTTGTGCGTTCGGTTGTGTTCGCCTAGTATGTAGGTAGAATTCTGTTTGGTGGAGGGTATGATCGGATCAAGGATCTGGAAATGATATATTCCTTTGAAGAAAAATCAAATGGTTTATGGCTTTACCATTTTTCTTGGGATTAATATTTTTGATCAATGAGATCAAGTTCATTTCTATTTTTTCATCTCTTAGCAGTCGTTTCCTGTTTTTTTTTTTTTTTTTTTTTTAATCAGATCGAATAGTGGATCAAATAGTAGGAACGGAGAGGACACGGCACTTAAAAGTGAAGGAGTTCATTCCATGGCTTTTCATAAACATTTTGAATTGAATTTTTTTACTGCATTAAATTTAGTCTTGGTATCATAAAACAAGAAATCTAAACTTTCACAGGTCATTATATTGGATCATCATCATCATCATGTGTGTTGTGTTGTGCAAGTTCTAATGGTATTTATAAAATTTTGATTATTTTTATTCGAGATGAAACCGAATAACAAATTTGTATTGTATTTAACTCGTATGATGTTTTTTGTTGTTTTTGTTGCAATACAATACTTAGTATAAAAAAGTTCTAGTAATTCCTTTCAACAATTCAAAATTCATTTAAATAAAATTTTTAAAATATTTTTTTCTTATTTCAATTTCATTTTCGCTTAAAACAATTATTTCATATTTTTGTTTAATGTTCTTGTTGTTAGTATTTTGTTGTTGTTGTTGTTGTTGTTAATGTTAATGTTGTACAGTTGTAAAACTTATTATATGTATAAAAATAATTCAAAATTCAAATTCAATTTCTCAATAATAATCAAAGTTTCAGATTTGATTTTCTTATTGTAGTATTAAAAAAAAAAAAAAGAATGTTTTTTCTTTTGCCTCTCATCATCATCATCATAATCATCCACATATGTAGTTTGTTTTCTTTCTTTGTTTTCAATTTGTTTGGTTTTCAGATTTTTGCTTTTCGCTTTTCTTTTTGTTTTTGTAGTGTTAATACAATGAGAAAATGTCTAAAATATATATATACAGATATATAATCAATCAGAGATACATATATACTGAGATATATATATATATATTTGTTTTTGTCTTCTTCTTATTATTATTCATTTTTATTAAATTATTTTAAATATTTTATTTATTTAATATTTAATATTCTTTTTGTTTTGTTTTTTTTTTTTTAGTTAATAAGTCTATCACATCATCACATTTTGGTTGCAAAAATAAAAGAAGAGAAAATGAAGATAAAAAATTGAATGAAATAAAATCTTTTGTTTTTTCATTATTATTAGTATTGTTTTTTTTTTAATCTTTCCTGTCTTTTTTCTATTTGATTTTAATGTTGTTTGTGTTTTTGTCATCATCATAGTAAAAAAAAAGAAAGAAAGATTTTTATTTAGTTTACGTGAATGAATAGTGAATACATACTTAGTTAAGGAAGATTGTTTTCTATAAAAAAAATGTATAATAATTTTTAACATCATCATCACATGTCTGTCATCTGTAATCGTCAATTGTGACCAAGCTTAATTGTTCGACTGAGTTAACTTCCACTTTCATCATTATTGAGGTCAAGTCCAAGTACACACTAGGCGAACACAAACGAACGCACGAGAGCGAAAGCTAGGGTTCACTCGTGACCGAAATATACGCAAAGAAAGCATTCCTTCGCACTCGTGCGTTCGTTTGAATTCGCCTAGTGTATACATAGCTTAAGTCAAAGAAGTGAAGTCAGTCATTCACTTAAGATTCTTGGTTTGTTGTTTGAATACTTGGAAAATAGTCAGAGAACTTTACTCTTGTGCTCTTCGTTGTGCCGAGCTTAAGTGATAGAAGTGAAGTCAGTCAGTCAGCCAGTTAAACTTCTTAGCTTGTTATTTGAATATGTATGTACTTGGACAATAGTCAGACAACAGAGTGAGATAGACATTGCTTTGTTAAACTTTACTGTAATTTACAAATACTACTTCACTAGGGCTTAAACTAAGGAAACTTGTTTCAGATTGTGGATTGTCTTGATAGGAAGGTTGCCTAGTATCAAAGTCTTTTCTATGGCATTACGATGCTGATAATGCTGAAGATTATTTAATTTGTGGATAAATTTGTTGGATATGAATGCATTATGAAGATGCTTGGATTTGGGATGATGATTTAATCAATGATGTTTGTTACATAAGTTAAAAGAGATCAAGAGGGAGAAAGTATTTTGTATTTACCCGTATGAAACATTTCTCTGTTGTTGTAAAAGTTAATAAATTAATTATAAAGAATAAATACAAAAAAAATAATATAAAAAATTTATGTTTTTCTCTTTAATTTTTACTCTTCATTCACTTCTTCATCATCATCATCATCACCACTACTACATCATTATCATTCATTTCTTCACAGTTTTAATTTTGGTTAAATATTTTTTTCTAATTTCTTCTTTAACTTTTGTTTGATGTCTTTTATGGTCTTGTTATTATTCACGTGGTTGATTGAATAATGATAAAATAATAAAAAATAATAATAACAATATGCATAATAATAATAAAAATGAGAACACATTTTCTTTTTTTAGTTTGTGTTTTTTTTTAAGAGATCCACATTATTTCTTTCTTGTTTCTGTTTCTGTCTTTTTAATGGTTTGCTTCTTTGTTTGTTTTGTATTTTTGTTTTGTTATGCGTGTTTTTTTTTTTGTAAATTTTTCTCGCTTTTTCAATTTTTTTGTTTGATTTTTTTTTATTTTTTTTTTAATAATATTTTTAAATAAATTTAAATTGTTTCATTTTTTCTTAATGTTTTTTTTTTTCTTTTTTTTTATTTTGTAATATTTTTTTCCATTTTTTTTTTCATATTTATTTTAAATTTTTTTTTTGAATGTTTCAAAAAAAAAAAAAAAAATTAAATAAAATAAATAAAAATATTTCATAATATGTAAAACAATATTGTTGTTTTTCGCATTTCGAAAAATGATTAAATTAATTTAAATTTAATTGATTCTTTTTGTTGTTTGTTTCATTCATTTTTTAAAGCTTTCAAATTTTTACAAAAATACACAACAATACAAAAATTTATTGTATTTCATTTACCACCTCCTCCTCCTTGTCATTCGTTTAGTTTAGTTTGGTTTGGTCATCGTCTTCGTCGTTTCGTTCGTTTCTGCTTTTGCTTGCTTTTGCTGCTAAATTTTGTTTTCATTTTTTCCCTTTACTAATCTTCATTTCATTTAACTTTTCTATTCGATTCGATTCTACTAATAGCTTTAGAAGTTTTTATTAATTACATATAATTATTTAATATATAATTATTAATTAAATAATGTTTAAGTTTAGAGTTTGTTTCTTTTAATCTTAGTAATCAAGTTATAAAAGATGAATAATCATTTCTCCTTTTATGTCACATAATAATTAGTGTGATTGTAATTTTTATTATTACTTAAAAAAAATAAAATAAACAAAATCTATTAATTATTAAAGAAGTTGTGTCAAGTGTGTGGAATGGGGGATTAAGGGTCAGTGCAGTGCCAAAGGACTTCTTTTTCAATATGATGAACTACTGACTAATCCCATCCCATTCCATTTACTTTACTTAATAATATTAATTGAATATTATTACTTGTTAATCATCATCATGATTAGATTGAATCTTTAATTTTGTTGTGTCTATTTTTTAAAATCAAATTCACTTCCAATATCAAAATTAACAACCATTTGTCTGTTTACTAACTAACTACCTAACTATGCGTATGTGTGTGTGTTGTTATGGTATAACAAATTTGAATTTTAGGATAAGACACAGATTGAATTGAATAAAATATTGTAATTAAAATGCAAAGCAGAGCACGCACATCATCATCAGTTATCAGTCAACATTAAGAAAGTGTTTTAATAACATGGAGAGCTTGAATGAATGGATGGATGGATGTGTGGATCGATGGTTGGATGATGCGGACAGGGCAAGGTAAATTTGAAGTTAAATCTAATCTGATTATCTGCCGGCTGCTTCTGCCAGCCGTTAGCCTCTTCTTTGTCATATTATTAGATTGGTTTGGATTCGTTTCGGGTTGATAATGCGTTCAGTCTTTTTTAGTTCTTTAGATGTCTTGTTGTTGCAGTCAGTTAGTTAAGTCACTCACTTAGTGAGTTAGTCAAGTCAGTCTTCCATTCCATCCAGATTCAGTTGAACTGAGCTGCTCTTATTTATCCTATGCCTATTCTTTCATTCATTTATTTTGAACACATTTAGTTTGTTTTGCCATCATCATCATCAATCACAACACACTATTCTATTTCCTTCAGTTAGTTTCTTTTCTATTCACTTGATTTGATATTTTATTAGGCAATACGTGTTGTTTGTTTGTTGTTCTCATTAAATAAAATTGAATAAATATAAAAATAAGGATTTTGTAATCTAATCTTGTATCAATTCAATTGTCTCTTTTCTGTATTCTTTGTCTGTCTTTTATTCATTTGATTCCAACATCATCCTTCCAATAAATGATAAGTACTATAATAAAGCACAAGCATGGAAGGATGTGGGATGAAATGGAATAGAATGGGATGTAAGGAGAGACATATGTGAGGAATGATGGGAATAAAAAACATCCACGAATGAATTTATTTAGTATGACTGAGTAAGTGATGAATGGATGAAAGAAAGGATAAGTGAGTGGTTTGTTTGATTTTCTTTTCTTGTCTTTTTGTCTGTGTTGTTTTATTTCTTTGTCATCTCTTAATAGTTTTCATTTTGCAATTTGATTTTTTTTTTAACAAAAAACATATATTAATCGTTAATCATCATAATAATAATTTTATTACATTTTTGAAGGAATCTGATCTGATTAGATTAGATCAATCAGTTGATTATTATTTAATTTATGTAGAATAATAATAATAAAATGTAATTTATTAAAAATGATGTCTGACTGTTTGTTTGTCTATCTATCGTTCGAGGGATAAATATGAGATGTCTCTTCTAGTCAATGTGAATTTCTTTTCTCTTTGTTTGTATAGAAGAAATGCATAAACTGATTTGAATAATAATATTTTTTTATATAGATAGATAGCGCGTAAGTAGAATGTGTGTGCTGTTTGTGACTCATGTTTTGTCGGAGAGAGGAACGACAGACATATTATATACTTATTTTTTTATATTTATATATATATATATTATATAATCATCATTTGATTTAATCAATTATTATATGGATGAATGTGGTGTGCGGCAGCGATTTCTTTTTTTCTTTTCTCTCATTTTTGATTTTGATTTACTTTTTTCTTTCATACATTTTTTCTTTTTTGTTTTGTTTCTTTTAACTATTTTTCATTCTTTTTTTTTAATATTCTTCTTCATATTCATTTTCTTCAATTCGATCAATTGAGATTGAAGCAATTTTAAAAATTAGTTAATATAAAAATTTAAAATTATTTAAAAAAAAAGGTTTCATTCATTTTTTCAATGCTTTGTTTTTCTCTCTAATTTTTGTTTTTTAATCAGCGTAGTCTGTGTGTGTGTGTGTGTTTGTGATAAATTATTAATTAAATTAAACTTAAAATTTTATCAATTCTTGGTATTTCCATTTCTTTACATGTTTCTTGTTTCAAATTAATAAAAAATTATAATAAAAATAATTCATATTTTTTTCACATAATTTTTCATTTTTCCATCTTACATTTTTGTTGTTGTCTTTTGACTTTATATATACATTTATATATATGTATATGAAAAAAAAAAAAATTTTTTTTTTTAATATTTTTGTCTTGTTAAAAATTTATAAATATAATATTGATTTACTCAGAGAGATAGAAGAGAGACTTGTGAGAGAGAAGTATATTCATATTAATGAAAATATTAATTAATTTTAATATATTTTTGTTTTTTGTTATTATAATATGTATTTAATTAATTAATAATAATAATAAAAATAATGAGAAAATTACAGAATGCATGCATCAACATCATTATCATTGACATGATCATAAATAATCATTTAATTTCGCTTCTTTGATTTGCTTTGCTTCACTTTATATGCTTAAAGTGTATTAATTAATTTTAAGGATCATTATTATCATCAAAATATTCTTGAATATTTTTTCCTTTTCCTTTTTCTTTTTTTTTATTATTATGTATATATAAAAAATATAGAAAGTCTAACAAAAAAAAAAAAAATAATAAAATTATATAAAATATATATATAATAGTAATAAACTAAAAAAAAATATATGATGATAATACGGAAAAAATTACGTAATTAATGATTACTAATTACTTTCAAAGTTTTTTTTTAAAAAATTACATAATTAATTAATCAATTCAGCTTTTAGTTTTGTTTTTCCTATGTTTTTGTTTTTGTTATTGGTTAGTTTAGTTTTAATTAAAAAATAAATTCTTTATTTCTCTTTCATTCTTTCGCGTTTTACTTTTTTTCAAAATATTTTTTAGTTATGATTTCGTTCTTTCTTATAGTTTCTTCTTTGATTCATTGTGTGTGAGTACGTGTGTGTGTGTGTGTGTTTGCTTGTGTTTGTTATTTCCATTTTTCTTTTTTTTAGTTAATTTTTTGTTTCTGTTCATATATTTATAATTATCATTCATTATAATTATTATCATTTGTTGTTGTAGTTTCCTGTAGTTCTAATGTGATACACAATTTTTTTATGTAATTGTTGCTGTTGGTAATGTTTGTTTGTTAGTTTGTTTGTCAAAAAAATTATCATTTTTCTCTTATGTTTTCTATTATTTTTTATTTTTTTTTTTTTTATATATGTTTTTGTTTTTTCTTAAACTTGAAAATTTTTGTTGCTCACATGTGTTTTTTTGTGTGTTTTGTTTTCTGTTTGCTGGTTTTTCAATTTTTGTTTTATTTTATGTGTATTTCTGTTTTTTTCTTCTTTTGTTTGGTTTTAATTAATAAATGAATTAATTAATCAATTGAAAAATTAATGAATGATTTCTTTTGTTTTGGTTTCTGCTTCTGTTCTATTAGTTGTTTTGGTTTTAATTTTTCTTTTTTTGTGTTATTTGTTTGTTGTTCGTCATCATTTCTTCACATCTTCTTCATCTTCATCTACATCCACCCACATCTCTACATCATTTGTGTTTATAATCTTCTTCATTCATTTACCATCAAACCATCATTTTTTTTTTCGTTTTTTTTGTTGTCATTTTCCTTCAGTTTTTTTTTCTATTTTTTGTTATAATAAAATGTTTTCAATTTTCCTTTTTTTTATTTTTTTTTTTTTCAAATATAAAAAATAAAACGATCGATGATTTCCGTTCAATTTAATTATTATTTTTTTTTTTTTTGCCTCGCTTGGAGCATTTGCTGTTCCTGTTGCTATTGATGTTGTTGATGGTGATGAAGGCAATGATGTTGTTCGTTCTTTTAATCTGATGATATTGATGATGATGATGGTTGGTTAAGAGTTGATGTTGTTCCCGAACAATGCGATGATGATGAGATGATGGTGGTAATATTGTTGTTGTTGCAATTGTTTTTGTTTGTTATTTATGTTGTTGCTCTTTATTTGTTGTTTTTTGCTGCTGCCCATCGAAATCTTCAATTCATTTTTGAATGCTTTTTCTTTCTTTCTCATTTTCACATATTGTTGTTACATTCTTTTGTTGTTGCTGTTATATTTTTAATTTTTTTTTTTTTGTCATGAAGCGATTTCGATTTTACAAGCTGATTTTCTTAAAAATTGTCTTTAATTTTTCATTTGTTGATTGAAGATTGATGTTTGTTTGGGGAAAAGGAAAAAAGAAAATTAGTTTAATAAAAAAATGTAACATATATATAGTTCAGCTCAAAAACTAATCAATCGGTCGAATCGCTCGATCAATCATATACAGTAGTCAAAATGACCTTAACCTGGGACACATTTCATTGATACAAATTATTCATTTCACATATTTTTTCCATACAACATTGCATTCTCATAAATAGACCCCCCCGGACAGAAGACACAAAGACACACAGTCATTGTATACATTGTATTTGTAGTTCCCTTTCTCTCCTTACAAATTCCGATTTGATTTGGTTTGCTTGCTCGTGTATCATTTAGCGCAATCATTATTTGTTATCAATTCAAGACCAAATTGAATTTTGAAAAATATTATGCCTTTTCCATAAGCGGACATCTCCCATACAACTGGACAAAAATACCACAACGATGAATGAATGTCTATGTCTAATCATCATGGAAGCTTTCACTGTATATAAATTTATTTAGTTCTTGAGGTTGGTAGAGCCTAGGGGCCAAATTCAATACGAGTATAGAAGAATTTCTATACTAGTATAAGAATGTTGAGAGATGTTGACTATATAACAATTACAACAAGTGGTTTGTTTGTTGGTTGATTGGTTGGAATGGGAAAAGGTAAAGGGGAAAAATGATAAAGGTAAAGGGCGTAGATTCCCACAAGTGGTTTGCCCGGGAATCACCCAACAACAGTCTACCAGCCAAGGACCATCACTATTTAAATCATTTTTTTTTTAATTACTGAAAGTAAGGATGTAGTAATATCAGTAATGTTCTAGATAGATTCGTGGCCTTGGCTTGGGATTGTTGTCGGGTGGTGGTTGGTGGTACTTACTTAGTATTATCCATTTAATGTTGAGGCGAATCAACGGTACCAACAACAGTGGTACCAGCTGCAGCAGTTGCTGCTCCGGCTGGATACTGATGTTGAGCATAATAAGTGGCAGCTGGTGCTGCCATTCCAAATTGGTTGCCATATGGATTTCCACTTGGATTGGTTGCGGTCAAAATACCGCCAGCATCATACATGTATGCAGCCGAAGCAGCAATTGGTGCATGACCAGCACCAACAGCAGTTGAAACAATTGGTGGTGAATTTGCTGGCGAATAATGGGCACCAGCAAGTTGCTGGGAATATTCACCAGCAGCGGTAGCTGCAGCCACAGCGGCTGCAATTGCAGCAACATGTGTACTCTGATCGGGTTCTACAGCCTGCTGTTGTTGCTGTGGCTCTCCGCCATGTTTTGGCTTGTTCTGCTGTTGTAGTTGCTGTTGCGACTGCTGTTGTTGTTGTTGTTGTTGTTGGTAGTGATGCGGTTGGAAATCACGTTTCTGGTATTGTAGGAATCGTGGTACATTGGCACCGGCAGCATTTGCTTGTATAAATTGACCGCGAGGACGATAAGTTTGTTGTTGTTGTTGCTGTTGTTGTTGAAGATAGTTTGCGCCATTGGTTTGCTGAACAATGTGCGGTGGGGGAGCTCCATGATTGTGGTAGCCCATGACGGCACGTGGTCCACTAGTATTGAATGGTTGACGAGGGCGGTAGGTACCGTTGCGTCCATTGATATCGGTACCATTAATGCCGGAACCAGAGCTGCCAATGCTGGCACGATTCCAATTGGCACCATTAGCACCATTCTGTTGTCCACCACCGGGTTGATAGACATTGCCGCCAGCAGTAAAGTGTTGGTATCGGTTGGTATTGTAACCGCCACCGTTGCCTCCGTTGTTCGCTTGATAGTTCAATGGATTATTACCACGTACATATTGTGAGCCATTGATGCTGCGCTCATTTGTGGTTCCTTGTTGTTGCCAACGCTTATTAATGACACGTGTGCTGCTCACACTTCCAAGGGAACGACCCAAATCTAAAAGTTGCTGCGATGGAGTCTGACCAGCTTCCTCCAATACTGCAATCAATTCACGTGCTTGCTTAGCATTGTCCGGAGTGAAGAGAGTGTAGGCTGTACCCAACTGCTGACAACGACCAGTACGTCCAATGCGGTGCACATAGTTCTCAGATGAATTTGGATAGTCGTAGTTGATAACATAGGTCAAGTCCTCGACGTCTAATCCACGTGAAGCCACATCTGTGGCAATCAAAATATTTGATTTACCATTACGGAAATCTTTCAAAACTGAATCACGTTCCGGTTGTGACTTATCACCGTGTATAGAAGTGGCTGTGTAACCTTCACTGCGTATGATTTGAAGGATTTCTTCAACCTAAGACAAGCAAAGAGAGAGAGAGAGAGAGAGAGAGATCGAAAAGAAAAACAAATAAATTAGTATTCAAATGAAATCCAAATAGGAAAAAAAAAAGGACTACAGAGAGCAGAAGTGTATATGAACACACACACACACACATATATATATATATATATATTTACCTTGATTTTGGTTTCAACAAATATTATGATTTTGCTGTTATTGTTGGCAGCATTATTAGTTGTAGGCGAAATCTCTCGAAGTAAACGAACTAAGCGTTGAGGCTTCTCTTGTTCACCGCAAATTTCGACGATTTGACGAATATTGTGATTGGCCGAAAGATTCATTGAGCCAATATTGATTTGAATGTAATCATTCAAGAAGTCGCCGGCAAGTGCCTGCACTTCCTTGGGCCATGTGGCAGACCACATGACAACTTGGCGATCTGGTCGAATTTGTTCAATAATCTTACGGATCTGTGGCTCGAAACCCATGTCAAGCATACGATCGGCTTCATCCAGAACTAAGTACGTGCAACGCATAAGGTTTGTAATGCGATTCTCAAGGAAATCAATTAAACGACCAGGCGTAGCAATTATGACTTCGACGCCACGTTCCAAGTCACGGGCCTGTGGCACCTTGGAGGAGCCACCAAAGATGCATGTATGACGAATCTCGGGCTTGCACAAATGACCATAATCACGGACAACAGATTGAATCTGTTGAGCCAATTCACGTGTTGGTGCCAATACTAAGGCAACTGGTCCTTCACCGCGCATCAGTGGAGGTTGCTTGCCAATGTGGACAATGGCTGGCAGCATGTAAGCCAGTGTTTTACCGGAACCGGTTTGAGCAATGCCCACAAGATCTCGACCAGATAGTGCAATTGGCCAACCTTGGGATTGAATAGCCGTTGGCTTGGAGAAGCCCTGACGCTTCATTTCATCAATAACATGACTGGGCAGTGACGATTCCTCGAACGTAGCAACTGGATGTGGTATATTGTTACCCGATACTGTAATTTCCAATTCACGTCTCATCTCACTGACGGCCTGTTCATTCATATTCGCTGTAGTGGGATGCATTACGTAAAAGTCCTTTTGGAACGGCTGCAGATTCTCCCACTTGGGTTTAATCAGATTACGACCAGGATTCTTGGCCTTCTCACGTTGCATCTCGGCACGTTCCTCTTTGCTAAGTAAACCCATATTCAAATTGGTCAACTGATAGCTTACATTCGGTGCATACATGGTGACGCCATTCGAGCCGCCGCCTCCACCAGCTTTTGGAAATCGAGGAGCAAATTTAGTATTCTTGACACGTGGTTGAAAACCAGCTCCATTGCCATTATACGCACCCCCATTATTGCCATTCTGCAGAATTCCATTACTGCGAAAAGATCCTTGGATGCCGTACATGGCGCCATAGCCCGGATTGTAATGCACACCAGAGGATGCGGCACCGTTCACTGCAAATACGCCGCCACCATTATTCCTCTGAAAGTTTGCACGCTCATGACGAGGTCCACCATTTCCGTTACCGCCACTATAGAACCCAGTGTTCTGTTGGACACCAGCGCTTGGGGCAAATGTGCTTGTATACATTTTGTTAACAAGTCAAACTATCTTTTTACCAATATATATATGTAAAAAGTATCTCTTCAAATATATTTGTTGTTTATTGTATTGTTGTATTGTATTTTCTGCCTGGAGAGATAGGAATGAAATTGAATGAAAGAAAAGACAAAGAATACAAGATTAGAATTTTTTTTTTGTTTTTTGATATATATATATATTTTTTTGTAATTACATTTATCTATTTCTGGAAGAAAAACCCACAACAGCAAACAAAAAACATTCAGTCAGTCAGTCAGTCAGCAGAAATAAATGCAAAAATATGAAACGCAGCATTTTTTCAACTATTTCACATTTATCACTTCAAAACAGAAACAGAAACACTAAAACAAACAAACAGAAACAGCAGCATGACACCATGACACATTATAATAACGACGATGTCTACTGACTCTTCTGATGATTGTGACGATGATGATGAGATGGTGTTACTTACTTTTAAGAATCGCTTGATATGATAATGATTTGATATGCAGCAGTAGTAAGTAGTTTATTTAAGTAAACAATTTTGCAAATATAATGAGTCAAAACAAAACACATGAACACAACTTATTGCAAATTACTTTAACAAATAATAAAACCAAAGAACAAAAACTTAACGTCTGCTCTCATAAGCAGATGATATTAAACTAAATCAAACTTCAAAAACTATTTCAATTTATCATATAGCAACAAACATCAATTCACTTTGTTTTTACAGGCAAAGCCTACTTACTTTACTCCCCTCCTCATCCTTCATTCAAATCAGTCAGTCACTCTGCCTGCCACTTACTATCAGTTAGTGACTCTACTACTTACTCTCTGCTGCTACTATAATTGATCCGATCCCATTAGATCGGGTTCGATTTTTCATTAAAGAAAACAATACACAAGAAAAATATAAAAAAATCGATATATTCAACTAAAATGTTATACGACAATATGATGATGACGATGATGACTATGATATATTGTACGTTGAATTGTTCGTAAAGTTGAAAAAAAAAAAAAAAAAAAAAAAATGATATCGTCCCTCTTCTAACAACTTTATCACCATGGTGGCGACGACAACGGTGAGTACACGCCGCTATTACTTACTGTTTGTTTTGTGTGGTGTAAGTGGTGAAAAGTGAGCGAGTGCGATTGCAGTGCAACCGCCTTGCTTTGCTTTTTCTTTTGTAGAAAATGCAAAACTCGGCCAGCACACACGCGCACACATACACACCATACTACACTAGACTAGACACCCCACCACACCCGGCTCATTTAATCTCTCGCACTCACTCACTCTCCAACTATTTACTGCTCTACTACTACTACTACTAATACAGTCATATAGCCAGACCCCTTCAGCAACAACAATACTTCGGCTAAACTGACTGATTGTCTTCTCTGCCTATCGGTTGAAACTGACTGAAACAACACATTTACACAGTCTCTCTCTTACACACATGCATGCAATTACACAAAAATATATGCATAAATACACACACACACGCGCGCGCGCACACACACACACGCATACACACACAGAGAGACCCATTCGTCCTATGCTGCTGCTCTGCTTATGCACTCACCTCACTCAACGATTTGGAGGAAAAAAAAAAAAAAAACTGAACCGAATTCTTTTCCTCACCAGTTTACTACAATTTTTCAATAAATATTCGTATTGAATTAAATTTATTGTTGAATGATGAAAATTTGCGATGGTTGAAAGATACAAAGAATTTTATTACTTCAAATTTGTACTTTTGAAAAAATTCCGTTTTTTTTTTACTTTGCGTGTGTCTGGGCTTCTTTTCATTTACTTTATTTCGCTGCTTTTCTTTTATATCTTTTTTTTTTTTTTGCTTCTACTACACGGAGATTTGTAGTTTCACACAATTAGAATCGAGAGTCGTTTCTTGGTTTGGTTTTCCTGGTTTTGCAAACTTAAATCGTAGTTAACTAAAATAATTACGTTTTGCACTAGAATTTACTTGTATTATTCTTTTATTAATATAATTTTTTTTTTATTATATTACTTTAAAATTAGTAAAAACTAAATGCACTAATTTTATTTTATAATAAAAAAAATTTTGCAGCAAAAGCGGAAACGACGAAGGTGGTAATTCGGCAATTACCAAACTGCAGAGTTGGAAAAGAGTTGCCAGCACGTTGTGTTCGATTCGTTTCGGTCCGGTTCTCGGTTCAGTTCGGTAGCAGGCAAGCGCATGTAATCTATTTATCTCGCTCGCTCATACACACTTAGCTAGGTATGTAGACATCAGCAAAGCAATCGTAAATCGTGGCATGTGACCGGCCAACTTACAATTATTTTGAGTTTATACAAATTACTTTAAAATTGATAATAAATAGGAAGTTATAGTGTGTACAAAATAAATTGATTGATTTAATACAAAGTAACTCAAGCACATATTAATTAAGTTCATTTCAACAGAAGAATTACTTCCACAAAAATGCAACTCTGTTTTCTCTTAAGCTGGCTGCACTGGTGGATTGAACTACGAACGAATTTTAGCTATCTCACTTGCACACCTTAAACGATACAAATAAGCGGTGGCGGCGGCATTCACAGCGCAGAGCAATTTCTGTTTGTCATTGCACAGACACAGGCACAAGCGAATTAGATTCTACTTTTAAACTGACTTATTAAACTTATTCGCTAAATTTTTAATAAAATTTGTAACTTGTAGCTAATTGATATAATTGGATAAAATGACTACCTCATCTGTGCCGGCCGATGCAGCTCGTGAAAAAGCTTTGTATGACTACAGAAAGAAATTGCTGGAGCACAAAGAAGTCGAGAGTCGACTAAAAGAAAGTAAGTACAATTGAGAATATTTGCATACTATTTTTCTTTAATTTTAATCATATGTTATTGTAGAACGTGAGGAAATCAAGGAGCTTACCAAGCTCTATGAAAAATCTGAGAATGACTTGAAGGCGCTACAGAGTGTTGGCCAGATTGTTGGCGAGGTACTCAAACAGTTGACTGACGATAAATGTAAGTCACAAATATAGATATGCATATACATAATATAAACAATAACTATATTCTTATCTGTTCTGATCTGATGTTAGTCATTGTGAAGGCAACAAATGGACCACGCTATGTTGTTGGTTGTCGTCGTCAATTGGATAAAACAAAATTGAAATCTGGCACTCGTGTTGCACTCGATATGACTACATTGACCATTATGCGTTATTTGCCACGCGAAGTTGATCCACTTGTATATAATATGTCACATGAGGATCCTGGTGAGGTTAAATATTCAGCTATTGGTGGCCTTACCGAACAAATACGTGAATTGCGTGAGGTCATTGAACTGCCCCTACTTAATCCCGAGCTTTTCCTACGCGTCGGCATCACACCACCCAAAGGCTGCTTGTTGTATGGACCTCCTGGTACCGGTAAAACACTGTTGGCGCGTGCTGTTGCCTCTCAACTTGATGCCAACTTTCTCAAAGTTGTCTCCTCTGCCATTGTGGATAAGTATATAGGCGAGAGTGCCCGTTTAATTCGTGAAATGTTTAACTATGCTCGCGATCATCAACCCTGTATTATATTCATGGATGAAATTGATGCAATTGGTGGTCGTCGTTTCTCCGAAGGCACCTCAGCGGATCGTGAGATTCAACGTACCCTCATGGAGCTGCTTAACCAAATGGATGGTTTTGATTCTCTAGGTCAAGTTAAAATGATTATGGCAACAAATCGTCCAGACACCCTTGATCCTGCCCTTCTTCGTCCAGGCCGTTTGGATCGTAAAATTGAAATTCCGCTGCCAAATGAACAAGCACGGTAAGTAGCCAATGTCATGATGTTACTTAAGAGTATTTTGAAAATATCTTATTTATTTATCTTATGATTTGATTGATTTACATCTTTGTTTTTGTTTTTAGTTTGGAAATTCTTAAGATTCACGCTTTGAAAATTGCCAAACATGGAGAAATTGATTATGAAGCTATAGTCAAATTGTCAGACAACTTCAATGGCGCCGATTTACGCAACGTTTGCACAGAGGCTGGTCTCTTTGCCATCAGAGCTGAACGTGAATATGTCATTCAAGAGGACTTCATGAAGGCCGTACGCAAGGTCTCCGATAATAAGAAACTTGAAAGCAAACTTGACTATAAACCAGTTTAAATACCCACAACAAATGCACATACGATCAATTCACCATCACTATTCGTGTGTCCTACCTAAATATGTATATCATATGTGTGTCTATAATTAATCTACATTTAAAAATGTGTAGTTCTACTTCTTTTTTTTTTTTTTGTTATAATTTTATTTTACGTTCGTTCTTTGTATATTAACCTCAAATTATGGTTAAATTTACTTTGCTACTACAATTTTAATTATAAAGGATATAATAATAATAATAATAAAAAAAAAAAAATTAATATGTACAATTTTGAAATGGATTGGATTTTGAGGTGGATGATTGTTGGATTTGATATTCAAGTACTGAGACCAATAATTGATTCAATGGAGAAACTTAATTTTGGTTTCTTTACAATTGTCGTTTGTGTTTGTGTCCTAGTAGTCATCGACGCTAAGTCTTTCAATTTACTTGGCGCTGTTGTCTTCGCATGATGGTGGTGTTGGTGCTGATGATGATAATGCTGATGGTGTTGTAACAAAGGCACTAATGGTGTTATATGTTGTGGTTTAGAATTATTAGTATGCAGTAATGTGCTGTGCTTTCCTTGTGCACTTTGCATTGCTAACAAGTCATAGGCAGCAGCAGCAGCATAGGCGGCATTTTGTGATATGCTTAAACTTCCACTTTCACTGCTGTTACTTGAGGTTGAATATGGGTATGGTAAAGTTGTCCTCATCTCCTGTGGCAAAGAACTCATAGGTGTGGCTGTGGGTGTTACGAAAGGTAGTGGCAATGATGATGGTGTATTTGCTGCAGCTGCAGTTGCACTCAATATTGTTGCAGTTGCATCCATGGCATAATTAAGTTCTGGGTCAGCAAAGGCGCGACGTTTACGCATGCGTTGAAGCAGTGGCGAGTTGAACGTGGGAAAACGTTGCTTGTATACTGAAAAATGGAAAAGAACAAATTGAAACGAGGTCAGATATTTGGGGCGTTACTAAGTTGTATGCTGTAAATTGTTTGATGTTGAATCTCACTCGCTCTCTTCATTCATCTAATCTCGTTCTAATTGCGTGAAATTTCTCATTTTGAACAAATTGTTCAACAGTTTCTGCTTCTGCTTCTGTTCCCTTTTTTTCAAATGAAATCAACCGTTGATGAGTCCAAATTGTTGAATTTGTCGACTGTGTAATCTAAGCTATGCATGTCCTTAATGGATACATACTGCATAGTTAAAGTGACAGCCAAACAGGCTGGCAGACAGACCCAGACAACTCGGCACCAAAATGTCTGGCAAGTTATTCGAGAGTATTGATTTCTATTGAAACCAGATGGAACGTGCAATCTAAAGTGGTTTTCTTTGTTCATCATCATAGTCATTGCCATTCATTTGCTCGGCTTCTATTTATTATTTTATTGTATTGTATTTTTTTGTTTTTTTTTTTTTGTTTTATGTTGTTATGTCCTTTTTCAGCATTTGCTTTTTTGTTTTTGTTACATTTCATTTTCATTTTGTTGAGTGAGTTCAAGTGTTTTTTCCGTTTTTAAATATCATTTTACAAAAATTAATTATTTCAATTACAATTTTCAAGATCTTTTAAGATTCAACCTCAACTTCAACCTCAAACTCAAATTCAAATTTAACAAAGGAAAAGTCAATACGAAATTGTATGTTAGATGCCTGCCTGCCAGTCTGACTGCCTGCATCCATATGAGATGCATCCAATTACAATTTGGCAAGTTTGTAACAAATTTGTTCGGATTGTTTTTAAGGATTTCATTTGATTTCCTGTTGAGTTTGTATTCACGACCATAGACACACAACTGATCAAATTACAAGTGTCCTGCTGCTGTTATTCTTATTCCTATTGCTATTATTCTTGTGTCCTTGTGTCATTCGATGATGCTTTGCTTCTACAATAAACTGATCTGAAGACATCCCTACAACAGACTGTATGTCGTCTGTGCCCAAGGAC
The DNA here is from genome assembly GCA_035041805.1 of Amiota mariae. Taxonomy (NCBI): domain Eukaryota; kingdom Metazoa; phylum Arthropoda; class Insecta; order Diptera; family Drosophilidae; genus Amiota; species Amiota mariae. The sequence continues at coordinate 437,837 of JAWNKV010000058.1, forward strand.
TTATAGCGACGAACCTCAGACTCTGCCAGACTCTCTGGCATCGTTTGTGCGCACAAGTATTTTGAATGTGATTGAAACAATTATGTATTCGTTTCTTATACTTGTTCGTATGTATGTGGAATGTGGAATTTCTAATGATTATTGCAGGTTGTATATCCTAGAAGATTTTCAAGGCCACCCTCGTACCCACTCCTAACCTCCATGACACGTCATGTAAATTGTCATGTTGGAGAAGCAGAATTAATTAATTAATTAATTCTTTGATTGGATTTGCAATTCTTAAAAATCACCTGAGTAAGAATGTGTCCAAGTTGCCCATATCATAACGTGATTATGAGAAGCAATCATCAATAATGATTATGGAGACATTCTGATATCATAAGGATTTAAAGGTGAGGCGGCCAATAAGATGGTACATCTTACAAAAAGTACGATTACAAGTTGAGGAAGAAGAAAGTGACTTCTGTGTGAAGGAAATATAAGCTTCCCGGGGAGGGATGCTTGGAAGCGGGTTAAAGCCATCAAGCAAGACGAGCTTTTAAGCTATATAGATGGTTCCAAAACTGAGGAGGGCTCTGGTGCTGGCATATTCGGGCAAGTAGCAAAGTTGGTAAACACCATGGGGGAGACTCCTAGAAACATATCGATTTTTGTTGACAGCCAGGCTGATATCAACCCTATGTCTACATACAGCACATACAGCACAGTAATCCATACAACGATGCTGTCTTTAACCAAGCTCGGAGCACTCAATTGATAGGTAACGAAATGTCCGATGAGTACGCTAGAATAAGCAAGGCTGTATTGTCTCTGGCTACTAACTAACTTCTAAGCTCCTACAATTTAACAAGAAAAGCATTCGAATGAAGATGGTAAGTCCTAATGGGGCGCTGTGCAATTTGGTTAATGGCCCAAAGTATCCATGTTCCACATCATCATTTTTGTCGCTCTTCTCAGGAAATCTTTCTTTGATAATTTGGGCAGCTTGGTAAAATTGCCACTAGGGGAGATCGAGCAGCAGACTGCCTTGTATATTTGTTAGTTTGTTTAGGTAAAATCTTGCAATTTGAATTAGAACCACTTCTTTGCATCCGATTGAGTTGTAAAAGCTTTCATATTATATACAATTGTATAATTTATATGAAAACTTATTTCATTTTAAAATTTCTGAAATGAAATACACATACAAACAACAATATTTATTTGATACTCTTGTTGGTCTTAATGGTCCAATTTACATATGAGATGATGTGATCTGATCTGATCTGATCTGATCTAATGATAATACTTAGTACAAAGCAAAAGAAATTTGAGTACCTATTATAAATAAATAAAGGGAAATTACCACATTCTCGTTATGAATTGAGTAAATATGGAAAAAAATATGGTACTCGTATATATTTAAATGAAAATTGAATTGAATCTCATCTATTAAAGCTTAATTATCATCATCAACATGACTAACTGACAGATACACAGTTGGATAAACAAATTGAGGGAGAGAGAGAGTTTTAAAGATCTGCAACATCTGGATACAAATGCATATGTCTATCAAATTCAGAATTGAAATCAAAATCAATTTATGTACATATGTACATTGTAAGTATGAACTCGTATATTCTATATATACTTAGTACATATATTCTGAATGCTTATGATGATTGTGCTTACCTTCCATAGCGGCGGTAAAATGCAAAGTTGACTGTTGCAGTGAACGGAGATGTTGCTTATAGATTTTCTTTTGATCGATGAGAGCTTGACGTGTTCGTAGGGCAGACAATGAAGAATAATTGAAGTTTGTGGAGGAGGAGGATATTGGTGTGGATGATGATGACATTTGAATGGCAGAACCAGCAGCAGCAGCATTTGAGGCATTTAAAGCATTCGATTCAAGTCCATTCAGTCCAATTGTATTAATTCTTGTGTGTTGTGTTGTTTTAATATCTTCGTCACCATCATCATCATCATCATCACCATCACCACCATGATTATAGTTTTTAGTATTGATGCTGGTTGAATGTTTGTTGGTAGCTATTTCCAAGGCATCCATAGTTTGTTGGCGTCGTAAGGCTACTTGAGCGGCCATAACACGTTGACGATCGACAACCAATTGACAATTGGGACAGCTACATTCACGCCAACGACACAGTTTCTTGTGTCCTTTAACGCAGGATATCACACCATGATTGCGACAGCGTGCACATTTCGGTGTTCGGAGTGAGCGACGTTCTTTGTTAGTTGGTAGCTGTTTATTACTAAGATAACTATGTTGGTCCATATTATTTGTTGTTGTCTGTATAATAGTAGTTGTAGTCGTTGTTGTTGTAGTTGTATCCCATCCCAAGTCATCCGAAGCATCCGATGAAATATTTGAAGCAGAAGATGATGATGAATTTATTGAGTTATTTAATAATTGATCAACACTATGGTTATGATGTAGATCCGCATCAATGTTTGATGTAATGGAATTTATGGTAGTGGACAACATAATTCTTTTGCCGTCGGTTAACCGATTTATTATAACAAAAAAAACAAAAAAAAAAAACAAAACAAAACAAAAAAAATTAACTCGTTCTTTTTATATGTTTCTGAATTTTGTGAATCTAAATTTATATAGAACCGAACGAAGCGTCCAGTTTTGTTCACTTGCAGTATGCAACTGAAGTGAACTGATCCCTCCGATGCCAGACAGTCTGTCTACGTTCATCTCAAGTGGTTTCACACACATGGAAAGACCAACCAAAGCAACACAATTTCATAAATAATCTGAATTATACTTAGATACTCTTTAAACACTACATTGTTGGACCACGAAACATATGATGATGATGATGATAATGAGGACGATGATGGTAATGATGATGTGAATATGTTCATGCAGCATACACATATGTGATCTGTTGTTTTTACTGTCGTCAAATCGTCTAGTTTAGTTTACGCCTTCTGATGTTCGTTCACAATAATCTTATCCCATCCCATCCCATCCGATTGTTGATGATGATCTCTGATTTGCTGCTATTGGTCGCTGTCTTCTTCAATTTGTAAAATATCTATAAATAGTTAATCCAATCGTATTGTATTGATCAGTGATGGATGGATGATCTTGTCATTTGAACAAAGAACAGCCGTTGAATATCAATACTCACAGCACAGCACAGCACAGCACAGCTACAACCCAGTAAAACGGACAAATAACAACTGAATTAAATGGCTTCGAATGCTACAAGTATTGTACTTTAATAGCTGCATAAGAACTCAGAAACTTTGTTGGATACTTTCGATTTGCTGATATCCTACTTACTTTATAGTATGTATATTTACTCACATATTCAGTCAGCTATCATATACTAGAGAATATAGAGCGTTGGTCTATAATTTCAATAGAACTTTAAGACAACAATATATAATAATATTGAGGTTTCTAAATAGGGAGATCAATCTTCTATATTCTAAACATGGATGTTATTATTTACCATATATTAAAATATATTATACTTAAAGTTAATCTTAGCGATCTTTATATGAAGAAAGTCCCATAAATTCTATAAATCAATCTAGGTAACTTATTTACTTACTGAGAAAATGCTGTACAATTATACCGACCTAGAACCTAGGAAGTCTAGAAGGTCTGTGCATGTGTTACTTATTTTCATTTTTACTAACCATTAACATGAAATTGCTAATATACTCTATTTATATATAGGGTATAATATAGACTAGAGTTTCAATTTCAATCTTAGTCTATGTCTTAGAATTGTTTCAATTTTCATTAAATTTTCATAACGAACAATAATAATACTAGTAGTGAAGCTAAGTGGATTGTTTTATTTGTATTAATGAAATTGCAGGTTCAATGTTAAACTATTGTTTACACTACATTTTATTTATCAACTCAACTCTCTGTTTGTTTAGACATAAGTAAATATAGTATTATTGTAATATTTGGGATTAGTTCCATATGAGCTTCTGCATTTATTTCATAGAATCGAATCGAATCGAAACGAATTGAATCGAATTAAATCAATCAATATTTAGTTTCAGTGGCTTGTTACCTTTCACATACGTACACGTATGTATGTATAAGTCACATATGTACATAGATTGTACTATTGGGTTTGTGCAAAAGTCATGTCAGAAATCACGCAACTCGGATAGTTGCTCCAGAAAAAACTGTACCGTTTTCATTCGACTTCGAATTGGTCACAGTGTCATCATTCACAATTATTTACTCAATGGGGTTACATGCCCATCTTGGCACCTATGCGGTCATGTGGAGGTATCTACGATACACCTTTTGGACCAATGTTCTCATCTTCAAAGTATCAGAATTACCCTCTTTCCTAACTCTAATCCCTCATCAGCCCTCATCACAGTTTCCAAATCCAACATAGAACAGATGTTCCACTTCCTAAAAAATTGTGACTTTATAGATTTAATATAATATTTTATAATTTCTAAGAGTCGAAGGCCTAGTAGCTAGTGGTCTCTTGCTAATTATAAGTTATAGTAATTATTTTTTTTAAATGTATTATAATTAATTTTAATAAATAAAATAATAAACTAAATAAAAGTCATGTAGGTTTTTTTTCATTGAATTTAAAATTGATTTACATAGTATAGTGGCCCAAAATCAAAATCAAAATCGACGAATATGGAAAATCGTGGAACGAATTAAAGATGCTAGCAAAAAACAGGATCAGATGGAAATGCTTTATTGTATTCTCCTATGCTCCAGTGGGAGATACAGGAAATGATGATGATAGTGGCTCAAACATTAATCTATTATTTATTTGTGGCCATTTTGTTTGACCACTTTTGGACATCTTTCGGTAAGTTTCATTATTCCGTCCCCGTAGAACTTTTGATTCTTATGTGCAAAAAATTGGGTGAAGTGGTTTTTGAGAACCTCATTAGAATCGAATGTTTTAACATTCAAATAGTGAAAAGTCCGAAACAAATGGTAATCTGATAGTGCAAGGTCGGGGCTATTCGGTGCATGTGCCATCAATTCCCAATTCAGGTCCATTAATTTTATATCACTTTATAGTGATCAAAGATGTACATATGTGGTTGAAAGTTGTCATGGTGAAAGATGCCATCTTTCCGATTGGCTAGTCCGGGGTTCTTCTTTTTGATTTATTAGTCCAATTTGGATAACTGTTGACAGTACACATCCGAATTGATAGTTTGATTCCGTGGCAGCAGCTCAAAGAGCACAAAACCAGTCCAATTCCACTAATCGGGCAGCAACACTTTCCTCTGCTATATATAGTTATTTAATGTGGTTAGAGGCGGTTCATTTTTTTTGCGACATGATCGTTTTCGCTTGAAGTTATTGTAAACAACCCATTTTTCATCGCCGTTTATGATTCGCTTTAAAAACGGATAATGAAACACAAATATTGATGCACTTTGTGAGGTGAAGTTGTTTCAACTTATGAGGATCTCAAATATCGAGCTTGTTTGCGTATTCAAGTTTTTTTAAGTGCTTTTCCTCTGTTGCACGTAATGCGCTAAGTCTTTCTGTAATATATCGCGTTGAATAATGGCGGTTTTTTATCAATCAATGCCTTAATTTGGTCGACTTATGCCTTCGATGTCCAGACAATATATCCTGCATCTTTAACCTTAAAATGTCCGGAACGGAATTTTGCAAACCAGCGCTGACATTGGCGTTCATTTATTGCGTCTTTCCCGTATATGTCACATATTTTTTTTTAAATTGGGTTGCGTTCTTCCCTTTTCACCTACAATATGTTCGGCCATATAAAATTAAGACTAAAGCTATCTTTAGAAAAAAACCGATATGACTTTTGCACACACCCAATAGATAAATTTGTCCTATTATATATTTGTCTGTTCATTTCTATGCAAATAAGTCCCTCAATTATTGCTCATTTCATTATTACTGGAAGAAATAGCACCCCAAACTATTATAGAAATTTCAAATTTCAAAACAAACAAAAATTAAATGGAAGCCACAATTCCATCATTATTGACAAGTCACAATTACTTCGATTGAGTCACAATTACTTCGATTGAGTCACAATTACTTCGATTAGGCAATTACTAGACACACACATGTGTAGGTATAATAAGGAATTATCATACATATGTACGAGTATATAGACACCAGTGGTGGGGCTAGGTCACGCACCTGTCGCTGTTAAAATTTAGAGAAATCTGATGAAAGTTATTCCAAAGACGCAAATAAAACACATTTTTCAAAATTTCATTTTACTATAAATTTGATTGCTTTCGATGTAGACTTTTTTTTCTCATTTTCAGGCACAGATGATCAAAGAAGAAGAAGGATACTGTGACTGGAAAGATCTGAGTCGGATATTACAAAGGCATGAATAAAATCAAGGACACGTGGAATAGATAGTTAAATGGATGAAATTCTATAAAGGAATCAAGCACGGAAAAACAATAGATCAAGAAAATGAGAGATTGATTAGGGAATCACAAAATTATTGGTGTAAATTGTGTAAAGATTTGCAAAGGGTAACCCTGAGCAAATTCTTTAAGTACTGAAACAAATGAATAATAACTGATATGAGTTTCCGAACTCTTTGACTTTCAGTGAGCAAGTAATGAAAGTAAATTATATATGAAACCAGTAAAATAGACTAAACTTTCCTATGCCCAAGTTATAATACTTTTCACGCCGTTCCTAGTGGACTGAGGGTCTTGAAATATATTTTAATTTTATTAAATTTTTTGGTTGGTTTCCAAATTTCAAAACATTAGTACAATAAACGAAAATTTCCGTTCAAAATTTCAGCTCTTTAGCTCAAAAACTGAGCGACTAGTTTGCATACATACAAACGGACAGACGGACATGGCTAGATTATGAGAAACGTATAATACTATTCACTGCGTGAAGAGTATAAAAAGACACAACCTTAAGGCCTTTGCTGTCATAGCTTTAGCATTAAAATTTTCCGTAATTTAGAATTACGTGCTAATTTTTTGATAAATAAATAAATGTATATATTTCTAGGTTGCGTGAAAGGTTCAGAGAGCATATTATCTTCGATGGAATCGGTGATTTATTGAAGATTTTTTATATTCTTTGATAAATCTGAATTCACTTTAATAAGAGACTTTTGGACTTGAATTATGGAAAGTTCGGATAGTTGATAATTGTTACTTTATTAAATTAATTGTAACTTTATTAAATTAATAAATTTCATTATTAATTAAACATTCATGTATATGTATATAAATATTATAAGTAAGTATATCAACAACACTTCAATAGATCAATTTTTTTAATTAAATTATTTTTAATAATTTTTTTTTGTTATAATCTTTATTTGTATATATAGTAGTATTGTATTTTTTTATTGTATGAAAAACTCATAATATCTCATATAGATATAAATAATACTATGTAAGTACATATGTATATATATATATATAATATTATGTACGATATAATTTAATGCATTCACAAACAATTCATTTTTATATATTTATTTATTTATTATTATTATTATTAATTTATTATATTGTACTTTAGAAATACTTAGAATGATTATTTAAGAGTATTTTTTCATATTTTAATTTGAATTTATATTATTCTTATTAAGTTTATTAACATAAAATTTTTGTAAAAATTAAATTACATTAAAATATGAAAATTCTTCTTCCTGATAGATCCGTTCAATATTGGATCAATCTAATAAATACTGTAATTTCTTGCAATTAACAATTAACAATTATTATTATTATTATAATATTTAGATAATACGAGTAATGTAAGCATCTTCTAAAGCAATGATTATGTTATAAGAGTATTTTATTTATTTATAATGGAAATTGTAAATGGAAATTCTGGAAATTTTGATAGTAAATAGATATATGGAGGAGATCTCATACGTACATATGTATTGATTACCACGATCTGAGACGATTGATTGATTGGACGTTTGGTAGAGACTTGTTACTCGGAAACTATAACTATATAAGAGGTAGAAAATTTTTATTATAGACTTGGCATTTTTTTTTGTCGATTCTGTAGATTAGCTTCAAAGGTGTTGAGAGACCTTGGTGACCAAGTAAGGGGACCCAAACAACAATTCCTCTGATTTTCTTTAATATCACGGATCACAATGGACCGTGAGACAAGAAGGGGAACTGACCCTTATGACTTCGACATGCATCCTTTCCTATTATATATTTGGATATTTCCCGAGATCACCGCAATTGAAAGCCTTTAGATTAGATTAGCAAAGGAAACTTAAAATTATCAAATGGTATGGAATTGCAAGAATGTGTTTATTAGTGTCACTCCTAGTAGTTAGAAGAAGTGTTGATTGGTTGGCACTGGATTGGGTAATTTTGGGATGAAAAAACGTTCGCTTGTTTGAATCTGAGAATCTATTAGTACGAGATTATATTCCATAGGTAACAAGCGTATAATGATCGTGTAAAGGGTATTTCAACTTTGATTTAGGATTGATTAGTTGATCTGATCAATTGATGAACCAAAATAGTACTATGAATCGAATTAAGTATGTACGTATCATAAATTGAACTGTTATGAATCGAAGAATAATTATGAGTCTTTGAAAATGTTTTAATTATTGTCAATATTAGTTTTGTTTACACTTTCTATTTGTTGTCAACTTATTGATGTACGAGTATCTGGACAATTATGAATCATACTATACTAAGTATGTAGAATATCTACTTCAAATATCGTATTAGTTTAACATTAATTCATTCATTTGAAGTATTTACTCTTTAGGGTTCCGTACCCATAGGGAGCTAACGGGACCCTATTACTAAGCTTACAATGTCCGTCCGTCCGTCCGTCCGTCTCCTGCTCTATCTCATTAACCGTAATAGGTAGAGATTTGAAATTTTCACAGAGTGTGTAATTCACTTGGGTGTAGAACGAGAAATACTAAAAATACACATTTTTAGAAGCATTGTTCTTTAATTTAACCTTTTGTTTAACAATTTTTTGTTTTTTGTAGTATACTTTTAAGCTGTAATTGTAGTGTACTTTTAGGCTGTTAAATATGAACATAATTTAATATTTTAAGCAAACAATCTTGTACGATGGTACGGAACCCTCCGTGTGCGAGTCCGACTCACACTTGGCAGATTCTTTTTTTTTTTTTTTTGGTTTCATGAAAATTTATTACAATTTATTTGTCTTTATCATGTATCGTATGTATATAGGTAATATTTATTTAAAAACAGTTATATAATATGGTAAAAATTGTCTATTGTTGCTTCAGTTATTGCAAACAAAATTTATTTATTATATAATCTCCTTTTAAAAACAATAATAAACTTTTCTAATATAAAATTTTACAATAATTCAAATATTCAATTATAATACTAGTTAAATAATTAATTAATAAATACTCCTCTACACTCGTGTTTTATTGTATCTGAACCTTTTACACACTACTATAATAGGAATTCATGTAATCAGCATCAGAGGAGCGAGACTGACTTTAAATAGAAAGAGAAGTAAAAATTTCAAAAATTTCTAAAAACAATTTGAAATGATGTCGAAAAATACAAAGATTATCAATGATAATGACAAAAAATTCGATCAATTGGTCTTACATACTGTACTCTATACTATACTATATATATTGTAATAAAATCCAAAATATTATTCATGATCTAGTAAGTTATTCGAATGTTTTGGTCAATAAAGAATTGAATTGAAAAAGAAATAAAATATGGAAAGTTTTTTCGAATCATTTTGAAAATTTATTATCATCATCATCATCAGTCTTGCTCTTGATATACGTGGACTATGTAGTATAGTATTATATATAGTACATAGTATATTACCGAAATATCTACCCATATATGTAGTACTAACTAAGCTGCCCTGAAAATTATATAGTAATTTCTAGATTTTCTCATCAAAGGTGTAAAAGGTATACAATCTTCAGTAAAACCGAAGTTTATGTTCTACTATCTGTCGATTTATCATGTACGAGTATTTAATATAATTTATTATAACATTTTATTTAAACTATTTAATTATTTATAACAATTCAATAAATAGAAAACTATTTTTTTTTTTAATATTATCACAAATTTTTCCTTTAAAATAATTGAATATAAAAAAAAAAAAAACTATACAAAAATTCATTAAAAAATTATAGAATATACTGTATTGTAAGGGTAGTGACAAACGATCATACAAATATGACATGTTGTATGATGAAGCTATGACCGAATAACATCTGTAAGTATATGAAGAATTTCTATGACATATTATATTTTAGGGTTAATCTTATACTTAATCATAGAAATGATTTATAAATATGCCATATTGATATTTTCCATCCAAGACGGAAAATTAAAATGATATGATGAAAATAGATGATGATGCCATGCCAACTTAGGGATATAATCCAAAGTCTGCAAACCTGTCACGAGTCATTCTTGAAAATTGTTTTGTTGCGATTGTTTTTTTTTTTTTTTTCTTTGTTAATTTTCCAGAATATGTGTATCGAAATGTTAATTTAATTTAATTGAAATGAATCGTTGGCTTTAGACTTTCGATTATACCCCAAAGTTGACAAGCGTGACTTATGAACAAACATCATAGAAAATGACATCATGTAATAAACAGCAAACATACACGACAATTACTAAATATGTCATACAAAACTCAATCATATTTTTAGTCATATGCTTAGTTAATACGATAGCCAAATTGGAATTGACAGAGAGACGTCATAAAGTATATATTTTCTTAATCAGCGCGACGAGACGCTTTTTACCATATGCAGTACATTTGTCGGAATCCATACAAACCGGGATCCACATGAAAGTTCTTATTAGAAAAACTTTTTTGTTTTTCATACTATCGACATGAAATATAAGTTTCTGACTGATATCGACCAACCATTTAAATTTTAAGACCCTCGGACCACTACAACTTCGGCATAGCAAAAGTTAGTCTTTTTTTATATAATATTTTTCTTTTGATTTTACTAATGATTTTTGTGAATTAATATATATATACTGGAGAATCATTGTAAAACGTTATTAAAAATGAAGGTAATCATTATTATTTATATATTATTTTATGCAATTTGAATTATTAAATAATCACAACATAAATTCGGTCTCAATTAGCACGCAATTACTTTGCAAAATACAAAAAATAAAAAAAAATAAAAAAAAATAAAAAAAATCGGTGTCAATCCGAACTCAGTCAATTCCGGTTTGGTTATCGTAGTAAGTTGTAACAGTTCTCAAAACGTATGTGGACAGTTCATCATATAATATGATACAAATATCTTATCAAATAAACAGCTTAAGTAATAATATTTATGATTAATCTTTCGGAATTGGAATAAATCAGGAAATGACTCAATTTGAATATACTTATTGTATAGATTTCTTATATATCTAGTAAGATATTGTGTAATTTGTGTATCTGAACTAATTTGAATTGGATTGCATGATACTTTAATTGTATCTTAGTATCTTATTAGGCATTTGGTATCTTTATTTGATAAATACATATGTGTATATATATGATGAGTATATTTATGATTTAACAAAAATAATAAATAATAAACATTATATAATAATACTTCTGTGTCCATTCCATCATCATCATCCAACATTTGAACTATGAAAACTGAGCAAAGTACTTTAATTTTTATAAGTAAATAGTAGTATCAGTATCAATATCGTTATAATTATATTGTAACTCATTGGTTCTTAGCCTAGAATGCTACTAACAATTTTTGTATTATATAATATTGTGTTTTTAGGATATAAAAATCCTTGATTTATTGCTGATTATTTATTCATAGTGTATATATTGTATTATATATTCTTTTATATTCAAGTAAATTAATAACAATTCAATTAACAATTTTTTAAACATAGTATTGTATTTTCTTTAATTTTATTCTTTTCTTTTCTTTTTTTTTATTTTTATTTAGTATTCTGATTTGGTTTTCTGTTTTAGGTAACAAAAGTAAAAAAGTAAAAACTATTTTTGTTTTCACAATTGAATTTAAATTTTGGTAAATGCAAGTAGAGGGAAGAGATTCATTTTATAAAAAAAAAAAAAAAAAAAAAAAATGGAAAAATTAAATTATAAATTTTCATTTAATAGATTTCGAAGATTTTTAGGGTCTTGGCTCTGGAAGGGTTTTGAATAAATGATGAAAATGTTCTACAAACTGAAAACACTTCACTCACAACAAATAATAAAAGATTCACTGTCAGTCAACTACTACAATACAATGAATGAATGATTAAATGAAGTACATAGAAAGAAAGCCGACAAGGGTCCTTATTCATTCTCTGAGAATTGAAGAATCAGAACATCTTTTAAATGATGCTATTCCGCTTGGCACGCTGTAAGGCTGCTGTACTTTGCATAGCAGCTACGACCGCCTCTGCGCCGCCCGTGAAAATTGGTTGATTGGTGGCACGCCTCAAGACATGCCACATGGCGACAGGTTTGCGTAAGGATGAAAGCATTTGATGCCAATGCCGCAGTCCTTTGCCGACCGCACAACTGCCTGCAATGACATGGCCGAGTGGTAGTATTGCGCCCTCGACAACCCCGAAGACAGTGAGACGTAATTGCACCGTGGTAAGACTGTGAGGCGGCACACTAAAGATCATTGATTCATTGAAGATTGGACTACGATCTTTGCGTTTCAATGATGTACGCTTTTTCAGCACTTTTTTCTCATTATTCATTAGGTAGACCTAGTAATAGAAATTGTTATTGGTATATTGGATAGTATGAGTATATGGAGAAGATCCAAAAAGCTTGGTTACCTTAACAAAAACACTTTGTACAGTTTGTGTTGATGGATTAGGACCTTTTGTACTAGCAACATTAGTACTTTGTTGTTTGAGTGCATCATCTTCACCAGCTAAATCCAGTTTGAGATTGCGTGCCTTAACGACCACAATCGTGAGACGTTCGGCTGTTGGCAGATAGCTGAGTGAGAACATCAGCTCACCCCAACGTGCATTGCATTTACGTGAATCTGATAATGGTATCCAAGTGGTAATTGGACGTGGCATTTCCCCAATTTCCATTTCAGCTTCACCGATCAACGTATGCGCGGGTCCATTATGATACAAATGAAACCAAAGCGAATGGCGGCCTTGTTGTTTTTTCAGCCAAAAATTAAATGATTCATTATAACTGGGCGTTGGTGAGTTCTTAAAGATCTGTAAATCCAAAGATTAGATGATTTGTAGATTAATTTTGTTGTGTTGTGATGTGTATTGAGTACTTACTTTTGTTTGCATAGCGCCAGCATGGTCGGGAACAAGATAAATTCGTACAAATGTATCTAAGGACTCAACATTGAATGGGCAAATCAGACCCTTTGCCTCCAGCACGCTGACAGTAAGTTCCATGCTTTCATTGGTTATGCTGTTCCTATGTACGAGTATTAAAGCAGAATGACAAGAATAAATTAGTGGATAGGATGGGGATGTGCTTTGTAAAAATGAACAATTGCAAGCTCATGTGTGATGCGCAGAGACATTCTAAGATATTCAAGGCTTTTGGGGTACTGATTCTAATGGTGCTACTCTTAATAATAATAATAATAAAAAAAAAAAAAAATAATGCATGTCATTTTGCTTTGAAGTTAAGGTGTCCCTATACAGACATAGTATATCTTAAGAAATTATGATAATGATTACCTCTAGGTGGTGCTCTAAAAGCATATTAATGATTATAAAATAACAAGAAGATGGTTTGGGATCTACTCCAGCATTGCATGTAATAGATATTTGGTCTAATCAGACCAGGACCAGATCAGACTTTCAGTACCTAGGGAGGGCCTTATTTTGACATTCAACTGCCTTTTTCATACACGAAAATATATATGTATATACATATACGAGTATAAATATGTAACTAATAATGCCACACCTAAAGACCTGAGATTAGGGTGGCCCTTTGTATGGGTAATTATTTTTAGTTTTTGATATAGTAGTTGGCAACAGCAAGAAATATAAGAATTGGTGTTGGTGTTGGTGTTGGTGCTGGTGGTGGTGGTGACGGCAATGGTGCATTGTTTGCCACAGCTTTGAAGTGCACTCAAAGGGTTGTCGACACATTAGCACACAAAATGTGAGGGAAAGTACGAGTAAAAAGAAAATGGCAAAAGTGAAAGACGCGCACTCATGCGGTCATGCGGAAACTGCATATGAGTGACACACATTGCCGCTTTTATGCCAACCGTATGCAACGCAACGCAACACAACACAAGCCATGCCCACATCTTCACTCATTGAGCACTTGAACTCGCTGCAACCATCTATATTCACATCCCTATCTGCACCCCCATCTTTATTCACTATTCTGCTATGCTACCATTAGCTTTAACACTTGTGCCACTTTTAGATTTTTCAGTTCACTTCATTTCAGTTTTTATTTAATTTTTATATATTGTAAATGTATGTATATCAGATTATACGAGTATACTTAGATTAGTGGATTGTACTTACTTATCATAGTGTAGACCGATACATAGATAGCCGGTAATTTGTGTATATGGCTGATCGAGATCGCATTGAAAGACTGAAGAATCTGAATTAACTGAGTCACAAGATAATGCACGTTCTAAATTGATACCATCCATTGAGCCCATATTGGAGTCCAGGGATAACTGTGAACTATTGCGTCTTCCCAAACTGGCTGATGAATCCTGACGCAGTAATGAACGTCCAAAGCTCCAGGTGCCATTGCCATTTCCATTTCCATTACCATTGCCAATTGTATTGTTATTACCAATGCCATGATTCATATGACTAGTGACACCAAGTTTGCGAAATAGAAAATCTTCGGAAATTGTTTTCTGAAGCATGTGTGGTCCCTTGACGCGCTGCGTTAGACCAGTAAAAGGATTCGTCGTAGTGTGCATCTTGATAAAACCAGCAGTGGCCTGTAGCCTGCTTGAAAACTGTTTAAGATCAGGAGGAGGTGAGCCTTGTACACCGCCAATGCCATCTTTGTTGCTCTGAGCTTTCAATGCTGCTGCTGATGCGTCAGTAGCTGATGTTTCGGTCTCGGAGAAAGAACGATTTCTTGTATAACCATGATTTATTTGTGCTGTTGTGCTGCTGCTGCTGCTGCTGTTTGAGATATAAAATGGATTACTGTTATTGCCATTTGCTGGAAGCATTCCATTGATTCCATTTCCAATTCCATTGATACCATTTAGGCTGTTTGTTGTTAAGGCAGTGTTGTCGCTGATGTTAAGACTCTCCACAGATTCACAAAGGAATGGATTTGTGCTTGAATTGCGTCTTGTCAATGTTGGAGGATGTCGTCTCTCTACTAATTGCTCTGTATCGCCTACACCACCTAGACTTGCATTTCCATCAGTGTAAAACTGCTGTTGCTGCTGCTGTTGTTCACGATTGATACCATTCTGTAGAGATACTTGTCGCTTGGCAATCGGTCTTGGTATTGCTGTCGAAGACAGTGTTACCGAACTGGAGTTGGTTAGTCGTGGTGGTGGTGGTGCATCAATTGCTTGTGGTAGTGTACTTGCTGCTGTCTTATGTGGCGAACGTAGGCAAGACCGTGGTGGACACTCCTGTGATTGATGATTTTCATGCAACATTGTTCCTGCTCCTGCTGCTGTTGTTGACGACGATGATGATGATAATGGTGGTGGTGTAAATGTGGGCGAGTCAAGCTCGTTAATTTGATTGAAAGAGAATGTAACCGTTTTACTGGACCCAGCACTATTTGGTGCTGGTGCTGGACGCAGTGGTTGTGGCGGTATATTCACATCGGCCTGTGGTAAATTCCATAATGGGGTTGTCGTTGTTGTTGTTGTAGTTGTTGTACTTCCAGATGTTTGTTGCTGATTTGGTTGACCTTGATTCGAATGCTGATGATAATGATGATGATTTACAGAGCTGGTGTTATTCGAATTGTTTTGATCATCATTTTTATCAACTGTATCGAATCGCTTAAAACTGCCACTCGTACTCAATAGAAACTCCGATCCGGAGTGTATCTGTTTGAACTTATGATTACAGATTACAGATTATGAAATCAATTGAACAACTTTAGAATTCTCTACAATGCATGGCAATTCATGTGATGTTGATATTATGATAGCTGGATGATGATGGATAATGGATTATGGAATTATGGAACTAAACTCACCATGTAACCATTTGCATGAAAAAGTTTATTCTTAGATAAACCAATCTTTTCTTCTTTATTCGAACGCATCCAAGTCGCTGCACGTGGTCCAAGGCAATGACAAGCAAATATAAAGCACATCAAGAGGAGTAATACGATTAATGCCAAACTGGTGAATGTCATGGGGGAGTTGTCCATTATGATTCAATCGTCCAATGTGTTTTGATTTATTTGTAGGCCCAAGTTTAAGAATTTTTTGCCCGGCACTTCTTGACAATATCTTCAATATTCTTTCGCTTCTTTATAAATTTGTATATTCAATATAAATTAAACATATTTTGGCTGACTTCCTTCTCCTTCTCCTTCTATTTCACTTTTTCCTTCTTCCTCTTTATGGTTGTTTAACTATAAATTGGAAAATTGCAAAAAGATATATAATTTTTGTATTTGTCATTTGACCGTAACATAAATTTGGTTGATTGTCATGTGTCATCCATTGAGTAAAGAATATTAAGAAATTTGCATTCCATTTTTCTTATTCATTCAATAAACGAAAATAAAACCAAAATGTATTCTTCATTCTTGTTGTATTTTATTTTATTTTATTACATTTATTTAAGGCAGTGATTCCTAATCTTTTATTTATATCGAAGTATTTAGTAAATGTATTAAGACAAAGGGCTCTAGGTTATGGAAGAGTTGGGGCCCCTCAAAATGTCGATTTGGTTCCTTTTATTTTAATTTTAAGGATTTGTCTTTGGATTTTATTATCAGTGAGAAGATTATGAAGCTTCCTACATGCATCAAGTGTCTGTCTTCTAGAATTTGAACATTGGAACATGGTTTTAGAATCACTGATATAAGGTTTTCAGTCAATTTTCTTCACTTTTTATACTCTTCACGCAGTGAATAGCATTATAAGTTTGTCATGAAGTTTGTAACACACAGAAGCAGACATCGGTGACCCCATAAAGTGAACATATTCGTGTAAAGCGCGACGAGACGATTTTATGTAGCCATGTATGTCTGTCTTCAGTTTTTGAGCTAGAGAGCTGCACGGAGCTTTTTTTTTACTATACGCAGTACATTTGTCCCCATACAAACCAGGATCCAAATGAATGTTCTTATTAGAAAAAACTGTTTTGTTTTCTGTACTATAAAATTAAAATTTAGACATTTTAAGACTTTCCGACTCATATCCACCAACTGTATAAATTTCAAGACCCTCAGACCCCTACGGGGGTACCCCCATGCAAGCCTTGATCCAATTTCATGTTATTATTAGAAAAACTGTTTTATTTTTTATGCTATCGACTTGAAATATGGATACTATAAGTGCCTGACTCATACCCACCAACCATATAAATTTCAAAACCCTCGGACTAACAGCAGGGGCGTGAAGAGTATTACAACTTCGGCATAGCCAAAGTTAGTCTATTTTTATATTTTTTCTTCTACTATTTGTTGTTCTTAAATTTGTAATATTTCCATTATTTTACTTGGGTTGCTTTCATCTTATATCACTTTTCATATACTCACACACACACACACACACAAACACAACACACACACACACACACACACACACACACACACACACACACACACACACACACACAATAAAATGTAAGCAAAATGAAAAGACTCACATTGAATTGAATTGAATTTGGAGGCACAAGCACAATTGAGTGACGACCAATGCCTTCTATATTTTCATTTCTTCTTGAGTTTCGTTTTCTCAGGTGTTCTTGATACTTTTGTTGCTATTTGTTATATTGTAAATGAAGCAAGTGAAACTGAAGAAGGATTGACGAAATGAGGGCAGGACGGAAGGAAGAGGCATCTTTTGAATTGTCAACTAAAAGTTGACAGTGTCGTTTTTTTTTTTTTTGTGTATATTTTTGATTGAATTTGTAACTGGAGATGGTGACAATGAAAATGATGACGATAATGAAGATGAAGACAACGTCAATGAACAATGTAGAATAGAATAGAATAGAATAGAATCGAATAGAATAGATGGACATTGAAAAGACCTTCTCTTACATCGCCACCACCATTCTCCAATCTGAAGCAGTTGTCGTTTTTTGACACTTCAAAAACAAGTTTTTACGTTTTGGTGATAAGCGTTTCCTAAATTATGATTCAAAGTCTCCTGATACCTTACACGTTAAATACCCAGAGTTAGGATGTGGTCTACATAAGTTTATGAATCGCTGGCTTAAATGAATGATGTCTAAAAATGAATCAGATACACAGCAACACAAATAGATGGACATCAACATAATCAACTTGTAGATACACACACACACCCCAGAGAGACTCAGAGAAACAAATATTATATTAGCAAATATTAATATATATTAAATATAATACAATAAACATATGTTCTATGTAATACAATTTTCTATTTATATTGATACAATATTGTATATTGATACTATTTGTATGGAAGAATAAAATAATATTGAAATTAAAGACCCTACTCGTCCGATTAGATTCTTTTCTTTTCTGATGAATACAAAGTGACTAACTAATAGTGAGACTAATCCTTTTCAATATTTTTTCTTGGATGTATAGTTTTGCAATTACTAACACAAATGAATTTACCCTTTCCCTTCATCCCCACAATGGTCCATGCAAACATTCCATTTTGAGTTTTCCATTGTTCGAAGCAGTGCTGAAAGTCTTCATCTCTGAGTAAATCACATAATCATGGTGCATGTTACTCGACTAAAATATGTACTTACATAAAGTAACTACACATTTCTATTTTATTTATACAAATGAAGGCCAGACCAGTTTTATACTCTTCACGTATAAATTATATAGGTTGATTTACCCATGTATGGAAACTAGTCCTTTAGTTTTTGAGCTAGAGAGCTGAGCACGAAGCTTTCTTGAGCTCCGTGGTTTATGCGAACGGCGGACCTTGAAAACGACCTAAAAATACCGAAATTTGGCGATGTGATTAATCGTCAGGCCAAGAATTATATGGAGCTTTTGAAAAATCACCCAAACATACTAGCCAGGCGTCTCTTAAAGCGACACAGAATGGTAGGAGACGGTTGAGAAGATCTCATCCTGTCGACCTTTCTACTAGATCCTATTAATTTAATTGTTCTATCCCACTAACTATTGTGTTTAAGTTGTATTTTAAATGTTATAAGTTTAATTTAAGTTATTTTATAGAATAACAGAAAAATTAAAATATTTATTTGTAAAAAAAAAAAAAAAAATTTAAGTGCATATCCACGAGCTGTGTGAATTTCCAGACCCTGGGACTACCAGGAAGGGTGCCTCGTATAAATGTAAATTCAAGACCCTCAGACCACTAGGAGGGATATCTCTGATACAAACCCATATCCAAATTCAAGTTCTTATTTGAAGAACTTTTTTATTTTTTGTACCATGGGCTTGAAATTAAGACACTATAAGTAGCTGACCTATATCCACCAACCACGTAAATTTCAAGTCCCTCGAACCACAAGGAGTGGGATTGAAGAGTATTACAACTTCGGCATAGCCATAGTTAAAATTCTTTTTACTAGTTTTAATATAATATAATAATTTTTTGTATAGCTACTAGGTTCAAAATGGGTCGTGGGTTGCTTTGTACAGATATGACAAGATAATTGATAAGATATAATACATTTATCAATAATTAAGGCGAAACAATGTTGGAAAATAAAAGTCTTTACAGCGATTCATTTTGAACAGAAACTATTGAAATTTGCTATAAAGGGACGAGCAACCTCTAGAAAGTTTGAAAAACTATTAATTCGGCAGTCAAAGAAAAACCCATTCCTTAAATTGGAAGATCTAAGGAAGGAGTTAAATGATCCTGCCATTAGTTGAACTATACGGAAAAGGCTGATAGTGAAAAGAACATCAAAAATTAAATCAATTATTTATTTATTTTTAACTGATCGAATGAAAAAAAATCGCTTGAATTGGCAAAGAATAAGAAAAATTGGAATGAATGTAAGTGGTAATGCATTATTATTGGATCCGACGGCTGCCGCACAGTCTGCCGTATAAAAGGGGAACGTTATACTGAAAACTGCTATATGGCCACCGTAAATCATTCTCCTTGTATTATGATATGGGGGTGCATATCAAAATATATAACAGAGTCAC
This sequence comes from Amiota mariae, assembly GCA_035041805.1. Classification (NCBI taxonomy): domain Eukaryota; kingdom Metazoa; phylum Arthropoda; class Insecta; order Diptera; family Drosophilidae; genus Amiota; species Amiota mariae. The sequence goes on from JAWNKV010000058.1 coordinate 458,130, forward strand.
TTTTAATGATAGAAGCTATGTTCATAGCAATTATTTACATTGGATTTGTGCCAGGATGAAATCCGTTTACTGAAACTACACCTTGTTATGGTGCGCGCTCACTCTGTAAGTGATTCATTGAATTTGTGTAATTTTATTCATATATTCAGTTAATTTTGACCATAGATTACCATTTTGAAGGAGGATTTGGGGTTTAAGTCATTAGATTGACTATGTAACAACCCTGATCTCAATCCCATAGAAAATGTTTGGGGTTTCTTATGACTGCCAAAATAAGTGAGCGGAAACCAAAAACTCTGTTTGAATTAAGGGAAGTTATAGAAAAAATCAAATCAAGTGTGAGTCTGATTCACACATGAAGGGTTCCGTACCATCTTCAAAGTTTTTTGGAGCTAAAATAAAATATGTATTTGAATAATAGTGAATATCATATACAAAAATAACATAAATAAAATAACCAACTGCCTTATGTTGCAAATGTTTTCCTAATTTTCCAGAGAATTTTATTATATGTCATTATAGCAGCAATAGGAATACACACTCTGTGAAAGTTTTACTGTCTACATGAGATAGAGATCTGTGACGGACGGACGCTCCATTGCAATAAATGCTACAAGTTTTTTGTATGGGAATCCCTTTATTTTTATACTCTTCACGCAGTGAATAGTATTATAAGTTTGTCATGAAGTTTGTAACACACAGAAGGATACATCGGAGACCTCATAAAGTATATATGTATATTCTTAATCAGCGCTACGAGACGAGTTGATTTAGCTATGTCCGCCTGTCCGTCCATTTTCATTCTTTAAGTACGGAACACTAAAAAGTATGGTTTGAGAATATAACGAAAGAATATTTGATGGCTTTATATGAATAAATATTTATTAAAATATCTTTCGAGTTATAAGACTCCAAAGTTGAAATTTGGTAAATTTCTTTGTTCTGTCCATCTGTAGCGTTATAGCTTAACTGTTCTAAATACAATACTATTCTATATACAACATACTTAGTAAGTACATTTTACACTTCAAAACACAATAATAATTTCCCTTAATTAGAAACAAACAAGAATTCAGACTCAGCATATTGATGTAAAATATCTGTCCATCTGTCTAAATATCTATTTATTCAATAAAGATTAGCAAAATTCATTAAAAATTTGTTCAACTAATTGAATAAAATCACACAGGCACCAAACACACACACACTAACATACAATATGTAACTTATATAGTATGTACATAGTATAACCTACATATGTACATATATTTATAGAAGGTACAACATACGTGTGCATAGTTATAAACATTTAATCTAATCTAATCTAATCTAAGTAGGTAAACATTATAAGTAGTATGAGTATATTGAAGAAGATGGGAAATTGAGTTAGTACTAGTTACGAAAACAAAAGTTTGAACTGGCAAAAAGACAAAACTTGACAAAACTTTGTTTTACTTTTTGTATTATGCTGTGTTGTGGTTGTGGTTGTGGTTGTGGTTGTGTTTACCAATTTTGCTATTAAAACTGATTGAAAAGTATAAGGAAAAAGCAATGGAGGACATACATATATGTATTTATAAAAGAGAAAGCAAACCAAAAAATTGAGTTTATTCTGATTTTCATTAACCTACTCTGAGGTCATTCCACTTGTAGGACTATAAAATACACGTATTACTATATACATACATATATAATATATTGTTTGTACATACATATACATACATAGATATACATATGATGTTTGCAACTATTGATGGTAGATGGTATATGGTATATGGTAATAATACCAGCATCAGCATTAGCATCAGTGGCTTTTACAAAATCAAGTTGCCACCAACGATAGCCAACAAAAACAAAATATCACACATTGCGGCAAAACTCTGTGCTGTTCTGTTCTGTTCTGTTCTGTTCTGTTCTGTTCTCTCCTTTACTTTTGTTCTCTTTCACTCTCTTTCATTCACTCCCTCTATCTATCATTTGTCCTTTACTCATTTGCATAGTACAAAAACAGACAGGAGGACCAGGAAGGCACTGACATCAATGGGCGTATTCAGCTTAAGGCCTGGGCAAAGTGAAAATTCAGAATTTTCCTGTACATGACTACCTCAACAATTAACATTTTGAATATTGTTCATTCCCGCCCCGAGTTTGGTCGAGAAGGGGACCAAATGAACTCCCCCTCCCCCTCCCTCACCCCCTCGTTATGTCCCTGTTGGGAGACAAGGTAAGTCTGATTGTACATGTACATGTAGTTATGAGTATGGAATACTTGTAGTATGTACATTGTTGTTAGTATTGAAGTATTGTAAGTAGTAGTAGTGAGTCCATCATGCTATTATAGCTAATAGAATTTCTATTTATCAACCTAAATGTGGGTATCTGTATGTGTGTGTGTGTGTGTGTGTGTGTGTGTGTGTGTGTGTGTGTGTATGTGTGTGTGTGCATTTGTGCCTGTCACAATGCAAATATAAGCCAATAAAGAATCGAGGCTACTGACCTCTTTTCAAGTGAGAGAAAAAAATTTCTATTTAGGTTATCCATCTTAGAGGAGTGAATACACACACAGACATACTCCCACACATATACACACACACACACACACTCAAAGTGAAAAGTATATATGTATATATTTGTAGAAAGTCAGTAGTCATCAGTTATGTCAGCACCACCACCACCAATATTCTATTCTATATTGAATTCCATCTTTGCATGTGGTCACAACTATTACATATGATGTGATATTGGCTCTGGTTGCTTGATTTCTTTGTCAGTCTGCAAATCTAATTATTTTTTAAAGTGATAATTACTATAATTAATTAAATTATTGGACAAGGTGAGGGGGCTATTCAAAAGGCAAATACATAGTAATTATGTGCATCTAGTGTCCCTGAAAAGATTCTCAAAATTGCAAAAATTACGACACTAATTGTTTTTGATAGAATAAGCAGATATGATACACTAGGTACAATGATTCTAAATACATAAGTACTAGACAGCTGCGTGGCTTCACTCACAACTGAAGTCCAATAGAATGAACTCGAATTGAATTGAATTGAATTGAATGAGAGCGAAACACGAAATGAATGAAGATGAATGCGACTGTGTTTTGAGTTCGAAAGTCGTCTGCATTCTGTGAATTGAGTTAGAATGAAATAGCGTGCAAAACGAATTAAATACATCGGCACAGCCGAGACATTCGAATTAATTCAAATCATTCATTCATTCATTCGTTTGTCGTACAAGATAATGAGCGCAGCAAAAGACGCCGACGAGTCTGTAAGTGTTTGTGTATTTTAAACAAAATTTCCCATTGCTTTTTGTTTATTTCTTTCTTATTTTTTGTTATGCACAGCAAAACAAAAACAACCCTTATTCTTTTGAAAAAAAAAGTGATTCGAAAGTAATTCGAAACCAACCTCCTTATTCGAACGAATTGAATCGTGCCTCTTTGTTTCAATGTTGTGCGACTGAATCTGACGTGAGCGCACAAATTCACTCGAATTCATTCGGCGTCGCATTCTATTTCACTCAATTCATTTTGAGCATTGTTAATTCGAACGTCGTTTTTTGCCTTCATGCAGACCTCTAATACGTACATACATATGTACATACGTACATTTGTATGAATATATGAGTATGCAATATCGAGCAAAACAATGGGGTCTTCGAAGCACATATGTGTAAGTGTTGAATCTTGAGTTAATGGGTTGAAAAGTTAAAGCTTCATATAACAAAATGGTCTTTGATGGCCATAAACAAAAATAAAAAACCAAAAAAACAATTCAAAATCTAACAAACAAAAAGCATAAAAGAGAAAAATGAAATTAGTATTCTTAGTATCCTGGCTACTCTTCATATTGACAATCCCATAAACTTAATCATGCAGTCCGAATAACAATACAAAATCAAGAATTTTTATGTGTTGCCGCATGAGAGTTTTATCAACATTGTAGCAAACTCAATAAAAATATCCCTCCTTCCGTATTATACCTCTGTTTAACCTGCTAAAATGATAGCCTTTTTTGACGTGGTCAGTAAAGCTAAAGCTAGTCGCGTCCAATTAACCATCTGTACTGATTCCCTTTCCTCAATAGAAGCCATAACCAATATCACAAACCATAATTTTTATCCATCATCAATCAGACAAATTCTTACTGATAACTTTCCCCGTATAAACATACTTTGGGTCTCCGGTCATTGTCTTATTCCCGGCAATGAACAGTCCGATAATGCTGCCAAATCTGCCTTTGAATACCAACTGATATTCTATGAAAATTTTATTTCTGATGATATTAAACAATACATTGGGACAACTTTTCGCAATCAGTTTAAATCAATATGACATCTTTCTAATCCCCATTACAAATTTATCAATCAAAACAAAAAATAATTGCACGACTACGGACATCTCATTATATTGATTCTAATCTTAGTCGTCGTGACCTTTTTAGACTACGAGTATGTATTAAATCACTCCTCAAGACGTCTACTATTCTCCTCCACCCCTACCTACGACAACATTATCAGATTAATTAACTTTTAATTAAAAAAAAAAAAAAAAAAAATTGTATATATAAAAGAAAAATAAAATAAAAATACCCATCTTACAAATTCAATTTCTGTATATAATCTGTAAATTTTAAATAGTAAATAAGCTTAAGGCCATCGTAGCTATATTTTGTAATTTAGTATTTAATTTGTTTGTACTTTTAATTATGTAATTACATCCAAACTGTGTATAAATAAAAAGATTTTTTTTTTTTTTTGCATAAAATTATATATATTTTGATATTTTGAACGTTAAACAACGAAAACCGTTTTCAAACATTTGTAGGGTGTAGTGCACAATGATTGGAATTAATGTAAAAATTAATAAAATAAGAATAAATTGCTTGCTATTGATTTTATAGGGAGATCATTAGGATGAAGTCTTTTAAGACGACGGCGTGATGGGAGAATCAGAGGGTTTGGTGATAATAGAAAAATTTACTAACATATTCTTACGTTTTAGTCTATGGCTCTTGGTTTCTTACAGTCTAGAATAATGTCAATGTATACATGAAAACTTTCTCAGAAAAATATATAGTCGAATAGTGAGAACCATATTCAAATCGAATCAGTTTTAAGAAAATCGTGGCCTTACTTTTCTTGAAAACGGTTAAATCTATTATACTAAAGAAAAGGATTTCGCAAAGTGTGGGTAACTGAAATAAAAGAAAATGAAAAAAAGTCAAAAAATGAAAGAGAAAAAAGGAAATAATACTCGTATAATATAATATTTAAGAATCGCCGCTGGCAGTTTTACAATTTACGATTTAACTCAATTATTCAGCCACCCACTTCCACACTTACAAACTTATGTTGGCACTTGATCTTTTATTTTATTTTATTTTATTTCATTTCATTTCATTTCTTTTATTCACTTGCATTCATAGATAATAGTAATCTCGGAATCTCGCAATCTCTTTTGGTATTTGAGTTGAGGTTTGAGGCCGTTAATGCCCTTAAGTATGCTACATTTTTTTTTGTTTTTTGTTTTTGTGAATAAAAAATTCAAATTGCAAGCAGCGAGGTAAATACTGAGTACTGAGTACTAAGTACTAAATACAATGTCATGCAAACGTCGCGTTATTATAATTAAAATAATGATTATAATGATGATGATAGCAATGATCATAATAATAGTGATTATGATAAAAAAAGATAAAAAGATAAAGAGAAAAGCAACTTGACAAAAAAAAATGCTTAAAGGCGTTAAAAAAGGGAAACATATTATGATGGATGTAGATGTGGTTGACTGATACTCAGTTGGTTAAAACGGAAGTGGTTAGATAAATTATCTTATGATATGCACACATACATTTATATATATGTATACACATACATAAGTATGTCGTATAGTAAGTACATTTGTAGATACATTTATCGTATTCATAGATACAATTTACAGCTTAATGTAGTCATTAAGTACGAGTGTATTACAAAGCTAAGCGTCTAGTCTAAGAATAAATGCAAACCAAATTCAAGTACATACTCGTACATGATTGATAATGGAATGGTAATGATGATGATGAATCAAAGACAGAAAGTTTTGTGAGAAAATGGAGGTAGAAAGAAGTGTACTGTATTGTAATAATGAAACATGAGTTGGCTCAATTCTTTCTCTCACTACTTAATCAGTCAGTCAACCTCAATAAAAGATTTCTTCCAATTATTGGCAGGCTAAATTATTCGGGGCCCAGGAAGACAATACCTAATGAGGACCTCCCCCGATATATTCAATATTTTGTAAATTTGAATGGAGACATTACATTGTTTCGGCAATTGCCAAAAGCTTCTGTCTTCTCTATTCTTGAGATTTTGGAAACCCATTGAGCAATGGAACAATTCGCCATTCAATCCAGAACTTCCATCTATGATATTAAACATACATATGTAGGTATGTGCTAAATTAGTTAAGTTTAGTTAATAGTCAGTACTGATACTTAGTAGGTGAGTAAATGAGTAGTGAGTGGTTGAGCCTTTTCTTAAGTGAAACTGAATATAAATTAAAAAAAAAAAAAAAAAAAAAAATAAGAATGGAAATGTTTCAAGCGAAATCAACAAGAAAATGTCATGGGGTTTTCTCCATTTCATTTCATTTCATATCATTTCATTTTCATGTTTCATTTGTTTTTGGCTTAGTTCAATTTGATTTCAGTTGGTTTGCTTTCACTTTGCACTTTGTATTTTATAGCAATTCATTTCAGTTCATTGTATTTTGTAGTAGTTTTATTTTTCTTTCTTCTTGTTCGATTGTTTGTTTTTGATGTCTTCTCCAATTGAAAGAAACAATAAAGAACAAAAATGATGATAATAATGTTGATGTTGATGATGATGATGATGACAAACAATGGAAAATGATAAGAAAAGCAATAAGAATGCGAAAGACTTTAATAATAAAAGAAACAAAAATACCAACAATAAAAACACAAACACGAATATAAACACAAACAGTAAGTCCTGCTCTTGAATAAGTATCTATGTATCCATAGTCCATGTGTCTGTGTCTATGTGTGTGTGTGTGTGTGTTTGTGTGTGTGAGTATTTGAAACAATGTTTCTCTTTAACAAAAGTAAAGTAAAAGTAAAAGATTTTTCAGCAAATGCGGTGGCAACGGCACAGTGACACACTTTGACCAAAAGTAAAGTTTTTGTGCCAAAAAAAAAAAAAAATAAAAAACAAAAAAATAGAAAATAATCAAAATAATCAGAATAATAATAAGAGAGAGAGGGAGAAAGAATAGAACAAATGAAAAAATGAAAGAACTGTGAAAGTGGGAGATGGGGAGGGGAAAGAGCAAAACGTCCAATTGAAAAATACTTTTTAGTTCATTGTTCTTTTACTGTTTGTTGTTATACTTGTAGTTGCTCATCTGCTGTTCATCTATTGCCATAGCCTTCTTTCGTTTCATAGGTTTCATGAGTTTGTTGAGTAATTAAGCCAAAGCAAATTGTTGACATGCCAACAACAACAACAGCAACAGCAGCAATAAACCTAATGAGGATAGCACAACAAAAACAATAAGAAAAACACTGACCATGAGGAAGAGGAGGAGGAGGAGGAGGTGGCGGCGGCGGCGGCGATGAACTAACCTTCGCATAAAATCTCAATTTCTTATCACAAAATGCAAATCACTGAACTGAACTGAATTTGTGTATTTGTGCTTTTTCACTTTTCCTCTTTTCCTTTTTTACACTTTACACACATTTTCATTTTCATTTACATTTTCATTTTGTGTGTGTGTGTGTGTGTGCACTGATTTTTCCCACACACACACAGACACACAGAAACACAGGGATACAAAGAAAGCACAGCACAGTAAAGTAGAAAGGACGACACAATATTTTAATCAACAGCAAACAGCAACAAGAAAACAAAATTCTTTCAAGTCAAGTTTCTCCAAATATATCAAATTTCTCATCATACACACATCACATTTATTTAAAATTTTTATAAACAAAAAAAAAAAAAAAAAAAAATTATGAAATTATAGAAACTTTTTTTTATCTAATTTAATAAACATAATTTGATTCATTTTGATTTGTTTTCATTTACCTTTTTTGGTTGTTGGTCTTTCGTTTCGTTTCCCCTTCCCTCTCCTGCCTTGCGTTTTATCTTTTATTTAAAAATAAAAAATTGTATTCAAGACTCACATCATCATCATCATCACATCACAAAACATCACAACAACAAACAATAAAAATAATAGTAGGAATTACAAAAAAAAAAAAAACAAATGTACATACTATAGTATTGTATATTGAGGAGTGCAAAATCTTTTAGAATCTGTTTCCGTTACGATTAAGATTATTTCAAAGACTAGTGGCAGCGGCAGGAACAGAAGCAATCGTAATCAAAAAACACGCAAGTGAGTCCTCTCAACCGCAATGCGTTTTTCAATCAACCACAACGTATGAATTCCCTTAAACAACTGAGCAAGTGAGCATCATCGTTTGTACCAATTTTAAGGACTTCGACAATAACCGACCGACCGAACGACCGAGCGAACGACTGGGGCAACAATAACAACTGAGCGCAAGGCATCATTTATTCAATCCAATCCAATCCATTCCATGCCATCCATATTCATGTAGCAGCTTAGTTAAAGCTTTTGAACAAAAATGAAACAACAGCAAGGATAATAACAAACATATGACTCAGTCAGTCAGACTGAGCTTCGAAAAGACATGACCAGAAATACAGTTAAACTTCCATAACATGACTTTCTATCACACGAATTTTTCTATTACAAGTTGCAGAAACATTTAAAGCATAAATTCCATTGGACAACATCATTTTTTTTTTTTTTGCATGGAATATTTATATAATTTTAATCTTATCATTTTGCGCTGATTTCGAATCAGTCGTCAGCTCTAGTTTTTGAGAAACAGGTATCTCATTTTTTTCTTTAGGAAATATTGAGGCCAAAAAAATTAATTAATTTTTTTTTTTTTCAAAAGATATATGATGATGACTAATTAAAAGTCACTGATTCCGAATCTGTCCACAGTTCTTTTTTTTCTATCAGCTCTAGTTTTTGAGATATAGCTACATAATTCGTTCTTACCATTCATTTAGAGATCGTTTACATTATACAAGGCTACAAAATTAATTCAAGGTCTCTGATTTCAAATCTGTTCTCAGTTTTTTTTCCTAGCTGCTCTAGTTTTTGAGGACAGATTCAGAATCAGCGCAAAAAATTAGCTTAAAATGTTGTAAAATATTCCGCAAATGTAGTATCTGAGTCAACCGTTGGAATGTCTGCCGTATATAATGAGTAGAGAACGGGAGCTGATACACGGCTTTGCGGCACGCCAGCTCTAATCTTTCTTACTGATGACTTCGTGTCGTACACGTTGACAAAGAAGTTTCGACCAAATATATAGCTTTGTAGTAGGGTGAACTACTTAGCTGGAAGGAAGCATTTGATCTTGTGAAGAAGACCGTCGATCCATACCCTGTCAAAGGCTTGCTTAATATCCAAGAAGACTACGGAGCAGTATTCTTTTAGCTCGAACGCAGTGATAATGTGCTGAACGACTCGATGTACTCATAGGTATATTTTTGACTAGTTGGCCCAGAAAACTTCGATTTGCATTCAAAAAGCTTTTGTGCATTTATTAGTAACGTTGTCTCGCCCGAATGTAAAACAATATAAGATTTAGAGAATTATAGAAGATTATATGTGAAGTGGTTTTGGAAGCGATAAAATGTAGTGAAGTAGCGCATGTAATTTTAGAATGGTTTATTAGCAAATTTGTTAGAAAAAATGCATTAAACTATACTCTTTAACTAAGTTCAAAAAAGAAGGAGGTTCTATGTTCAATTGCATATATGTTCTGTGTTTGTCAGCTTTTTTCTACGTCAATTGTGAACCGACTTTGAAAATTCTTTTTTTTTTGTTAGGAAGGGTATACTATAATAATAATATTATTATTATTGGTATGTGATATCTTCTAATCGGGCTGAAGTCGGTGGCAGTTGTTTATATCTTTACGGTTAACTCCTTTACTTTTGACGATATTAATTTAGTTCCGCTAGATCGGCTGTTTGGTCCACTGTGGAATGTTTGGATAAGCAAGCAGATAGGATACGATAGGATTGTAGGAAAAAAGATTGTCCTTTTGTCCGACAATGAGATAAAAGTCCAATTACTTGGTTAAATGGTTGACTGTTTCGAGTTAGGCCACTCACTCAGTATTAAAGGTCAATGTTGGCTTTCAAATAGGATATGCCGATTTGGCTTGCCACCGACTTTACTACGATCAGCACATATCAATTATAATACTGTAGAATCTCGAAAAAGTTAACCGAAATGTCCCAAGTGTAATTATCTTTTCCAAAATATTAACTTAACTAAGCGGTTTTCAAAAATGGAAAAAATAAGATAATAAACATGGATTTTGGAAATAACACGCTAAATTTATTTCAAAGACTTAGTTTTCATCATTACAAAAAAGAAACTTATATTTAATTTGTACCGGTTGGTTTAAAGTTCACAGCCTCTTGCTTGTGTCGCCAAACAAACGGTTGGTTTACAAAATTCATACGCTCAGAAATGTTAACTCAAAAGTTAACTTTTTAGAGCAGTAAGTGGACACGAGTGGATTCGATTAACTTAACCGAGAGAATAACTTTTGCGCGAGTTAACTTTTTCGAGATTCTACAGTATTTTAATAAAATCTGTTACTTTTTTTGCTTTTTAGTGAAGTGACATTTTGTGGTTTTAGAAGTCGTTTGATTCTTTCTTTTTTGAAAAGTTTGTTTTTCATAGTCTTTATTTCAATTTAACATAGAAATTTCTTGTAACATAACAGTCAAATGCAAAGCTTTAGCATAAAATGTATATTGTTGCGCCCTCTATATTATTACACAAGCGCCACATACCACAATTTACACGCAATGCTGCAGTTTATGACCTTAAGATGTCGCTGTCATTGAAACCCAAAAACACTTCATATGTCGTTGGTTTCTGTCTCGATTGCACATCACAGAGCTGATCTGTTTTCTACCACTAAGCAGGAACATTTATTAGCACTAGAAAATAGGAGGCCATTTGCCATTTGCCACTTGCCACTTGCCACTTGCCATTTCTATTATATATATCATGTATATGATCGTCACGTGTTTGTATGTTTCAACAATATTTAATATAAAATAAATGCCTCTACTTAGGGTGCCATACTTACAATCCAAAGACCATTAAATATATTGTATATTCAAATGCATTTTGACATCCTCATCAATGAAACACCGTGTTATCAAGGAATCACCATGTCAATATTTGAATTTGTTTTCAAATTAACTCAAGCGGCGGCGCTTTTTATTTCTAATCTAATTTGAAATAATAAAAATTACAAATTATATTTTCTTGAATTGTTTGGAGAGGAAAATTTTTTTTCATTTTTTTTGGAAATCACGTACGATAATACAACATTAACAAAATCAAAATATGACTGATCAAGAATCAAAACAAATGGTTAAAGGAGGCCTCTCGGCAAAGTTTGTCTTAATGGCAAACAATGAAGATACCAATATAACTGTCCCTTCAGACAACTCCTCGACACATGAGAAATTGGAATACTGGGCTTTAGTCATGGAGGCCCAAATTATTGAAAACCAAGATCAACCAGATGTTAGTAGAAGTGTTTTTTATAAATTTCTTTTAGTTGCTTGTAAATTGTATTATCCTTTTTGTTGTTGTTGTTGTTGTTGTTGTTTACTTATATTGCTATTGTGTTATATGTTTTATTTTATTGTAGATTGAAATGCCCGGAGGTTATGTTCATGATCATATTGTGAACGAAGATTATAATGAACCTAAAGACGATACTTATGATTTTAATGAATATGCTGTTGAATATAATGAAATTGCTGATGAATTTAACGAAGTGTGTGAACTCATGGATGAGTTCATGGAGGAGTATGGTGATGAAGAATAATAATTGTTAAACCAACATTCCACGCACATTGGAATCAACTTCGATTTTATTTGTTCTAATCCAAAATTATAGATATTTTATTTGTTTATTGTTAGTTCTCTTACAAAATCATTTGTTGCTTATCTTTTAAAATGGAAATTTTTAATTATATTCTTTAATTTTAATGTTAACAATACTCGTATCAATTAATCATATTTAGACGTCACCTGATTAATCACAATCGCCATTATTTCATTGGGAATTCACTATTTTCTAATCAATGTTCTTGCACGAACATTTTACAATAGATGTTTACAGGACTCAATAATCTAAGTTTTAAATCATACAAATGTACCACTATCGATTAGAGCAGTAATGCGCCTACCCTTTCGAAAGTAGTGGGTTAGTGCTAACCTATTTCCTATCGTGGGCCACACTAAAAAAATATGAAAGAAAATGGTAAATGGTAAAAACTTCAAAAATTATCACAATTTTATATAGTTTGTATATTTATATATCAATGGGACGACTGTCCTTGCTTTTCATTAATCAATTTGTCAAATTGTGAACTCGGGATGCACAAACTATTTTCCAGATTACTGCCAGTCATAAGATTCCTTGATTTCGACTTCACTTGTTCGCACAAGTAAGTGCTACCGAACATGTTGATGGATGGCAGGGTTATTTGATTTTGTGACATACGTAGAATAGAACTCACGAATAGTGTTGCAAGTCAATATGCTCCATCTGCATAAGTGGCGGGGAATCATCGACAACTGTAGTGAATGGATTTGAATTGGATTTGAATTGGATTTTTTTTGCTCCTTGAAGTCACGGAAGCGTTCTTCAAATTGTCCTTTAAGCTTAGCTATTGCGGTACTATATTTAATTGATTTTCTCATAGTCGTAATTTCATTTCAAAAGCTTTGATTTTTTGAATCAGTGTGTTAATTAAATTGTCTTTGCCTTGAAGGCGAGTGAATTGAGTGATCATTGAGGGGACTAGTCATATCAGTCAAAAAAGCAAAAACCATTAAGAATCTTTCAATTCAGGAATCTCCTTGCCTTTTTCTGTCAAAAAATTTAGTATGTGTTCTGTCAGATAAAAAAATATCTCCAACATTTTCCCACGTGATAGCCACCGGACGTCAGCGCAATACAATACGTTCCCATATTCTGCATCCAATTCCGCTTAGTAGGCCTGGAACTCTCGGTGTTTTAGGCCGTGAGATCTTATATAATTTACTGTCATAACTAAGACTTTCATAACTTCAGGAAAATTTAATGATTTGGCACACAAGCTTTGTTGGAGGACGATACAATGAAATTGCATGAATGATGATGGTTTTTCGTTTTTCTTTATTTGTGCTATTAGCCGTTTGTTTTCCCTATCATAGCAGGTGCTCCATCAGTTATTAAAGCAGTCATATTTTATATTGTATGTGCATATATATTTTGTATAAAACGCATTTAGCATTTAACATAGCATTACGTCACAAGTAGGGTTGTAACGGAGGTCATTTAAGCGGAGGTCCAGAACTTGACCTCCGCTGTAGCGAAGGTTAACGGAAGCGGAGGTGGGCTTACAAAGAAAAAAAATCGATTTTTAACTATTATTAACGAAAAAATGTACCTATTAGTACTACACTTATTTACTAAGTGCTCCGCTAAAAAGTTGCTCTCTTGGAATTGACCCTGGTGGCGACGATAAGTAGTGCTTACTTACGATGGGAAAAAAAGGTTGAAATTTTTTGTTATATTTCCACCATAGTAAAGGATCGCATGGGCCGACTATCGGTAGTTTGACAGCTCTATATGCAACTCTCTCTCTGCTAATAAGTTCATCTGATTAATCTTTCGCAACAACAATTTGTACCATTGTACACAAATTCCAATATTCAACTCTTTACTAGATATTATAAATGGAAATCCTATTATACGATTATTTTTTGTTACCTATTGAAATGAAATCAGTTAAAATTTTGTTAATACACATTAACTATTATACTATATTAAGGAACAAATTTAAAATAAGGAGAGGTACAAATACACAGATGTATAGACAAGGAGTTGCACATAAATCAATTGAAAACTTAATATTCAATCAAAAACATTATTTACTTTTATGGAAGGATGAGGTACTGAGAAGTTGGGAGGGTGCCAGTGTGGCATAGGAAATTGGGGTCAACGTCTGACAGTACCTATTTGGTCCTAGAGATCTCCCTTAGCTTCTAAAACCAACCTGAAGATTCCATGAATAACGTTATGTCTCCTAGTGTGACCTTTGCCAAACTGCACAATTCCCCAAAGAATGGTTTTACGAGAAGACGGAGACGTCTTCTAAGAAGTGCAGGTCAGTCACTGAGGAGGTGTTGAATAGTCTCTGATACTTCTTCATCTTCACAGTTTCGACAGAAATCTTGCTATGAACACGCGTCCTGTGGGCCATCAACCCAATTGCGCAGTGACCTGTTAAGATTCCACTCATCACCCGAATCCTTTTCTTATGAAAGCGTAGGAGCTCGGAGGTCCGTTTTGGTTGATAACAAGGCCAGATTGTCCTAACAACAGTACAACCAGGTTCATTCGCCCATCTACACTCTGGTAAATCCATGGTATTAGCTTTTAGTCTTGAAAAGATGTCTCATATTGGTCAATGATTATCAGCAACTGTTAAATAGCTAGGCATTGCCGATCCCCTGCTGGCACACTCATCCGCCATATTTTTACCAGTAAGGTCACAATGACTAGGCACTCAGATTAGCGTAATTGAGTGCTGCCGAGCATTGTTAAGAGCCGCCACTGTACCACAAATAGCTTTGCTCTTAGTGCTATGAGCCGACAGAGCTTTGATGGCAGCCTGGCTATCAACATAGATCGATATGCTTCTCGGGATCTTCCTCATAGTGTTTATCAAACTTGCTGCCTGGCAGACTGCATATATCTCTGCCAGGAACACGCTGCACCAGATCGGTACACGGTACGATAACCAGGTCCGAATTTAAGGCAGGGCAACCGAGGCACGAGCCCTGGGCTCCCACACATTGCTTCAGCAATGGCGCACATCTTTGGTATTAATAACAAGAACTCCCGCAGATCCAAAGCCTCTGCGTGTTGAGTTTTAAAACAATATGTACGTGATTTACCTTACTTAGCAGCATGTATTCGTGAAGAATAAGGATTTTTTAATTTTTCCACCTTTGAATATAAGACGTAAAATAATTACTCAACCTTATGAATTGATTAACAAGGATGGTTAAATTGCACAGCTTTGATTAGACATAATTATGTACGAACGCATTTAGTTGTTCAGTTGCTTAGCATAACTGAGTACCATTGAATTTTGTACTCACTTTCCGGAACCGGACACAAAATGAATGAGTTCTAATTTATATGAGGCGATTTTTAGAGCTGTTGCGTTTTTGTTTTTATGAATAGTCAATAATATGAAATATGAATAATAGACTATATAATCCTCTTACAACAACAATTGCACACAAATTCTTCGAAATTGTTGTTGTGAAATGTGGCCGGCGAACAAGTGTATTTTGTATTTGAGAGAAATTTGTGTGCAATTGTTGTTATGAAATGTAGTCGGAGATGCAAATGTGTTTGCATACCAACAAACAATGTATTATAGTACAAAAAATAACATTCGAAACCAAATTCAATTCAATTCGGCACCGCTTCATTTGAATGAGAACATGGAACACATTCTCAGCTACATTCATTCATTTGAGCATGAATAGTAAACATGTCCTTTTGGATGGATTCATACAGAAGTCTAGCTTCTATAAATTATTTACCCTCAACTGAATTAATTGGTATATTCATGGAAATGACAACTAGATGACGCTCACTCTCTGCCTCTTTCTGGTCTCCTTGAATAAGGAGGTCGTGGGTCCGGTGGATGGAGTTCATTGCCAAATATCTAAGATTAAGTTCTACTATGACAGAATAGCGGATAGAAACATTCTCGGGGTTCATCCTCCATTAAGCAAAGTTGATTTAAAAAGGCTATCAAATACAATTTATACATTAGAAGCAGACTTGCCAACTAAGGGGTATTTTCAAGAGTCAAATTCAGAAAAAAAATTATAAATAGTCACAATTGCTAGGAAAACCACCTAAAAACAAACCAATCTACGTTTTGTAATAATCTTTATTTATAAATTATTTAATACTTTCATTTCAAATATTATATAATTCCGTTTTCTTTTGATTCTATCTTTTGAAAATACCCCTAAGTTGGTAAAACTGGTTAGAAGCATATAAAGCTCACAGCCAAAGACAAACAATTTGAATTTGATTTCAAATTCATACAGTTGGCTTTGATGTTTATTAAATAATAAAAATTACAAACTATATATTCTACGCAAAAAATCGTGTGAAGAGCAAAGTTTTATTTTTACTTAAAATCGAATATCATCGCATCGATAATAAAATATTAACAAAACCAAAATACACGTATGGCTGAGCAGGAATCAGGAAAAAACCATATGATTGGCGGTGGACTCTCATTGGAGCATGATTTAATGGAAAATCATGAAGACACAGGTGTAACAGATCCTTTGAACACTTCGATGCAAAAGAAATTGGACCTCTGGACTATGGTCATTGAGCCCGAAACTAATGACAACCGAAATCCACCGCATGTAAGTAGTGTTTCTTTTAATTTTCTTTTGGTTGCTTGTAAATTGTATTGTTCTTTTGTTGTTGTTTAGTTTGCTATTTTGTTATGTGTATTGATTTGTTGTTGTGTTCTTATTGTAGCTTGAGATCCCCAGAGATCCTAATGATTTTAACGGTTTGTTTGAGCTGATGCACGAGTTCATGCAGGAAGTTCGTGAGGATGATGATGATGATGATGACGATGATGATGACGATGATGATTATGATTATTAAACCAAAACCTGACCAACACACAATCCACGCACAATCGAATCAATTTTCAATTTATTTTATTATTTGTTTTCATCCAAAGTTCATTTTAATTGTTCAATATTCATTCTCCTAAAAAATAATATATTTTATTTTGTTGCTGCGTTGCTGCTCAATCTCTCTCTCTCACACACACTATCTGGACATCGGTTCAATGGATGAAGCTCATTGACAAGTGTCTCTGATGTTATTTTCTTCTAGTATGACAAAATGGAAGATAAGGAAATTACCGGGTGTAATCCTCCATTAAGCAAAGTATATTTAAAGAGGCTCGCGACCATCAAATACAATTTACACAATTTAGATGCAAATGTAGCTCACTGCCAAAAAAAGTCAGATCTATAAACAGACTAATACTAATAAGAAAAGAGGGTCGCACTCATTAAATATCCTACAATTTATTCAAATGTTTGTTAGTGTTTCTTACAAATAATAAAAAAAAAAAATGTTATAAAATATTGTAATATAATCTGATATACTCGTATTTATTTGATATGATATTTGTACCATATTATATGATGAACTGTCTACACACGTTTTGATAACTATGACGAAAAATATAATTTGAGTTTTGTGTGGCACAGAAATATTGTACGACATAGACTTTTTTGCTGTCCACACGATGTCATGTCATATGATTTTTTTTGAATGGTCTGTCTTGCCAACTTGGCCTTAGTGCCAAGTCTGTGTCATAATACTTAGATTGTTGATTGCTGATTCAAATAAAAATAAATTTCAATTCAAAATAAAAATGATAGCTGCGTATGAATATAAAAAAAAAAAAACATGTACCGCTCTTGCGTGTTTAGTTATTATAATATGAGGAGAAGAAAGGAAAAGAAGCAAAGAAAAGATAGGAAAGTATGGGTTAAAGAGTGGATCCTCAACCTTAATATATAATTGAGTACATATTTGGAGATAGGTGTCTAAAAAAAATGGTAGTCAAGTGAGAGTCGGACTCGCAAAGCATTGCTTAAAACATAAGCTATTATAAATTTTATTATTTGTCGTTATAGCAGCAATAGAAATACACACTCTGTGAAAAGACGAACGGACAGCGTAGGCTTAGTAATAGGGTCCCGTTTTCACCCTTTGGGTACGGAACCCTAAAAAAACCACCATTCACAAGAAGACAATATTCAAGAATAACTCGTGACAGGCTTGCCAACTTTTGATTATAACTTAACATGACATTTAAGGTGGAGATACACAAACAACTTCAGCGTTAAGCTGCATTGTCGACAAACAAACAGCATTTTGGATTGAAATCTCTAATGAAATTCTATGTTTGAGTTGGCAACAGAGCCCCCAAAGGTGTAGGATCATATTAGCTACAGTTCAGCTTTGATTTCGGACAGAGAAGCCACATTATTTTTAAAAGCTTCAGATCCTAATGTTTTTTTTCTTATGTTTTATTGTGATGTTGCCAGGTGAGATGCTTGTCGAGGGTCAGGCATAGATACTTCACAGTGAATGAAATGAAATCCTCGTTAATGACTGTGGTTTAAAATGAATGTGATGTGTGTGGACTTGTCACCATATATGCCTATGTTCCACTTCTTAATTCACTGCTCTATAAGGACTAGTTGGTTTTTGAGAATGGCTGATGTTGTAGTTGGGTCATCGTCACTGGTCAGTAAGGCAGCTTGCCGCTAGCTTACGACACTAACAAGTGTTCATCATCATCCCTTAGTATCGGGAGGTCAGCTGTAAAGAGCGTATACAAGAATAGCGCCAATCCACTGCCCTGAGAATCTCCAGCTCTTATTTTTATTTTAGTTCAGACTCTTGAACCTCACATATGATTTGACATAAAAGCTCCCCTTGTGAAGATACGATATAAGTGGTTCACAGAAAAGAAAAAAAAGGTATAAATTAAAAAAGAAGTAATTGAAAAACTTCCTAAGCTTACTTCATTTTTTACGGTTGAAGAAACAAATAGGCGGACGGATTCTTCATTCTGATCACCTCAAGATCAAAATACTTTTGAATATCAACAGGAAAAAGACAGTAAACAAAATAACAAACACACATCAGATGCTTTGGTATACGAAAGTGTATTCTTTGGTGTTCCAGTACATTCCGAGAATTTTGTCGGCTTTGGCTTCAGGTCCTAAACGCAATAGTTCGACGGTGGCTGGTGACGTTCCATTGAGTATATTTTCTAGGCGCTCACTGTTTGATACGAACTTTTGAAGTTCAAATCCTACATGAAGATGAATCGCAATGATTACATGGCAGATTTCATCGGATGGAAAACTGACCACTTGATCATCTACGTAATGGAAATTTACTATGGCATCAACGGCTTGTGGGTATTAATGGCAAAACTTCTCGGTATTGATATTCTTGACAAATTCAATGCAGCATGGCAAATAGGAATCCCCAAAAATTATTGATGTCATCAGATAATGCTGAATATGGCCTGTCTTCTGATATTTCCAGAGAAATCGCTGAGAATGTTGGTATTTTTCGCATATCTTTACTTGTGAAAACATTTCTTTAATCTCGGCGCTCTCTAAATGCAGAATCACGACTCCACTTCCATTAAATTCCTTCAAATCGTGTTTTGCCCATCTCAAGATTGTGGAGCAGTGTTGGCGTCAACCACTTCCACAGTAATCCCCTCTCAAAACTATCGCCAATTATTTTTGTGGTTGACTCTAGAATATGCTTGGCATGCACATTCCCTTCTGATTCAGGCAAGGCTGCAGAGGAATTTGTCCCAAAATTGTCAGTACTAAATTATTCTTCTAGCTTATGTAGATTAGTGTAATTTTGTGACTTAATGTGCAACACAATAGGCTGCGATTTGCGCCACAGGGGGACCAACCCAACCTCGTTTTGATCTGCATTTTTCAGTGGTTACCCGTCTGCCAAACCATTGCAGCTTTAATAGTTCGAGGTTGCCTTTGAGGCCAAGTTTCTCAGCCACTTGATCCTCTATAATAGAGATCGATGACTCGTCGTCTAAAATGGCATGAGTTTCAATTTGTCCGTTTGGTCCGCTTAAGACAATTGGCAAAATCTTAAAAACTGGTCCTCCCGATCGATCTGTCTGACAGCTCAAAACTCGTGTCTCTTCAGATGACAGCGTTCTTTGGCTACCGCTAGTTGGCTGCTGGCCATGGAGACTGCGATGGTGAACTCTCTGGCATTCATCTTGATCACAGACGCGTTTATTCCCACATTTAGTGACGGGGTGACCTTTCACCAAGCAAAAAAAAAAAAGAACGCTGGTTGGATTTCACTTTATCCCAGCGGCTTGCAATGCTGCTTTGTTTGTATGCTTCACAGACATTCAATTTGTGGTTACCTGAACACTTCGGACACAATGTCTTCTGTCCATTATGACTGGGCGGCAACAAATAGATGACTCTGACAACGGAATTTAACCACTCAGAGAAATCCTTGATTGTCGCAAATGATTTTATTTGAACGAAATGTTGTGCCCATTCGTACTGCTTACTCAGCGGTAGCTTCCTTACAATTTCTTCCAGCATGACAACATCATAGCGATCACATTTTGATGACGTCAGCAGCGCTACAGTGTTACAAACTTTTGTCGCAAATTGTACAATTTGGTCCATTTTATCTTCACGCAAGGCTGGTAGCTATTGCAATTTGGTCATCTGATCTCGAACCAATAACTCTGGACGGCCAAACCTGAACTTCAGATCTTCCACATCACCTGGATAAATGAGCATTGAAGACACTGTTTAATGCACTGTACCTTGCAGACATTTTTGCAGTCTCATCAGATTTTCTCGGTCTGAGTACCCGAACATTTGCGTCGTGTCTTCATAACTTACATAAAACAATGGCCACTCCTCGGGTGCTCCAAAAGACACTGGCAAATTTTAGATTGTTTTTTTCGCAACTTCCATTGTGTCCTGAGTTTGGTTGGTCGCTCTACTAGTGGCGTCATTTACCGTGGAGTCGTAACTTGATGTAGATTAGGTGAAAGGACCTTTAATTGTAAATCATTTAGCTTACGTTTGACTGCTTGTCCGTAGTTACGAATTTCGTCTACTTCCTTGCGAAGCGTTACATCGCTGTCTAATATTTGATATATTTCTGGTTATTGGCACTAGAATCGTCATTATGTTCTCCTTGCATATTGTTTTTGCTTTGCAAATTGTAACCTGATATCCAATTTCCAAACTACTACAAGGGCACACAAGTTCAATGTAAGTCATACAGTTTAACGATTTAATAATAAAGATGTTTTTGAATAGTCTTTGTGCGCCTCCTTTTGGCGATCGGCTACTCATTAACTTATCTACCCGAGCATGGTTGCTTTCGCCGATAATAAAGACCGACAACCGATTAGTGCGATGATATACGATGTTTGTCTTCACTATCAGCAATCGCTCGCAAATTTAATCGTGAAACTCATCTGGAAATACGGAAAGATAACTATGTAGATGAAACTAATTTTGTGGCCACAATGAATGACTATTGGGTAGAATTTGAGGAAAATGAAAACATACATAAATCAGTCATTTGAATCATCCTCCATTAAGCAAAATTTATTTAAAGAATTAAATACAATTTACTCATTGGGAGCAGACTTGTCAACTTCTGATTCTTTCCTTTGAAAATACCCCTAAGTTGGCAAGACTGGTTAGAAGCAAATAAAGCTCACAGCCAAAGACAAACAATTTGAATTTGATTTCAAATTCATACAGTTGGCTTTGATTTTTATTAAATAATAAAAATTACAAACTATATATTCTACGCAAAAAATCGTTTGAAGAGCAAATTTTTATTTTTACTTAAAATCGAATATCATCGCATCGATAATAAAATATTAACAAAACCAAAATACACGTATGGCTGATCAGGAAACAGGAAAAAACCATATGATTGGCGGTGGACTCTCATTGGAGCATGATTTAATGGAAAATCATGAAGACACAGGTGTAACAGATCCTTTGAACACTTCGATGCAAAAGAAATTGGACCTCTGGACTATGGTCATTGAGCCCGAAACTAATGACAACCGAAATCCACCGCATGTAAGTAGTGTTTCTTTTAATTTTCTTTTGGTTGCTTGTAAATTGTATTGTTCTTTTGTTGTTGTTTAGTTTGCTATTTTGTTATGTGTATTGATTTGTTGTTGTGTTCTTATTGTAGCTTGAGATCCCCAGAGATTCTGATGATTTTAACGAATTGTTTGAGTTGATGCACGAGTTCATGCCGGAAGTTCGTGATGATGATGATGATGATGATTACGATTATTAAACCAGCATCCTACCAACACACAATCCACGCACAATCGAATCAATTTTCATTTTATTTTATTATTTGTTAGTTTCTTTCAAATAATAAAAAAAAATTTATAAAATATTGTAATATAATCCTGATATACTCGTATTTATTTGTTATGATATTTTTACCATATTATATGATGAACTGTCTACACACGTTTTAATAACTATGACGAAAAATATGATTTGAATTTTGTGTGACATAGACTTTTTTGCTGTCCACACGATGTCATGGAGAATGTATCTCCTGATCCTGATCCTGATCCTGATACTGGTACACACATACTGTGAAGAAATTTTAACGGAAGAAGTACGCGGTATTTGAATTCGAATATGGATAGTGTTTTTTCAATTTGTTGAGTCAAACACTATTTTATGTTTTCCTTTACTTTATTATAATAACAAAAACAAACTTCGATTACTTATTTACAAATTGTTAATATCAATTGGTTTATGCAATTACTTGATTATTTATATGTGAAACGAAAATTATCAAATGTCCAGTGTTATTGCGAGACGAAAAAATGATTTTGTTATATGTATGTTGCTATTGTTATTATCGGTGTTATGTTATGTTATGTTATGTTATGTTATAATGATGATACTGCTTTTGTTGTTGCTGATGTTATGATGATGATGATGCTAGTGATGTTGTAGTGATTGGTGATGTTACTGTTAGCGTTGTTATTGTCATAGTGTTGTTGTATTGTTGCCGCTGCTAGTGCTGATGATTAGAAACATCAGTACTATTACCCAGTTTAGCTCGGGTAGACTGAGCACGAATGTGTAAACGACTTTTCAACTCGAGTTAAGCACACGAACCGAGCTGACGAAATGCACGTTTCAAATGCGAAGTTCTTTTTATAACTCGAGTTAAAGTGTCGTATAAACGTTTGGTGGATCGAAATTCATTTGGTGGCGTTGCCATATGGCCATAGGGTACAATGTGGGTAACGCACATTATATTTTATACATATGGCAACTGTGAAATTATTGTAAACTCGAATACAATAAACTCGCATTAACTATGCACGTATATACACTTAAAAATGAAGTGGGTTTAGTCGACCCGAGCTGACTCAACACTGTGTTGGCTATCGTATAAACGGAGTATAAGTTAAGTACGCATTGCGAACTTGACGAAATGCTGACAGAAACTAACTTAAAAATCACTGAACATATCTTGAAAAGCACCAGAAGCCGCATTAAATGAATCAACATAACAGGACCTTATTTGTACGATCAAGACCTGCTATGATGACCACTGCTATGTTTTCATATATTTGTTTTGCATAACGAAACACAATTATTGGAAGAATGCACTTAGAAGAATTTTGGCTTTAAGAGGTCTTGCTTTTCGTGGTGATAATGAGATATTGGGGGTGGTCTTAAAATAATGGTAATTATATGTCATACAAATAACTGCGAAAATCGTGGAAAAGGAAGTTCATCATATTTATCAACGCATGTCGCCTTCACTCTGAACCGCTCGACTAGCCCTGCTGTTTTCATTAACGGTGACGTCATACCAAGAAGCTCCACTGTAAAGTACCAGAAACTGACACTAGACAGGCGTCTCACCTGGCAATCCCACATTATGACCAAACGAAACCAAACGAAGGCAGTTGGACCTGAAGCTTCAAAGAATGAGTTGGCTCTTCAGGTCAGACTCGAAGCTCAACCTACGAAATAAACCGGACTATGGATTTACGGTATATAGCTTTAGGGCACTGCATCCAACTCAAACCTGGAAATACTCCAGAGTTTTCAGTCCAAGCTACTGCGGAGGATTGTAGGGGCGCAGTGGTTTGTCTGAAACTCGGTTATCCATCGAGACCTGCAGATTCCAATGATTAAGGAAGAAATCGTCAAGTATAGTAACAGACACCTCATTAGGTTGGAAGACCATGTCAACCACCTGGCATTGAACTTGTTGGACAACAGCAGACAAACGCGACGCCTGAAAAGGCAACACCCACTAGATCTCCCATTCCGTTTCCCGGATGAGTGATTAACTCATCCAAACGATAATGTGACTTACATTTTACGATAAAATTCGCTAGATGTCGTCTAACGACAGTTGCAAATAAAGAAAAAAAAAATATTTATTTGCAAATATTTGTAATAAATTTATTCATCTAATGGAACAGTAAATTTTAAAGCAATTGTTAATGAAACAAAATCAGCAAAACACTACTCTATTAGCGTAGATACTACGGCAGATCTGTCCAACTGACTTTCATGGTTAGATACGTAAAATACGGAGAGCCTGTTGAGAGATTTTGTACAATTTTTGCCGATGGATGAACACAATGCACAATATATAGCAGATGCTTTTTTAAACTTTTTTGATATTCCTATAAAAGATTGTCGCGGATAGAGTAACGATAATGCATCAAATATGGCTGGAAATTATTCTGGTGCTCAGTCAAGAATAAAAGAAAAATATGAATTAGCAATTTTTATCCCATGTGCGGCACATTCTCTAAATTTAGTGACTGTTTAGGCTGTTAAGTGTGTTCTTGAAGTAGTAGCATACTTTAAGTTTATTCAAAACATGTTTAATGTTTTCTTAGCTTCGATCAAATAATGGAAACATTATGATAGAGCATTTGGGTGCAAATAGAGTCCCGAAATCTCTTCTCAGATTTATATTTTGGATAGAATAAAGGTTGCAGATTTTTTCTTATATTAATGGTATTAAATTCTGGATTTTCGTTAGCCCCTCAATTGAATAACATGTAAGAATGTTCCGATTTAAGTAATTATTTGATGGTACTAATTAGTACTTTTGTACTCGGTATTTTTTTGCAATTTGTATGTACTTACTTAATATTTAATTGTAATAGCGACGACGTCTGTTCCCATCCAAGAACCTCTTTTCCAAAGTGGGCTCCACAATGGCTCACGCACGGAACAAATTTTTCCCAAAATATATTAAGACACTTTAATTTTTGGGAAATTCAGAGCAACAAGATTTCTTAGCGTAACCGTCTAAAAATGGTCCGATGCTGATTCCGACAAATGTACTACGTATGGTGAAAAGAAAGTTCCGCATAGCTCCGTGAGCTCTCTAGCTCAAAAACTAATGGACTAGTTGGCATACATACAGACAAACAGACGGACATAGCTAAATCAACTCTTCTCTTCGCGCTGATCAAGAATATATATACTTTATGGAGTCTCCGATGTCTCCTTCTGTGTGTTACAAACATCATGACAATCTTATAATACTATTCACTGCGTGACGAGTATAAAAATACTCATTCAATACCTGAAAGTATTAATACATTTCTTGTAATCAAATGAGTAGCACCGATTTTTCCAATTGAATATACATACTTATATGAGTATGAGTACTAATTTTTTTAATGAATTGGAACATCCGTAATTGCGACTTTTTTTTTTTAAATATTTTCCAGTACATTTTGAGACAATTTACTGGTATTCCTGTTACAGTTACCTTTCTGCTAATGATAGAATCTTCTAAAGTACATGTAGATAAAAAGTCCCGAAGTGTCATTTGAACTATTTATATGGAATTTTGCTTTCCTTTAATTGATTTTTATTATACATATTGTACCAATTATTTGGCGAAAAAATTCACTTGAGCTTCGATAATAGCAAATTGTGCATCGTTTAGCCAATAACACTTACTAGAAATTTCATATGTATTGCATCAGTTCGTATTTCTATACTTTCAAGCAATTACAATAAATTTAAGACATTTTTTTTTTATATTTCTGTTTTGTCCTTTATTTTATTAGACATGAAGAGATTTCCTGTGACACGTGAGTTCGTTCAGTTTCAGTGGCTTATATTTTTATTAAAGTCATGACCTCCGAAATTATAAACATATAAATTACGCTTTTGGTAAGTTTCCGATGTAATTGATTTTTGAAAGGCTAAGGCAATTTAATGAATAGTCTGTTCCTTGTAGCGGATGTTACAGACTGGTAAAATCAATTAATTATTCAATTATTAATACTTATTAACAGAGATATCTGGTTTCAATATTATCTAGATAGGAGTCAAACAAATTTTTTGGCATTAAAATTTAATAAAATTCAAAAACGTGGAGTTAATTGATTTGGCATGTTACAATATATTTCATAAATATTCATTTTTTACATATGTATGTCTATAGAAATGCAATTAATTACATTAATTCTTATAATAATCTATAATAAGCATGTATACAAATATTTCAAGTATTTCAAATGCAATCACAGGGATCACAAAGTTTTGTAGAAAGGATAAATTCTGGGATTCATCGTTTAAGTCTCATTTTACAAGTTGCCTGTCCGGTATGGCACAGTGGATGCGGCAGAAAATCATTAGAGTTGTTGTATTCCTTAACATATTTGTAGCTGAGAATTAATAAGATGAGTGGAGTAGTCAGCAAGCAGTGTAGGTAAACAGTCATGAGTAGCGATGTTAGTATAAGGATTTTTCTTTTGACACATTTCATTTCTGACAATCTGAAATCCTTCGGGGACATAAACTCAACTCGATCCGATCACCACGGAAAAATGTAGTTAATGTTGTTTTGTTGATATTTTGGTCGCTTACAATAGCCGCTGTCACACGCACAAGAGTCTTACAGTCTAATCTTGTGCAGTGGCCAGCAGCTGCAATAAGTAACCGGACGAAGCCGAAGTCGAACATATATACGTGCACTTAGCATATCACATCACATTTCTTAGAAATTAGCAATCACTCACCCATATGCGAATTCTGTTTGACTCATTGTCGGACTAACTGCCTAACACAGACTGATGTAGACAATTACTTTACTTCTTTACTATATATTGTAAAATTGTCATCGTCCGTTTGTCCAATTTACAAATTTGATTTGATTTGATGGGCGTAAAATATTGGCAATGTGTATTGCCTAACAGTCGTTAGCATCTCTTTTGTTTTAATGGTGTCGTTAAAGAAGAAAGTTATACAGTTCGAAAATGATTGCATAGGTTATGAGACCACAAACAGATGTCAATATTCCGGTTACTAAATTACAAAGACATCCACAATGAGGACACCAATACAGGCGCAAGCGCAAGCAACTTCGGAAGCGTCAACGCCTTCTTTATGCAGTTGGCAACTAATGAATAAAATAATGAAGTATTATATGAAGAATAAAGTATGAAGGACTTTATTATAGAAGAAAAGTGGTAAGAACTAGAAAATTGGAACACGCACATGTCCTTTTTCATAAACAATATATTATTTTGTTTTTTTTTTTTTCCTTCATTTTCAGTTACCTTAGTCTGTCTGTTATTTTTCCTTTGTTGTGACTTTGATTATTGACATCAATCATATTGAATCGAAGCGAAACGAAACGAAATATTCGAGCGAATATGTCAATGACACTTAAATTTTTAATGTGTTACTTGCCACCCGACGCCCATCAACTGATTCAACGCCCAACCAGTTTTGCCAACATGTCACATTTTTTAATATAGTGATCTATCAGATTTGATTCATAATACATATGTACAATTTTCTGCAGATGTTGGTTTACAGTTTATAAGTATTTTTTAGATTTTTTCATATTTTTAATTTCATTAATTCATCATATTCTATTTGTTTTTCTTTGTTGTTTCTCAATTCATTTGATTTCATTTTTGGCATAAAGAATAAAATTTAAACAAATTTCATTGCATACTTTTGGGCGCTCATAGAAAATTTACACTCAATTCTTTGTTGTTTTGTATATTTTTGAATTTCGTAAAAAAAAGCACTTAAAAAAAAAAAATTTAAAATAAAAAAAAAAATATATTCAAATTTCAATTCCTTTTTAAATTTTTCATCTTATTTTTCAATTTTTTTTTGTCACTGATTCTAACTAATAAAGACGACAATGACGACGACGTCAATGATGTTGATTTAAGTTGAATTGATGATGATGATTCGTTGTCCTTTTAAGTTTTTTGATTTATCACATAGTCATATCTTATGTTGTTATTATTGTTAAAGAATAACTTTATGTTGTTCCTACTGCTGCTGCTTTTGCTGTTGTTATTTGTTGATTTATTGTTGTGTTGTGAACGTTGTAATTAACAGTTCTAAACTGAGACACTGTCCAAGAATATTTTGTTCTTTTATAGGCGCTGGTGGCTTCGCTGCGCTGCCTCAACTATTACATGCCCTCATTCGTACCCGTATCACTTCACGTTTTCGTCTCTGTCTCAGTCACTGTTAATGTTGTCGCTTGGTCAGTCATACCGATAGATGTGTCACCCCCAAATACTCACACACAAACACACAGACACACACACACACACACACACACACATATATATACTTATATATATGTACATAAGCTCCCTTAAGCCATCACTTCCATTTTCTGATAGGCTTTCTTGTTGTTTCTTTACTTACCACTTACCATTTAGTGCTTTAGTGGCACGTACCTGTGCCTACCTCAGATACTCAACAATTTTTTGCTTTTTAAGCGAAGCACGTATATGAGTGACAGAATGTGTGTAAGTGTATGTGTGTTTGGAAAGTTTAAAGTGGCAAATGCATTTTACAAAAAGAGTGGAAAGATGGAACGAGCAAGTGAGCAAGTGAGCGAGCGAACGAGCCAGCGAACGGACAACAGACATTGAAATGTATCGAAATGAAACCAAACGAACGAACAAAGACATTCATATGTTGTCGGGTGCTCAAGTACACAAACACAAACACACACTCACACACAAATACTCTCATGTAAGATATATCGTTAACGGTAATATTATTAGACGTATTAACAAAGTTTTTTTTTTATTTTTTTTATACCAAACTAAACCAAACCAAAGTCAGAAAGCAAAAAAAAAAAAACATAATAATAACTAACCAGGTCCGTTCTAATATATTCGGCAGTGATCATGGGCTACTAAGGCTCATAAGGCGCATCTCTTTATAACAAATTGTAAGGAATAAATCAGTAATAGTAATAAGAAATCATATAACAATAATACTCGTAATAAGAATAGAAATTGTCACCCCCGCAGCTTGGAATGACCCTGTAACCACCGAACCAAACCAAACCATTCACTCACTTGCCTATCCAATATGGTATACATATAAGAAACAAGAAAAACCACCAGCGTCTGACAACTGAAACCACTGTGTCGTGCCACCACCATCGTATTTTCGATTTTGGTAAATGGATATTCAATTCACTCATTCATTCAATCATTCAATTCATGTTTCATTTCTGGTTGCTTCCTTCCTTTCTTCCTGATGTTCTTTTTGTGTGTTGCATTGTTTGTTGGTTGTTGTCGTTGTTGTTGTTGTTGTTGTGTTCTTGTTGTACTGTTGGTGGATGGTTTAGATAAAAAAATTCATTGGTTTCATTGGACGGACGGTTAGGTGTTTGGTTCGTGTTGCTGTCACTTGAGGCTCTACAAATTTTTGACTTCACTGCACTTCTTTGTTACTGTCACTGACCTAGGATACTAGGATATGTGGTCGACAATAACAGCAAATGATTATTTAATATTTAAATAACTACTATTTTCATTGTAAGAAGAACTGCTTAATAGTACTAGTACTAGTAGTAGTAGTAGTAGTAGTAGTAGTAGTAGTAGTAGTGGGAGGAGAAGTAGGAGCAGAAAAGCATAAAGCATTAAATTATTAAAATATTTTGACTATTATTTTCAATTATGTATTACGACAGATGCAAATTTCAATTCCCATTTGGAGATAAATTATGAAATGAACCAATTTATTCTTATAAAATACTTATTTTTCTATATAAACTTTTGTGCAAATATACGTAAACTTACAATATTAGTTTATCACATACAATAAAATGGAAGATAACTGGTATTCATAAAAAAGGAAATAACATTGCATTGCATACTTCTATGGATCTCTAGAGGTTCTCCCGTAAATTATTTACTTTTATATGGGAATATATTGAAAGAAGATAACATTATATACTTCTTTGGATATCTAAACTTTATAAACTTTTAACTGAGAATTCATAGAAAGAATATAACATTGCATTGCATACTTCTATGGATCTCTAAAGTTTCTATCTGAAATTATTTACTTTTAATTGAGACAAGCGTGCCCGACCGCGCTTCGCACGGGTTAAATCCTATCTTAGCATCACTATATTATCTCTGTTATAGTTTGAGTATCGAAAAATTAAAGTGTTAGTTTCGTAAATTTCTTGTAGTATAGTTTTAGGTGTTGTTTGAATATCCCGGATCTTGGGAAACGGGATACATATCCGGGCCAAAACTATCTTATGTTCAAGTCGGGAAACAACCACACACAATTACAAAATTTCTATGCAATCAGATTAACGGTATGGCAGCGGATAACATACGAACAAACAAAACACTATTTGTTATATATTAGAAGATTGTATAGAAAGAAGATAACAATGTATTGCATAACTCAATGGTTCTTTAAGGTATCTTCTTGAAATCATGAACTTTTTAATTGGGAATATATAAAAAGGACATAACATGGATTTGCATATTTTAATGGATCTCTAAAGTGTCTTCTTGAAATCATGAACTTTAAACTGTGAATAAGGAGAAAGGAGATAACATTACAATGCATACTTTAATTGGTCTCTAAGGTGTATTCTTGAAATTATGAACTTTTAACTGGGAATAGAGAGAAAGGAGATAACATTGCATTGCATACTTCCATGGAACTCTAAGGTATCTTCTTGAAATCATGAACTTTTAACTGGGAATAAGGAGAAAGGAGATAACATTGCATTGCATACTTCAATGTATCTCTTAAGTTTATCAAGGAAATTATTTATTTTAGACTTTTAAAAAACATTTCAAATGCAACAAAATTCTCATAGATCTAATTCTACCTCTGCCTCTGCCTCTACCACAAATACATATCTCTTTATCTATCTGATTATAAATCATTATAATCACATATCTATTTTAGGAGCAACGAAATTCAATAAAATATATAAAAACATTTAGTCTTGTAATTTTTATTAAATACTCGTATATATGTATATTTTAATGTTATTGTATCATTTTGAGTTGTCGAGTTGTTTCGCTGTTGTAGAATTCTAAATTTTTCGAAAGATACAATTATTTACCAATAATTGGTTCAATTTGTTATCGAGGTAAATATTATTAAGCAAGCAAGCGAGCAATGGGAAGCAGCAACAAACAATAAAATAAAGATGAGGGATTGTCGAACAGATGGACGACATAATAGAGGTGGAGAAGGATAGATACATACTTATATAGATGCACTCATCACTCACTAATAACAATTCACAAGGTATACCTCATTCTATATATACATACATACATACATACAGTATTGTAATGTAAGTAGTTGGGATGTTAGAAAGAAAGAAAACAACAATGTGAAGAAATATAGAAGATACTAAAATGCAAGTCATGGGAGGAATACTTAGAAAATCCATGGAAATTTATGAAAAGAAAAACAACATGAAATAGTAAGCTCAACAAATTTATATCTGCCACCACTCACCCACTCACCCACTCACCCAACCAACCAAACATCCACCCATCTTTCATGGGTCATGAAAAGGGAGATTTGTTGAATAGTTGAAAAACAAAAATATGAGAAAAACATTGAAGGTGGACGATGTGAAGAGGACGAGTACGAGTACGAGTACAAGTCTGAGTCCGCGAACGGTGTGCTTAATTCACTTCCAATGACACATTTTACTTAATATAATACTTAATAGCAACAAAACCCGAAATACCACCAACAGAGCAACAGACCAACAGGCAGTGATCAAGATACTGAATGAATGAAACGAAGGAAGAATGGAAGGAAAGAAGGAGGGAAGGAGGGAAGGAATGAAATATTCAAAATTTATAAGGGTATGGAGAGAGAGACCATATAATTGGACAACAATTCTTTCTATCTACAAGTTACAAATATTTCCGGTTATTGACATTTTTGTGTTGTACAAAATTTAAATTGAATGTAAAACACAAAAAATGGTTAAATGACTTGATGCATTGATGGGTGGACATGTGAATAGTAGATAAATGGTTATCGCCGAAAAAGGAGGAGAACGTAATAATAGAAATAAAGATAGAAAGAAAAAGAAAAAGAAAAAAAAAAAAAAAAGAAAAAAAAGAATAAAGAATGCAGTTAGGAGAACGCACGAAGCCAATTTGAAATACGATCCCAAAAATGTATACTGAGGTGTCACACACACACACACACACACACACACACATTGTCCACTTATCCCCCACCAACGCTCTCCTACTGTCACCCCTAGCACCCATCATTATCATCATATTCATACAAATACATATGTAGAATTATGTAGTATGTATATATGAAAAATGTATGTGTATAGAAAATAAATGAAACTTATATTGTGAATACATGTAAATAGACGAGAAACAAGTCGCGCTATAGTAGTTTTTTTTTTTTTTGTATTTACGAAATCGTGCGTTGGATTCGTGCGGTCAAGCGAGAGCAGGTGCAGCCATATTGCAATAAGAACACGACACAACAGAATACATATAATAAAATATACAAAAAAGAAAAACAAGAGAAGCAAAAGAAATGAAAGAAACCTTTCTACGTTTATACTAAGGGCGTTAAAAATTAAATAACATTATTTTATACTTTATTTTTATGCCGCAAAGCTTTGCATTGCCACCACCCAACAAAAAATACAAATACAAAAGGAAACAGAAACAGAAACAGAAACACAATAGAACCCAGTAGAATCGAACTGAACCCAAAAGAACAGATAATAGACCCAGCAAGAGAATATTGGCACACTGGCGGACTAAGAGCCAAGCGACCGAGGCCAATCTACAAATCCCAAGTCCATTATAATAAAAGTCTAAACTTGTTCAAAAAAATATGCTGAGTTCCCTTGGAGTTCTGATCCATATATTCACATATCTCGAGAAGCAAAGCACCAAACAAATACCACAGGATTCAAGGATAAACCAACTGTGTAAAAAAATGTGTTTTTTTTTTCATCATCTCATTAAATAGTAACTAGAGTCAATGAGGGGCCTAATTTATTATAGATTTGATGTCTGGAGCTTAGTCCGCCAGTATATTGACATAGTGTTGTAGTTGTTCTTGTAATATTGTAGTTTGCTTTGCTTTGCTTTACTTTACTTCACTGTACATTGGTTCTATTCTATTCATAGGTGCATGAGTTGGATGGATGTAGTTGGTCTTGTTGTCTTGTCTAGTCAGGGCCCCAAGAAAACCCATCATCACTTGTATGGTATCCAACTTGTGTGACAGAGAAAATAACGCCAACATGGCTGCATGCCTACATGGTCATGATGGTCAATGGTGGGTGGTGACATGAGGAAACGACATGAAAGCGGGAATCTCAACAAGGTATAAACTGCTATTGGAAACAAGTGCTTAACGTTGAAAAATAGCATTCAATAGAATTGAAATAAACTACAAAAAAATACACAATACAACACAATACAATAGTATTGAGTATAGACAAACTAACTAGGCAAATTGAATAAGTGATGACGTCGGCGGAGTGGCACATGAAGTGTGTGGAGTAAAATGGAACAGACTATTTACCATACTTATGTGTATATTATGTACATATAAATATATCCATTTATAGTACTCGCATATCATATAACAACGGATTTTTGCAAAATAACCAGACCACACCAGATCAGACGAGACGAGACGAGACGAGATCAGATCAGATCACATCACATCAAATCATATCAAACTGAGAACCTACTCTTTCACTCATCAATGGCTGAAATACGAAGGCAACCAGTATGCAATCAATCTTAATACAATATTATTGTAGATTTAAAGTAATAAAATTTAATCTATAATCTAGTTTAATTAATTCACTTATCTATGAGTATAATTATGTATTTAAAATCATCACATCATTTTTCTAATTTTAAATATTTTCTTTTCATCTTATTGTATTGTGTGTTCCAATCTAGTTCGAGATGATTGTTGATTATGATTCACAATTGTTAATAATGTACTTACTTCCTTAGTATATAATAAATGATCATCATCAGATCAGGATATATAAATATCTATAAAAAAGAATCTTGCATCTTTTGGTGAAAATATAAATTAAAAATATTAAAAATAAATGCACGTCACTCATGTCTTTATTGAATTAATGAATGGAGAAATCAATGTGTGTGGTAAGTTAAGTCATGGCAGGGCAATGCATGCAAAGGATTAAATGAATAAAAACATAGAAAAGCAAAGGAAGAAAAAGCAAAGCAGAAGAAGTGACCACAGTAATGTGACGACAAGAAATTTTGTTATAAAGGAAATTATTGTACTGTATGTTGAACAAAAATAGAAACTTAAATTACAATAAAACCAACTCAAAGACAAAGGCTAAAGGATAATAACATCATCAACATAGTAACATAAGTTCAGTAAAAAAATATATTGTAAAAAAGACTCTGCACATCCCTTCTAGTGGCCCGAGAAGTTTAAATTTCAAGTTGATAGTATACAAAACAAAAAAAAAGTTTTTCTAATAAGAACATTAATTTGGATCCAGGTTTGTAGGGAGGGTACCCCCCCTTACCCCCCCTCTAGTGATCCGATTCGGCTGATTGCGTATGGTAAAAAGAAAGCTCCGTGCAGCTCTCTAGCTCAAAAACTGAGGAACTAGTTTGCATATATACAGACGGTCTCGTCGCGCTGATCAAAAATATAAATACTTTATGGGGTCTCCGACGTCTCCTTCTGTGTTTTACAAACTTCATGACAAACTTATAATACTATTCACTGCGTGAAGAGTATAAAAAAACAACTGTTATTTAGGCTAATATTGTTGTAGATACAGTGACTCATGGAGAATAACTTTAATTAATATTGACTATTTTGTTGTTGTTGTTGTGAACAAAAGTGGACAAAAATCAGAAGATATAAGTAGTGTAAATAACATATTTTATCATTCAACGAAACTACAATACTCTATGTACTCGTAGATACTATTTAATACACTATTTCATAATATAAATACTGAAACACTTCTTTTGTCATCTCTTTTATGCCAAAACTATGTAATCAACTTCAATAAAAAAAAATACCATTCGATAGATTTTCATTTGTAGATGTGCAAAACATATATATATAAATTTTTTTTTTTTTTTTATTAAAATCTGTAGGATTTTTTTGGGGAAACACACTCTACACAAACCACTTCGATTAAATATTGTTTGTCTTTCTTTCGGTGAAGTGGTCGAATTTCAATCACTGGGCAATCCTTGTACTGAAGAAATGATTGAATTTATCAAAACTTCGACAGAAAACGGTTTGCCTGATCTCATTGCTTCGTTGTTATTGTAAGTAGTTTGGTAAGTATTATTCTTAATGGGTGACTATTGAATAGAACAACATGCATTCGGAATGCTGGATTACTGAAAAATTTTCTAATGTCATTTACAAATCACCAGAAGATAAATTAGAATAGCATTAACTCTCAGATTATAATAATCTACCAATATTGGATCTTGTGAAATATCTAAAAAAATACAAATAAATAATAAGATTAATTAATAAGAATATG
This sequence comes from Amiota mariae, assembly GCA_035041805.1. NCBI lineage: Eukaryota > Metazoa > Arthropoda > Insecta > Diptera > Drosophilidae > Amiota > Amiota mariae. The sequence continues at coordinate 493,841 of JAWNKV010000058.1, forward strand.
TGATTTTATAAAAATTAAATCTGCAAATACTGTTTGAATGGATCTCAATGTTGCGGGTCTACTGTATTTTCAGATGCATCGATAAACAAAAAAAAAAAAAAAAAAAAAAAATCGCATTATGTGCATATTAAAACTGGAAGAATAGAACGATGAAGGGAAGAAAGAAACTACATATACAGAAAGTTTGTCCTTGTATTACGTATGTGTGTATGTGTGTATGTGGGTGTTGTGTATTATGATTGGTCTTCGCATGAAAAAACACTATGTACGTCATAATTATCAGCAGCATCAGCAACGCTGCAGCAGCACCAGCGAAAGTGTCATCAAAGACGTCATCAACAAAAAAAAAAAATAATAATTACAACAAAAACAACAGGGTCATATATATGTATAAGGGATATTGTATACACACCCGAACTACAATACTATTATGAGCGTTTTTTCACATATCCATCCATCTATCCATCTACGTTTGATGTTACAATGAGAGAGGATATACCATTTTCATTTGGTGACACTCTCTCTCTCTCTCTCTCTCTCTCGTTTCCAGGTCACAATGCATCGGAAACAACCTGAAAATGTGTTAATTACATACCAGAACTGTGTTATGTTTTGTTGTATTGTGCTATGCAAGGGTTGTCCTCCACCTGTTGATGAAACAGCGAAATGTAACTTCCTCTTAGTATTGGAGCTCATCAAGGTCGAGTTGGTTTCTTATCCTCCAGTGCTATGGAGTGAGGTGCGAATTGGCATTGGTCTCTATTTTCTGTCTCTCCATATAATTCAAGATTTCTAGGATAGGCTGGAAAAAATTATTGATACCATCAAGATTAAACTATACTCAAAAGCCGCTAGAACCTCGTCAATTATCCTCCTTAGTTTTCAATTGAAGTGTATTGAAATTTTTTTAGCAACTGACATCAACTAAGCAGATATTCCAGTGTCTCTTTTTACTCATTTCCATAACTTCTTGGTATCCTCAATAATAATTATTTTTTCACATTTTGTCTATTGAAATTTAGTTCCATCAGATACCAATTAGGTCATGTTAGCTCATAATTGATATGATAGTTTTCTGAAACATGTCCAGAATAGGACTTGTGTCTGAGTTCTCAGAATTATACTTATTTTGAACTACATTTTAATGAATTATGAAAAAAAATGTAGAAAAAATTAGCACAAAAACTGAACTAACATTCAACTCAATTGCTTAACAAATAATCTAACTTAACTCATAAGTTAGGAATCAATTATTTACCATATATTGTAGTAAAACTAAACTAAAATGAGGTTGTTTTTTAATGATGGAATATTAAACACTTGCTGTACTCGTTGTACGGGTAAAGTAAGTAAACCTTGAGTTCTTTTTATATTTTTCATTCACATGGTAAGCATACTGATAGATACAATAGACGAAAATAACGAATTGAATTTAGCAGATCATATATAAGTATATCATTATATACGAGTATATATCATATCAAGTTTATCTGTAGAAGTCAATTCTAATGTTTTTGAAAGTTCTATTTCGAATTCGTTTCAGAATTGAATTGAATTGAATGTTTCCTGATATTATGACAAACCTTAAGGTTCCTATAAGAGATGTCCTGAAACTGCTACAAATCTTATCATATCACTCATATCACATCTCATAACTAAAAATATTGAATATCTAAAAACTTTACCTATTATACCATTGATCAATATGTTTGTTGGGAAATGCCGAGATTTTTCAGCAATTATATTGTAAAAGGGAGTTTTTTTTTTTATATGAAATAATAACAATCTGTTTGTTCATCCGTCAATCCTTTTTCCTTTCTAATGCATTAATATTTTTAATTATAAACATCATTATCACCATTTGCATCATTTTTACTGTCATTGTAATTCATTGTAAAGCTGGAGATGGAAAAAAAAGTAAACAATTAAAGTTTTAATATATTTAAAATAATAATAAGAGTTATGAATGATGATGATGATAATACCCATGATTATGATTAAGATGAAGATAATAAATGTTTGCGTGCATTTGTTGTTACCCGTAATTTTTTTTTAATTTTTTATTTATTTATTTATAAACAGCTTAAACAATATTTTTTATATTTTTGTTTGCACTAAATAGTCTGATTTAATTAAATTTAATTAATTTTTGCACTTTTTTTTCTTGTTGTTTTGTTTTTATTGATGATATTGCTGTAATAATAGAGGTGAATGTCATGGGCCACCATTTTCTATATGAATGTGAGGCGTCTGACCTCCACCACCACCACTGCAGCACTCAAAACCAAATGCATGTTTTCTTTTTAGGGAAAATTTATATGAAAAATTGTTATCCAAAACTTTTCACACTTAAGTCTGTTTTATGATATAACACACCGATATGATCGATCGGTTCTACTTCTAATACACAAGAACCATTTAGAATTTGTTTTAAATTCAAATAAATTTTGTATTATTGTATATCCCCGGTCACATTGTAACGTCAGACTTCTGTGTTAACTTGCCTAGTTTATGCTATCTACTCTAAAAACATTTTTTTATAGGGACTATAACTTCTAGTAATCGTACAACTATAAATGAAATACTTTCGTTAATACATTTTGCGCATAGATGTGCATATGTACCTTTGTCGGATTGATGGAAAACTATCGAAACTAAGACTGGACAAACATAAATGCTTATGAAATCGAGGTCTCTCAAATTGGGTGGGTTGCTTGTTGTTGTTGTTGTCCGGAATCTTATTTTAGGTGAGAAACGATAGACAATTTGAGAGACAATTATTAAATTTGAGTAAAATTGCATTCAATGAGCGATTTGTTCAGTTTAAGATCCATTTTGTGGTCTTTATGTCGTCGATGTATTAAACATAATATTTAATTCATGGCTCACAACGGACCCATCTTGTGGTCTAAGTGGCATCACTCATTCAATGATGCAGCTACCTAACCTAACCTAACCTAACCTAGACATACATATGTATATAATAGATTGATATAGCATGGAAATGCAATGATGCCCCCTAGTAATGATCTGATCATGTAAATATATCATATTTTCTTAATTCTACAATGCCTTCTAAATTCCTCTCATTATGTTTTCCTTGCTTTCCTTGACCATTAACAATTATCAGATTGAAGCGATTACACTCTTATACACTTATATCATTATACTAAGTGTGTGTGTGTATATGTATACTTATGTGTATCTGTGACTCCAACCATTTGAAAGACTCTTAACAAAAAAGTAGGAAAGTAGCACGCAAGAGGTGCGCGACGAGGCCAGATCAGGTCAGGCTAGGCAAGAGATATGGCTCATTGCGTGTTACCGTGGGATGCGAACAGCCGCCGTTGTTATTGCCGTCGATTGTGATGACGAAAACGACAAACTCACTTCCGACAACAATAACAACAGCGACAGTAGCGCTGTCAAATACACTTGCACATATTTATATTTAAAATAGGAAAACATTCGGTAAAACGCATCGCGATGTTGTATGTTATTCGGGAATTGGCGATGACACACGAGCAATGAAACGAAAACCGAAGCTGCGAATTGTGACTAGGTTACTGGGTTTTTGGGTAAAACCAACCGAACATTACAATGATGATGATGATGATGGTGGTGATAATGATGACGACAGCAATGATGTCGGCTATCACAAATGAAACGACAAACCACCACTGAACAATTTCGAAGATGAACGAAGTCAAGATAAAAATGAAAAAAAAAAAAAAAAAATTACTAAGAAAAACGGTTCACAGCATGTGATATTATGACGTCAGCAAGGTAAATGTCCTCTGTTCTTGTTTGGTTTGTGTGTGTGTGTGTGTGTGTGTGTGTGTGTGTGTGTGTGTGTGTGTTTGGATGTACCTTGTATTTTGGTAGAAAACATGTTGATATTTCTTCGTTCAATATTATAGTATAGAATGTGATGAATGAAAGAAGGGAAGAATGGTGCTGGTCTGGGCTCATCTTCTTTTAGCTTGTTCTAGGGCATGGGATGGGCTCTGCTTGTCTCGGCTCGGCTCACCTCAGTTCGGCTCAATCAGCAGTGAAAATAGTAGCATTATCAGCAACTGTCACAGTCGCAGCAAACTGAATGCGGAGGTCATTGTTTACGTCGTCACAAAATGTCCATAAGCCTTAGCACATAACACATGTTTGTTCATGTAGTCACCACACCACACTCCACCCACTCCACTCCACTTCACTCCACTTCACTCCACTTCACTCCACTTCGCTTCAATCCATTCCTCTTTCCATTAGACATTCTTTATTTTGTATTTCTAGATGAAGATGTTTTCCTTTTTCTGTTGTTTTTGCTATTGCATATAGAAAAGTGAAATGAAAACAATCAAAATGATATTGAAATAATAATAATCTACAATTTGTTCATCCGTCTATCTTTTGTCCTTTCTAATGCATTAATATTTTTAATTATAAACATCATTATCACCATTTGCATCATTTTCACTGTCATTGTAATTCATTGTAAAGTTGGAGATGGCAAAAAAAGTAAACAATTAAAGTCTAAATATAGATAAAATAATAAAATGAGTTATGAATGATAATGATGATGATAATACCCATGATTATGATTAATATGAAGATAATAAATGTTTGCGTGCAATTGTTGTTACCCGTAAATTTTATTTATTATTATTTTTTTTTTTTTTTTTTGCACTAAATAGTCTGATTTAATTAAATTTAATCAATTTTTGCACTTTTTTTTCTTGTTGTTTTGTTTTTATTGATGATATTGCTGTAATAATAGAGGTGAATGTCATGGGCCACCATTTTCTATCTGAATGTGAGGCCTCTGACCTCCACCACCATCACTGCAGCACTCAAAACCAAATGCATGTTTTCTTGTTAGGGAACATTTTTTTGATTTTTTTTTTTTTTTCAATTTTTACTATCAACAAGAACAAAAACAATATCTACAACAGTAATTACAACAAGTTTTTAATTTTTCTTTGCCATCGTTTCTGTTGCTGATACTGTTGTTGTCATCATTATCATTAAACTTAATTCAAATTCATCAAACTGAACTCAATTGATTTTAAAAAATTAAATGATTAGATTCTTTGTCGTGTGTCTATGTTTGGATCTTGATACTACTTATCTAGAAAAATTCCATAATTCCAATATGATGTATGTATGATTCTACAATATTGAGTTGGTTTGGATTCTTCAATGGATGTGTGTCTCACTGTATCCGTGTCCGCAATTGTTTGTACTCATTTCCTTGTTGTTGACAATTAATCTAAAAACCAAAACAAAAAAAAAAAACAAAAAAAAATCATAAATTCAATGATTCAGTCAGATTTTTTATGCTGCTTTGCCATGGGTCAAGATATATATATCAGAAATTCCATTTAATTGTTGTTTGAATGTTTGCTGCTAAACAATTTTCAACCTCTTCAAAAGCATCTTGATGATGATGATGATACACATAAGTTCCTCGTGGCAAAAAGGAACACAAAATAATGATGCCACTTGAGAGATAGCAGATGGTCAGGTTATCTCGAAAAATATTTTAATTAAACTTACTTGACCACCCACCACCACCACCTGGGAAAAATGTCATAAGATTTATTTTGTTCTTTTTTTGTTAACAACCCCTAATAGTATATTACATAGTTTTCTCGTTTTCTTCTCTTTTGTTTTTCATTTTTTTAATTTACAAGAATTTTAATTGAAAGATGTTTTCTTATCTTCAGTGATTGAGTGCCCCAGGAGGAGGTGGTAATCATTAAAAGATCCTAAAAGCCCAGGGCGATTTTCCAAGTATGTACAAGTAGTTAGTTTGTGTGTTAGTTGGGCACGAAACTGTTACACAAATTCCTGGGCATAACTCAATTGTCAATTGAGACAAATCATCATCACATTGGTGTCTGTTTATTTTTGATAATTTCTTTGTTATTTTTTTCGACAGAAATTGAATTCTTTTGCTATTGTTATTTTTTAATTTATGCTTAGCCCCAATCATTTGCCACTTCCCACTTCCCACTTATCACTTCCACTTTATTCATTCTCATTGCACACATACTCGTATATAAGTATTTCATATTCATCTCCATCTCCATCTCCATTTATTCATTTACCATTTGCCTATACTAAGTACATTGATGTAATGGAAGCATGGAATGGACAGATAAGATTCAACTAAAAATGAAAGTGATACTTATGTTGAAGATGAAGGTAAACAAAATGACAATTTCAGTGAACAACACAATTATGACACGAAAAAGTCCTCCCTTCTCCAACTATAATCACAAGAATACACAGAAGGACTAGGAGTATTGAAATTGGCAATAGCCACAGCCACAACCACATCTTTAGCCATGGCTACATGTCACCAGTTATCTCAGTTCTTTCAGTTCAAACCAAAATAAAAATAAAGAGAAGAGAAGAGTGGAAGAGAAGAGGAGAGTGTAAGAGAAGTGAAGTGAAGAGTAGAGCAGAGAAAAGAAAAGAAAAGAAAAGAAATAGTACTAAATGTAAATAAAATTCTACATTTCAAGGCAATAAAGCAATATGAAGGTACCATTAAAGCCACAATTTTATGAGGCTACGTATCACACTTAAATCCTTTATCCTGTTGCTTTATACAGGTTCTACAAAACGAACCTTTATTTAAAGGAATGTAATGTGTGCATGCATGCATACTAAAGAACCTGCTTCTTTTTTATTGCATTCTGTTGCTTCAAGGCTTCAATGGATGGCAATGCATGATATGAAATTAGCTTTTTATGCGTAAAGTGTGAAATTAGAAATACAAAACCTTTGCTCTTCTCTTCTCTATTTTATATTGTATCCCTATATATTCATAACCATTCACATCTCCCATTCCCACACCTATTCCTATGATTTTTTGTATGTACATATATAGAACGCAATTTACGCACATTACTCATACGCAATGTAAATCTATTCAATAGTCATTCAAACGACAACATGACAATTTTTTATCATTGTCTCTTCAATCAGTCAATAGAAATTATTTATTACTAGCGTACGGTTTGTTTCCTATCTTAGCATCACTATAATCTCTCTGTTACACTTTGAGTATCAACAAAGAACAAAGTTTGAGTATCAGAAAAATAAAGTGATATTTTAGCTAATTTTTGTAGTATACTTTAAGGCGTTGTGGTTGTTTGAATCTCCCAAAACTCGGGAACGGCTGCACATATCGGAATCAAAATTATCCTATGTTCAAGCTGGGAACCAATCATATACATTCACAAAATCATTCAATGTAATTAGATGAACGGTATGGCAACACATAACATACGAACAATTTTAAACACTATTTTTTATATATAAAAAGGTGTACTTACATATGTATCAGTTCATTATATACATACTTACTATATAAATTGAAAGTGGAACCTTGAGCTATATTACTGAAATTGTCAAATTTTATTTAGGTCAAATTTTCCATATCACCATACCATTTATATTACATAGATATAGTTCTCTATATAATAAGTATAGTTTGTAAATTCATGAAATCACATGGGATCAGACTCGTCATGGGAATACATAGTATATACTGGAACTTTATTATACTAAACTATATATTTCTATTGGAAAAATCATGTATTTATTTAACTATTGACCTAATTTTTTTGTTTCTAACAAAGGTGAAATAAGTATTAACTTAGAAGCTAAGCTAATAAAAATTACCTGAGGGAAAATGAGGAAGTGTTAATTTTTTCGATTTTGTGTTGACTGTTTTTTTTTCGAATTTTCTTTTTTCTAAACCTTCCTCATGAATAAGTTCGTTCATTGATGAAGACAGTTTGAAAATTCGTTCGATAATTTTTGAGTTTATCGCGTTCAGAAAGACAGATAGACACGACGAGGTATTTTGTTTTATAAAAATATATATAGAAGATAGAAATGTAAGTAACTATTATGTGCTTCTTTAAATTAAGAAATATTTAGAAGTATAGTATAGACATTTTTGAGATAGAATTTGAGTAAGAAGTAAGTAAAACTCGTAAGTACTTTGTAGTCACTTTTTCCCCATTTTTTTATTTCTTTTTAATTCTTAAGAAAAACACAAAATGCAACAAGTGAATGAAGAAATCACTGTAAATTAATGATGAAAATTTTCTTACTAACACATAATTGACTTGAACAGAACTGAATTGATGATTCCTCATCTTTCATCAGAAGATAATTGAAAAAGATGAAAAAGAAGGATTGAATTTCTTTAGAATTGAGAAAGAATAAAGTTCTTAGTTTCAAAGTATAAAAACTATCTACAATAAATTTGTATCAATATGTTTAACAATTGATGCTAATATGATGATATGTTTGATTTCATTTTGATCTTTACAATTTCTTCATTTCATTTTTAGTTATGAAATTAAAAAAAAAAAAAAAAAAACATTAAAAACAATAAAAAAAAGGATTACAAAATTTTAGTATCAAAAAAAAACTTACGTTTCAATAGTCCGAAATCTCATCTTCACAATTGATTAAGTATGTAGTTTAGTTTATTATTTTTTTATAATTTGAAATTTTTTCACTTGAAAAAAAAATATATTTTATAAAAAAAAAAAATAAAAAACTTGTTTCACTTATGAACTTAAAAAAAAAAATGGAACAAGAAAAGAAATAATTTAAGAAAATGTACATTCACTTTGATTATTATAAAAATTAATAATTTCAAATTCTTGTTGCTTCGATGGTTTATCAGTTGTTGTGATTATTTGTTATTATTTTTTAGTTAAGTTGAGTTGAGTAGATGAAGTAGTAGTTCAGTTGCTCCAGCAGATGTCGACTTGTTGGCTTGAGCGCCAGTTTCCAAATGAAATTCATAGCGAATGCCAGCTTCAACGTAAACCATAACCAGCCTCAACTTGTATTCTGCTCGGAAGCAGAATCCAGCAACATCAACAACGCCAACAACGCCAACAACAGCAGCAGCAAGGACCGCGCGTCATAGCATAAGTTGTAATTGTTGTTTTTGTTTCTGTTGCTCTTGGATTCTGCCGTTGATGGCGCAAGCAGCGTCCTTTACAGTTTCCAGCCGAACAGCCAATCAACGAAGCTCTGCCATTCACACATTTACCATTCACCATCTATCAGCTACCATCCCCCACAACACACCTCCCCATATCCATCCCTATTTAGCATCCCCAACATGAAAGGCTTGAACATTTGTAAAATTTTCTCAATGAAAATCCATTTTCCATATTTTGTTGTTTTTCCTGCTTTTGCTGCTCTTTGCTTGCCAATATGTCCTCGAATTTTTCTTTGAATTGAGAATTGTGCACCTTTTTCAAGAACTTGCACAATATAATCAGATACATATTGTATGTATGTTTGAGGGTATAGGGTAGATACTCGGTAAAGATATCGCCATCGCAGTCACCGTCACCGTCACCGTCATCAGCAGCAATTGCAGCGCATGGTCAAAACATTAGCTGTATCCTGTGAATGAATGCCAGCGATGACGTCACATGTCGCCGTTGTCTTCGTCATCATAATCATTGTCAGCAACAACAACATCACCATTGTGGGTCGTGAGATACTGCTAACACAGTGACCTACAGCCGAAGTTTCACGAGATGCCACGAATCACGAGTTTCGATTAGCGATTCACAATTCACGATTCACGATTATGATGAGGATTTTGATGAGGTTGATGATGATGATGATGAAGTTAACGACTTAAAATATACAATATAAAATGTATGGTACTCGTATAAGTAAATTGTATAGAAATGTGAATTGATTTCATGAAATCAAATAAATTTTCTGGCTTTCTAAAAGTATCTGAAAATAATTAAAAAGAAATTTAATTTTTGTATAAATTATGAAAATAAAATAGTAAAAAACTTTAAAGGATGAGGATATGTATGTAATTTCAGTTGTAGTGTGAGGTCAAGAAATAAAGAAGTTGATTCATAAAGCTTTCCACCTTGAAATTTCTAAATAAAAAAGGAGAAATACTAAACGAAACCAAATACAAGGAAACCATAGAACCGAAAGAACAACATGCATGGACATACCTTTAGATCTGCCACATCCCCAGGCAAAGTCCTTGCGATGCTCTTGTCCTCTGTTCGTCTCTTGTCACATGCCATCCTCATCATCGTCAGCATCATCATGCGTTTGGAAATGTCGACTTCGATTGTCTACGTCACAAGATTTCGAAAGAGCGTCATCGTGCAATCACCTTTCTAGGTTCACGACCCTGTGACCTAACCTGGTTCACTAAATCGCTCGTTCGCTCACTCGTTCGCTTGCTTCGCTCCTTGCTCGTTGATTTGGGTGCTGGTGAATGAGTACTTCCACTTCCATTGGTTGGTTGTGCAGCATAAAAGCTTCAGCATGAAACATTCAATGACTTGACACGCACATGTGCAAATGGAATGGAATGGAATGAAAGGAAGGAAGGAGGAAGCTCAAGACTCAAAAGCTCCCATCTTCATCATCATAGATGACGTGATACTGAATTATAATGTGAAGTGAATTGAAAGTGTTTGTTGAAATGAAGCAAAACTGTTTCCACGGTTCACATGAAAAAATTTCAATGCTCTTTGTTGGAGTCTGTCGCTGTGCCAGTTCCCGTGCTCATGCCTACTGTTCTATTCGAATTCGAATATTTACTTAAGCTTTAGTGTTTCGATGCGCTTCAACTCTCAAGAGTGAGGTAATCAGAAATTCGCGCCATTGGTGTCCTTCAATAGAAAATGAAATACGAAAAAGTGAAAAGGAATGTACTGCTACAAAATGAAAGGAACAGAAAGCAGGCCTCAAACCTCAACTGAACTTAACTATACTAAATTGAAATCTATGGAATGGGATGCAATGGAATGGGATGGGATGGGATGGGCTGAAATTGAATTGAAAGCTAATTCGGCAACACTCTCTCTTTGTTGTTTTGTTTTAATTTCTCAATGTTTGCTTAAACTTTACCAAACAAGTGTCTAAGATTCATCCTATTCCATTCTATTCATTCTGCCCAGCCCATTCTACAATGGGAAGAAGGAAATTGAATATGTGGGTGGGTGGATGATTGGGTGATTTGGGGTCGGGAACGAATGAGTTTCGTGACGTAGCCAAGGTAGCTGTGTATTGCAATTTGCAACAAATGACCTCCGGACTATACGAACCGAACAGGCTCTTAGTTCTTTGCTCGCTCGTTTATTCTCTCATTTTAGCAATCTTCCTTTCCTTCCTTCCTTCCTTCCTTCCTTCCTTCCTATCTTCCTTCCTTCATTCATTTGTTCATTCTTTCTTCCGTTCGTTTGCTCGTTCATCGTCAAATGAAGTAACCTTCGCATTTATTTTTAGATGATTCCTAAAAATAAACGGGGTCATTTGGTACTTGGTTCTTCAATATGCTTAACATCATCATCATCTTCTGCATATTTTTTCTTTTATTTTCGTTTCTTTTCTTGTGCTTATGTGCGCTTCTCTCTCTCTCTCTCCCTCTCTCCGTATTTGCCACTGTATCTGTTTGTATATATGAAATCTATACGAGTGAGGCAAGTTCCGTTAAAATGATTTGATAATTTGTTTGCTTTTATTTTGAAAATAAATAAAAAATAGTTTATTAATTTCCACTTAGTCTTGTAAAAGTTTGAATACCCTATAATCTACACATACATATGTATGTATTTATGTAAATGTTATGTTATGTTGTTATTGTTGAGATTATAATGTCCTCTACAGGCAATAATTTTCCTTTCTTGAGACTCTGACTCAATCATATCATATCAATTCATATACTCGTAGATCATTCGTCTCCAAACTACGGCGCGCTGACCAAATCCGTCCCGCCACAGCTAATGGCTTATTGTTTTTGTAATAAGTTGGATAAAAAAACGGTGTTGGGCCTTAGAACTCACTGAAGTAATCAGTATGGCCCAAAGGCTGAAAAGTTTGAAGTCCAATGATATAGATGATGACTCTTGCTTTACTTACCTTACCTTACCTTACCTTACCTAGTTTTAATTGAAATTTTTTGAACAAATTTATTACATCTAATCTAATCTTCTTCTTCTATCTATCTTTATCGTTTATACAATATATTAAAACAAAGTTGTATGCATTACACCATTTATAACTCAGGAACGGCTGGACCGATTTTATTGATACAATATAAGATTTTTTTGATTCGTCTCCGACTCGAATAGTAGAATAACTATTAAAATATTGGAAGAATTGAGAGGAATTTATAAAAAACTACAAATAGGTTTTGTTTGAATTGTAACTTTGTCTTAGTAGCATGACCTGACCTAGCATACATAGGCATACACAAAGTAGAACAGAGATCGTATTTTAAAGAAGACAAAGAGAAGAAGTGAAAAAATACATAAGCAAAATAAAAATTATATAAAGGTTGACGGTCAATTTGATTCTGAGGCGGTACGAAGTTCGCCGGGTCACCTAGTAAAAAATAAAATGGAGAAACATGCGAATGAATTTCGTTGTATCTTTACATATCAATCTCATATTATAGTTTCTGGTCTGATCTTTACTATTCATCACACAAATTTCAATTTAGTGAATTAAAGTTTAGTTTAATTCAAACTCCATTCAAACTATATGCGAAATTTCTAGGCGATACCTTTAAAAATGAAGAACTCCTTTGCTTTACAGTCAGTAAAGTTATGCCTGAGGATTATACAAATTTTGAATAAATGTGTGTAATAAAATACATTACATGACTAGCTCGTTGGCTCAATGGTTAGTGCGCCAAGCTGACATCCTATAGTCAAGGGTTCGATTCCCGCTCAAAGTCGGGATGCTCAAAAAATGGACTTCATTCATTAAGAAATAGTTGAAAACTACTGTTGCCCATGGTGAATTCAAAATTAAACTAACGGTAAAGGTGTATCTGGTTTAATTAAACTGTCACCAGCAGCAACCAAGAAATCAGTAACAAAGAAAGCCGCTGCCAAGAAAATATCAACTAAGAAATAAATTCTTTTTTGTAGAATTTCCATGTTCCATTAATCATTTAATATTTAACATTTTATATACACTTGAATAGATAAGGGGAAGGGCGTGATCTATTCATTCGATTGGACCCCATAACTCCAATTTCTTCGAGATTCTGGTATTCTGGTAATGAATTCCAACATTTTCTTTGCAGCTAAATCTACAATGGATGATAGATTACGCAAACAAATTCAGAAGTTATGGGGAACATATTTAAATATATTTAACAAATAATTCGATTTTTAGTTGGATTATAAAATAAATGTATTCCAGCATCAATCAATTAAAAGATTCGGGTCTTGACAAGAACTGTCACCAGCAATAGTCTATGCTCGAAATTCAATGCGCGACAAATTCGTCTTAAAATCCGGTACCAACTCATGGCTCTGATGGTGAAGCGAAAAACAAAAGCAGCTTGGAATGGCAGCGTTGTCACCTCAATACGGTTTATAAAGTTTCCTGCATACTGGCAGCGATCGTTTCCAGTGTCAAGTGACTACACACGTGCCGGAAATGTCACTTTAGAGCTTTACCGTACTAATGGGCACACATATTATATCACCTATCAGTGTAGCATCAGATTGGCAACCTTCGAATGAGGTGCATTGACACCCTTTGAGTAGGCATTTTTGGCATTGGGTAACGAAGCACAGACATCAGCGTATCTATATTGGGTCCAACTGAAGCATTATTCTCTACCTTGGCCACTGGTGGCATACCACTATCACTGGAATTTTCTGTCAATTTCCTTGGGCGCTCCCCCTTTAATTTGAATGGTTGGACAATTATTAAACAAACAATATCTCACTTGGTAGTCGACAATGAATTCTAGATGACGATAACGAGCTATTTCATAGGTGGCTGCGGTACAGATATCGAAGGTGCCCAGATTAACAAATTCCAATTCATTAACAGAAGATTATCCGGACGCAAAGCATTCTTTATGTTCTTTAGAAATAAATAAACAACATATTTAAACTAAAACAGACAAATGATCTGCTATCTTAGCCATGCTAGTAGCATAGTCTATTTCTTTTCTGAGGCAAATTTCTGTTGCATGAGATTCGGACTGAAAAACTGTGCTCTTTTTACCGTTCTTAAGTTTTGGCAGTAGATTGCTGCTGCAACAGCAATGCCCATCCGTATACCACACATAGGAGTCACAAACGGGCTTTGGTCGTAACTGTTCCCAGTTTTCTCATCCTAAGCGACCTCGGTACGAGTATATTAGTATTTTAATGTTGGAGTGCAAAACTGGGCTTCTCTTCGTGAAAAATTTAATAATTTTGTATACATTTAGAGAAATAAGAGACCCATGCTCATCCCTGCGTATATTTTTATGTAATACTAAGTTATGAACATATATATATATTTTTTTTTTTGTTTCAAAATCCAGTAAAAAGAAGATAAACTTTGGCTTTGCCTCCCTCTTAGTGGTTCGAGGGTCTTGAAATTCACATGGTTGGGGGATATGGGTCAGATACTTATTGTGTCACATATTTCAAGTCGATAGTATAAAAAACAAAACAGGTTTTCTAATAAGAACATGAATTTGGATCCAGGTTTGTATGAGGGATATCCCTACCAGTAATCTGAGGGTCTTGAAATGTACATGCTTAGTGGATATTGGTCAGACACTTATAATGTCCAAATTTCAAGTCGACAGTACAAAAACCAAGAAGTTTTTTTTTTAATTTGGATCCTGGTTTATATGGGGGGTATCCCTTTTAGTGGTCCGATTTGGCTGATTCCGACAAATGTACAGCGTATGGTGAAAAGAAAGCTCCGTGCAAAAACTGATGGACTAGTTTGCATACATACCGACAGATAGACGGACATACAGATAGACGGACAGACGGACATGGCTAGATCAAATCGTCTCGTAGCGCTAATCAAGAATCTATGTTCTTTATGGAGTTTCCGATTTCTCCTTTTTTATGTTACAAACTTCATGGCAAACTTATAGTAATAATTATTCACTACATGAAGAGTATAAAAAGAAGATTAACTTTGGCTATGCCGAAGTATAAGTACTCTTCACGCCCCTCTTAGTGGTTCTAGGGTCTTGAAATTCACATGATTGGTGGTTATGAGTCAGATATTTATAGTGTCCATATTTCGATTGCATGATAGTTTGATAGCATAAATTTCATTTTGAGAACCGAAGATGCCGATAGAAGCTAAGGCTATTGATAGGGTCTCCCATGCCATACCATGCTATGCCATGCCAAACAGTCTTAACCAGACGAGCAACCTGTTTGATCTATTAATTTGTATTCTATCCTAATCATAGTCATAGCATAAAGCTACTAAATGCATTTTCTAAAATTATTATTACGAATAGTCTCTTAGTCAAAAATGCATAGCTTTTTATTTGAATTTAAAAAGTTGTTCTTAATATCATAGACTCATAGGTACATATTCATTCTACCATATGCATAACTACTACTATCTATCATTCAACTAAGATATACATACGAATGAATTTTAGATAACTTTGTCTTTAGTATTTCAATAGAATTTTACTAATTGTACAAATTTACCAAGAATCGACACAATATACATATTTTGGATCCTAATTATAATCTCTTTGATAGAATTCATTTGGTTAATTAGTCAAATGATGATGTTTCTCAAACAATCAACACTACTCGACTCAAAGTTCTGATTTATTTGTAACATTATAAATGTTAACTTATGCGTAACTAATTGTACTATGTACGAGTAGGAGTACGTTAATTGAGATATTTGAGGATATTTCAGCATACATCATACGAGTATATGAAAATGTATTATTTTCCAGTTCATTAATTGATAATTGATAATTGATGAAGTTGATGTGAAATTTGGTAACCAAATTATATGTAATTGGGAAATTGAAAACCACTTCAATAATATGGCATTGCATATTGTATTGTATTGCATATTGTATTGTATGTACGTGTGTGTATATTGTCTAATCAAATGAAAATATGTATGTAAGTATTAACATGTCATGTCCAAATGTCTTAGAATAATTGGTCAATGAAATCTATTTATTTACGATTGTATTATGTGTCTATTTAGCATGCAAATCAATTCTGTATTGTATTCGCAATGTTTTCAGTCAACGTGCAATTGGCCCCACCTTCTTAATAGGAGTACATATGTATGTATGTATAATGGTGTAGTTGTAATAATTCATCATCCTTTAACCTTCAGATATTGGCAGTTTCAGATTGCTATAATTTTCTTTGTATGCACAACGCTTGGTTCTGAATTCATTCACAAAACAGTAACACCATCTGTACCAACAGCATTTAGAAAGTCCAAAACTAAAAGAAGGTAGAAGGGTTATGGGAGTCATGGAAAATATGCAATTGCAAATTGACGTCACAAAGCTATAGGAACCGCGTAATTTCAACGTCATTCGAGCTGAGTCAAATCGAGTTACAAACTCGAGCCAAAAAGAACCCCGGTCAAAGCTAAAGCTGAAGCCATACCTATGTACATCAACCGATTCAAACCCGATTGGTACCTTTTCGACATAATGTTATATGATGTTATATGATGTGATGTGATGTGATATGATGGAGCAAATCGTGAATGGGCCAATATGAAAATCATTCTAATGTTGCTGACGATGGTTATCATTGAATGAAGGTGATGTCAATGAGGTTACTATCATATTGTCAATACCATTTAGTACCAACCCGTGCTGTGCTGATGAAGGTAATAACAATGACGTACTTTCGTACGTATATATACTAGTGCATACATGTATCTAGATTCATACAATATACATAGATACATATACATATATATTTGTTCCATATATTTTATTGTATGAGCAAGAAGTGTGCCTGTGAACAGCGCACAAAGATGTGTAATGGCTTCAGCTAAATGTACGCGTATCTATGTGTATCTGTATGAGTATACGTATATAAAGAGTAAGTCCTTGTATTGTCCTGCGGCGGCGTCAAAATGCAACTCAACTCAACTGAACTGAACTGAACTGAACTGAACTGAACTCAACACATCAAATCACATGGCAGAGTATGGCATTTCATCAGCAAGCGTCTATTAACAGATTTTGTTAATGAATGCATATGAGGTGTCACCTGATATGACCTAATTTGCCAATGCAGCTACTAGTTAAAAACAATTTTTTGAAATGCGTCAAAGAATTCTCTTAATCAAGCAAATAATTGATCAATTATGTATATTTTGTTAGTCACTCAATTAGTCAATCATTTAGTTGTGCAGTTATCAATTAGAGAAGCATCCTTCAAATTTTGTATTTCAAAGGAAAATTGAAACTACAAATGGTAATTTTAATAACAAAAGAAAAAAAAGTGTTAACAATAAATTAAGTAAATAAAATTCACATATAGAAGGAGATCCAGCATACTTACATACATACAAGTATATGTATGTATGGCAATGTACAATGTGTATTGTATAGTATAGATACATAAGATATAGATGTGAATCAATGTTTCTACAAAAAGTATGAATAATATAAAAAGAATCTTATGTATTCACAACTATGTATTTACTTAGTACCAAACTGGGTACATTTGCAATTGATGACGTACTGCCACAAACATATAGCAATGACGTCGTCACTGAACTTCATGACGTGCAATATGAGCACACGCACATACACACACACAGCAACAATACACCAACATGAAATGCAACAGTAAATTCGCGATCAAAAATGGGTCACCGAATCCAATGTACAGGGTCAACAATAAAAAACCGAGATACACAAACAGAGAAAAGGAGAAACACTGACAGAGGGACAGAGAGAGAGAGAGAGAAGAACTGACAGAGAAACAGATATTGAGAGAGAGAGAGAGAGTAAGCTAATAGGGGAAGAACAGTACCAAAATACATAAAAATATGTATAACCATTAAATGAAATATTGGCAACAGCAGAATCAGCAACATCATCATCATCATCATCATCATCATCCTCTTTGTCGTCACTCTCATTGGGAAGACAAATTCTGATACTGGGTACGTGAATAATACTGGTGAAAATTGGTAGGTAAGCGGGTGTATAAGTGGGTGGCATGTACCCCATTTTATTTAGGCTGCACATTCATTGAATATTTGCTAAGTATTTAAAAGCAGCATACATACTATTTAAAACATAACATACTAAGTAAAGATGATGCTGAGGAATGAGGAGTTGATCTGTGGCTGAGACTGGGGCTGGGGCTGGGGCTGAGGCTGGGAATACTGAGGTGCGGTATCAGAGAAAACAATGTCTACTATGACGTTCGTTCTTTGAGATACGCACAACAACACACACACACACACACACACACACACACACACACACACACACAAATAGATACACAGATACACACTCAAAGATAAATAGATATTGTTTCTAAAAATAACAACAACAAAATATGCATTAAGTTTAACAATGCAAACGGGAACATTATTAAATGAAAGATTTTTATAAGAAATTTTCGAATTTTTTTTTTTTTTTTTTTGAAACTAAATGTGTGAAACATAGAGAAAGAGAGAGAGAGAGACACACACACACACACACACACACACACACACACACACACACACACACTAACACGCATACTTGTATATCTTCATGTATTTCAGCAAACACATTCACATACATAGATATACTACAAGCAGATATTTCTAGTACAAAAACAACAAGATTTTCTAGTTAACATAAAAAATAAAGAAAAATTCAAATATTCATTTATTTATTTATTTTCATTACTTTTTTCTTATATAAACACACACCCACACATACACACAGATACATACATACAAACAAACATAAATACAGTGATAAAGAGAAAGATACAACATACTCATATATCTTTTACTATCTACTATGTACTACGTACATACATATGTATGTATAAACAATATTCTTGGTGTATATGAAAAGATATAGTGATAGAAATAAAGAAAGATATTTGTTCACTTTCAAAATAAAAAAAAATATATATATATATAAAATTAAAAATATTATTAAAATAAAAACTGAACAATTTTATAAATATGCATTCATTATATTATATTATTCTACAATTGTAGACCAGATTTTCCTATAAAAAATAAACATAAAGATTAATGATTTGTTTGAAACAAATACATACAAAGATACTAAAACAAATATTGTATATGCAATTTTCTTTTTGCACAATTGTGATAGAGAGACAGAGGGAGCGGGATAGAGAGAACAAGGAAAACTATGGTGATGATGATGGTGCCTACAGCAATCAATTCATATTTGATTTCTACAATACTAACTTATAATATATAAGTACGTACTTATACGCTATATCCAATAAATTTAATACTCAACTCACAATATTCATTCAATCATCATTCAATTAACCACCATCTTGTGTTCATTTGCGAGTGCTAGAAGGGATAAAGGTTTTCGCATTCAAATGCAGAAGTTATGGGACACATACGTGTAGCTAAATATATTTGACAAATAATTCGATTTTGAATTTAACTTTAACTTGGAATTATATTGATAGTTTGACTACAAAATATATTTACTCCAACATCAACCAACAATATTTGACTTAGTACGATATACTTTAATTCCCAGTCAACGTTTGATACTTATGTTTTAAGGGTTCTTTTGTATTTGATCGGCGTAATAAAATGTAATATAATAAAAAGGGTCTTGAAAGTTAGAAGGTTGGTGGCTATGGGTTCTAACCCACTTATAGTGTCCAAATTTTAAGTCGATAGTACAAAAAACAAAAAAGTTGTTCTAATAAGAACTTTCATTTGGATCCCGGTTTGTATGGGGGGTATCCCTCCTAGTAGTCCGATGGTCTTGTAATTTTCATGACTTTTTCTAATAAGAACATTAATTTGAAAAGGGGGCGTTGTATGGAAGGTACCCCCCATAGTGGTCCGATTCGGCTGATTCACGAACTTGACCGGCGTTTGGTAAAAAGAAACCTATGTAAAAAATTTTAGCTCTCTAGCTCAAAAACTGATGGACTAGGAGTGCGAACAGACGGACAGACGGACATGGCTAAATCAACTCGTCTCAACGAGCTGATCACAAATATATATACTTTATGTGGTCTGCGATGTCTCCTTCTGTGTGTTACAAACTTCATGAAAAACTTATAATACTATTCACTAACGTGAAGAGTATAAAAATAAAAAAGATTTTGATTTCGTATAGGAAAAATTTTTTCATTAATTAACCAACTCCGACTGAAACAAATTAAAGGGTTTTAGTTAGGTCATTAAATGGACAAAAGTTAATTTTTTTTCAACAAATTTTATTTTATTTAATAGATTGATTCTTTCGATTAAGTATGAAAAATGATTTCATTGAAATGTGGGTCGCGCCTGGCTCGGCAGTAGACCATCCTGGAACACCAATTTTCAAGCACTTTGTCGACTGTTTCCTGGTCACTTTCGGCAATGTATTTTTAATATATTCCTCATTTGTGTAATATGGAGCTAGAATTGAATTATTATTGAAGCAATCTAAGCTTTTCTGTATATGATTTCTTATTAATTTTATTATGAATAAACACCAGCAAAATTATATAACTTTTTGTTTGAGTAATATTTCGTATAGTCACTTTGTTGGGTTCTATGCAAAGAACCCGGATTCTTTCCATATAGGCTGCTAAAATATTGAACCAAATTGGACAACCATACGTCAAAATAGGGCGTATTAACGCTTAATACATTAAAACTTTCACCTTGCTATTTATGTATTTTAAGTAGAAAAGTGCTTTATAAGCGAAAAACGCATTATTTGCTTTGGTAAGCTTCTTGTTCACATAATTATTGAAATATAAGAATCTTCTTCCGAGGTACGTTACCGACGCTTTTTATGCGATTATCGAATTTGTAATGTCACATTTAATTTGAAACTTTCTCCAGTTCTGACGTAAATTATTATTACATTTGTTGACTGGAGGCCTGAATAAATTGTTTCACATTTTTCAATATTTATTTTAAGTTTGCAGTTTTTAGCATACATACGAGTATGTGCATACTTCCTTAAATTTGGTTTGTAAGCTCTGTCGGAAACTAGACAGCTTATTGAGTGAATTGTGGAGTGTTGGTGTTTAAGGCCAAATTGTTTATCAGACACTAGTTTTTGTTTTTCGCATTGACACTCTTTGAGATTGGATAACAAAGCACCAGAATCTTCAGTCAATTTCCATGAACGCTTTCCCTTTAATTTGAATAGCTGGGTAATTATTACGCAACCAATATCTCAATTCGTAGTCGATATTGAGTTCTAGGCGGCTACGGTATAGATATCGAAGGTGCCCAGATTAGCAAATTCCAAATGAGAAAATTATAGAATTTATGCAGACATTGTCCTGTCTCTCCTTATCAAAAATTAATTGAATACTGATTGGCTGATCTGATGAGATATTTGACAATGAAGACTTGATTGTTTTTAAAATATTGCATTTCTCTAAGTTTTGTCTCACTAGCACATCTCACTCTTTCCGATTTTTTTTAAAGATTTTTCAGCTGTTCCTTTGGGGTTTTCTTCCTAAACCTTCTTCATAAATCACTCTGTCCAATGGTGAATACCTTATGAAAATCCATTTGTTGGTTTTTGAGTTTATTGCGTTCAAACAGACAGTGAGACGATGTGGGGGACTTTGTCTTACAATACGTTTAGATATATAAACGGTCATCAAATAAGTAATTCCGAATTGTGCTTCTAAGTTTTGTAATTGAACTTATGGCTCAAGTTGGATGTTTAGTAAATTGATTCGAGTCGAGTTATCTGACTTAATAGCATATTGATGCTGTGATGCAAAATATGTATGATCCGTCGGATCCAATAGTAAAAATAATCTTATTGAATTACATATACCAATACTTATCTACTATGTACTTATAACAAGATTCATTGGATTCATCAATAATAAACTTAAATATTTTTAGTGGTAATGAAAAATTTTTAGCTTAATGCAGGGCTGTCTCACCTTTTTGATTTCCTGGGTCACATTGGTAGAATCTGGTGAGTTGGGTGGTAGGTGGAAAGGAAAAATATGTTACAAAAAAAATCGAAAAAAAAAGGAATGTCTATGTCTCCTCTGTTGCCACTTCAAGCGCATCTGAGCTACATTGGGTCAACTTAAGCCTGCATTCGGGTCACGTGCGGCCACTGGACCACAGATTGGATAGCCCTGGTAAAATGAATTCGTAAATAAATAAAAAAATGTTGCAATTGAGCAAGCAAAGAGTCTTCAGTCTTCTTTCAAAAGTCCTAATTCCAAGAAAACAAACTGTTAAGTTTTGTGATCTTTTCTCTTGTGAGACCAAGTATAGTTGCTGGCAACTAATCTCTCCAGTACTGTTCTGCTACTATCAATTGCATTGAATTATATTGCAGAAATTAAATCAGATTGGTAATGGAAGAAATTAAGTAAAAAAATTCATTAGAATGAGGAGAGGGTAGCTCCCTCTGTGGCATAATTCTTGCTGAAGGAAAAGTTTTTGAAAAAAGAAAGTCTTAAAACTCAACAGAGTATGAGAGAATTTATAGAAAGCAACTATCGATCTAAAATCGATTTATGAATGTAGCAATGAATATTGATTATTCCGATGTGATTTGATTGTATGTAAAATAATTGATTTAGAATTGAAATTTTGAAATGCGATAGTAGCGATCGAATAAAGAAAAGAGAAATTGTATTAATAGAAAGAGAGAGGTAGAGGGAGAGAGTGGTAAATTTATTTCTAGATAAATAACCAGTAAAAATAAAATTAATTTTGGCTATGCTGAAGTTGTAATACTCTTTACGCACCTTTTATATTTTCTGATTATTATTCTAAAGTTGATGTTTTGTATGGAAGGTACCCCCTCTAGTAATCCGAGGGTCTTGAAATTCAAATATTTATACGTGTATACGTGTAGTGTCCATAGTATAAAAAACAAAACAATTTTTCTAATAAGAAGATGAATTTTAATTTGGTTTTGTATGGGAGAGACCCTTCCTAGTGGATCGAGGGTCGTGGAACTCAAATAGTTGGTGGATACGAGTCCAAATTTCAAGTCGATAATACAAAAAACTAAAACCTTTTAAATTTTGGATCTGTATTTGTATGGGAGGTACCCTTCTTAGTGGTCCGATGCGGCTGATTCCGAGAAATGCGTATGGTGAAAGCTCCATACAAAATTTCAACTCTCTGAGAGACTCTAAGAAACTGAGAGACAAGTATGCATACATACAGACAGATAGACAGACAGGCGGACATGGTAAATCAACTCGTTTAGTCGTGCTGATCAATAATATACGTATGTATATACTTTATGGGGTCTCCGATATCTCCTCCTGTGTGTTACAAACTTCATGACAAACTTATAATACTATTCACTGCGTAAAGAGCATAAAAAGGAAAAAAATGAGAGTGAGAGAAATCCCGAAATAATGTTGATCTATTTGTCTGTGTATGCCTACGTGCTTGTGTGTATTCAGTATCTATGTGAGATTGGGAAGAGACACAAACGACAGTCGCCTTATAATCGACATCACCATCGTCGTCATGATTATCAACATGATTATCAGCATTGTTGTTGTTGTTATTGTTATTGTTATTGTCGATGTTGTCGCCCACATTTGGTGTCGATTACAGATGGGGCAGTGAAGCAAAAGGAAATCACTTTATTGCTTTAGTTTTGAATGCAAACTTTAATTAAATGCGTTTTCTTGCTGTTCTTTAGCCTAAATCTATTGGTTATTTCTATCCTAGCTTTATGCCATCTCCATTTATCTATCAATACTAGTGAGTGGTGGTGTGTATGTGTGTGAATATAGTGTATAGAATATATCCATATGTCTGTCTATTTATCTAAAAGAAATTTATATCTTTAATTGTTAAATGTAATTCTTAAACAAAATGATATCCTTTTTAAACTTGTCTAGTTTTCCTCCTACTCCTTCTCCTTGTCACTCTTATACATACATATATTGTACATATTTATGCAATTGATGTTAAGAGATTAACCAAGATTTCGTCATTCTTGAATCTTTAGTAGTGGTGGGTGGGTGTTTGGATATGCGTTCCGAGTGAGTGGGCAGTGGGCAACAGTGGGCAACTGTTGCTAATATGTCTAACTCTGCTACTAATACGATAGGAAACTGTAAACATTGTCGTCTTATTCTGATCTGTTCTGGTCTAAAAGATCTGTTTAGTTTCAATCTTTATATATTTATGAGTATGTGCACCGTGCACATCTGTATACCATATATAAGTAAATATATAGATATGTATGTACATATGCTTAGATACACACATATTTACATACGAAAATATCTAAATGTTTACGCATAAAAAACTGCTGTTTCTGTTACTGATGCTACTAATGTTTATACAATAATAATGATGATGAGAAATGATGATGACGATGATGATGATGATGATGATGATAAGGATGATGATGTTAGTGGGCGGTTTGCAAGTGGGCGAGGTATCGTCGAAAACAAGAAAACAAAAAATTTTATTTCAACAAACAAACAAACAAACAATTGAACAAAAATAATAAGACCAAGAATGAGAATGAAAATGAAAATGAAAATGAGAACGATAACGAGACTAATGTGAATGTGTCAAATGGCTAAGATCGGTGAGCGAATAAAGAAACGATGGAGATCGACCTACCAACCAACCAAATGATCAACCAACCAACCTAACATTCCTTCGTTCCTCTATTCATTCGAACGAACAAGCGTACGAGCAAGTTAAGGCAACTCATCTCATCTCATGAGTTGAAGCATCTATTTTGGTTTATTCGGAACTAAATTTAGGCCTTGTGCCCAGATACATACTCGTTCAGCCTCGTACAACATGAGAGCGAACGATGAGATGATGATGTTTCGATGCTTAAATGCTTCTTCAATGGATCACAAAACAAAATTTCAAATGCACCAGGAAAATATTGTACAATCGAATCGAATCAAATCGAATTGAACTGATCCAATTTATCTAAACATATTTATACTACAGTGTACGAGTGCGAATGCGTAGTGATACAGTGGGCTTATTTGCTTTAATTTTACTAACAAAAATTAAAATATTTATACGAAGCAATGAGTTAAGTAAATATGTAACTATTGAATCGATCCACTTAAACATGTTTGTCCTATAGGCTGTCTATAAATACTCGTAGTACGTACTGTGGGCCAATATGATATATCGTATTTACTTTAATGTTACCAATAAAAATTATTATATTTTATTAGGAACAATAATTGAGTTGTTCATGGTTTGTCCCCAAAAATATATATTGTCAATTAATAAAAACAGTGAACCGATCCAATCCATGCCTATAATATAGACTACTCATACGTACAGTGGGCTTATTTATATTAATTTTATAAATGCAAAAATATGCCAATTCAAGCAGAGAAATCAAATTGGGTTGTTGATTTGTTCATGGTTTTTGGTTGGCATGCGCTAAACAATAAACAAAAAAATCTTGATTCTTGTTAATACAATATTATTGAATATAAACATAAGTATGAACATCATAATGATCATCACTATGATGATGATGATTATGATCAGAGGTAAAACTTTAATTTAACAAAATATATAATAAATATAGATAGACAAACAGATAGATAGACTTATTCTATACACTATATACACACACTAGTATTGCCGCAGTAAATGCCAACACACACACATACACATATATATATATACATATGTCAAAGAGAGAGAGAGAGAGAGAGAGAGAGAGAGAGAGAGTGTGAGAGAGAGGGGCAGGGATAGAGAATGAATGAAAGAAAGAAAGAGATAGAGATGATCATTATTTGTTGTTTTTGTTTTGTGCTGAGTTAAGTTGATTTTTCTTTCTATTCTATTTTTCATTTTTGGGCGTCTTTCGTTTCCATTTCCTTCTGGTAAGTTTTCTTTTTTCTTCTTAGATGTTTTTTCATAGCATTTTATTTGGCTGTTGTTGCTGTTGTTGGGTCTATATAATATTTTCTTCTATATTTTGTTGTTGTTTTATGTTTTTTGATTTTTTGTATTTTTGTAGCGAAGCCAAGTGAAATGAAGTAAAGTGGGGAAAGAAGTAAGGCGACGCCACCGACGCGACGCGAAGCGAAGGAAGAAAACTTATCAATCGAGTGTCGTGGACCTGAATATAGTCTGCGGTGGATCGTCGGACCGTTCAGTCTTTTTGTGTCGTTCAGTACTTTCCGATTAGTGTGATCGAAAGCACACAACATCTCGAATTTTTTTTTCCAATTCCTTGAAGGTGAGTGAAGTGTGATGAGTAAAAACAAAACTCAACATCTCAAGATCTCAATATCTGAAGATCACAAAAATCAGCAGTAACAGTCGAAAAAAAACATCACTTCGTCGTCTAATAATTTTAGAAATTTTTAAATAAATTTCAAAAAAATAATAAAGAACAACGAAAGAAAAATAAAAGTAAAAGAAAAGCATCGAAAGGATTTACCATAAATATAATTTTTTTTTTATTATTTAAACAAAAAACAATTAATTTATTAAATAAATTAAAAACTAAAAAAGAAACACAGAAATTGAAATGAAAAATTCTTCATTTATTAGTTTGTTAATTTTTTTTTTTTTTTTTTTCTAAGTGTAAAAAAGAAAACCGGTGACAAAAGATATTTTTTTTTTTTTTTTTTTATTATAAATGATACATTTTTTAAAACATTTTTTTTTATTATTATGAAATGCTTGCGAAAAATTTAAATAAATGCTGAATTATTATGTAATTATGCAAAATGGAAAATTGAGAAAATTTGAATATCTGAACATCAAAATCAAAAACACAAAGTAAACGAACGAAAGAAGAATTTTCAAAATTTCGATGAAAAACACAAAAATAACTTAATACACACACAAACACACACACACACATACTCATATACACTACACACATACACAACTACGCACACGCATACACACTTTATGTATTTGTGTCTCTGTGTCCATGGATTCATGTGTGCATATGCATATTTATGCGAGTGTCTCTGTGTCAGTGTTTCTGTGTGTGTGTGTGTGTGTGTGTGTGTGTGTGCGTATTTTTTTTTTAAATTTTTTTTTCCATATATATATATAAAATATATATAAAATAACTCTGTGTGCGTGTGTGTGTGAGCAACAAGTTGAAAAGATTTGAAAAAATAACCAAAAAAAATAAAAATATTTAAAAAAAAGAAATGAAAATTTTCTTCTAAATGAAAATGTATGAAAAAAGGAAGAAGTAGCAGCAGCAACAAATGAATATGGAATAGAAAATGGAAATAAAATCTGCGCAAACTGGAAACTTGAGTTGACGAAAATAGATTTTTGTGTTTATTTTTTTTTTTTTAATTTTTCTTTAATTTTTTATTTTATTTACATTTTTTGGCCTTTCTTCAAAATTTCTAAACTAAAATGGAAATGTGAAAGTTAAATTGAAAACTTATTTATGTAAAATAAATAATTTAAAATTTATTTAAACAGAAATCTAAATAATTTAATAAGTTATTAATTTTTTGTTGAAAATTTAATTTAAAAATTAAAAATAAAAGTTTTTATTTCAACATAAATTGAAAATAATTTCCTCACATTTATTTAAATTTAATTATTTAAATAAAACAAAACAATACAAAACAAAACAAAAAAAAATTAATAAAATTGTTATTTAATTTAAATTTATTTCAATTTATTTCTAATTTAAATTTATTTAATTTTATTTCAATTGAAATTTATTTAAATTCCACCAAAATTGATTTGAATGAAATTTGTTAATTGTTAAACTTAAGAAAATAATTTATTTATTTTTTTTTAAATCTATTTCTCAAAATCTTAATTAATTCAAAATTAATTCAAATTAAAAATTTCCATTTAAAAAAAAAATTTCAATAAATACGCAAAAAATGCAAAAAACAAAAAAAAAAAATGAAATAAAATAAAAATGAAATGAAATTTTAAAAGAATTTTAATGAAAATTTTGCATAGAAGATTCTGTAGCGCACACACACACACACACACACACACACACAGACACAGACACAGACATACAGACACAGAGACACATCTATGCATTTCTGCATCTCTTTCTATCTTTTGCATATTTTTCTTTGCATTTGTTACTCTTTCGATATATCACTATATGTATATTGGTCTGTCACACACACACACACACACACATCTATATATATATATATATATATATATATATAGATATAATACATGTAGACAGTTAAATAATATTAGATTTTTTTGTTGCTGTTGTTGTGGTCATCACTGTCACCAAATATAAATGTATCTTAAGAGTGTATCCGAGTATGTTAGTATCTACGTATCTACATATAGTAAAAACAAATAAAAGCTTTTAATAAAATGTGTATATGAGTATATTGTTATTTATAAATCTAGGGAACCATACGAAATCTATATATGAGTGTGTGTTCATTATTCATTTAAATAGAATTCATTTTTAAGTTGTTGTCTTTATTGGTTTTGTTGGTTTTGTTATGTGTTAAATACAATAGAAATATTTGTGTAGAAGAAGGTCAAATTTTAATTTCAATTTTTCATTTTCTTTGCCATTGTCTTTGTCATTTCATTTTCTGTTGTTATAAATGTACAAGCAATTTGAAAGACAAAAGAATAAAAGAAATATTTCAAATAATAAATAAAGAAAGAATTTCAAGAAAAAGTACAGTTTTCAATTAAACTTTTGATTTTAATTTATTTAAAGAAAACTTTTTTTTTAGTTTAATTTTTTGCAAAAATTTCTTAACAAAAATTCGAAAATCATCAATCTATTTTATTAATTTCTTTTTGAAATTTCACTTATTCTATTTCCATTGCCATTTTATATGTTTTTCTTTATTTTAAGAAAAAGTAAAAATTCATAGAAATTCATGTTTGTGTAATTAGATACGATCGAGTGAGTGAGTAAGCGATTGCCTCCTGATTTTGTCGCTACATAGAAAACAACATAACCAACAACAACAATAGTGATAGCAAAGAGAGCAAAAAAGAGATAAAGTTGACACAAAATAGTTTCATCTCTTTCCAATGATGAATTCATAAAAAAAAAGAGTAGAAGAAAATAACCTAAAAAATTTAAAAAAAATTAAGAAAATTTAAGCAAATAATTTTCTGTTTATCGCCCACACGTTGCCATACATTTGACCCAATAAAAAATATACTAAGAGGACTATAAAGACAGACATTTGTGTGTGTGTGTGTGTGTGTGTGTGTGTGTGAGAGAGAGTGTGTGTGAGAGAGTGTGAGAGAGGGAGAAAGAGATATAGAGAGTGAGAGGAGATCAAAGGAATATGGCAAAAAAACCATGTTAATGTCATTGGAGTTAATATAACACACACACACACACACACACACACACAGACAAGTAATAACAGTGGAATAGGGGAAAGAGGAATTGGGTGACCATATACACACGTACACACACACATGCATATATACAAACAGAGACACACAGGCAGACTACTTATTAGACATGAACGAACGAACATACATACTTATTATACTAATACTACAAAGTAATACAAGAAAAGCAAAAAATCGAAAAGAATTTGAAATCACGTAAACATGATCAACAACAACAGCGAAAGCAAAAGCAAAAGCAAAAGCAAGCAATATATTGAAGGTATACGTATCCATATACGGTGCTCAACGAGGCGTATACGTATTAAATTCTCAAATTCAATTTCAGGAAATTACTTATACGCCATGATGTTCGAATTCAAATTCAGATTCTGATTGCTGTTGTTGTTATTGTTATTGTTAAATATGAACGAAAAAATGACCAAATGAATGAATGAATGAATAATGGAATGGAATGAATGATTGGAATGATGGAAAATAAGAATATCAAATGAAATGAAATGAATTTTGTTAGTTTGGATTTTTCATTTAATTTTTGTAATAAAATATTTTAATTTTTCATCATATCATCAAAGGGAAAAATACACATACACATACACATACATACATACATACACACGTATATGTGTGTAAATACATAATTATAAAGTAAATATTTTAAACTGTCAATTTCCATATAGGAAATGTCACATGCAATTCAATTATTGTAAATCAAAAATTAAAATGAAATTCAATGCAATTCCAATGAAATGAAAGAAATGAAAGAAATTATTTTTAAAAATCGCTAATGCATTTTTATTGTAAATATATACAATGTATAAAACTAATTTTAAATTATCTTTATTTCTTTTATCTTTATTTAATGTCCTTCATATCTGTTGTTTATTCGCAATTCGGAATTGGCAATTGGCAATTGTTCACTGATGTCACCTTCACCGAACTGATTTACCATAATTTATCATGATTTGCTATTCCAGTAACCAAAAACAAAACACAAATCCAAAATGGCTGATGATGAGGTAAGGTAAGTATCAGCTAATTGAAAGCATAAGATTTTTAATCAGACAGTTTTTCATTAACAACAACCAAACTATTTTTCTGTTCATTAACAGTTTCAATGGAGGAGTCTATCTCCATTCATCAGTGTAATGATATAGCGGTGTAACGTTGTATAAGTGTATTTTTGTGACAAATGAAGAGTGATAATGTGAACAACAACAACAACAAAGCATATTTGGATTTGTGGTTATATGGGTAAGTTGAAATCTTGTTAAGTTCAAGGCCTTCAATAATCTCGCTTGCTTGCAACAAAATTTACAATTTTGTTTATTTTTTCTTAGCTACTTTCAATATATTTTATTGCTTAATGCACTTCAAAATCAAAATCAAAATCAAATAAATAAGCTTACAATTGAACGAGTTAAGTCTTTTCAGTTCTTCTTTAATAATAATGAAAGAAGAAGAAGATGTCAATTGAGTCAATCATAATCGAGTTCAAATTCAAAATCAATGTTCTATGTCATTTAAAGTTTATATATTTCTATATATTTATCTGTCTGTCTCTCGGTCTGTCTATCTATGTATTTGTCTGTCTGTTTATCTTTATAGTTGTATTGTATTGTTTAATTTTATCGTTTTATGTAAATATCTTTCTTATTATATTTTATTATCTTTTTACAGAAAGCGAAGGCAGCAGCAGCGGCGGCAGCTCCAAAGGCTGCAGCTCCAGCGGCGGCAGCTCCAAAGGCTGCAGCTCCAGCAGCTGGAGCTAAACCAGCTGCAAATGGCAAGGCTGCACCTGCAGCAAATGGCAAAGCGGCGGCAGCTCCAGCTGGTCCACCCAAGGATCCCAATGATCCAAAAGTGAAGGCCGAGGAGGTACACTTGTGTACGTGTGCAAATTGTCGCATTTTATGACGTCTATGTCCTGGTCCAAAATGATATCGATGTTGGAATTGGAAGAATCGAACTCATTTGTGTTCATAATTGAACCATTGTAATAGTTATTATTGTTGTTGGATCACTGTCATCATTGTCTCCACTATTTAAACTGTTACCATCACCGTCATCGTATTTGTCGTTTGTCACTTGTCGGCGTCGTTTATTTGCATTATATTTTTGTTGCTGTTCTACATTCTATCATTTCTAACTTTCTCTTTTGATCTCTCGTTCTTTTCAATATCAATCAATCAATCAATCAATATAAAAAATCATCGATTCAATTCAATAAACAAATAGGCTAAGAAGGCTAAACAAGCTGAGATCGAGCGCAAGCGTGCTGAGGTCCGCAAGCGTATGGAGGAAGCTTCCAAGGCTAAGAAGGCCAAGAAGGGTTTCATGACTCCAGAAAGGAAGAAGAAACTCAGGGTAAGTCACACACACGCACACACACTCACACACACTTGTATTTTATTCATACATATAATTCAATAAAATATACTATCATTCATCTTCCAGTTGTTGCTCCGCAAGAAAGCCGCTGAGGAATTGAAGAAAGAACAGGAACGCAAAGCTGCTGAACGTAGACGCATCATTGAAGAACGCTGTGGCAGCCCAAGGAATCTCAGCGATGCCAGTGAAGGTAATTTTTTCATTATCTAATCAAATTCAAATTCAAAAAAAAAAAAAAAAAAAATTCAATTTCAAAAATAACAAATAATTCGAAAAAGCAAAGGAACAATCAAACAATCAAGAAATCTTAAATAATAAAAAATTAATAATTTTTTCTACTATATATATTAGGAAAAATATAATATACAACTTACATAAAATATTGTAATTTCAATATAATTTTCTCTCCAAAGTGTGTTTAAAGAGGAGAATTAATCTCAATCTCAGAATGAAAAAAGGAAAATAAAAAAGTTTGTGTTTGTCGCTTGTATATTTTATTGGAAAATTTATACAAATCACACACACATGCATATACTACATACAGATACTCACTCATACACGTACACTTACATACATACATATGTACATTTACTGTTACAATAAAATATACAGCGACATAGTCATCGTAATGCAAGAAATCTAAAAGCAAACAAAGCAAAAAAAAAAACAAATGGAATAAAAATCAACAACAAATCAAATGAAAAAATACATACACATTCACACATACAAATACACACTCACTCACAGATACATATACAATATACAAATACCTATGTGTATCCGTACATCATGTCCTGTATACATGTGACCAAGAAACCAACCAACCAACCTACCATGATGTTCCAATAACTAACAACATATGAATCTATCTATCTATCTATCTATCTATCTATCTATCTATCTATCTGTCTATCTATTTATTATCTATGCTATTATTATATCAATCAATCTATTATTTTATTACCTGATTGTATTTATCTATCTATCAACTGTATCTATTGTATCTATCTATCTATCTATCTATCTATCTACCTACCAATTATTGTTTTTTTTACCTGCCAATTTATTTATCTATCTATTAATCTTTGTTGTATATTATTACAATTTATGTATATGTATATCTCTATTTCTCTTTCTCTGTATTCCCTGTATGTGTTAACTATGTATCTGCAGACACACTTAAGACCATTTGCAAACAACACTATGACAGGATTGTTAAGTTGGAGGACCAGAAATATGATCTTGAGTATGTTGTTAAGCGCAAGGATGTTGAGGTACACAAAATATATAAAACAACAACAACAACAAATACAACAACAACAATTACCCAATCACTATCACTACAATATCTCTCTCTCTCTCTCTCTCTCTCTATCTACCTATATACAAATATCTCTCTAACTATTGTATCTATCTATATCTATATCTCTCTATCTATTTATGTATAGCTTTCTATAAACTTATTTATAATTCTTTCTTAAATTTTTTTTCAATTCTATTTTTTATTTATCTCTAATTCAAGATTTAATTCAATTACACGTCTTTCTCTCACTATATATCGTTCTATTTGTCTTTCGCTCTATTTTTCTCTGCCTCTCTTTCTCTTTTTTTTTTTTTCTTTCATTTTCTAGAGAGATATTTATTTATTCTTACAATAAATATAACAACAAAAACCAAGATATCAAAATCAAAACGACAACAACAACAAACACCTAACGCTTTAATTAAAATAAACTAGAACTTTTAATTACAATATTTGATAAAACACACTCACCTACTCACTTACTCACGCACACTCACCTTCTATCTATCTATCTATCTCTATCTATCTATCTATCTCTTTATATTACCAATTTCTTTTTCTCTATTTTCTTCTCTCTCTCTCTCTCTCTCTTTCTCTCTATCTATCTATGTCTTATATAATACACTGACCTACTCCGTCCCACACCCAAAACCTCTCATCTATTTTCTTCTATGTATTTATTACAAAAATTATATAATTAATTTTTTTTTTTTAATATTTTGCAAATTAAAATTTATTAATTATTGCACCAACAACAACAACAACATAAACAACAACAGCAGCAACAAATTATTAATTCTTATTAATTTTATGTACAAAACTTTAAATTTAGAATTAAAAAAAAATAATTAAGGAAAACGAAGAAAAAAGATTAGGTAAAAAGAGAATTAATTGAATTCAACTTTATGTCAGTTTCTGTTTCTCTATTACCCAACCCTCTTTCTATCTCTCACCCTCTCTCTAACTCTTTCTCTCTCTCTCTCTCTCTCTCTCTCTCTCTCTCTATCTGTCTGTCTATAACTATGACTCTGCCTCTGACTTATATATTTAATAAATTTCTTTAGTTTATCTAAGAAATTCTTCTGTAAACTCCAAAAAAAAAAAAAAAAACAAATAAACTACCCATTCCACCCAAGAAAACAGTAAACAACAACAACAAATACAGTAGCTGTCACATTATTTCTTGCGCTCTTACTCACTTCAACTTTAGTTCACAATAATATATGTGATTCTCTTTTGCTCACTTGCCCAATCGCTCAATCGCCCACTCGATCTCTTAATTAACACATTGATAGTTTGTCTCGTCTTGTCGTGTCGTGTCTTTGTTATGTTCCTTTTTACTTATATGTATTGCGTACATTTAGGAGACTCTCTTAATAACATCCAATACATAGATATATACAGTATGCGTTTACTGACACATGACCAATAAACAAATTATTGGTTTATGTTAGGAGCAAAGAAGAAACTTTGTGTAATTTAGAGCAAAAATTATTGTGAGTTGGCAGGATCAATTCTTCTTGACTATCTCTTGATATCCCTTTAAATTTTATGAAATGTTTGTTTATTAATATAGTAAGCTACAATAGTCGTGCATTTTATCCCCTACACTTTCACACACACACACAAACACGCATACACAGACAGTCGTGAACACAATACAACAATCAATCAATCACAACAACCAACAACAAACTGTTCCAAAACACGTATTCACCAACCAAAATCACAGTCAAACAGTCACATACAACCAATATTCATATGCAAATTTAAGGTTGGCAAAGAAATCAAGATGAAGAGAAGTTTTTAACAACTTAATCGATATTTATTATTGACTTTCAATACCATTCACTTCTGAACTCTTCATAATTCATTCTCTCTCTCTCTCTCTCTCACTATTATTTTTCTATATTCATGGAAACACTTGCAAAATCTATTGACATTTGTTTTCATATTGAAAATGACATGACTATGCTTGACTATACTAGACTGTATTGAATTTAACTGTACTTGACTTTCTTGCCAACCTAATTGTATCATATCATACAAAAATATCCCCCATACTACAATATTTCAATCAATCTTCAAATATCCAAACTACAATATTTTATTATTGAACAATGTGATAAGCGAAATGCGAAACCAAAACAAGTATCATCAATCTTCGTCTATCTCTATATCTCGCTCTCGCTCTCTGTCTCCATTTCCCACTGTCTATCTCTCTCTCACTCTATATTTTTGTTTCTTTAAATGCAGCTACACTTACGAAAATTTGTCAGGAATATTACCAAAAAACACTCAAATTGGAAGATCAAAAATATGATCTTGAATACGAGGTTGCTCGCAAGAATTTGGAGGCAAGCTTCATTACTGAAATCATTGTTTTTCTCTCATCTAGTATATATATATTTTTGTAACCTTTTTTTATATACATAATTACTATCTTACTTTCTTAGTTATGTAATTTTCTTAATTTATTTAATTTAGTTTCCTGTTTTTCTATAATTTTTTTTTTCTTATTCTTTTTTTTTTTTTTTTGATAATATTTTTTTTTTTTTTTTTTGAGTTAACTTTTTGATAAGCAGTTAATCGATCAAACAAGCAAAAAGTTGATCTCCTCCAGTGTTTCTAAACTCGTAATAATTAAGTTTTTATATATTGTATTATTGATATTTATTGATGTACTCATAGATGTATCAATTGTGATTGATGTGGTTATAATTGATTGATTGATTGACACTGACTGATTAAGATGTATTTAGATACTTCATACATATCCAGTTACCAATTACCAAATACCAATTACCAAATACCAACTACCATTATAATAAATTATTCGTACAATAAATATACATAGTTTAGTTGAAAAAATGTTGAGTTCCGTAGATCAACCAACCAACCAACCAACCAATCGATCGACCAATGCCGCCAATTTTTGAGTGCCTATTTTTTTTGAAAATCGTAAATTAATGTTCATTAATTTTTTGTTTGTTGTTAATAAATTTATGTGAATTTTTAGTGTAGCAACAACAACTGGGACATAACGAAAGTTGTTTTCTTTTTGTATTTATAATGTAAAATCTCCATCTAATTTTTTACTGTGTAGCTTAACTTGCCCCACAAAACAAAACAAAAAAAAAAAAAAACAAATACAAAATCCATTGATTGATTTTTTTAAAGGCAGCTAAATTTCTTTTTCCCTTTTTTTGGACTTTCTTTCCTTTCAAGCAAAGCAAAACTAAAAGAAAGAAGAAGAAAGTTATCAATTTTTGACCCATTGATATTACTATGTATTATTTCTATCCAAAAATATCGATCGCATCTTTTCTTTTTTCTTCAATTCACTCTCTCTTCACTGAGAGAGATAGATTAAATTCACTGTAAATGAGAACGACTTTTGTTTTTTGCGTCAGCGCTTTTTTTATAAATTTTTTTGATTAACCAACAAATTTTTTTTAATTAATTAATTAAATTATTAATTAATTTATTGATTTTACTAAAACAAATTTACCAAATTTACTCTTAAGTACTCAGTAGTTAGTAGTAACCAACCTTTCTTAATGGCTTTTTTTTTTCTTCAATTTTTGATTTTTGTAGTGTAGATCAAAAACACTATATTTTTTTTTATATTAAATAATAATGTCTACAACAAGTTACTCAAGTGAACTTGTTTTTTAAACTCGTACAACAACAAGAAAAAAAATAAAATGTAGAAGCTGAGTTTTTGTTTTTTGTGAAGCTTTTACTAAATTACATGATTTTTTTCTTTCTTTTTAATGAAACAAGAAAAAACTAAAAATATAAAATCAACAACAAAAAAAAAAAAATGGCAAAATGGCAACTCTACAATATTTTATCTATTTTTTTTTTTTTTACTTGTATGCACTTTACACATAATTTTTTTAAGTGCAAAACAACCACCACCACTACCACCACCACCACCATCACCATTTACCACCAAAACTTAGTTTAGATGAAGAAAGGATATTTTTCAATTACATAAACTATTTTTTTTTTTTTTTTTAATTTTATATTTTTCTTATATATTGTATATATAGTACTTCATTAAATCTTCTATCGTCCCTCGTTATCGAATTCCCTCACTCACTTTAAAACACAAAATTCAATTCAAATCAAATTCAATTCAACTCAACTCAATTTAAAATCAATAAATTCATGCACTACACTGCGCCAAAAAACGATGTTAATTTCATAAAAATTATTATAAGTTTTGATTACAATATTGAATATTGTATATATTTCTATAAAAATTATCAATACACATCAACAAAAGCAACAACAACAAAAACAAAAACAACAAGATAAATAATTAAATAAATATAATATAATAAAAAACCAAAAATAATAATAATAATAAAAAATAAAACTATAAACTTCGAACTCATCGAAGAAGAAGACTTACATATCTAAACTTTGTACTCTTCATACAAAGACGCCGCTACCTCGTCCATAAGAGGAACTAGAATGGGAACTGACCTCTAAGGTCACATTTCGAATGAATATATATGTATAGTTATTCAAATGACAGAAACTGACACCTTAACTGTGACTATGACTGCTCTATGCTGAAATTGTACGATATCGAAGTATATAATTTATCAATATATCCAGTAATAGACAAATATGATAGATAAATATCTTATTTATTAAATTTAAAATTT
Organism: Amiota mariae; assembly: GCA_035041805.1. Taxonomy (NCBI): domain Eukaryota; kingdom Metazoa; phylum Arthropoda; class Insecta; order Diptera; family Drosophilidae; genus Amiota; species Amiota mariae. The sequence continues at coordinate 531,566 of JAWNKV010000058.1, forward strand.
CTTCTTTAAATTTCAACTTCTTTTCTGATCCAATTTGATTTGATTTCTCTTACAATTTAATTTAATTAAATGTTGCCTTGTTTCATTGGAACAAAGGACATAAGTATTCTATTGTACTAGTAATAGTAGTTTCAGTTAAGTGAAGAAAATTACCTGGGTCCTGTATTATTTTGTATTGTGTGTCTGTCTCTCTGAACGCAATAAACTCAAAAACTACAAAATGGATTTTCATATGGTTTTCACTAAAAGACAGAGTGTTTCATAAGGAAGGTTTAGAAAAAAAAGATTTAAAAAAAAACCCAAAGGAACAGGTGAAAAATGGATAAAAGGCATATAAAGCTTAAAAACATATTTTAAAATCAATCAAATTGCCTTTGTCGAACATATCAATAGATCAACCAATCAGAATCCACTAATATTTTGGAAAGGACAGGCAGGACAATGTCTGTCCGGATATCTAGTAGAAGATAAAAGGGTCATCAGCATACAATTGCTGTACAAATTTTTGTATTTAGTTAGGTTGTGGTTAGGGAGCCTAATTGCGTCATTTACTAAACATACTGAGTCTTTGTAGATCAAAAGTACTGAGTATTGTATATGAAGAGTACAAAAAATGACATGCAGTCTACATATATATTTATATTGAATTAAAATCGAAATACATATACCACATACTTACATACTACTATATGGTATCCTAACGAAAAGCCAATTAAAATGAATATGCCTACATAGTAGTATTGTATTACGTACTACGACGTTATATTGCAAGTTATATTACATATTTTGAATTTGACTGATGTCAGTAATAGAGTAAACTGATTATCTGATCAATCGATCGATCGATGGATGGGTTGTGTCGCTCTCTCATTCATTCATGGATTCACCAAATTTTTTACTCATTTGCTCACTTACTCAATCATCCATTCATTTAATCATTCACCCATTCTCTCGCTCACTCACTCGTTCGATCGTTCGTTAGTTCGTTCGCTGGCTCACTCACTCTCTCACTGACTGACTCTCTGTCTCTCTTTCTCGCTCTATATATATATATGTATATGTGTGTGTGTCTCTTGCTGCTGCATCGATCGCGTCGTACCGTTATACCAAATATAAATTATACATAACAAAATGCAATGAAATCAAATTGAAACGAAACGAAATGAAATGAAACGATAACTTTATATGAAACGAATGAAACATAAAGCTGAACTTCAAACAATATGCAAACAATATTGGCAACGCCTTTACAATTTGGAGGGTGACAAATTTGATTTAGAACACGTTTTCAAAGTGAAGGCGCATGAGGTAATTAACTCAAACCAAAAACCAAAAAACCAAAATCCAAAAACCAAAGCAAAACCGCCAAAACAATTTTAAGAAAATTTTGAAACAAAAAGCGAAACAAAGCAACAAATTTTGATATGTTCTTATTATGTTATCTTCTTTTCTATTTTTTCGTATTATTATTCATAATAATATCTTATTTTTTTTTCATTTCTTTTTTTTTTTTTTGTACTTTTATATAATGATATTTTTTTCTATTTTTCTTAAACCTAACTTTGATATTTTTGATACTTGACTGAATTTTAACTGTGATCTAAAAAAAAAAAACAATACATAAACAAACAAAGATTGTTTGATATTAAAAGCCCCCCCCCTCTCTCTCGCTCTCTCTATCTTTCTCTCTCTCTCTCTCTTTCTCTCACACTCTCATTGGTCTTTACATTTAAAGTAAACCAAATACTAGAATAAATTCAAAATTACCAAATAATAATAATAATAATAATCATTATACTTAGATTAGTACGAGCATTGTAACTCCACTAAATTATATTAGTAGATACCCTGTACCACCACCATGTACCCATACTATAATACAAGCACACGAGTACAGTATGTGCTTGTATGTATGTACATATGTATGTCCATCCATGGATCCATCTATGCATCCAACTGATATAAGTATGGAGCCATTTTTTCACTTACAAGTAGTTCCAAACTCTAAAAGATCTCAAGACCTTCATTTCAAAATGTTATCAATCATCATTGAATTTGCATTTCCATTTATAAAGAATATTATACTGTACTACGAATACTTCTGTAAAACTAAAGATATAGGGCTTCTACAATAACTCAATGATGATGATGATGACGATTATGATTATGATTATTAGTATAAAGAAGTCATGTATAACAAGTAATCCCTATGTATGTACATTATATACCTTAAACTGGTCAGTAAGTACCAGAAGACAGGCTCAGACTCACTCTACTCATAAGTCAAATAATCATTTAATTTTCAAATTTTTACACATTGAACTTCTGTTCAATTATAAGGAATAAGCCATGTACATCCCTCCCTCCATAAACCTTTCAATTCTTTTATAATTCAAGAAAAACTGGTAGATCATTTTTATGTCTCTCTTTTTCTCCCTTCATATACATATATGTTTGTATATTTATATGGTAGAGATCGGTAATTTTGTCTATCTATTAGTATCAGCATATAAATTCTAAAAACTTTTCTCTGAAATAGAAGATCTATTTCTCTCTCTCTCAGTTTGTCTGTCTGTCTGTCTATCTATCTGTTTGTCTATATGTTTTTGTGTCCCTATTACCCATTTTTTTTCTATGTAACAATCCTAATACCTTTTATTCTCACTCTGTGTCTGCCTCCATCGCTCTATCCGTTTATGTCTCCGTTTCTCTCCCCGTCTAAATATCTATTTTTCTTTTCTTTTTTTTTTTAATATGTGTATTTGTCGTTATCTTTTATTTTTTAAAAAAATTTTTTTGTCTCTTTGTTAATTCTCCACACGCAAAACTCACAAAACTGAACACATAACATCTTTGAAGATTTTTATAAAAGAAACCATAAAATCAAATCAAATCAACCAAAATCAAATTATATAAAACATAAAATATCCAAAATCGATCGAAATCGTCAAATGTTAATATTTAATATTTCTATATAGAAAAATATTAAAATAATAATGAAAGTAAAAGTAAAAGAAATAAAGGGAAGGGAAAGAAATCTCTCAATGAGAATGTGAATGAAAAATTAAAAAAAAAAAATTTAAACAAAAAATCAAAATAATAAACATAAAAATAAAATTGAAATTGAAAATAAAAAATGAAAAATTCAAAAAATATTTTCCAGGCGAATTGCAAGAGATTTGCGAAGAGTATTACGAGCGTATGTATATTTGTGAAGGCCAGAAATGGGATCTGGAATACGAAGTCAGGAAAAAAGACTGGGAGGTACTGCATTCTTATTCAATTCAATTCAATATCAATTTCAAAATCCAATTCAAATTCAACTCAACTCAACTCAAATCCAAATCAATTCAATTACTATATAGACAAACAACAACAACAATTCACTCACACACACACACACACACACACACACACACACACACATAGAGAGACAATATTAAATACTAAATAGAAAACATGCAAACAAAAATCATTCAAAATTAAAATTTTCATAGAATTTTCTTTATCATAAAACAACAGAAATAAAACAAACAATTGAAAAAACAATTCATACACATTTTACATAGAAGATACTCGTACATTTTTCTTTATTTAAACAAACACTCAAATTATTATATTACACTAAACTTACAACTATTTATTATTGAATTATTCAAATATTGTATTTTCATTTAATGTAATTTTGATTATTATTATTTCTTTAATTTATTTTTTTTTTTTTTTTTTTTTATACAATATTTTTTATTTAATTTTATTTGTTTAATTTTTTGTCTCTATGTTTTGTGTGTTTGAAATATAAAAGAAAAAAAAAATGGAATATTTTTGATTAGTAAGACAACAACAACAAGAACAATAATATTTCAATCCAATTGTTTGTGTGTATGTGCGTGTGTAGGAATATATACATATACACATCTTAAATCTGATCAATCGTTTCACAATATGTATGGTATAGTAATATACTTTTATTTCAAGAATATTCAGTACATTTTACAACACACATTATGTATTGTAGTTATGTTATCTTCCTACCATTTATTGATGGGTTATATATCCAGTAGTCTAGACTAGAGTCTGTTCGAGATATGCCAAGATTATTGAGATCACACCTCAATTGATACTGACTGCTTAATACCATTTCCTGAATCTACTGTTTTTTTTACATAAATTTAGCATCTAGCATAGAGTTGCATCTCTGTTAAAGTTTGGTTATCAACATTAGATCACAGTTTGAGTATCAGAAAACTAAAGTGTAACTCTATTTAAATTTTTGTAGTATACTTTCAGGGGTTATTTGTAAATCCTTCTGATCACGGGAACGGGGGAAACATATCGGGGCCAAAACAAGGGAAAAAGGAGAAGTTAATTTCAAGTCTTTTAACATTAAAACGGTTAGATCAGATATATGTATATTTGTATACTTATATATCTTCTCACACACACACTCACACACAAACAGAATGTCAACGCATTTATTTGTTTATTTATGTTTACTGAAGTACACTGAAGAAAAAAAAGTGTATGAATGAATGAATGAAATTTAAATGATTTTATTAAATCACTTACAAAATATTGTAGTAATATACAACTACACACACACACACACACACACACACACACACACACACAGAGATACCCATAATGAGTATTTATTATAACAATTATGATGATGATGATTAATGCTGATGTCCGTTCCCAATTAGTTTTTTTTTCTTTTTTCTCATTAAAATTTCTAAACAATTTTAATTTGAAATGATATGACATTTTTTTTGTGTTTTTATTTATTTTTATTATAATAAATTATTTTTATTTTTTAAATTAAAGAAAAACAATTGAAAACAAATCGTGCACTTCTTCTTCAGCTCCCTGCACCACCTCATATTTTTCTCTTATTAGAAGCACAGATATTTGTTTCACTGTAATTTATTTTATTTTTTTATTTATATGCTCGATCATGTGCACTTATTTTAACTCTCACGTCTCTCACTCTCTCTTTCTCTGTCTGTCTCTGTGTCTCTATATTGATCTCTGTTTTATGACATTATAAAGTAGAATGCGGGTTAAAATTAATAACTGTGTATGTGTGTGTTGACTCACTCTCACATGCACCATAACTCACACACACACAAGCTCATAGACACACAGAGCACCTGCACACACATGTACATGTGCATGTGAATGCATGAAAGAAGTACAGTTGCACCAAGCAAAATCAACAGCAACAGCAACAAAAGAAGAGAAGCCATTCAAAAACTTTAATTAATTAATTTCATTATAAAAAATATAAATACTATACTATAAATAATAAATTCTGCACTTACGCGTTACTAAATACAAAAAACAAAAACAACTACTACAAAAACAGAAACAACAACAAAAACAACAACAGCTAAATTACAATAAAATTACAAAAAAAAAAAATTAAAAGAAATTTGAAAAAAATTGAAAGTAAAATTAAAACTAAAAAATTATTAACACAAGCAAGCATTTTCTTTAAAAATATTTGATATTTGTTTTTCTTTCTTTCCTTCTTTTTTTAAAAATTAATTAATTTATTAATAATTCAATAATTTATTTATGTAAAATGTATTTATTTATTTTATTTTTTATAATTTTTTTTGTTTTGCTGCTAATTTCTCTTACCAACAACAACAACAGCAACAATAATAACAACAACCAACAACAACAACAAATTTTAACGTTTCAAAATAATAATTTAAAAGTAATTTGCTAATCAAAAATAAAAAAAAAAGTCCCTAATTTTTTACAGTGCACAAACATAACAAAAACCGAACAGAACAGAATTTTCTTACAGCCAAAAGTCGATTTTTTTCAATTAAAACCAAAAAAAAAAAAAAATAATAATTCAATAAAAGATGATATCAAATAAAAAATTATAAATCTAAATTCGAATTCAAATTCAAAGAAAAAGAAAAGGATGAAAATATATCTGCAGTATGGCACAAATTACTCGTATTCCAATACAAATAATCAATAATTATAACCATAATAATAATAAAGAAAATATTTAACAACAGTAAAATATTACAAGAATCCAATAATCGAAGAATCGAAGAAGAATCAATTACTAGAAAGGTGATAAGAAACGATTGTAGTATAAAGATTGAAAAGAAATTACCGAAAGTTTGTGCAAATTCATTTAACAAGGGTGAAACGCGTGTCCGCTCGCTCTATTTCGCTCTATCTCTCTCTCTCTGAATATCTCTCTGTATTTCCTTCTCTCTATGGACCCTCTATCTCTCTTTCCCTCTCTCTCTCTCTCTCTGTATCCTTTTATCTATCTGTCTGTCTATCACACTCTCGCTCTGTGTACCATTTGTCGCTCATACACTCTCACTCACTCAATTTCTCAACTAGGAGATCAATAAATCGTTCGCTCGTTCGTTCGTTCGTTGCTTTTGTATTTATATTTAAATGAGCAATTGCTCGCGCGCATTCGTTCTTACATTCCGACGGTTACTACTCATTTCTTTCAATACTTCGTCAAATGAAAGTGAAACATAAAATTTCATTAAAATTTTAAATATATTTTTATTCTGTACATACGCTCACACTCACACACACACACACACACACACACACACACACACACACACACACACACACGAACAGTTTTAAATTATTAATAATTAATAAAATTCTTAATTAATTATATAAAATTAATGTAAAATAAAATATTAATAATAATAATAAAAGCAAAAGCATAACATTGGCAGCCTTAAATCTTTTGTTATGCGTTGCTTTTGTTTTAACTAAAAAAAAAAAAAAAAAAAACAAAACAAATAAAAATTTATAGAAATAGATAAGTAATACCTACTATTAATATTGATAAACAAATACATACAAACATAAACAAATACACAATAATTACTCAATCACTCACTCACTCAGTCATTCACTCGAACACCCGCTCACTCAGCAGTCAATCATTACATAAATATTTAAATAATTAAATCAAAAAATAATAATAATAAAAAAAAAAAGAGAATTGCAAATGCAAAAATCAATTTAAATTTCAAAATATTTGACAATCAAATAAAAAACACGAAACATTTCTTCTTCTGTTTTTTTCATCATGCATACATACTATACAAAATTTTGATAATTCTATATGATGTGTGTATATAGTAGTTGTAGTAGTATTATTATTTTTCAAGGCCTCACTCTCACTCTCACTTCAATATCAATTCCAATTCAAATTTCAAAATAAATTCAAATTCAATTTTATTATACTTGTTATAGTATGTATTATATGTCTAAGCCATGTGTGCCATTCTGTGCAGTACCTCATAAGTATGTTCCGATGTTCCGATAGATACTAGTGTGTGTGTACCCTTTATTGTATAAAACTATGGACAAAGTCTCTCAATGTTTGTTCCATCAATTTTAATCAATTTCATATAGTATAAATTATCATATACAATTTCTGTCTTTTAGTACATACTATGTATGTTGGTTCTTTTATGTTATAAATAAAAATTATCCTTCGTTCACAAAAAAAAAAAAAAAAACGACGCTCAATATAGTAATACGAGTAAGTTTGTATTTATACGAGTCTTCGATATACGACGACAATATTTATCGATTTTCTTTTTTTAAGAATTCAAATTCATTTTGTACAAATTCAATAATTAAAATAATAATTAAATAAATATATATTATAAATAATTAAATAAAAATCAATGAAGATGAAAATGAAAGAAAAATCGACATTTGGATGTTATGCTGTTCAAGAGCTTCAAGTGCCTAAGCCACAAATTTAAAAAACAAAAAAAAAACTATAAACTAAAAATTCAAATTAAAAAGACTATACTTACTTTTAATTTAAAACTAATTTTATGTTAAAAAATAAATAATAATAAATAATTTTATATAATACTTAATACTATGTACATAGTAAGTATAATAGCAAATAACATTTTCAATTTCTGCGTTTGCTTTCTTTCGTTCGCTTCGTGCGTTCTTTTCATTTCGAATTTAAAAATAAAATACTCACTACTATTTTGATGTACGCTATGATGTATGAATACTATATAGTACAACGTGATGTAAATATGTAACCCATATATTAATTGCTAGTATCTACAATTAGTGAATAGTGAACTAAAGCAGCATGACAATTAATTACTTATATTCCTTATAAATCCAAATAAAAACTTTTTTAATTCTTTTTGTAATAATGCATATTATTTAGCTAATGGGTTGACACAAAAATCATCAATTCTTCTAAAGAGAATATGCTGAGTTCATATTCCTAAACAAATTCAAAATTTATGGAATTTGTATCAATTTTGTATTTGTAATATTGATTTTAAATTAAATTGAATTTAAATGTCATCATTTGTTTGACATTCGTTTACATTGTATAAAAAGTTGTAGTTCGAGATGACAACAGTACCAACCCAATATCTAAGTATTATCTGTTTTAGTACATAAATATGTATGATATATCTTTCTGTGTATCTATTGTACTATTTCTCTTTGTCTCTATCTGAATTATTTTATGTTGCATTTGTTGTATTTACGAATATTATAAAATAACAGTACATCAAAGTACTCAAACTATGTAAATTTGATTTTGATCTTAGTTTTTAGAAATGTATTTAATTATTTCTATTTTATTTTTTATTTTTTTTATTATTTTCTTTTCTTTTATTATGATTTATTATAATCATATCATTTTATTTTATTTCTCTCACATTTTATTCATTATTATTGTATTTTATTTTATTTTATTTTCATTATCACTATTTATGTCTTTTTTTTTTTTTACTTTTTTTTCCATTATGTTATACATCCATATATCATTATTTGTTGTATTTTTCTATAAAGATTTTAATAGTTTTATATATATTAATTTTGAAATATTTTTCCCCCTTTCCCAAAACACAAAATATTGTACAATAGATCAACGATCTCAATGCCCAAGTTAACGATCTTCGCGGTAAATTGTAAGTATTCTCTACTATTCATCCATCAATCAATCGATTCATCTTATGATAAGATTGATCAATCAAATCTGACAATAATATTTAACTTCATCTGGCAATACTAATTAATTTTATTTTTTCTTCTTTGACAATGTTTTACAGCGTTAAGCCAGCCTTGAAGAAGGTCTCCAAATACGAAAACAAATTCGCCAAGCTTCAAAAGAAGGCAGCCGAATTCAACTTCCGTAATCAACTTAAGGTTGTCAAGAAGAAGGAATTCACATTGGAAGAAGAAGAGAAGGAGGTATGTAAACAACAAACATAAACAGTCTACAATTAATAAAGTACTATTGTACATACGTATGTCGACTATGATAGTGATTTTCAGATGGTTAGATACCCTGTACCCTCAATCAAAATTATATAAATTTTATAAATAAACAGGCTTAAATTATCTCAAAAAAATTCTTTTAAAATTTTATAGTCTCATGGTTTTTTGGTATATACAAATGAACTAAATTAAAATAATTGCTTCCCTAGAATTGCACTATGTGCATTTATTATAGAAATTGCGAGCTACAATTAATTTAATTATTTTTTAAAGGTCATAGACCTGTATCAGCCCTATGTGCTTTATAATGAGACTCAAATCAAGACTAACTATCATTCCATTCTATCATCCAACTACCTACTTAGCTCACGAATTCAAAATCAATCGAACAAGTTTGATGTTCGATGAGCGGTCATGAATAATGGCTACTCATTTATTACTAGAACCGTATACCGCTACACCCTTGAACCTATGGGAGGTGTTAATGCCCTACAGCATGTTAACTTACATAAATAGTATTGTATGGGGACATGGGGATATACGTATAAGAGATGATATATTTATGTTGAGGTTATAAAAGATTATAAAGGGTTGTATATACTTAGTCTTCCTTTAGCTTGTATAGTTTCCAAGAATCAACAGCCCTTTGGGACATATCAATTATACAATTCATTCGATTTAATCGATTATGACTTATCTATTTGTACATATATTTATGGGTACAGGGTATTAAAACTCGTATATAAATAATTATAAATATTTTCATTAGTAGTTTTTGGTTAGCATTAGTTAAATTAATTGAATTAATTTATTTAAAAAATATATATTTATATATTTATATTGTATTTAAGTAGTACCTAGTTAAAAACAGATCTTTTGTATTTTTGTAAATTTTTAAATTAATTAATCCATTTTATATTGCTTTTCTCTTTTTTACCAACTTAAAAAAAAAAAAAAAAAAAAAAACGCATATCAACAACGATATCAAACTATATGTTGTATATATATATGATATATTATATAACCTAAAATAAAAATAAATACAATCAAAATACTATAGAAAAAGATAAAAGATGCTGTACTAAAACAAGCCAAAAAATGTAAGAAATTCATGTCTGAGATCCCGGAAAATATGTATCTGTACAAAAGCATAAATATCAAATTTGTGATGTGATATGAGCTCGTAAATGTGATTTTAGTCTAGTGTAAAAGATCAATCAATCGATCTTCAAATCTTTTCCACTTTCAATTCCAAATCGATTTGCAATTTAATGAATATAATGGAAAAATGATGATGGATTTGATAAGGATCGTTTGATTAATTATTTTTGTTATTATATCCTTCATTCCTTTTTTTATTATAGTATATAAACAATAAATCTACGTGCCAGAAATCCTTGTATGTTCAATTCTTGTAGTAAATTAGAATATTATGCCAATGTCAATATCTGTAGAGAGCGCGTGCACAAATATTTGTTAAACATTTTGAACCACTGTGCATGCTAAAAAGCACCACTTGTAGTACAAAAAAAAAAGTCATCCAAACACCACAAGCACAATCCTTTCCTCCAATTTTCCAATTTGATTATGTAGTGTATGTTATAAATATATATGTTATATATACTTACTATGCATATGTGTGTATATTTGTATAAATAATAATTATAAAATTTTTATTAATATATTAAATGTTTTCTATTTTTTTTTCTTATTTTTCCCACCCTGGAAATTCTATCATGGCATCTGTAGAAGAAACCCGACTGGTCCAAGGGCAAACCTGGCGATGCTAAGGTAAAGGAAGAAGTTGAAGCTGAAGCCTAAGCTAAGCTAAGCTAACCGTAGAGCAAACACGCGTCCACCAATGTCCAAAACACACACCACACATACACCAGTGACCCGTGACTATCACCCCCAACATTATTAGAACAACAATAACAACAATAAAAAAAAAAATTCTTATTTAAATTTTCATAATAAAAGAGAAAAATAAAAAAAAATTCAAAAAAAAAAATATATAAACAAATCCAAACAATTTGAAAATATGATAAATATAGAAGAAATCTGATAATCTGAACATCTGATAATCTGAACTACTGAAAATCAACATTCATTTCAGGGCAAATAGAATTTTTTTTTTTTTTGGAAAATTTTCATAAAAATATAAAAAAATAAAAGTGAATTTATGAATTTTACTATTTATTTCATTATTTACAAATATATTTTTTAATGTAAATTATAAATATTCATCTATTATTATTATTCTTATTTTTATTGTATTATAATATTTTATGGGATTTACAAAGCATTTACTATACATACATACATATATGTAAATGCTATACGAGGTGTGGTTGTAAAATAACGAAAGAATTACTCATACAATACAATTCATAATAGTGAAGAGTAATCCATTCTGAATTGATTACTCATATATGTATGTATGTTCAATATATAAAAGCCTGGCCATCCATATCTACGAGAAATATTTTGAATAGAGCAACGAATTGTCATGTAACCTCATATGGACAACTACTGAACCATTTGTTTTATTAAAAAAGAAATACTATGGTATACTATGGTAATGGAAACTTAGCTCAGGTGATCAAGTTTTGTGTAGCTTAAGCGGCCGAGATAAATTACATTGAAAATGATAATGATCTGATCCGCTCGGTTTATGCGATTATTGAAACTAAACGAATTGATAACATGTTGTCTTATGTTGTTATTTCATAGCCACATCTTGTAAATAGGTGATTTAATCAGTCTCAATCCTAGAACCTCGCACAAACCACAACCACCTATAGCACTTCTACTTGAGCAATACACCTAAAGTTTTTAGCTAAGCAAACGTCATCTATTGCATTTTACTGCACCAATTATTCACCAGTTGCACTGTTCGCTCACTCTCTGCCTAGAGGAATAAGGAAATAAGTATCTCTCTCAACTTGATCAATTTGATATGACATATGTTTATTATATTGTTTTTTAGGAACATGCTCCCGAAACTCCAGCTCCGGTATAAGAAAACCATCAACAATATGTAGAAATTGAAATTGAAATTCAAATTGGAATCAAATTCGAAATATACATAGTAAAAACATCTAACAATATCTCAAAACAAAACGATTAACGACTTATGTAAGAAATCGAAATGCCTTATATATATACATACAATATGATACAATACAATAAATGTTGTCGTTCTTTTTTTCAAATAGCTATACACATATTTATAGTACATACTTACTTACATGCAAAGATTAATCTTATATATAAATATTAGTGTTTTAAATTGTTCGTATGGCATGCGCTGCCATACCGTTCATCTGATTGCATTAAAATATTGTGAATGTATAAGGGAACCACTCCCGGCTGGAACATAAGATAGTTTTGGTTCGCAATATGTTTTTTCGTTAGCGAGATGTGTGATGTTCAAACCACGCCTAAAAGTATACTACAAGAAATTAACTAAAATTGGAATTTAATTTTCTGATACTCAAACTATGATATATTCTTTGTTGATACTCAAAGTGAAACAGAGAGAATATAGTGATGATATGAAAGGAAACAACTCGAGCAGGGTAGTTCGAGTGTCTTATATGGCTGGTGGATATCGGTCAGATACTTATAGTATCCATATTTCAAGTCGATAGTACGAAAAAGAAAAAAGTTTTTCAAATAAGAACATGAATTTGAATCTGGGTTTTTATTGGAGGTGCCCCTCCTGGTAGTCCGAGGGCTTTACACAGTTGGTGGATATGGGTCAGTTAACTTTAGTGTCCAAATTTCAGTTCCCTAGTACTTTTTATTTAAGATTATGAATTTGAAACTGGGTTTGTATGGGAGCTACCCCCATTAGTAATCCGAAGATTTTGAAATGTACATGGTTGGTGGATATAAGTCAAAAACTTATAGTGTCCAAATTTCATATCGATAGTACGGAAATCAAAAAAGTTTTTCTAATAAGAAGATAATTTTTGGATTTGGGTTTTTATGGAATTTCATGACAAACTTTTAAAACTATTCACTGCGTGAAGAGTATAATTATATTCAAGAAAAATCAACGATTCAGCAAAATGCAATAACGAACCCATATCGATCTACATCTACGAGCCTCATTTTATCAACAAAAACAATTATGAAAGTCCAAAAAAATTGTTTTCCTTGAATTTATATTCAGTAACTAACTGTGCCCCCATCCTTTGCTATGGTTTATGCTGGACAAATGCATATAGACTGAACATATCGCTCACGAAATTGTGTCTTCTCATATTTAGTCCAGTTGTTTACAACAAAATTGTTTTAATATGGACAACCTTATCTACGCTCAAAGAATTATTGACTTTAATAGCTACCAATCAAAAAGAGATGTTTGACAAACAACGACTTGATTAATTCTAAAATATGTCTCTAAGTTTTATATGCCATCAATTATGACTTTTTCGGTGGTTCTTTACAAAAACTAAGTATGCAAAAACTCGACCATAGTCGAATGCAACGTTGTGTCAAAATTTCAGAACAATCGGTAAAGTACGTTTCGAGTTCACAGGTCATGAAGAAACGATCATTTATATTTTTATTTATACAGAGGAAGATTTTTTAATTTGTAATTATATATAAAAACAAATATACAGAACTTTAAGAATTTCAGGTAGGTTGGGATGGGACTCCTCATCAATTGGCGGGAAGAGCTCTCGTTTTCCTTATTACATATGTAAAAAGTCAATTTTTTAAATATATGGCCGTCTACATAGGTCAGGAGTTTCAGATTATGCGTTAGATTAAATGATTCGATGGTCTGTCTGATTATATTTATGTGCTCCATAATTCTGTATTTTTTATGTGAAAACCTAGCTCTCGCTGATGAACACAAGAAGTATTAGGATTTACTTATAAAATCCGAAGCTTCTTAACAACCAATGTAGATTATGAAGTGAAGAAGAAGTGACTGAAATTGCAGATTTCCATACAAAATAATTTTGGAAGACCTGATGAAAAACAGAATTTCGGAGAAACTGTAATTATGGGGTTTGTCACAATAGGCGCATTTGAGGCCACTATGACATGTTGAATAGATCACGACCTTCCTCTAATCTAATATAATCTACAATTGTATACTTTTGAAATTAGTTTGATGTGTCCATGCTTGCTATGCTCTTAGAAGAAGTAGGTAGACCCACCATTATTATTATTTTTCCTAAAGATGATGCCCAAAAATTGCCACCAAAAAGGGCTACATTGATCGCCATATAGCGGCTCACAAAAAAGTCGCGCCGTAATTGCCAACCCCTCAAAATGAAGACTTGTAGGAGATTACATTGTTAGGGCGCGGACTAGAATGTAAGTATCAATTATCTCCTAGAATAAGTTCATTGTTCATTTACATGTATCTCTTTAACATTATTGTTCGATGGCCTCGGATAACCGTGCCCTACAATAAGTTTTAAGAACCATCATTTTGGAAAATTGCGTTGTTTGAGTACGTTACTTTCATTTCTGAAGAACATAAATAACGCCCTGCGTCCGGATAATCATCTGTTACCGGCTGAAGTCCAATGTGAATTCATCATTATTTATTGATTATTCATTACTGTGCCCGCAGTCATCAATCATTTGGATTTTATTAATCTGGGCACCTACCGCAGCCACATAGAATCCAATATCGACTATGAAGTGAGAAATTGGTTGCTTAATAGTTGTCCAGCCATCCAAATTAAAGGGGGAGCGCTCATGGAAATTGACTGAAAATTGTGTGCCACCAGTGGCTAAGGGAGAGAACGATGCTCTAGGACCCAATACCCAAAATAGCTACGATGAGATCTGTGATTTGATATCCAATCCTAACAATGCCTACTCAAAGGGTGTCAATGCACCTCTTTCGAAGGTTGCTGATATAACCAAACGTTATGGCAACTATGCTTTCCGTGTTCCCGACTAGAAGGGTAAAAATGGCTTTTGTGTCTCTTGACTATGTGACCTCGATTTGTTAAATGTTCTTAATGCAATAAAAAATGTTAAAAAGAAATAAAATGCTGTTTTAGAGATTTCGCAAATATCTAGAAAAAGCAAACGATTCACATAGAAACCGCAGTGTTTCTGATTTGCGATATAATAATCAGCATTTTGCAGTTTGTTTATATAAGCCAATTAGTTCGGCATAGCTCTCTGGTAATATTTCCGGCACGAGCGTAGTCACTTTCCGCCGGAAACAATCGCTGCGTATGGGGGAAACTTTATAAATCATATTCATACGACAACGCTGCCGTTCCGAGGTGCTTTTGTTTTTCGCATCACCATTAGAGCCATGGGTTGGACCAAATTTTAAGACGAATTTGTCGAGCATTGAATTTTGAGCATAAACAATTGCTGGTGACGGTTGTCACCTATACCGTAGTCCGACCCGATTCTTATCATTAATTGATGCTGGAGTAAATTTATTTTATAAACCAACTTTCAACATAAATAATTCAGTTTCATTAGATAAATTTCTCTAATTTATTATCATTTCTAATAGGAATGCTCTCTTGAGCAATATTTATGTGTGTGGACCCCCCACCATCTCAGCTCTAGGCATATTAGGTCGTTTCTGAAACTTGTACTTGTGACTTGAGGCCATGATGTGTCAGTAAACAAAAGTCGTCGGTCAAAATCTCTTTTGCTTTATCACCCCACTTGGAGCTACATTTTTCAAATGAATATGGACATTGCTTCGCAGAGCCGCGGTGAAAATATTGACACAGTTTAAAAACTGCTAATTAATACATACTCCTACATACATTTACGCAGATTAACTGCACAGTTTTTCCTTCAGAGTAGATGAGAAGCGAAGTGAAGAAAAACACAATATTCATTTGGTATTTTCTTATTTTGTTGATTCATTTATTTGAGATTTTTTTATTTTTATATATTTCTTATATAATTTGATTGTTTATAATTTATTATTATTATTAATTTTATTAGAATTTTTTTTTTTGTTTGGGAAAAGGGAGAGTTTTAATACATATCCATATATGTATGTATGTTTGTAAATAAGAATGTTTGGTTTGATTTGATTTGATTTGATTTGATTTGAGTTAAGTGAGTCGACTAATTGAGTGAGTGGTAAGTATTTTATTGAAATATCGCGTATAAAAATTAATTATCAAATTATTGTGTTAAACAATTTTATATTTATGTTACAATGCACACATCAAGAGATCAAGATCCATAAATTAGAGATTAAGAAAAAATCATTCTATTCTTATACGAGTATAAAAAAAAAACAAAAACAAATATCTTAACAAAAAAAAAAACAAACTATGTAAATAAATCTATTTAAGGTAGAAGTAGGAGTTATGTGTGCCCCTAATAGTTGCCATCATCATAGTACGCACAACCAAGACAACGCTCATTGTCTAAACCAATCATATCCACTTCAACGTCTACAATATCCATACCAGCAGCAGCAGCAGCAGCAGCAACATCAGCGGCACCAATTCCAGCATTTTCAAAGTTATCCAATTCAATTGCTAAGGCCTCATCAGCATTATTATGATCAATAACTGAAGCGGCTGCTGCCATTCCTTCTACTACTGTCTTAACATCGAAAAGCAGATTATGCTAGAAAGTCTGGGCATTACGACAGACACCGCAGCCCAATGCAAACTCTTCACCAGTTGCTGGATGTATAACATGCAAGGGACATTCATCGCCTAGCAATTGTTTGGCCTTTGGTCCAGCTGGACATTGTGGTAACTTGGCCTTTGGTATATTTGTTAAGCGTTGGAAATCATCATGGCAAGTGTCACAAAAATGTGTTGTCCCAAAACAAAAAAATACCGCTACCGAACAACAATACCGGCATTTATACTCAAGGAAGTCTGTGCCATGTTTGGGGCACATTTGTGCACGTGCCACATCGGAGCAGCCGCCACAAACGAGCTCCTCTGGATCAAATTTATCACCAATTTCTGCATCACAACGTGCTTCACCACCATAATACGCCTTCTGACACTTGAAGCACACATAGTAAGCATAACGATCCATGGCGATTTGTGTAACATCTTTGGTATCGGTCTCCTTGACAACACCCTCATATTTAATTCTATAATAAATGAAAAAAAAAACAAACACAAAAATATTTATAAGTTTTGTACCCAACGAAAAAAAGTAGAAGAAAGTCATAGAACAGAACAGAACGGAATAGAACAACATACCGCATAAGGGCTTTACGCTTAACATCTTGTTTCAATGAATTGATTGGTTCCAAAATCTCAGCTAGCAACGGATGCTGGATGTCAGCTTTACAAATGGGACACAACGAAAAACCGAACGTGATACGTGGTCCACTCCAACGTTTCTCTATTACAGCTTTACAGCAATGATAATGAAATACATGGCCACATTCCAACTATAAATCAATCAATCAATCAATCAATTAGTTAATCATGTATCAAATTCAAAAAGAAATGTCAATTATGCAATGTATGTATGTACTTACATGTACAGATGGTGCACATGACAGAGCCTCAACGAAACATATCATACACATATCATCTGCATCTTGTGTCAATTTTGGATCATGTTGTTCCTCGGCAATTTCATTTTCACGAGCATGGCAAACATGCTGCAAACAGGGTAGGCACTTCTTTTCATGGGCTACGCCACCACAAGGATGACCACATGATTTTGTCTTTAAGCAAGAATTCGCAGCATATTCCTGGCATTGTGCATCCGCACACACATTGCCGACCTCGAGAAGTCCCGAATTGCCTGTTATGCCACAGAAACGGCAACGACCAACAGCTTCTTGTGGCCCTGAAATAATTGTATGACTGCCATCACGAAACTCAACCATAGCCTTTAGGGTCTTTGAATCGGCCAAAGCCAATAACCAAAAGAGCTTAGTGCGACCGCATGATTCATGTAGTTCCACACGTATGGCCTCCTCTTCCTCCTTGCAGACCTGTAATCAAGTCAATGATTAATTATGGATTAATGGATGAGTTGATGGATGGATTAGCGGCGGGACTTACCGTACGCTTGTGTGTTCGTGTTTTACGGTTTAAGTGCAAAAATCGATCACAATCACCACACAATGAGCCACATGTTTCACATTGTATGATGGCTGCTGTCTCTCCGTCATCGTGATTCGTGCACATTGGCCGTGTATCCGAAACTTTAGACCATTGACCCGAAGAGAGTTTTTCAACATGATCACGATCCAATACACAAAGACTAGCCAATGCCAACCAAAGTGTTGCAGTTTTTATACAGTTCTCTGGCAAACGAAATATTTCATCCAAACGAGTCAGATTCAGCACAGATTCCGCAATGGCAGCCTTTGTTATTTGTGACCATTTTTCACTTAGTTTGCCCTGAAGAAAATATCAATCAATTATTATATGTATTAACTTTATTTAACCTCATGATATTTGTTTTAGATGTGACTTACGCTGGCCAAGTCACGAATCAGACTAATTATGCTTTCCGCCTGTTTGGTTGATATAAAACCATTAAGGAACCAACGTTGGTTGAGATTCTTCTTTGTTTCTTTCTTATTAGTTTTAAGCGTCGATCGCCCCAGCTCCAAACCATAATCAACGCCTTCAGGTTGATCAAAACGGAATGGGTCATTCGCAGATTCTTCAATTACAATAATATGCT
This sequence comes from Amiota mariae, assembly GCA_035041805.1. Classification (NCBI taxonomy): domain Eukaryota; kingdom Metazoa; phylum Arthropoda; class Insecta; order Diptera; family Drosophilidae; genus Amiota; species Amiota mariae. Next base: position 550,496 of record JAWNKV010000058.1, read on the forward strand.
CCTCAATGCATTTGCGATGTTTCAGCATGTGCACAGACAAATCCAATGAATTACATAAACGGAGAACTGCAGGCGTCTTTTCTAAGTTTGCTTTGCTAGCGTTCGTTTTCACTTTAACCTGAAGTTGCAGAGATTTTGCAATGACCGCCAGGAATATATCCAGTAAACCCAAGCGATTCATATCGAAACCGGAACCACTCTGATGGGCAATATTATAATCAGCAGGTGGTAACTTGTGCACGCCCATTAGTTCGGCGAAGCTCTCTGGTGATATTTCCGGCAGGATACGGCGCAATAACGCTGTCACTTGACGCTGGACACGGTCGCTGCCAGTGTGCAGTAAACTTAATAAATCCTTTAATAAGCCATACTGATGCGACAAGTAAGATCGACCGACAACGCTGCCCGACAGTGCAAGTACCATGCTAAGCATCTCAAAGCAATAAGTATCCGGTGCACGAAACCGTTCCGAGCTGCTTTCGCTTTTTGCATCATTAACAGATCCATGGGGTGGGACCCAATTTGAAGACGTATATGTCGCGTCCCTAAATACATTGGCTAAATTACCAATATCCCAATCTTCTTTAGCACGCTGGGCCTCCTTCTTGATAGCATGCACAATATGAACAATGACCTGCTTCTGCAAATGGGATAATTTACTGCGTGAAAATAAAATGCCAACCATGTGCTCGCGTAGATCTAGTGAATCGGCAAGCATTGAATTAGCACTGGAATCCATTCCGAGCATAGACGATTGCTGGTGACGACTGTCGTCAAAACCGCTCACTCGATTCATATCACTGCCAGCTGCGGTGCTTATCAACTTGCCAAACACTTGTCCTGTGATAAGACGGAATACCCGTAGCGTCTCTGCCTCGCATATTTGTTGTTGGATACGCGATGCGTGCATTAATTTCAAATTTGATTTGGTATAATGTGGACCATAACTGTTCAACCCACCCAAAAAATTGACTCCAGAAGCACTGGCAGTGGGACCCCCGGATACCGGTTGGTTCATGACCAGATGATCATCGCATCCAGCATTCAATACACTGGGTAGACCAAGCAATTTAATTTGACGGACACGCAGAGTATTTTCAGGACCATGGAATTCGAGACGGAAATGTGTAAAGCTCTCGTCATTGATTTTTGCTGAAATCCATGCGCATGCCTTTTGATTAACATCTACAGATTTAATAAGGTTTGTATCGCCAAATGATTGCCCGGCATAGAAGACAACATTCAGCACTTTGTTCTGTAAGATTTTAAAGTAGTAATGGATATAGTGAGAGATCAAAAATAATCTATAATAATGATATAATTATACATATATAGTATATATACCTGTATATCGCGACTGTTGTCGATGTGAACAAGTACGAACTTAACGGCATAACTAAGTTTATTCATCGAGAGTTCAATTATTTTACATTTGTTTCGATCTTCCTCGTCGCTCTCCCAAAATGTCTCCGTTGAGTTATCTGTCAGTGATTCGGCCATGGCTTGCCGCGATGAAACTGTCACCTCAAACATACCATTTAAATCCGTATAGTAAATTAATTTAGCTCCAGCGACGCTTGTAGTATTTGCACTAATGGGCCCAAGCTGGATACCACCAGCTGGTGCAGCAATTGAAAAATTATGCTCTGAATCGCAGTGGGCATTCGTACTGGCCATTGGTCCTGTTGTTGTTCCAAATTCACCAGCTGTGGTGGTGTTGGCGGCCGCCATCATTGTAGAGACACCCATAGCATCATTTTGCTCATCGGACTTAGATAGTATTTTCGATATATTGCCAAATACATGCGAACTGTGAAGGAACTGATGATCCGACTGACGAAACCGTATGCCAAAACATTGAATGGCGATGCGCTGCAGTGGTGAACCAAGCGGTAGGTGCAAGGTTAAATCAGCCACTGACTGTAGGAAAACATGTAAGCTCTGCGTAATTAAATGCGAAAAGCGTCCACTGATTTGTGTGTAGGAAACAGGATGCTCCAGAGCAGGTTCAACATCCTCATATTTGCCATCAATCATTTCAACCGATGTGATGCTTAACGAAGTGACGAACCACCACATTAGATCGTGTAGACAAACACTCTGAGTAACCGCACGTATTAACCAATTGAGTGCTTGCAGCGAATAAATTCGGCAAGCGGATATGCGAAGACTTCGTTTCATCGCATAGCGTAGCTTTTCAAGATCATGTTTTTGGGTGATGAATGCCATTGCCGGCCGTGAAAGTAACATGCTTAATTGTGAGCCTGACAAGTCCTGCATACCAGATGATGCGCGAACATGTTGGTCTTTAGTCTGTTCGAAAGCGGGTAATACTTGCTCGTTGGCGTTGCCACGAGACACTTGGCCTTTGGTGAGGTTAGCGGTGGTGGTGCCACTGTTGGTAATGGTCTGGCTGGAGTTTGGCTTTATAAGGGTTTCAGCAGCTACTCGCTGTACAGCCGCATGCACAACACTGCTAGCAAGTATCTTTTCTGGCACAAGACGACGCAAATTTTCAGATGGATAGCATATAAGTAATGAACCTTCGCCTTCACTTGTAGAATTATTGCGCCGACGGAAAACCACCTTCGGATGCTGTGATTCTTCTATATTAACTCCAGATCCTCCGATCATGCCACCTTGGGTCGCACCAACACCATAATTCTTATAATTTACGCTAGGCTGTTGCTGTTGCGCGGCTGCCCAACCTTGCCCCATAGAAAAACTTCGATGGAACTTGGTTAGAGTTCCGCTAGTGCCACCTCCACCACCACCCGTAGAACTGGTCATTGTATCAAAGTTATTTGGATCGCATGACTCATATGAGATTTCGGAAAGAGGCTAATATAAAAATGTGACGAAAAATAATAATAATTTCAATACACATAGTAGTAGTTACTTACACGTTCAAATCCATTCTCTGCGGTGTTTATTCCAAACATCTCATATGGTAAATCTTCTTGTGTCGATGAGCCTAAACATTCTAGACAGGCAAAGGTATCAGACGCTAACCAGAAGTTGTCGGGGGTGGCTTGTGGTACAGAAATAAAACTTTTGCGTTGAAATGCTGCCGTAGATCCGCTGAATTTGCCGCTCATCCGCAAACTAGTCCGACTATTCCGTGCAGAATCTGCACGACTGGTACTGGGTTTATTTAAGTCAGCAATATTGAAGTGCTGGTGTTCAATGACAACAGGCATCTGTTGTGGCGAGCGCTTTGAGCCGCCAGTGTTTTGCATTGAATTAACTCCTGTTAAACCCGAGCCCACTTGGCCACAACTGGGTAGACTCGAAACACTAGATGAGAGCTCCAAAAGGAATGTGGCATTCTCGCGCATCGTTGTATAAACCTCAGAGTTGGCAATCAGCGTCGTGGTCTTCACACCAAATAAATTTATCTCATTTGCTGTAAATATTATATAGTAATTTACTGAATGTGATTCATTTTGGATGCCACTTTTTTACTTACCTTCAGCACTCGATTCATGAGGAGCATTGTTTACGTTGTTTGTGTTTTTGTTTGTAGTCAGATATTTCTCACGGCACAAATCGCACATCAGAAACCAACTGGATGCACCCTTGCCACCTTCGCCACAATTACCAGCCCATCCTTCACAAAATATGCCAACCGAGTTATAACCCTTGCCCTTGGCCGATTTACCACAACCTGGATGCGCAATACGCATGTGATATGTTACCGGAATAGGCAGAAACATTTCGCAAATCTCACACCAAGAACCGTCATCTTTTTTCTTACGTTTTGCCTTCTTGTTCGCCATCTCTTTGTCACCGTTTGCATCACTACTACTGCTACCAATACCACCACCGCCAGAGCATTTATCTTTTGCATCACCACTAGCCTCATTACCACGTGACATGGGCGATGTGGGTTTTTCACGTTCCAAAGTATTCGATTGTACAATTTGCACACAATTCGCACAAATCTGTTCCCAAAGAAAGACAAGACAACGCAATGCTGGTGGCAGGACCGTAACTACTTCCGGCAAAGAATGCAGTTTTTGTTTGTCGTTACCTAGATCGGTGCCGGTGTCACTTTGTTGGTTTTTGCTCCGATATTTGCTGCGATTATTTAACGAAGAGTTTCCACTCTTAGTGAGAGTCTCCAGAGTTGATGGTCGTATGTTCAAATAGTTGCCTGCATTTGCCACTTCCACGGAATGTCGTTGTTGTGCTTTCTGTTCACGTGACAATTGAAGTCGAGAATCACTGTTGTCACGGCGTGTCACCACTGTGGCGCCTTCCTTTGGCAAACTAGGATGAAATTTCAAGAAACTGGCACAGGCCATAGCATCATGCACAATACCCTCATGCCATAAAAATGCTGCAAATACGGCACGTATACTCTCTGCAAAAGATGGTGGCATTGCACGCTTTATTGGCCCAATTGTGACGTTGCGCTGCTTTATGGAGGAATTTGTAGCAGTTGAGGATCCCGTATTTTGTGCCTGCTGGTTAAAGAGGCCCCCAGCAGCGATACCAGCTGCGGATATTGGTGCTGGCCAAACGGGTGGACTAGAATTGTCTGTGCTTGCTGTGCTTCCTGTTTTGAGATCACCAAAAAGTAACTCGCTTTGCTCTGTAGTACCTGCTGTAGTTGTCGTTGTCGTTATTTGTAAAAGACTCATCTCATCTTCTAGATCATCTTTTATAGAAGCTGCTGATGCTGTTGCTGCTGCAGTTGGAGAACTTGATATCTTTGTGCCTGCTAAACGACGAGGCGTATGTTTTGGTGTTGACAAAAGGGCCGCCGTCTGACTGGGTGTAAAATTCGTTTTACGAATGGAAGCAATATCAAAGTCAGCGCCTCCAATTCCGCCACCACCGTCTAGCCTTGAAACAATACTACGACAGGGTGGAGTGTGTTCTTCTGTAACGACTCGAGATTCATTACCATCGGTGGTGCTTAAGTCTGTGCTGCGTGTAGGTATCAGCATAGGACTAGTCCGTTGCTGGGTGCCAGTGTTTCCGTTGCCGCGTGGCTGCCCGTCTTGGCCGCCCATAACTCGTACCAGTTCACGGACAGAAACTGAGGCGATCTCAGTAACATCGGAACGCTTGCGTTGATGGTGACTATCCTTGCTTGACCCAGACGTCAATGGACTATTTCCATCGACAGTATCACCCTTGAACCATTTTTGCAAAGCCTGCAATTTGCTTGCTCCACCGCCCACAACTCCGGCAATGGCTGATCCAATATTGGAGGGACTTGTGTTCTGAAGGGTGTGCAATGACAACAAATCGGAGCCAAGTGGCGGTATTACGCTTCCCGGACAGTCAAACACCTTGTCACCCTCCATATCGGATTTAACCTCAGCGTGCGGAAATAGAAATGGATTCGTAGAAAATCCAGATGAATGCATGCCGCCGTGTTCCCCGGATTTCGGAGGTGTAAAACGCGCATTATGTGCAAAATCAAAGATTTTCTTATTTGGCGAAACAGAATTTGATTTCAACAATGGCGATAAAGTTTCTGAATTACTATGGCTTGATGATGCTTCTACATTGTCAAGCAACACCTTATGATGCACCTTTGATCCAACCATCGAAGATGTTGTTGCTGCAGCAGGTGGTGTAACTATCGTTGATGATGTCACGGACGTTTGTGCAGGCGTTGTGCCTGATTCTGTGACTGGATACAATAAAGTTTTCGCTAAATGTTGATTATATTGAAGACACCACGCTTCCGTAGGATACCAACCAATCGTGCAATGTTGTCGTATCGATTCGGTTGACAAACGCAGCCAGATGCCATCATCGTTCTCAATTTCATCAATAAATGATATTATACCATTTAAGTCAATGATGCCCACTTGTTCCGATTGCATTGTCGGATGCGAACGAATACGCAGACCAGCACTATGTCGAGCATGGAATTTGCGCAACTTGTTTGGCGGTTGTGGTTTCTTTGCTGTGTACTTGTGCGACGGTGGCGGCAGCACACCTTCTTTGACCTCAACACGATAGATCTCCTCTAACGGTATACCATCAATCGTTACTGTTAAACAATAACTGCCCACCGAATTTGGTGTCCAGTGCACACTAAAGGTCCCATCCTCCATGTCCTGAGCGTAAAGCGTTTCAGTAATGCGTGTCTGTACAGGACTGCTATAGCGTAGCTCCTCAAATGAATAATTCGTATACGCTTTCATGAAGGTAATCGCCTTAAAGCACATTTTCTCTTTTGTGGTTGCTTCATAATTAAGACGCGGTGGTGGTACAACACCACCAAAGAAGGTGTTATCTGTACAAGAGGCACGACGCATCTTGATGTTGCCATTACCCGAGGGACCAGTGGGTATTGCTTTTATCTCAACCTGCACAAGTATTATGGAAATAGGACAAGGTTATTAGTTAGTACAATATGATAATAGATAGGCATTTGTAATCATACTAAACAGTTCAGTTCACTTACCTTTAGTTCCGGCACTAATACTGCATCACCATATTGATCTCGTATCGTGACAGTGACCTGCGTCGGCCAACCATAACGTAACGGTTCAGTTATTGTATTAAGTTCGCATCTAAAAACATAAAAATAGAGTGAAAAAAATTACATGACATACTGTAGTCAATAAAACCAGTTATGTACTACTATCACTACTCACTTGTTGGGGTCAAGCCGTGATTCCGGTTGCAACCAAGCAGCCAAACGTGCGCCCGAAGAACCCGGTGCACCACTTATGAAATCTTTTAGAAATTGACGTTCATTCGACTGAGATCTGTAAAGAGATAATAATAAAAACAAAAAACGATTAATACACGATTATGTGCCTTATCCCCCTCCCACCTTCTCCCCGTTTCATTATATGTAATTCAAAAGAATATGAGCATCATCTCTTTTTTGTTGTTATTGTGACCTTACCACACCGCAAGCGCGGCAAATAGCGGTCAAACAATAAAAGAAACAAAAACACGTTAAGCAGAAGGAATCACTATAAAAATAAAGCTCCAAAAACGGAAAAAGACTTATTTGTTTCAAAGAAACCTTTGTTCGGATGCGACGACGCATCATCAAAATCATCGAATCGAAAAATCCATGTCGGGGATAAGTCATAAAACCGAAAAATGACTGCAGGCAATTAAAAAAATAAAAGAAACCAAGAACCAAAGAATCGAAGAACGTGAGGGGCACACAGCAGTCGAAGCAGCATGCAAAAAGGAACGTGTGCGAACAATGCTAGAGATGAGAATGCACATCCCGATTCTGTTGTCGCTACCCAAGACACGCACATTAGGCGAGAGTTCAAATGTATGCCTGATAGGCGAGTTTCGGTTTCTTGATATTTGTATGGTAAAGTGAAGTGATAAAACTGGGATAATCACGTAACGTTGATAGCAGTTTAACTGATCATCACATATAGGAAATTTAACTCAAAAGAGAATAGATAATAGTTCCCACACACACGCACACATACAATTACCAATGTAACACACACACACACACACATAAGAAATAGGCACTTTTAAATCATTATTAGAAATCGTGTGACTTGAAATGAATATAAAATATAAGTGTGTGTATAAGAAAAAAGGGATAAAAAATTATGTACGTGCGTACGCGTGAATTGTAAATTTGTTACAGGTTTAGCAGGCAGGCAATTGTATAAACAAGTAGTTACTATTATGGTACAAAGTAAGAACGAATTTCCTTGAATTCTTTTTTATTTTCATTCATGTGTATTCGTAATGAATGTAAATTGAAAGAAGAAATACGATCATAGTACATCACTAAAGCAAATGAATGAATCTAAATGGAATGAAATGAAATTTTATGAAGCTCATTTAAAACAAGACAGAACATCAAATCAGAACATTAACTTCGGTTTAACAAAGCTTAGGGGCCATCCACATATTACGTTACATATTATGTGACGTCACATGTCAATCAAAATCTAAAGTATTAAAACGCATATCATTAAACGAAAAATGATTACCAACTCTATCTTTAGGTTTTGTGACATACATAAGTATATAGAGCCCTAATAGAAACCCTAAGAGACAAATATTTAAAGTTAAAAGAAATTAAGGTAACATTTTATTATCGGTCTCCACTACAAAATATGTGACGTCACACCAGAGGGAGGACCACCTGTGACAAGGATGTATAAAAATCAAGTCTCTACCTAGTGCGGTTCATGAGATACGGAATTGGAAAAACGTGACGATTTTTATTTTTTGTCTCAAAATACCTCAAGAAAGAGGAATACCAAAGCTCGGGCGGATAGAAATGATTAAATCAATACTCATTTTTACGCTGATTACTTTGATATGCATACATATGTATTAACATGATATATGTATGTATGTATACACGTATTTTATGGGGGTTCTGACACACGATTCAATGCGTTACAACAAATATACTTACATATGTACATACATATGTATAAAGCTAAAGTGATAATACATGCTCTCTCTCTCTCTCTCTCTCTCTCTCACACACAGAAAGGTAAAAGACATGATGCACATGTATGCGTATCTTGTATGAGAAACGTAAACAAAACAAAACGACGTTCTTGGGTAAGAGAAAGGGATGAAGGTGGAGAGATAGGGGATCTTACAGGGTAAAAACACTTGTTGCTTTAAAATAAAAACGCACAGACATTTTATTGTAATTTACATAAAAAACGAAGTTGTTTAAAAAGCAAATGAAATGAAATGAAAATGAAAAATGTTGCCACGGCGATGGAGCACTTAAAAAAAAGTGGATAAAAAACAAGAACAACAACAACAATCTGACATACTGACACTGAGTGCGTGCAGTAACTACGTACTTACAACTTGGCTCCTCTCATGTAGATCGCCTCTGCTCACCTACACTCTCAAATGCATGCAATCCACAGATAAGCACACACAAACATGCATACTTGCATGCGATTAGGTAAACACACAAACGCACAATAACTCGTTCGTTCTTTTTCATTGTCATTGCTTGACCCAGCACTTCAAACGGAGCACATGCGAGAGAAGTAAACAGTGAATGGACTCTCTCTGCCCCACCTTTATAACTTCACATCAATCGTACATTACTAGTCTTGTCTAATAGTATAGACACTCGACACTGATTGCTCTCACTCTGACTCTCTTTCTCTCTCTCTCTCTATCTTAGTTTATCATTGCAAAAGATTGGAGAAATGAGCACGAACATGAACATTGCCTTGTTCTGTTGCTGTTGATCTTGCTAGTGCTGTTGTTGTTGTTATGCATTTGAATTGTGTTGGGGAGGGAGACTTTTTTCAACTTACATATGTATGTATGTAGGACAGAAACACAAGTGGAAAGGTAAAGGTAATGAATTGAAGAAAAGTGGGAAAAAAGAGAGAGGAAAGTTTTAGTTGAATTTTGTTGAATTTGTTTTTACATATTTCCATTTCCATTGACTTTGACTTTTCATTAGCTTCTTTATTTTGCGTTTATCATTGCCCCACTCTTTCATATCTACATGTACTATGTATGTACTTATGTATGTAAGCATATTTGAGTGTATAAATATGTAGGCATACTTAAATGACTGTGTGTGTATCTGTGTGTATTTCAAATCAATCTTTATCGTTCATTGTACTCTCTATAAAATTTTGATTTTGATTTGTTTCCAATAAATGATATAAGAATGAAGGAAATAATTATTTCGTTCACGCTGCTGGTTGTAATTACAATTATAACAAATAAAGTTGTTAAGAAAATGTTGCACACATGCATTTGTACTTACATACATACGTAGGTATGTGTGTAAAGGAAGCCAATAAGAAAGTGTGTAAGAGTCTTAAGCAGCAGCAGCGGTAGCAGTGGCAGTAATCTTAGTTACAATACAATAAAGATATTAATGTTATTTTTTTGTATGGCACCCGCATTTGTATGATGTTGTTGTTGTTGGACGCTCTCTTAAAGTTAAGGTTGGAAAACCCTTGAATAGCACATACTCGTTCGTAGTAAAACACTCTCGACCGATCGAAATCCCCTCTCTTCCTCTCTCTCATCAAACACCAGTCACCAGTTAAGCTTCGTTGGTTAGTGTCGTCGTTAACCTGCTCCCTGTCTGCCTGCATAAATCAAGCAATTAAACTCAATTTATTAAATACAGTTAAGATTTCCGCGCTTTATTTCCTTCCGTTATGTGGATACACTTACACTCATTCATACATGCTTATGTATGTGTGTGACACCACACGACCAACATTTGTTCCCTTCCACCAACAATGCACACCATACTACATACTAACCATTCACCCCACGCTACGCCACACTACAAGCAGCTCTTAATTTTTTTTATTACACAAACAAAAACAAAGTGCCGTTTGCATATTATTATTGTACATTGTGAAGAGAACTTCAACATGCACACAGTTGAGGGAAAGTTTAAAGAGAGATAAAGGGAGAGAAAATGAAAAACGATCGATTACCACCACTTGAAATGAAAAGTATAAGACAAACAAAATTATAAATCGAATCGATTGAAAAGCAACACTTACCAACAACTCCATTCCAACCCAATCCAAACCATTGCACTCCTATTCAATCTACTGCACTCCTATTCATTGCACTGCACTGCACTCCACTTGACTTGCCGTCTAACTAAAATAAACCTTTTTGCTTATAATACATACATACTCATTTGTATTTCTTAGTGTAATTACAAGAGGCAGGGCTGAGGTTGAGGCAGAGTTGAAACTGACTAAAGTTGAGTTTAGTTGAGTTGTATCCATTATCTTAGATGTGAAATTTTACTTATCGAATACTAATGATCGTAGCACAACCCACCCTCACCATTCTAACAATTTGTAATACGTAATTTGTATGTCAATTTCTTGTTGTTTAGTTTTTCATTTCAATTCCAATTGAAATAGAAATTAATCTAAAATCATTGAGATGTCAATCAAATACAAAATTTCTTCCATCCTGCAACCGTCTATCAAGTGTTTTATCTCTGACAGTCGATGATGAACCACTTAAAAAGGAAGGAAAGAAAACCACAATACTATAGTAGTAAAAAAGTATCTACATATTTTTCACAAAATTTTGAACGTACTAAGCCATAGAACATAGGTATATTTTTTTTTTGGACAAATGGCCCATTGCAAACTGAAGTCTGTGAGATTTGGCGAATCATACTTAGTATGCCTAAAGAAACACGATAAGAAAATATAACGATAACAAATCGATGAATAATTAAATGAAATTATACTCGTAGAATAATGAAAATGCAAATAAATACACAATATGTATTTATTTCAAAATTTTAGAAAACAGATTTTCTTTGTTTTTCCAATTGCCAAAGCTAATGAGTTTGTTCTGATGAAATACATATTATCTTTAAATTGAATTTCTTTTAATCAGAAAGACAACAAAGCGAGAGTTATGACTTATTGGACTAATTTCTTAGAATTTAATTCATAGGTAATAGAAACCTGATTGACAGCTGTTTGTATTTTCCTACAATAGTAGTAGCTTATCTTCACACATATTGCTTTGCATGGCTTGGATTGTGGAACTTGGTACAGTGTGATATTGAAAAATTACCCAGTAATGGCTTCATATCAGATTCATCTACTTCTCAGCCTTCAATAAGGCGAAAAGTCAGCCACTCTGCCTTAACCAGACCAATCTGCTGTATCATTCTACTTATCATCTATCAAAAATAAGTTTTTTTTTTGAAACTCCAGAACCCTAGAACTAAGTATTTGGGCACAATCTAAATACATATGTATATACATACTTTTCGTCCAAACAAAATCACATTGCTCAATAACATTCATGAAGTAGTCAGAGGGTGCAAGGTCCGAGCTATATGGTGGATGCATCAAAACTTCCTAATTCAATTTGTTCCGGGTCATCAAAGATGTGTGTGGCCTAGCATTGTTGTGATGGAAACAGAGAAGAATCACTTATTTTCATGCAGGACAATGCGCGTATCCACACAAGTCGCCAAACAATGACTTTTTTAGAAAACTGCTCTGTACAAGTTATGGACTGGCCAGCTTGTTCGCCGGATTTAAACCCCATAGAAAACATTTGGGGAGTATTAGTTCGGCGGATATACGCAGAAAATAAAAGATTTCCCAATGTTTTCGAACTAAAAAAGTCAATTTTAAGCGAATGGGACAAGCTTGAGCCGGCCTTATTAACTAACCTCATAAATTCGATGAAAAAACGAATTTTTGATGTTGGAATAAGCCGAGGTGGCTACATTGGCTACTAATTTTAGTTGTTTTAATAAATAATTAACTTTACCTACTTGTTTTTGTTTTACAAGATTGAAAATTAACAAGTGTCCTATAATTATACCTGCAGCTAGCTATAAATGCAAGCATTTCGGTTCTTTCCCAATGCTATGCTAAGAAATAGAAATCGTACCGATTTTTTTTTTTTAGCTTATTTTTTGGGCTATCTGAAGAATCACTGGTATAAAAGAAAAAATATTGTATACTAAACGCTGTTATCTATCCTAATCATACAATTATGTGTGTGGTTTGTTATCAGTTATTGACAATCAGTAAAAAGTAAACAATGCACATTCACGCACTCACTTTAATATGAAGTACAATACAAACAATCATAAATCATGAGGTGTCACACTGATCAAAATATTTATCGTCCAAACTTATTTCTAAAATTAGCAAACAACTCGTGCTCAAATCGAGATTATGTTAAACCAAATGATGATAAAATATATAAAAAAACACTAACTTTGGCTATGCCGAAGTTCTAATACTCTTCACGCCCCTTCTAGTAGTCCGAGAGTCTTGAAATTTAGAAAGTTGGTGGATATGGGTCAAACACTTGTCCCAATTTCAGTTCCATAATACAAAAAACAAAAAAGTTTTTCTAATAAGAACTTTCATTTGGATCCCGGTTTGAATGAGGCGTACTCCCCCTAGTGGTTCGAAGGTCTTGAAATATATACGGTTGGTGGATATCGTTGAGAAACTTATTCCGACAAATGAACAGCGTATGGTTACCTATGTGACAAAGCTTAAGACCTCCTCCCCCTCACTGTCACAGATAGTCAGACTTCGTTGACCCCCTTCCTTACGTCCTTAAAGTATGACATAATTTATGGATGACCCCTAACTATATCATAAACAAATCGCACGCCAATTGTATTTAGAAACCTAACAAATAAAACACAATATTGTAGTTGCATTACCAAATACCAAAATAATATTTTATAGAAGAAAATCATTTACTTTTATTAAAAGAATATCCCACTATTCCCACCATTAATCAACTTAATATGTTACTAAGTATCAAAAACATTCTCTTACAGTCGACATCTAATCTCACTTTTCTATCAAACCCTTTAAAAGGATATACTCGTATATATTGATAATACTATTTACTTATAATATAAGGTTTGTTATAAGGTATAGTATATAATCGTTCTTAGTCTTTTAGCCCAATTGGATATTTTATTCCATTCACTAAGCAAAATTTAGTCTTAATGTAATTTACACAATTTCTGGAAATACAAAAGCCCAAAATAACATTGAGAGAATCATAGATAAGGCGACTCGTACGAGTACTATGGTGAAAAATTTGATCTATCTATCATATGTAGTATATGTACAAAATTATAGATATTAAAAATTATTACATTATTATAAACTTTGGCCATGATTTTACTCCAATCAATAAAGATTCAGATATTGACCAATATAATGATTCGTCTTCTGGGTTTTTTTTTTAAGTTTTAAGCATTGTGCTTAAAACTCTTATATAAAAAGGTAGATTAAATAATTCATTTATATTAGGCTCTAGCCAGCGGTGCAGCAATTTCATTCGCCTGCGCATTGGACACTCACAGGACACCCACAAACATCTTCTCAACGGAACAGTCCGCCCACCATGCCCTCTCTGTGTTGCCGATCTCACCGTAACCTCTTGCCACAACTTGGGGAACATCAGGACCTCCCTTTTTGGTTCCCAAGTTCCAGCCCAACTATTAAAAACTCCAACATCCCTTAACATTTCCATATTCTATAATCTTTTTAAGTACTCAAACATAAATATTTAGGACATAGATATAATTAAATCACGAGTCGAAGGCCCTAGTAGGTAACACTCGTTAAACTTGTATATTACTAAATATTAGGATTAATATGTTAAAAATAAAGTAAAATTCGGCGTGGAGTTGCGTTATATGTACTACCGGGTTCTGTTACCAGGTTTTAAGATAAGCCTCAACTCTAGACCAATTCAAGAGGACATTAATTGTCGTTTATCAATTCTGTGCTCGGCACCGTGCAGTAGTTCACGTTAAACAAAACCAAGTTAACCTAGTATATGTTGAGGATTTTAATAAAATTTAGCACTCGGTATGATGTATTTTTTCATGTCTATCTAATGGAGGATGCATTATACAACAGTTGCCATAAAATGGAGTATCTTTTCCTGATAACATCCAATATTCAGTTCACAGAACCAACATTTCTCTATTCATAAAATTTAAATCATATACGTATCCTAATCCTATCCTATCCTATCCTATCCTATCCTATCCTATCCTATCCTATCCTATCCTATCCTATCCTATCCTATCCTATCCTATCCTATCCTATCCTATCCTATCCTATCCTATCCTATCCTATCCTATCCTATCCTATCCTATCCTATCCTATCCTATCCTATCCTATCCTATCCTATCCTATCCTATCCAATTCCATTGTATATATGTATGTATGTACTCTCATATATTTAATTAAATACTCGTATACTCACTCACTTATCCAACTCATCAGCAAGAATACTAAATTCAAAAATTTGTATTTACGGAAGATGCGTAGGTGGGTTGATTAGCTGATTCACTGATTCCTTAGTTTATTCGTTGGCAATTTGATGATAAGCAGTCACTGAATTTCTGGAAGTCATGGATTACTATTGAACTACACTCGGATACAATATTTTATATGCAAAACAGGCACAACAAATGGCGTCGTCATCTTGTGGCAATTTTATTTTATTTTATTTTATTTTTCCTATTTACATATATTTTTATCTTTAACTTAATGATTGATTCGATTATGTATTATACTCGTATATTGCAGTATTTATGATGTGTGTGCAGAAAGGGTCGGTCCAATAATATTGGATAATAATGACTGAATGCAATCAATGTGCGTCTATATGGGAGTTGACAACAGACAAAAGTGTTTATTTTTTCAAGTTTTTTGTTCTTTTTTTTTTCAACTGCAATCTACGAGTATAGTCTTTTGTTCTGACTAGAAATGAAGAAAGATGGAGAGGGGAGTTACGATAACAAAACATTTATATATTCTAGAGAAAACACATTTTTCTTCTTTATTTATTTTATTCACCGGAAAGGCAATTCGATAATCATTTGCAATTAAAAACAAAAGAAAAAACATACATACGAAGATCATCTTTATTATTATGTTTATTTAAATTATCAGTCAGTCAGTAGTAGTCAGCAGTTTCTAATTTCATGATAACCGAACCGACTTCAATGCGATGGTGATGGTGTCTAGGGACACTAGCAGAAGCAGAAGCAGAAGCAAAAGCAAAAGTGTGACATGGCACTAAATTATCAAATCTAATGGCGCCACTCCGTTAACTACAAACTAAGCGAAATGATCTTGATACATTCCATCATTTTAAAGTTTTGTTTATAATGTTTATTTATTTTTATATATTTATATTATGCTAACAAATAGTTAAAACTAAATAGTTAATAGTGGTTTAAGCTAGCCATGGCTGCCAGGACCTTAAGCTAGTGTATGTTATTTATATATGCTATATATTTAAATTAAAAATTACAGTGCTTAAAATACAAATTGTTTTTAATTTTACTGTAAAGAGATTGATATAGAATGGAAGAAATTTAGATTAAGAGTAAATTGTATTTATTGTGTTAGCTTAAATTCTACTATACAGGTTTGATTTTTTAAGGAACTCAAGGATAAGTTTAATGTTGTGAAAGGACGGATTAGCGATTAGAAGGATGAGGTCTAGGTTAGTGAATGTAGTGAGTCTGAGCTGAATTAAAGAGGGGATGTCAAAATGTGAGGAATATCGATGCGCGTGATATTACATAAAGGGCAAATGTTGTTTTGATTTTTATCGATGAGGTGAATGTTACTTAGGTTTGTGTGACCAAGACGTATCCTATTGAATTTTATCTGGTCCAGTCTAGATAGTTGTTGGAGAGTTGAGGTATACCAAGAAGGGATGTAAGAACTATTGAAGGAACGGATATGCTTATACCAAGTAAAGGTATGTTATTGAATAGTGAGATGATTGTGCATTTTGTGTTTTTTGAGTGTTTGATGTTATAATTGGGTATATAAATCGATGGTAATTTTGTAGAGAGTTTGGCTAATGAGTCTGCTTTTTCATTGCCTTTGATGCCAGAATGGCTAGGAACCCAGATAATTTTTATTTTGGGAAATTTTGAATTTAGTAAGGCTCTTATTGTTGTCGCGTAGAAGTTGTGATTGTTAAAATTAGCTATGGCAGTTATGGCTGAAAGAGATTCAGAGCAAATAGCATACCTACCTGGTTTTTGTATACATATTTTTATAGCTTCATGTATTGCTATAATTTCGGTTGCGAAAACTGTAGAATAATTGGGTAATAGGCCGGATACCAATGGGTCAGTTTCGGTAGAGATTCCGAAGCCCGTAATTTTAGATGATTTAGAGCCATCAGTGTATATAAAGTAGTAATTGGAAAAATCGTTTTTTAGAGAAAGGAAGAGCTGTTGGAAGACAGTAAAAGGCGTGTTGTACTTATTGAAATCTGATAGGGATAAATCTATTGAGTCTTTTATATTATGCCAATTGTGTCTTTTACTGTTGATGATTTTGATGGGAGAGAAAGGAAGATCAAGTTGTTTGCAGGTGTTTATAGCTCTGTCGACTGTGCTTAAGAGTCTGGGCTTAATTTTTGGTGTTTTTATAAGGTGATGGAGAGCTGAATTAGAGGATAGGATAAGTGTTTTAGAAAGTTTGCCTGTAAGGAAGTCCCGTCTATTTTCGATTGAGCATATATTTGATGCTAGTAACATGTTGTTAATGGGTGTGGTACGGAAAGTGCCTAGAGCGGTTCGGATTGCTGTGTTTTGTGCTGAATTAAGTTTGTTTAGATAGGATTTAGGAGAGTAACCATAGATAGGGAGACAGTAGTCTATTTTTGAAATAAGGATTGTATTAACTATTTGAATTAGGGTTGAGGTATTACAATTATATTTTTGACTTGAAAGATGTTTGATGATATTTAGTGGTTTTGATAGCTCGAGTAATAGGTTGGCGATGTGGGTGTTCCATCTGTATTTGCAGTTAAATGTTAAACATAGAATTTTTAAAGTGTTAACCGATGGATCATTCTATATCTTCTATTCTGTCGATGTGTATATTGTAGAAGCAATTGTGTTTACGACAGATATGAAGGTGCAGGGTTTTGTCTGAAGATAGAGCGGCATCTGAGTAGGTGCACCAGTCTTGGATGCTCCGGAAAAGTTGGGAAAGGTCACTTTGCTGGTTATTATGACGTTTCAGATCAATAAGGAGATGGAAGTCATCTGCATAGGCACAAAATTTAATTTCTTTATGCAGTACTAGAGTTCTTGTAAGGGTGTTGTAGGATATGAGAAAGAGGATAACAGAGATTGGGGATCCTTGTGGGATGCCGTTGTTAAGGGGAAAGCTATTAGATAGTTTTTTGCGTGTTTTAACTATAATTTTCCTATTTAACATGAAATTCTTAACGTAAGAGATTAAGCGGCCAAGGCGGGGACACAATGCATTAAAGTCATTCCGTCCCCGCCCCAGCCGCAGGGGCCCCGGGCGCCCCTGCAGTTTAAGTGGCTATTAATTATACACTATCATTATCGCTATTGTAAATAGTTTTGTCAGTTGAAGTTTTTGAGAGTATTTGTTTGAGATTTTTTAGTTTAGGTTCATGTTTACTTTAGAGTTATTTTTTAATTTAAAATCAGGAGTGTTTTGAGATGTGTTCTGGGCGGAGTCTTCGCTTGGAAGTGTATCCATGGAATCTTCCGTTATTTCGTCGTACGAAACTTGAAGTCTTGGGTTATGATGATTTTGCTTGTTGGTGTTTAGAGTTGGTTTGGTAACTGTTTGCTGAGATGAGGTGATGTTGGTATGTTCTTTGGTGATTCCGTGCTTTGAGAGGTTAGAGTTGTGTAGAGTGTTTTGATTTTGTGTTGGAGGATTAGTGAGCGCTTGCGAGAAGGTTTTTGGTAGATTTTGGTGGTGACGGTTGTAATAGATGCTGAGAGCTGTTTTGTGGTCGACTTTTTCAATTGTTTTAATTCTGATTAGTTCTTGTTGCTTAATGAATGCTGGGCATTTTCTGTCGAGTGAACTGTGATCGGAGGAGACATCGGGGTTGTTTTTGCAGTTAATGCACCCTTTGGTTTTGTTGCAGGATTCGTCTGAGTCAGTGTGAGCTTCTTCGGAACAATTAACACATGTTTGTTTACTTTTACAAACTGAAGTTGGATGCCCGAACCGTAAGCAGTTTTTGCACCGCATCGGGAGAGGAATGTAGGGGCGAACTTGGACCATTTCATACCCCATCATTAGTTTTTCTGGTAGTATGTGTGAAGCGAAAGTAATTGTAATAAGCCCTGTTTCGACTAATTTGTCATCTTGTTTTTTCAATATTTTTCTTATTTCAGTTACGTTTTGCGTTTTTAGTTCGCTGAGTATTTCGCTATCTTCTATGTTCCATAATTCATTGCTGTAGATGACTCCTTTTGATATGTTCAATGACTTATGTTCGGTAGCTGTGACTTGGAAGTTTCCCATGTTTTTAATGTTTAACAGTTTGTTTGCTTGTAATGTATTTTTAGTTTTCACGAGTAAGGTACCTGATCTCGTTTTTTTGCATGATTCAACCTCTCCACTGCACGTGAAGTCTATGACTTTTTTTTATGAGGAATGGCGATACAATGTCAAAACTATTTTGGTCGGTTCTGTTGATTACAATGAACTTTGGTTCACTGTTGGTAGATCTTCCGAAGAGGCTAATTAAGTCAGGAGGTTTACGCATTTTTTTTAGTTATGAGCTAATGCTCAGTTGTCCCGTTATTTGCTGTTTACTTTTTCTTTCTTTCCTGTGTTCTCTTATTTGCTTATTTGTAAGTTAGAATGTTTGTTGTTTGTTTGTGTAGCTGATAAGAATTCCGAGAAAAAAAAAAACTATAAGCAATGAGTTAGCGTTTATTTGTGACCGATCGATACCAAGTTCGCATAACTTTGAAAGAATAAAGAAAGTTTGTTTCTTAGTGCGTTCGCTTATATGAAATCCATACAGATATGATTTTTTTTTTTGCAAGATTCGAGAAATATCTATACACTTACTAAGTACATATATACGTTTAATAAGATGGAACTGCTTTTTCCATATTTTACAAGACAAATAATATCATAATACATATGTAATTGTAATTTCAATGCCCCCGACCTTTGTCTATATTACTCTTAGAATCACAATTTTTGCATGACAACCTATGTATGTATGATCTTCAAATGATCATCATTACCTAGCCAAATGCATGCATACTCGTACTAGCATTCGACGTTTCGTGGAAAACATTTGAGCCTACATAAACATCACATGTCTTTAATAACTAATTAATCAGAACACGATTGTGTTTTCTAAACTTAACATTTGACGCTAAATAAATTCAATAACTTTACGATTCAAACAAAAACATATTTTTTCTTAATAAAATATTGTTAAATATCACTTTCATTTAAAAAAACAGCTGGTGAAACTTCTCGAATGTTTGTGAAAATCGAAATATATTAGAAACAGCTTCTGCTTAGCGATACGGATTGCAAGTGAACGGCATAGCAACGAAATCAAATATCTCGAAGGTCAGAGTACTGTAGGCCAAGACATTGCGTATGATTTCTGGAGCACCGTGGTTCATGCAAACGGCGTATCTTGAGAACGACTTAAAAATTACGAAAATTTGCGATGTGATAAATCATCAGGCCAAGAAGTAGTAGTAGTAGTATGGAGAGGTTGAAAAATCATCCAAATAAATTAGACGGGTGCCATTTAAAGCGACGCAGAATGGGACGAGTCAAAGTGGCGAAACGGCTGAAAAGATCGCATCCTGTCGACCTCTCTATTAGAATCTATTAATTCTTCCATTGTTCTTTCCCACATACGAATATAAGTTGTATTGTTAATCATTGATAGTTTAATTTAGTTGTTTTTATAACAGAAAAATTGAATTTAAAAAAAAAAAAAAATTAATTAGAAACAATATGACATGAATGATTTCAACGATCAATATAAGCAATATCCTGGCCTGACAAAAAAATGGAAATCCTTGTCAGAATAGTTACCATAAATATGATAAATTTCCAACTACCGTTTAAATTTAGAATGATTAGAGAAATTTACAAGCAATAAATACCATTTGACACATTCGTATGTACTTACTATATGAAAGGAAAGGAAAAACATGAAAAACTTTGAAAAACAATCCTCGAGTGAAATGTTGCTTGCCTGCCAAAAAGAATAGGATTGTGGCATCAAATTTTGACTGAACGATAGAAAGGTGGATTTTGAATATTTTGATAATTATAAATGTCATAAAACTACAATGTACAACTCAGGAAACTTTCAGTAGAGAACAGCGCATATCATATCTCTGTTTTGGCAAGTGAAGACAAAAATTCTGAGTAAAATCCCAAAAAGAAGGACATAACACACAATGTATTTTTTAAATTTATACATATGCGAATTAAGTTCCACACTTCCACTCTTTCCTCTATGCATTTGGACAAAGCAATGAAGGCGAAAACGACAAAACAATTTGTAAAATGCAAAATACTTTAAAAATAGAAAATGTGGCAAGTAGATACGAATGAGTATCTGTAGATGCATATGCATGTATCTTTGTACACACTTATGTATCTGAATATGTATTTATGCATACAATCATGTGTTGCATGTAAACCACTCTCGATATCATCATCATCAACATCATCATCGACATCGACATCGACATTGTATGGTACTCGATGCAATTGTTTTGGGTGGTTTTTTCTTTTTATTTTCCATTGCAACTTTTCCAAATTGTTTGGTATTGAAAAGTAATTTAGTGAAACGAAAGAAATGGAAGTATTTGAAGTGAGTGGGGAACGATGGAGACAATAAAATTAAATGAATAAAAATAGCAACAAGCAAAGAAAATAATTACAATAATTTAATTAAAATTGAATCGATTGAGATTGAAAAAGACCCCCAACTGAACTGGAACAGAAACAGAACAGAACTTAACAAGTGACTAAATGACTGACTGAGTGACTGATCTATGTACATATCTATATTTGTATGCATCTGTGTGCGTGTGTGTGTGGGTATGTGATTAACACAAAATTAAAAACAAAAAATAAATGACAAATGCACACAATGTCATTAAAAATAAAATAATAAAAAAAAATTTATATCAATAGAGTCAAGTGGATAAATGGCCAAAGGGACAACATGACAATCTTAATAGTAAAATTAAATACTTAATTGTTTTATTATTAACCAAAATATCATTTTATAAATTAAATCGTATTTCAAATAAAATTCACAACAAAACAATGCTAATGTTAATAATAATCACCAACATTGTCATCATCATTATCATCATCATCATAATTATTATTATTATTATTATCAAAAGCGGCAACAACAACAGAAAGAACAATGCCAAATAATGTTGTAAGTCTGTTAGATTGTCTCACTGTCTGTCTGTCTCTCTGTCATGTGAAAATGAATCTCATTGAAAGAGAGAGTGAGTGGATCAAGAGAGCGATATAAAGACAGAGAGGATAACTGCAGTGAGTTAAACTTTCGACAGATCAAGCAGCAAGCCAAGATCAACATTCCACACCATGGTCGTAGCGAGGGGGCCTAGATGGGGTAGCTTCCCCCTCCAAGATTTCGAAATTAATGAAATTTTTATCACTGAAATTTATATACGAAATTTTAAATCACTTTTATTAAGAGATGTTGGACGAAATATCTAAACGCTTTTGATATTCCTTCAAGTATTGTCTATGAGACGCACACGTAAACATTGTACTAACACGATGATAAAATTTGATACAGCAGTTTGATCGTGTCCACATCGTTTAAGAATAACAATAGAAAGGGCATCATTTTGTTGAGTTTTTCTCTTTCATCCTCCATTGCTGCAAAAATTTATCGAAAATTGGACATCATATTCAAATAAAAATGGCAAAGAATTATCTTTCGAATAAAGCCAAATGCATGGCAATTAACAATATTAATCTGTGTTTTATTTTAATTTAAAGATCTATACCACGATTGTCTAACACACGGCACAAGTGGGTCTTGACTGCGACCCCGACACGCTCAAAGTGGCGACCTTTATTTTTTTTTTTTTTTCACCATGTTTAAAAATGCGATTTTTTTTTTTTTTGTGTTTTTTGATTGTCACGTTCAAAATGACGCCTTTTTATATTTATTTATTATTTTTTTTTTGCTCGGACTGCGCTCCAACTAACAGCGGATTGTTCCTATGTGGCCCAAAGAACCTTAAAAAAAACACACACACTTTACTTCAGATTTTTTAAATAACATTATAGTCCTAGACAAAATATATTCTGACACACTTAGCCCCAAAATGAAGTCCTAGCTACGCCCATGTGCAATACACAGCATGAGAAATAAATGAGAAGGAGAATAGTGTTTGGGAGTGAGTGCGGGTGTGAACTATGTTCATATCATAAAATGAGAACCCTCGCATTAAAAACAACAACAACAAGAGAGATATGAAGAGAGAAAAAAGAGATTAGAATTGAATTTAACAGAAATAAATAACTAGAAGTGTTTAGAAATATTGTGAATACATATATGTATATATGTATTTAGTATGTATGTATGTATGTATGTAAGTATGTACATAGTATATTAAATACTCCCACACATTGTTCTATGGCTTAGAATCCACAAATTCATATCCTCAGAAACAAAATTGTTTGTTAAGTTCACAATATATTTACTTACTCATTCATAAGTATGAACTTATGAAAGTATATTTTTCCATCACACATGATTCATAGTAGTGATTAATTTATTAACAAATAATCACCATCATCTTTCTTCTTCTTCTTTGCAATTAATACATACATACTACATACACCTTTAAAGGTGACTATTGCACCCTAAGAGAGAGACTTCAAACGAAAAATTGTCATTGTTCAATTGGAAAGGTCGTAACAGTGAATGAGTCGCCCTAGGATGGGGTATCATGATCGTGATAGTTTGTACTCCTCATCCATATGAAAGAGATGTTTTATTATGAATAACAACAGCAATAACAACAACAATAACAAGAAGAAGAAAT
The DNA here is from genome assembly GCA_035041805.1 of Amiota mariae. Lineage (NCBI taxonomy): Eukaryota > Metazoa > Arthropoda > Insecta > Diptera > Drosophilidae > Amiota > Amiota mariae. Next base: position 573,879 of record JAWNKV010000058.1, read on the forward strand.
ATACTTATGTACATAATAAGATATTAAATGAAGACCGAGTAATGAAGAGAAATCATGAAATGGAAATGCATTCAATACATTCATACATGAACGTGCTTGTCGTTGCCTCTTATCAGAACAGAAAAAAATGCGTTTGTTGTGCCTTGCCATGCCTTGCATTGCCTTGATTTTTATTGCTTTCTTTGGGTAATCAACGAATGCAGTTATGTATTCTTTCTATTAAAGAAAGCACACACACATATATGTATGTACATATATACAACATATACCCATGCATACTTATGTATGTATGTACATATGCTTCTATTTGTCGATTAAACATTTATGGTCAATTTTATATTAAATTTGATTAATTCAGTTTTCTTGATTGATGTTTGTCAATGATATTAGGGTGGTGGGTGGGGGGGTTGGGTGGTGTAAGACGAGTATACAAAGTTGATATGTATGTAATTTGCCGTTTGTGGCAGTTTACAGTTGTCATTGTTGTCTTTCGTTGTCTTTAGTTAAAATGACAAATATAAGTAACTGATAATAAATAAGTACATATTACAATAAAGAAAACAAATTATGTATGAATATATATTTTATTAGAGAAATTTATATATATAACACATGTGTGTGTGTGTGTGTGTGTGTGTGTGTGTGTGTGTGTGATAACAAGTCTATTAAAAGAAAAGAAGGGAAAAAACGATAAACGATTTTATTAAAATCCAACTTAATATTACTTTACTAAGTATGTATGTATGTATGTATGTAACACTTTGGGGTCAGATATTGATGTTTGTTTGTGTTTGTGCTTTTCTTAATTTTAAGATAAGAAAACTTCTAAAGCCTTCAACAGGCCCTTTGTTCTTTTTAAATTATTGTAAATTTAGTTGAATATACTTATACATATTTTCATGTTGTAAACTGTTTGTAAAAATACAGATACATAATATAAAGAAATGAATGCGGACATTAAGATAGAAAAAAAAAATTAAAAAGAAAAATCACTTTTATAGGTAAGAAAAAGCGAATGAAGACGATGATGGTAAAGGTATTGGTGAAGGCGGTGGTGAAGCCGACAACAAAGAAGAAAACCAATTGGACTTAAATGGTGCATGCGGTTACGACGAGACAAGACAATACAAGACAAGACAAGACAAGACCAGACTAGATCTCAGATCAGACATGAAGAATGAGTACAAGAACCAAAATAAGAGTACATAAGTGATGAGAAGAGAAGAGAATTGAATTGAATAAAGAGGTGACTATGCTGTAAAAAACATAAGTATGAATGGATGGATCATGTGTTTGGTTGATCAGACAGAGTAGAGCAAGACAGAGCGGCATGGGTACGGTTTAGTTGGTTTGTTGATATTCTGTAAGCCTAAGATTTTGTTTTGAAAAGTGACGGGGTCTTCAGACGGGGGGGAGTGCGTACATACAATATAAACTCACATTAAGACGGAACTGAAACAAGTTTTTAATTAATGTTTCTGTTTTCTCTACATTTTCTTTCTTTCTTTCTTTTTCTATTTTCATTGCTTTACTTTGCTGTCTGCCTGCCTGCCTGCCCTCTTTATTATATTTTAGAACAAAATACAATGTTAATTTAACAAAAACAACAACAACAACAACATTAATAACCGCACTATGATATCAACGAACGATATCCACAGCAAGAAAAGGAAATAAAGCAGAACAAAACAAAACACGATCAGCTGCAATTATGAAATTCACGATTCACGCACAAGCACAACAGCCGTTTTTCTTTTAACGAGAAAGAGCGAACTGTGAGCATAAGCGTGAGAGTTTCTGTGAGAGAACAAACTTTAGTGTGTGTGACAGAGAGAGAGAGAGAGCAAGAGATCAAAGTATTATGTGGTGCTCCCACTATTGTTACTCAAGAAAATCCAAACTGTATACTTTGTGCATTACAATAAAGATGTTACCAGATCAAATCAATTTATGAATTGTCTAGAAAATATCAATTTCAATTTTAAAATTTTTCATTTTTCATTTTCATTAATAGAAATGGAGGTAAGTGGTAATATGAGTTTAAAGCAGGGAAACTGATCCCTCATCCAACATTGAATGGATATATAGTCAGAATGAAGTGCACGTGAATTAGAGTTTTCTTGGAAAACCCACTCATATTCAAGAAAAGCAAATCAGATGCAAGTCCAAAAAGATATCAGAAAAATTCTATTGACTCCTGGGAACAAGGTCTTAACTTAATCTAGAGACAATACAATTATAATTTTGGTATGCAATGCAGTTTTGGGGAATGACAAGTACTTAACTTCAATATCGAAAAACTTAAAAATAAGCACTCAATTATTAAATGATGTTTTAAATTTTCAAATACAAAAGTCTTTTGTGATGTGGTTAAGATTCTTACATGAGCCCATGCAAAATGCCATTTATTTCTATAAGGAGTTTATATCCCATATTTCTGCTGAGAATGGCATTCAGCTTTTCTTTTACGCTTTATTTTCTAAAGCAGATATGGAAGAGCGTATTCCTTCCACAATGTGGATAGATCCAGTAAATTGTATTCAACATGCTTCGAATCACGCAATAACACTTGTAAATTTGAAAATTGCGTTTTATATAAGGGAGATTTCCAATTAAGCGGTTTGAAGTGAACAACTCCTGGGATAATGGAATAGCCTCAGCATCATCATTATTAAATGAATCCACTACTTGTTCATCGAAATAGTCACAATTATAAAAAGAAACCTGTAGCGACGTACACTATTGCGTTTATATTTTTGTTTTTTTGCTTAATAAGCAAAATCGTTAAAATAAGCATTTAAACACGAATAGCAATAAGCATTTCTAAGCAAATATTCGCTCTGGTAATAGGTAAATTGCATACTCAAACAAGTCTGTTAGACAAGACAGTATAGATTATCAGGATTTCTTGCTTTAGACAAAGGGTGTCCAACTCCAGTATAAATGCGGCCCAAATGACAAACACTGAAAAGCAAAGAGAACAGAAATGTCGTTCATTTTTTTGTTTTTTGGCTATGCTTGAGGATCCATGTGTTCCATTGTGGTTCAGGGAACCAAAAAGTTTGAACACCCGTGCACTTCTACAAATTAAATTTTATAAGCAAAATCATTTATTTAAACTTTGGCAAGTGGCATTGTGTAGTGTAAAGTATGACGACAGTCTGGCAACACCCTGGTGAGTGTGCATGAGTATTCTTGACTGGTGTCTTACACCATGGGTTGACGCCGGCAGTGCAGCAGCCGCTAACTGAGGCCAATCGCAACGATCATATCTAGTTTATTAATTCGTGCTCTTCACAAACTCGACACAGTTGCTGTTTGACCGTTGAATGAATTGAGTGGAAGTGGTGGAAGTTGATTACGATTTGGAGTAATTGGAGAAGTTTTCTCTTGTGCTTTCAAATATTGAGTTCTGTTGTGTTGTGTCTTTGGAATATTTACAATATTATTCAATTTGAATTTAAAGATTTTTTTTTTTCTTTTTGAATTTTGTTATTTTTTTTTCGTATGATGATTCGCGGCATTGTGTATGATGATGATGATGATGATGAAGTGCGACGACGACGATGACGATTGATTCTTATTAATAGCGAGAAAAAAATATACAATAAAACAAAACAAAATACAAATTTAACTCAATAGAAAAAGAAAAGAAAAATTCTTAAGTGCGATCGCCGCCGCGAAATGCAAGATAAATTTATTCAATTTTTATTATAAATTTTGGATTTATTTGGATCAAATACAAAAACAAAACAAACCAAAAAAGTAAATCAAAAAGCAATTTTTTTTCGAAATAAAATACAAATTTCAATTGAAAAACAAATTATGTATAAAAATAATAAATAAAAACAATTAATTTATTTAATTATTAATTTTTTTTTTTTTTTTGGATTTTTGGCTAATTTTTGTTGTTTACTCAATGAAGAGAAAAAGTGTAAAAATTTTGGATTTTGATTTTTGTAAAAGAAAAAATTAAAATAAAATAGTTTTCAAGTTGAGTTGAGTTGATGATTATTATCAACATTAACATCATCATCATCGAAAACGAAAACCAAAACCAAAACAAACAAATTTTAACAAGTTTTAAATTGTTTGAAGCTTAACCCTAAGAGAGTTAGAGAGAGAGAAAAAGAGAGTGATCATATACAGCAACAGGAGAAAGAGATAAATAGCCAGAAAGACAATACAATCAGTCAGTCAGGCAATCAGTTAAGTTTTTTTAATTGAGAGTAGGCAATCATTTGGTAGTTGAGAGAAAGACTGAAAGTGTTAAAAGTGACGAAACTTATTTAAACGTGCTATAAACGTGTGTGCGCCAATCGGATTGATAGACATAGACAATAATAATAATAGTAACAACAACGAAAACAACGAAAAAGGAAAAAATTTGAATTGGAATTGAAACTGAAACAAAATACAAACCAAAATGATGTGCCATAATAACATAGTCGCCGCTGCTACCGCCACCGCCAAGAAGAATCATCAACCACGTTGCACACCATTATTGATTCTCAATGTGCTTTTCTTATTGATTTTGGTGCCTATAACAATTGTCAACGGCAGAATGATCTATGAACATGGAAGAATATCATCAGCCGCTTCCTCATCAAATCCTCGCATACCAAGTGAAAGGATTGAACCGCAATTGATCTATAAGAGGAATCTTCAAGCTGTTGACAATGCCGATTATCGTGATATGCTACTCCAAAGCTATAATTTATTAGCTTTTGCACGAGAGGATATTTGCAAACATTGCCTTTGCACCAACAACAATAAATTACGTTCCGTCCATTGTGATTATCGCAAAAATCATACGGTAAGTTCAACAACAACAACAACATCATCAACATAACTTATACAATATGCATGATATTTTATAGTGCACATCATATCTATGTACAATACATAGTATGTAAGTACATATGTATCTCATACTAAAACATGCAAATTTTGTGAAAATGAGAAAAATTAAAACAAAAGATGACAAGATGAATTCATCAATTGTAATTCTCACATAATCCTCGGCTGTGTTGATGTTACATACATATGTGGTTCACGTACATGTGCCTTTATTCTTCACATACACGTATGTACTTATGTATGTACATATGTATGAGTATCTTTCTTATCAATTGACTTTTAACGACCTTACACATGTTACAACAATAAAACTTTATGTAACCTTCGACAATTTGCTCACTTCATTCCTTTACACACCTTCAAATTGTACGAAAAAAACGAGATACTATTAAATATTAAAGGCTTAAGCAAGCAGAGAGTGGAGAAGGAGATCGTGTACATATTGACCTGATCACCTACATACAAAGCTTTTTATTATCATTTCTACTGGTCTATATATATTTATCTATCTATATTTTCTTTGTGAAGCTAAAGCTGAACCTGAACTAAACTGGACTCACTGCAATCATATCAGAAAATTATCTATACTGGAACAGCTTCAGCGTAGATTTCTTTCGGTACTAAGCACCTTATGAAGACCTATCCAAATTGGTCTTATCGCTGATCACCATAGTGTTGTGGCTTCTCCACAACGTAATGCTGACTGAAGATGATAAATAAACCTTTTCAATTGTCCAGTTAATTCTCATATTTATTGTATTTGCATCCTGTAGAGGATTGGTGGAGTCTGTCCATTTTATTATCACATTTACCCTTACACTCGCTGCTTGCACATAAATGGCCCCATAAATCATCCATTACTTTTTCATATTTTCCCTACCATGGGTCACCTCCATATATTATGTATATTAAAACTACTTATATTATTAGTACCAGATACCCGGGAAGACTTTGTTTTCCCTTTCCTTCTCAAAAAATTAGTGGATTCTTTGGATTGGTTGACCTGATGAGATATTTGACAAAGACAACTTGATTAATTTTAAAATACATATGTATGTGTCACTAAGCTTAATATGCATGTCACTTGAATACCTCACTTTTTCGAGTATTATTTTTCGGCTGTTCCTTTGAATTTTGTCGGCGCTTTTCCTTAACCTTTTTTTTTTTTTTTTTTTTTTTGAATCACTCGGTCCATTGGTGAAAACCATATGGAAATCTGTTCGGTAGATTTTGAGTTCATCGCATTCAGACAGACGCGATTGGGGGCTTTGTTTTATAATATGTATGTATAGATTTGAGCAATTTTCCGATATCATAAATATATTATAATGATTTCTAAAAATATACAGAGTGTTAATTGCTTCTAATGAAGATTTTATCGAGTATAACACTTAAGAACCATTAAATTGCACTTAATTATATTTATTTATTTATTAAAGTTAATAAAGTATACAAAACTAATATGTAATGAACTTAAGACCTTCTTCGGCTCGTTGTAATTTTTAACTATGTTCGATCAGAACAAATAAGTTGATAAGAATATCTTTGGTAATCTTTCTCCCACATAATGCAGATTTGAACGACTCAACTCAATTGGATCTTTTGTGAGACATTTCCACATTTTTCCATAACAATCTTTATCTTTTACTTAACAAAATTAAATTTAAAACAAATGTTATACAATAATAATACGTAATAATACATCTAAATAAAAGATTAGAAGAAGAAAATTTTATATATTATCATGAAAACATGTTAAATGAATCGATCGAACTTTCGATCGCTTAGTCAGTCATATTCTCATTAATTTGATAAATAGATGAATGGTTATAGTTTAATAACAATTATATACAAAATCATATGATTTTAAATTCTCTTGTAGGAGGTTGAGGTAAAGTGGATCGATCGATCAAAGTTTTTTCAACACTTGTGCCTGTCGCCTGTAATTATATAGTAAGCAAATATCGCATTTTTACTCAATTTCAGATCAATTTTCAGTTTTTGCTTTGTTCAGTTCTATTCTGTGCGGTTCGGTTCGGTTCTGTTTTATTATGTTTTGCTTATCATATCCGGAGGAATTGAAAATGATGACGACGTCGGCGACGACTTTTTATTGATTCATACATATACTCATATGTTTTATTATAAAGATATTTCGTTTACAAACATGAAGATGATGATGATGATGTCGATAATTCTATTGAAATTATATATTTGAAACCTTTTAGTTTATGATAGAAGTAAAGTATAGAATATGGAAATCTTATTCAAAATAATTACGACCTCGCTTCAATAGAATCAAAATGCTAAAACGTGAAAATTATTGTTTATAAAACTAAAAAAAAAAAAAAAAAAAAAAAGCACAACAAAAAATAAATAAATAATAATGATAAAGAAAACAGAAATAAAATGCTTAATTAAGAAAAGAAAAAAAATAAACAATAGCAACATTAACATGAACAAAAATAACAAACTGAATTAAATGAATAAATATATTTTATATATTGTAGATAGATACTTATGTACAAAAGAATCTATCTAAATGAGAGAGAGAGAGAGAGAGAGTGGGGGGAGGGGTTTAGCAAAGTCATGGTGCAAAAGTTTTACTATTTTTAAGACTTCAACATTATAAGATCAAATCCAAAACGATTCTTCACAGACCCAAATTAGAATCCTGAGCATTAAAAAAACAAAAAAAAAAAAATAGAGCTAAGATTAAATGTTTGGCAATTCAACTTTAGTCCCTCGGGGGTGGATAAGTGGTCATAGTCACTTCGAGACTTTGCATATTCTGATTCATAAGTACTATATACATAGGTGCCTCAAATATGGATTTTTTTTTTTATATATAAAGTCAACTGAATTCTTTTTATACTTTTGAACTATTATCTGAATATTGTCATGAGCTTAGATAATCACGACATCTAAGGAATTTTATGATCTCCTACTAAGGAGATCGTTGCAATGAAGCCTTTTTAACCGAGGGCGAATTAAACAACTTGCCAAGGGATTTGAGTGCTGCAGTAATCTTTCGTTTTATCGGATGCTGAAGAAATTAATTACATACTTCAATTAACATGAAGTCACGATGCAATATGGAGTTCCTAACAAACCACGATACATCAGTAATGCCTCACAGGGTCTTATTTTGCATTGTGTGTAACTTTTTGATGATATAAGCAGCAGCAATTCCCTATATTTAAATGACATATCGCTAAACTGGGGTCTCTACTTGTTTGTAGATCATAACTTCATTGTTAATTGAAAATTTACTGTCGGCACGCAATAGCCAGTCTAGTTTCCTCATATTTTGATAGCAGTCAGTATGCATAAACACTCATCACATGGCTGGCACGCCAGGTGAGGCACTTATCCAGGTTCGGACCTAGGTTTAGAAATTGATTCACATAGGGAATGATATTAGAGTTGTATGATATAACTGGACAAGCACACCAGCTCTGATGCGCTTTTGGCCAGAATTGGTAACGCAAACTCTTACCATTATTTTTTTAAATTAATAAAAAGGGACACACATTTTTTGTGGTCCCTTTCCTGCTTAAAGTCCTCAGATTTTTGATAAAAAAAAAAAAACGAATGAAAAGGTATACTTCGCTAGATGTGCACAATCAATTTTAATAATTATATTAACATGAAATTTTTTTAGTTGGGTGTGGTGGGAGAAAATAAAGAGCCCCTAAATTCTAAATTTTTTCCCACACTAAGTATTCAAAATGAGCTCTAATGATAAAGATCATTTGATCAGATTTCAATGAGAAAATGAATATTGAAAATGAAAAAATAATAAAATATATGGACAACAACAACAATCAATTTAAACAAACAACATTAAGAACTGTAACACATTTATGAGATACAATTGGTGCGCGTGCAAATTGTGAGTGCTTAATGGAACTCAGCTCTTTCAACCAGTTTAGCAGGTTATGCTAATAAAAGATACTTTGGCCAGAACCATCATAAGCATCAATAGTACTACAAATGTACTAGATACAATAATTGTGCTGTGGTTAGTTAGTGGTCAAATAAACTAAAGATATCTAAATAGATACACACTGATAGATAGATAGATAGATATGTATATAGATAGGTAATTAAGTTTGACAGTTGCTGCTGCTGTTGCCACCACCCAATCATCATCACCTTTATTAAGACCAATCAACTTTTCTTACACATTTTTAGTATATAAATAAATCATTTAAATGTTCATGATGATAATTATGATGGTGCTGGTGTTGGTGGTGCTGATGATGTTGGCCTAGACATGGAAATAGAACAAAGAAAAAAAAAAAAAAAAAACGAAAGCAATCAAGAACGCGACAATTACAAAATTAAATGAAATGAAACAAAAAAACAGAACTAAAAAAAAGAACCAAGAAAAATCAAGCAAGAACTTTATATAAAGGAATATAAATATAATGAAGTCATAGATACATTATACGTGTATATCTATTATTTTATTGAGATAGATACTCTTATACATACTTCGATATCTTAATACAAAATATAAATCATGATATTAATCATGATGATGATGAAGAACTGAGTCATCTAATAAGTTAATTGCTATTCAAATGTTTAAAGTAATTTTTTTAATTTCCTTAGAATTTAACCACATATAAACACACATATGCTACACACATGTGTATGGAATGTGTGTGTGTATGTCCCACAGATATTTGATTTGATAGATTTGTTTTTTTTTTTTTTTTTAAATATTTACCTTTAACTTAAAATGATTTTGTAATTTTTCATGTGGTAAATAGTATGTGTACACAAAAAAGATACAAATTCCTTACGTGCGTATGTATGTATGTGGAAACGCACCAAACCCAAAGCAAACTAAAAGCCAAAAACATATCAAAAATTCAAAAATCTTCTCTTCTCATTGGGGCAGGTGTTGTCACATTTTTATGTTGACATAAATTCTTAATTTTCGTTTTGCTGTTTGCTGTTTGCTTTTTATTTTCTTTTTCTTCTTCTAATTATAATTTTAAATTTTACAATGAGATACTCAGACACACAAGCACACACGCACATACTCGTATATTCATATCCATGAAATTACATAGGTTGCTGTTATTGTTGTTGTTTGTTTCTTGTTTGATTTTTCCCTTTTTTTTTCTAAATTCATTTTCATTTTTCATGCATCAGTAGGAACCTCGCACCCTCACTTACTCCATCAATCAGTCTCTCGCTCCAATTGAAGTTAAAATAAAAATTCAATTCCAATGAAAGAGAAAAAAAACAAAAGAGATTTTATCTTGATTTCCATGGGATCGCTGAAGATTTTATAATCAATACCTGATAATTTCAAGCTTCCAGTTTTGACACAAGAATTATAGAATACATCTCGCACTCATTAGTAATTAAGTAAAAAGGGGCCATCCACAGATTACGTCACACGTTATGAGGGGGAGGGGGTGAACGAAGTGTGGCCACCTGTGGCAGGGGGGGGGAGAGTGTCATAAGCTCTGTGACGTCACATATCACAATCTAAAATATTAAAAATCTTGAAACGAAAAATTATTACCAATTCTAACTTTTGGCTTTGGGACCTCCATACATAGAGACCTAAAAGAAACCCTAAGAGACAAAGATATGAGAAATTAAAGTAACACTATATTATCGGGTTTCACTGCAAAATATGTATGTGACACACACCAGGTGGGAGGGTCTCAGAAATGTGACGTTACCAGCGGGGTTGGGAGTATTCTCAGAAATGTGATCACCTGTGAAGGTGGATGAGGAGGGGGGGGGGGGGTTGTTGGTGCTGTAAAAAATCATGAAATTCGTGCGTCGTAATACCAATATCCATGAGTATGAATCGACATCAACTGTGGGTTAATTAATCTGTAATTTATTTTAAACAAGTTCAAACAAATCAGGAGTTCAAATTGCAAGTACTTTGGCTTTGAAGTCTCTGACGACTAGAGAACTAGAACTTCTTTCCGGGAACCATAGTTTGGCCAAATTCTACAGAATTTATTCTCTCCTGATCCGATCAACGGAAAAGCAACATTATGCTGTGACCCATTGAGAACCGGAGATTTAAGATAGCATTCAACAACTTCCAACCAAGAAGAAACGGAACTTGTAATACTAAGACTAGACTATTGTAAATACATAGTATGATTTTAAATACTTTGTTACCGGTAGATAAGATTTCTTTCATATGCCATAGATCTTCTTCTTCAGCATCAGAAAATCAATACATATTTGATAATCTATAGAAGATGGTAGTAAATAGTAGGTACAACTATAAAGAACCAAAATTAAAAAAAAATTAAATTTAACTTTAGAAACCAGTAAGATAGAATGATAGAGAGAGAGAGAGAGAGAGACGGAGACGGAGAATTACAAATCTTATGGGACATGATAACAACATCAACAACAACCATAGTAACAATAGCAACAACAACAACAATCATAACAACATTTAATCAAGACAAAGTCATCACAGACAACAATAACAACAACCACAAATCCAAGTAATTCTTTCTATAGAAAAAAAAAAAATATATTCTATAGTAGATACAAATTTAAAAAAAAAAGTAGCATTTCCTGCTCAGCGTGCATTTCTCTTTGTGTCTGTGAGTTGTTGTGTCAGTCAAGTGAGTTGAGTTGAGTTGCGTTCAGTTAAGTTGAGTTGAGTTTTAGTCAACTTAGTCAATGTTATAAAGTATTTAGATACACTAAACTGTTAGTACTAGTGTATCTGTGTGCTTGTGTATCTCTGTGAGTGTTTCGTATGCATAAATTTAGCAAAACATAATGTGAAGAGGAGCCAGGGGAAGGGGGAGAAAGTAAGTAAGTACCATAAGTGAATGAGAATCTACGGCAACAACGAGACGACAAACGACAGGCAACACTGACGGACGACAACGACGACGACGTGACAAGTGATGGGCATTAAAACTATGACAGAAAGAGAGAGAGAGAGAGACACACACACAATAGTGATGACGACACGAATGAATGAACAAACTTTTGGGTGTCACAAAAAAAAAAAATAATAATAATTTATTCACTTGCACATTGCGATGTAGATAATTGTGCTTTCTACTTTTGTATTGTTTTGTTATTCTTGCGATACTTTATAACTAAAGCAATTGTTACTATACTTAGTATTTATAGTAGATACAAGTGAAGAATATCTAAGACGCGTCGAGTACATATTATACATAAATGTCGTCGTGTCATTTTGTGTGGGTTGCCATTGCGAAATTGTTAACTACATAATTATTTTATTATATGCACCACCACCACCACCACGACCAAATAATTTCAAATTTTTATAACTTGGAAGGGAAGAGATGGAGATATGTACAACATACATAGGTATGTACTTTACTGTTTTAAAAATATGCACTTTGCTATTCCAGAAAAGAAAAACTGTGCTCTGTTCTTCTGTGCTGTGGGCTTGGCCTATATTTCTTAGTCTTAGTTTTATTTCTATAAATTTTATGCATTTGAATTTTCTATTTCAATCTGTTATTAGTATCTTTTATTTATTTTTTTTCTTTTTTCATATTTAATGATTTACACACTTTACATGCTTTTGTGGAACAACACAACATAACATAAAAATAACAATAAAACATATGGACAGGGAAGTGAGTGACTAGAAAATATTTATACATATGCATATGCATCTATATATTGGTCGAGTGAGCTATGCTGCCTATAAATGATGAGAGTGTAGAGATGAATATGAAGAACAGGAAGAAGGGGAAATTTTAGTGACACACACACACACACGCACACACACAAATTTTTAATGCAAGTTCTCTAAGTGGTTTGATTTTAAATCAATGAAAAGTGAAAGGGAATTGTTGTTTTTTTTTTTTTGTTTTTTTTTGGAGACACAACCAAAAATGATTTGTTAAAATTATCAAGGAATCATACCATATCATATCATCATATCATATCTTTGTACTTGTTATAAGCATATCATTTGAGAAAATACATTCTCTGTTTTAATCAAAAAAAAAAAAAAAAAAAATACATACCATAAATAATTGTACTATAGTGTAAAAAGAAAGACAAATGAATGACCACCCTCACCACTCAGACAAACATCATAATCATAATCATTAGCATCAGTATCAGTATCATCTTCATATTCTCAGATCTACCTATGAGCCAAATAGTCACAAAAAATTAAAGAGAAACGATATACAAGATGAAAGCATAAAATACCAAATATAACAGACAAAATGTCACGTCGTCGTCATCGGCGTTGTCGGAAAGAAAAACAACCAACATGTGTAAAAGTAATCATCACCATGAGACGAAAATCACTCAATTCGCTCACTCACTCACTCTCCATTGATAGTTGTAGATACAATTACCAAATCAAACAAAACCAGCTAAAAAGCAATAAAATATTTAGAAAAAATCAGTTGAGAAAAATAATAAAGATTAAATAATCGGAAAAATGAATGTAAGTAAAAGTCACGTTCACAAATGATTAACTGAATGAATGAATGCATGACTGAATGAGTGAGTGACTCCCTCCTCCCTTTGGAAATAATTTCAAATACTAGAGCTACTCACTCACTTTGCATGGAAATGTTTAAATGCAAAATTTGATCCACCAAATTCGACGAATTCTTTAGGTCGATTTTGATGAAATAAATGGTATATGTTACTCACAATAAAGCTTCATATTTTTCATTAATTCGATTTTGAATCCATTGAGTGGCTTTTACGTGATGCGCGTACAAACAAACAAGCAGACAGACAAATTCTATGATTTTATTATATGTATAAAAGATAGGTAACAAAGATTGATAAATAGATACAAACTGTGATAGCATAAACACTTGATGATATTAAAATATTTAAGTATTTATGTATTACTATCGAAAGCCGTCGCACGTTTCTACGCCCCGGCATTTTTTGTGGATCATCACAGATTTCCTAGGATGTGTTGATAAGTATCATATATAATCATTACTACGAAGATAAACACAAGCCGATAACTCTGAATTTGAAGAAATCTTAATCAAGCCACATTTGATAACTCAAGTAGACCTAAACGACTTAGTTTGCGACTTGATTTTGTCAAAAAAGTAGTCAGTAGAACTTTTAGGATGATTTTTTTTGTTTTTTGTTGTTGGCGATCTGTTATTAGCTTATCAAGCATTGGATTGTAACATGTCACTCAAGATTCATTTTTTAAACTCACACCTGAATTTATTTTTTTCTGATAATTTCGGAGCAATGAGCGATGACACGGTGAGACATTTCACAGATGGTAAGGCGCTATAAGGGCAAAAGAAACCCAATGATGAATACATGTATTTGGAGATGTGAAATTGAAATAGATAGATAGATATTTTGGGAAGATAGATTCAATTTTTCTTTAAGTTTGAGCTAAAATTGATATTTCTTTTGTAGCATTTCAACTGTTTTAATATTAGAATTGCTTCACCACATCACACTGCTTTATCAGCCACACTTTTTTACTTTTGTCTACGACGTTATCGACACTTTGTTTATATGGTTTAACGCAGTTTACTAATTTGATTTCGTAAAGTGATGGAAATGATCATCATATTTCAGCCAATATGCGCATAACCTTAATAAATTATACACTTATAACCTTCCTGATGAATCACTCTATCCATTGGTGAAAACCATATGAAAAATCTATTCGGTAGTTTTTGAGTTTATCGTGTTCAGACAGACAGACAGACAGACAGATACGGCAAAGGGGCTTTGTTTTATAATATATATGTATATGTATAGATATGAATATAATTTCATTCATTTTTAAGGAAAATGCACAAATTTCAGTTTGTGAAAATCACAAATTCAATTTGTTGATGATGGTTGACAAAAAAGATACATATGTATGTACAATGCAATGATCGTAGATATGTAGTATCTATGTATCTTCCGTGGGTTCATTGTTTTAGTGAAATTTTTGTCATGCATGCACATGCTGAGTGTGCATTTCTATACTTTTACTTTCATTCTCATTTGAGATACATGAGATACATATAAATATTACTACTTCATAGATCATGCTGACTAACTAACTAAATGTAACTAACTGAATGCATGTATCTGTGAGTATATCTTTTGCATTGATTTTATGCGTGTTATATTGTATTTGTGTTTATGTTTCACACAATTTGTTGTGGCATGTTAATCATATGTTGCCATTTGTTGTGAACACATTTTTAAAGTACATAGATACATACTACATACATATAAACAGAACACAGACAGCAGGTAGAGATGTGAGGTGGCTGGCAAGAATGTACATACTTACATATCTACACTCGTGTCTTAGGTGATGACTCTTTGTGTTGTTAAATTTAAGTTTATTAGCTGACAGACAGACAGACAGACATAGTTGCTTAAAAGCTTGTTAACAAAATGCTAATTGTGGTCATAAATATAAAGTTAAAGAAACACGAAGATGTTCATGATGATGATGATGACGATGAAGAAAAATCTTGTTGTCACCTATTTTGGGTTTGAGTTCAACTCATATCATCATCACCAACACCATCACCATCACCAACGTCATCATCATGTTCACCTTATAAACAAATGTATCTATCTATGTAAGTACCATGTATGTATGTATCTTTATCCATTCCAAACAACAAAATGAACACACTTTATACGCTGCTGTTAGTGATAATTTTTAAGAATTCTATTGTCTATAGAATTTCAAGTTCGATAAGAGGAAACAGAATAAATCTCTTGTGCTTTTAACTAAAAATAACTAAATGTCGGAACGAATGAATGGATAATGGGATAGTGGATATCTCCCACACACCCGATACCTGATTTCAATAGTAGCAACAAAGAAATTCTTTGTATGTAATTGATTCTAATATAAATTTGTGATCATCACAAATCATCATCAACATCCTCAGTAGAATATTGACTTTTATCATTTGTTTTTACTATCATTTATTAACAAATATATACCGAGAAACAATAAAACAATGTACAAAAGATACATTTTTTACATTTAGTCACCATCTACGTATGTTTCTCGCAAATGTATCTAGGCTGTCTATCTAGTCTAATATAAATCTAATTGTACATATTTGTATGGATATTTCCGGTAGTAGCGCCAAATCAACAACTTCAAAAACTTTCAACTTTAGATAAATTATATGTTTTTCTATATGGGCTTAACTAAAAATAGTATGTATCTTTCTCCATCCATTCATCCATCCATTCCGCCCGTTCATCCATGTGTGTGACAAACAAAACACCCAAAAGTGAGAAAAGTCATCGAAAAGAAGAAAAAAAAATGAAGGAATTAATAGATTTGAATAGATACAACGCATTGTGTGTCTGTGTGTGTGTGTGTGTGTGTGTGTGTGTGTGTGTGTGTGTGTGTGTGTGTGTGTGTGTGTGTGTGTGTGTGTGTGTGTGTATAATTTTATTTATATTTCACACATAAAGAAGTCATTTTGCATTCAAATTTGTCACTCGACTGCTGCTTTATTTTTGTATTTCAAAGGTAAAAGGAAGTTGAAAATACTATAATGAATTTTTTTTTTTTTTTTTTTTTTCAAATCATGTAAAGTTTCTGTATCTTTTACATACTACATATTTTCTCGTATACTTTATGCTTTCCTTTGTCAGATCAGATCAGATGTATGAAGATACTACATATATCTAAATAGATGATGTAGAATAAAAATTTTATTTCATAGTGCTTATGGTTGATTTGGTTTGTTTTGTTTTGTTTTGTTTTTGGTGGATGGAAGCTTAAGAAGTAGCAAAGGCAGCAGTGGCGGATGTTATGTTTCTTATTTTTTGTTGTGGTTCTTCAAATTTTTATTCTAGTTGATCTTCATGTTTTTTTTTTTTTTTTTCTTGTTTTTGGTTTTTTTCATTTCTTTATTTGTTATTTTTGTTGTTTATTTCATTATTTTGAAAATAAGATGCTGACTGCCGCCACCTCATAATTCTAAAAGTTGTTAAGGGGTGCAGCAGCAACCATTTCCATTTCCATTTTTTTTTATTTTCATAAATTCGAAATCGAAATCGAAATTTTATTAACCTTGGAAAGTGAAATGAGAAATAATCAATTGGTTTATTGATTTTTCATATACCCTTCCTTTCATTCATTCATTCATTCCTCCATCCATTCTTGATAAAGCACACACACATATTAAAATGTGAAGCTGATTGTGGTGGGTTGTGGGTGGTGGTCTGTAGTAGAGATATCCCCATATTATTGCTCAAATATTGATAGACTTTTGTAGAATTTATTCAAATATTTGATGAATGAGAATTAGACTGATATACTTATACAGGATTGTTCAGATCTACCGCCCTTCCTCCGTCTTTCTTAGGCTGTATAGGAGGATATTATTGAAAATACTTGTATGCTTTCTATCGTTTTAATCTTAAACTTTTCCCTCCCTTGTTAGTTTTCATATTGAATGATCTTTCACAAATCCCCAATGGGACTAAGATCAGGGCATTGGGAGATAAGCAGCTAGCCAAAAACTTTTATTCTAATCAAATATATAATGATATGTGACCGATCGATCGATTGACAGTGACTAATCGATGAGAATTATTAAGTAGGAATATCCATTAGTAAATATGTATGCATTTTCCACTGAATCTGAGACGGAATTGTACAGCATTTAGTCATAATCATTCCACACCTTTCTGATTCTTAGCTCTATTTGACATGTTTGTACAATGGTTTAAATTGTTAAAAATTAACAATATTTATCCTAAAGAATTCATATGACATGGAAGATTATGATGATAGTTCGAAGGAAGAATTTATTCAGCACATTTTCTAAAATGATGTAGGGTGTTTGTTTCTTAACAATTTTAGATATGATCAATTTACAGCATTAAGCAAATTAGAATCGATTTTCACTAAAATTTAAGAAAAATAATGTAAGCTAGTGTTTCTCAATTGGTCAAAATCGACCGTCCAAAATGATATTTCCAGAGATTGAAATTCCTTGACTACTTTCAATGCATCCAAATTTGATTAGATTGATTAAAAAAACCGCCCCACACACTTTCTATTGGAACATGGATATAACAAATGATTTTGTCTCTCTCGCTCTGTATCATCATGTACTTATAAATTAGACTATTATCTTTATATTGATAACACTAAAGCTCGTCAATAGCTTCAAAAAAAAAAAAAAAAAAAAAAAATCGGTTGACAAACAGAGGAGAAAAAGGGGTTGAATCGTTTTGTGTTTGCCTATATACAATATAGACATATAGAAGATGTTCAAACACAAATTACTGAACATTTTAAGAAATTATAATTGTAAACTAGGAAATGTATGTAATTCAATAAATTTACTATATTTTTCTAGTTTTCATATTCTATGATTCGGAGTCTCCATAAGTACAATTCGTTATAAATTATGGTGATTAGATTTATGAAAGTTTGACTGTATTTCCTTTTCTTTTTTATTTTCCTAAAATGAAATCTGTTATATAGTGTGTGTGTAGAGAAAAAAAAAATTATAATAAAAAGTTTAACTAAAATTTTGATTGCAGCTCATTTTTTATTAATCAAAAATGAAAAAGAAATATGCTTCCTTCTACTTTTTTTTTTTTTTTAATTTATCTATTGCAAATTGGATGGGAGTGGGGTGCGTGAGTGCCCAAAGAGATCACTATTCAAACCATGCCACTGGGTGGGTGGGTGTGTACGGTTGCTTGGTTCTTTATTATTATGATATTTAAGATCTCTCTCAGATTATTCTTTACTTTAGGTAAACTTTACCATACATGTACGTATCTACATACAATACTTATATATGGAAAGAGTGAGAATGGACTGGACACAGACTGAGAACTGGTGAACAGAAAGCAAGGAACGGAAAATAAAGTGTGCATGTCATTTAAGTTAACTTGACACTTAAGAATTGACAACAGCAACAACAGCAAGATACATTTCAAATGATTATCATGGTGATGATGATGATAAAGATAATAATGATGATGTAGTTGTTGATGAAATTAATGTCAAAAGTCCAATAACACAAAAAAAAAGCAGACAAAAGCAAATAAGAACTAAAATTGTGTTGCTTTTCTTCATTTTATTGTTTATTAAGAAAAGAAGAAAGCAAAGTTACAAATACTGAAAATCCAACGTAATTGAGACTTCCTTTTTACTATATTTATGTTCATACGTACATAAGTATATACATATGTGTGTTCCCTTCTATGAACAAGTACATAAATATGTATGTACATATGTATATACCATATGTATGTGTATGTTTGTATAGTGAGAATAAATGTGAGAAAGCTATGGAAATAATAAACTGAATTGAAACAAAGACCCATAAGATGCAAATACAAAGAAATATTGCATGCACCCAAATAGTCGAGGACCGAGTTCCATTTTAGGGCCAAGATACATTCTTAATGTTCCGGAAATGTTGACAGTAGAAAAAATTAATAAGCTTCATACAAACTTATAGGAATCGGGCTTCCAGTTTGTTCTTTATCCTACACTATTTCAGGCACCGCAATGGGTCTTCAGGCCCTGTGATGAACAGTCAGTCTGTTTATGCTATATGTAGTAAGAAATGTTATTCTGCATGTTAAACGAACACAGAATGAGCGATGTATGTATGGGTGGGTGCAATACAATATAGGAAGAGACCGGTGGAGTAGAATGAACGAACAAACAAGGGGCAACAGAGGGTGGGAGAGAGCGGGTGTGGGAGTATTGTGTGTAGAGAGCAACAGGCAGACAAAGAGTAAATGAGAAAGTGCAAGTACATACTTGTGATGATGGCGAAGACGACAAAAATGGTTAAAATACGTGCGTGCGTGCGTGACAACATTCTAAAGCAATTGTTATTGCTGTTTTTATTATTATTCTTATTACTCTCTTCCCCTCTCGTCTCTATGTATTCTTTACTTATTTTTATGCAATACAAGAAGTAAACATAAAAAAATTGTGAAAAAAAAATCACAGTCATGTGCAGTAAACGTTGCAACAAAAAAAAAAATCAAGCAAAGATGACGGCAATGAAAGAAAAAAACAAAACAATAGTAGCCACAACATTAACATTTACACCAGTGGTTTTTAAACTATGGGCAAATCACTACTCATGGGCTCAGCAAATACAATTTTTTTTTTAAACATACATATGTATATGATTTCGTTGTCATACTTGCAGCATGAAAACGACCACGTACTTAGGTTTGGGTGGGTATCTGTGAAAAAAAAATCAGACTTCACAAGATTAAGAACCCCCTAATCTACACAACAGACATTTGAGACAAAATGTATTTCTATACAAGGAGAAATGTTATTGCTGCTGCTGCTGTTGGTGATGTTAAATATTTGCGACCACAAGTTAAAAAAAAATATAACAAAAGAAAAGCAAAAGCAAAAGGGCAAAAAACGAAGAGGCTCAAAATGTGGAATTATGAGGGGAAATAGTAAACAGTGGAGTGGAGAGCGATGTATGATCTGCTGCGTATGTTTCTGTTGCTGTTGCTGTTGGATGTTTGGTTAGTGGTTGGTGTATGCGAATGCGATCGATCCGTCATGCAGCTGTATTTATGTACGAAGAGTACGTGGATATGTAAAAGATGCGGAGCGATCGGCGACTGTTGAGATGCTTATTATGGATGGCAAAGAGAGAATGACAGAGAGACAGACAGACAGAAATGAAGGGAAACTAACAGACAACAGCATGTGGCTGGCTGTTTGTGTTTTGTCTTTGGGTGGATTGAAGTCATTATTGTTATTGTTGTTTTTGTTGACAAACAGTTGAACTCCTCTGGGTCGTCGTCGTCTGGAGTGGTGGAGTGAGTGCTACGTAGTGAAGCCAATGATGGCGACAAAACGCGCCTTAAACGCAGCAATAACAATAGCAGCAGCAGACAAAAAACAATTTTAAATGCTACTCGTCGTCGTTGTTCGCCTGTTTTTCTCTTTTAAATAAAAATAAGACAGTTTATATATAAACACACGCACACATACACTTTCTTACTCTACTTAACACCCCACGCCACAATAACCACCGCTCCTCTTCCCTTCCCCATGCAATTAAGCATTCCATTAAATGATTTGATTTGTTAATCTTTTGTGTGCTTTAAAAGGCAAAAGCCAAAATCAAAACTAAAACAAAAACAAAAGAAAAAAAATGAAGGCCAAAAAAGCAAAGTTTGCATGCACGATCATGTCCACACAGTAAGACAGCAACAACAACGCAGGTGTTTTTATTACTATTGGCCAACACACGCACGCAAATGCAAATGATTGTCGTCTTCGTGAGTCGTGTTGCCGCCGCAATTGTCGCAATAACAAAAGGAGCAGCATAATATTTGTAGTGATTGTTGTTACATACTGTTTTGATGTTGTTGTTGTTGTTGTTGTTGTTACGATTACGATCGGAAATTGAAACAACGAACGATCAACCGAACGACGACCGGCAACAGACCAATGATCTGATCGTGTGTCTTTTATGAAAAAATATTGTACTCACTTGTTTTCTTTGTCGCCATCGTCGTATATGAGTCAATTGATGTGTGTGTATGTGTGTGTGTGTGTGTGTGTGTTGTAACAACTTAATTATTTTATTATGAGTAATTAAATAAAAGTAACAGTAACAGTCACAACCAGAGTCAGTATAACACAATAATAGCAACAATTTATTTACTGCTTCATTTAAAATAAAACAAAAAAAACACAACAAAAGAAAACTAAATGAGAAAATTGCATTTCTTTGCTTGTTTGGCTGCTTGCTGCTTTCCTTCTTTTGTAGTTTGTCTTTCGTTGTACTTAGTGTGTGCAATAATTTTTTACTACAAACGGGAGCAATCAATCACTATGTGTATGTGTGTATGTGTTTGTGTGTGTGTATATAGTATCCAAAATAAGCATAAAAAGTGGCTATTATTTCTCCTTATTGACTTCTCTGTTTTTGAAGGCAACGTCTAAAGCAACATAATGGAATGAGGGAATCGTTTGAGAAACGAAATGAATTGAATTGATTTGACGACGACGGCAAGTGTTGAGCGTAAGCAAAGTGAACTCTCCCACTCACCCGCTCGCTATCTTGTCTTGCGTTCTAGTATGTACTAAATGCTCGTATGGAATATTCGCACACTTGCAGCAAGAATCGGACTGATAAAAGTCATAAGTGCAAAGAGCAATAACATGAATTGAACATTAAAAAAACATTAAACAAAGACCCAACAGGCAGACAGTAGTGACTAAAGAATAAAAAGAGCAGACTCAAACAAGAGTCTCACTCAAGTGGACGGGGGACAAACAGTAAGAGTATCATATGAAGAGCGGAGAGACAGAGCAGTCAACCAGTCAGGCAATCATTATGAAATGTAAGTCAAGCGTGTAAAAGAAAACTTTACTACTTGCCTCTTATTGTTCTTGTTGGTAATTGTGATTGTAATTCTGGATTGGTTCGTCTGTCTGACTATTTGTATGTCGCACAATTGTCGCGCAGACAACGAAGAAAAACAGCAGCTCAAGAACCTTTGAACGAACGATGTGTATGTGGACCAGTAGTGCGTTTAGCACAGTGGAGGGGCTTCACCAGAATTCATTTGTACATAATTGTCACATTGAATAAATTTTATAATCATTGTAAGGCTAAGGGTGCCTCTTTACCATAATATCTTGGTTTCTTATTTGGGAACTTCATATTTGGATTTCGAATTTTCCCCTTGCGTTAAGTCGGGTACTCTAAGCATTTGCCAAAGTTGTTCATAGGAAAATGAACCTATGGTATAAACATATTGCTCGTAATACGAGTAAGCACAAAAAAAATAGCACCTTAATAGAGAAGAGTATAAATTGAAGTTTAAATAGTCTCGTCTCGTCTTATAAAAGAAACCACACACACACATTCACATGATGTAAATGGAAACAATTGCAAAAACAAAAGGTGTGTGGGGTTAATATTTAAAAAGAAATTGTTTGTAAAGAAATTGCATCTTGGTTGGTCAGTTACACGATGAGATGTAGTTCATATTTGTCTTCATCTTTAACATCAACAACAAGAATAATTACATTATAATCATCTATGTTAAGTTTACTGTAATATTCCTCATTCATAAGCATAACCATATAATGAAGGGTGACATAAATTATTATTATTATAAAACAACAATAATGATGATGACGATGTTGATGATGATGATTACAAAAAGAATAGCCAAGTAAAATGAATTGAATTTGAAATAAAATGGTAGAATGTATGAGTATGATAAATAAAGATTTCCAGAAGAATGGGGTTGCGGCTCTCCATGCTAATCATTAAAATTGTCCTGAGTGGAGAAAACAAAATCTCTTAAATTCATCCATGCATCCATTCACCATCACCAGTTGGTAACATTTGGCTTAAGATTTTTTTTTTTTTTATTACTCAGGAGATAGAATTAAAGAAAGGAATGGTGGGGGGTGACAACAAATGTTCAATGTTCCTTAAATAAACACAACATCAAGAATAGCAACAACAACAAAAACAACATTGCATCACAATATTTGGCATTGCACTTCAGGATGTGTTTAGTGTTGTTGTTCTTGTTGAACTTCCTACGATTACATACCCTGCAGTATGCTTAGTGGCAATAGTCCCCGTTTCGATAATATGTAATTCACGATGACCCTTTTTGTATTAAAGGTGACTAGTGAATTCAGGCGAACTAGTAAATGCGAGTTTCCACAGTAAGTCAGTAGCACTTTTTCTCATTACTATTGGGTAGTGAATTCACTAGTCAAACATAATACAGATGCTAACCAGTATATGCGGTGGCAACAACGTGTGACATCACCATGTTAAATTCACAAGTTGAATAAATATAAAAAAGAATAGGGGAAGTAGTGCTGGTCCCAAAGGGAATAGTCACGAACCAATTTTGGACCAGTGATTCATACTGAAGGGTACATACTTATTTACATGTGTTTGTTCATGTTGTATCCAAAAATTTACCATTTTTGGAATCGCAACAAAATGCGATCAAACATTATTTCACACGAATCATCTATGTAAATATGTATATAGTACATATGTATGTACTTACTATATTGTATAGTATATGTAGTACATAATAGACAAAAAAAAAAAACCAATCAATTTGATCCAATAGTATGTAAACAATTCTGAATTCATTTTACTTATGTACAATTTCTTTTACATCTTTATTTTATAGTTATCCCAAGTGCTTGGAAGTAATTTTGAGATCCCAACCGGTGTGAATTCTGTTCTTATAAACTTGGCATCGAATACAAGATTCGAACTGCGTGATGGACTTTTCCATAATAATATCGTAAATAGTTTTATTATTGAAGGACTGAAGGCTGATGATCAAGTAGAATTCGCACAAAATGCATTCCTTGGCAATAAAGGAGGTTATCCGGATATAAGGATTAACAATGTGAAAACTGTTTTCATACGTCAAAATGCTTTCTCGGGTATGTCTATCTATTGTCTTGAATTGTTTGTTTATTATGCATATATGCATATACATTACATTATTACATATTCTTATTTAAGCTGGTGAAATCAAGTTTACTGTTCAGAATTGTGATACCTTGAATTTATTTACGGATGCATTTACCAATGTGAATATGACGGGCAATTTCGTGGGTATACGAGAGATGAGCATTCAAGAGAAAGCCTTCAATTCAGCACATGCAAAGGTAAGTGAGAATCGAATTGAATGAATGGAATAATAAATCATCGCTCTCTCTCTCTCTCTCTCTCTCTCTCTCTTTCTCCCTCTCTGTATCTATATATCTATGTATATGTAGTTACGGATTGAAAATGCTGGCATAGCTGAGATAACGCGCTTTGAAGCTTCCGTACATGAAATTCGTTTTATCAATTGTCGCATTGGAGTAATCAGACGTTTCACTTTCGATGTAACCAATATAAATTACATTGTTTTTGAGAATTGTCGAATTGAAACAATTGAGACACGTGCAATCACCGATAAACTGCATAGTGATCATGTTTCGATAACAAATGCTGTAATTGGTGTAATCGATAGTGAAGCAATCTATGGAAGTGGCATTTCTGAATTATTATTGACCAATAATAGGTAAATACAATTTGTTTGATTTCTCTTAATACTCGTACTTATTATTATATACTACTACTAATACAATATTGTATTATATTTCATTGTTTTTTTCCATAGTATAACATCGATCAATGATCGAGCAATATCGGTGCATAGTGTAAATGTGACAATTGCAAAAAATGAAATCAAACATTTGGGTAGTGATTGGCTCACAGTGAAGGATTGGGCTAAAATCGTTGTGGAACAAAATAAATTTGGAACTTTTGGAAATATGGCATTGCAATTGCCTCAGCAACCGGGCGATTGTAGTTTCAGTAGCAATTCGTTAACAAATCCTCAACCAGGCAGTTTGAATATCACCAATTGCCGCATACATGAGATTTCTATAAAGAAACCATGCACTTGCAATTTGCAATGGTTGAATAATCTCTCGGATCATGATCTAAGATCAGAGACCTATTGCACGGTGGACAGTACATTGCAATATTGCTTCAATGCCACCTCGTTTAATACACTGAAATATGTAAATGAAGTGTGCGATGAGACAAAGTTGACGTTGGATTGCGTTGCCAATGGTAGAATCAAGAAGGTCGATGGTCGATTCTTTACACCCGAAGAATTGGCAAATCGTCGCAATCCAAATTGGCCATGGATTATCTCAATTTTGAGCATAATATGTTTTATTTTAATTGCATTGGCAGTGACCATGATCTCATGTTACTATTGTCGCCGTCAGGATGACAATGACAGTTTTGGTTACACCGATGGCTTGGAGAATACCAGCAACACTCATATCCATGAATTCTCCCTAGAGGAACGCCATATCATACATCAGACTTTGGATTTGTTAAAGAAAAAGTATCCAGATATCTATAAGTCGGTAAAAGATCGCACCAAGTTTTTGTTGCGTGCGGATTTAAATGAAAAGAAATGTGTGAATACCATAACACAGATTGTAACCATGCTGGGCCGTGCTCATGATCCCAGTGATGATTTTGTTGAATTCGATCGTGTCTTAACACAGCATTTGCAACAACGCACTCCAAGCGCACCACCAATTGATCCCATTTATACCGAACCGGCCTTAGCTCGTTCTGGTCATGCGGCAAATCAACATATGCTAAATAGCCTTCGTTTGGATAACAGCATTAATGTTAATACTGGATCGACTTTGCGTTCAGCTTTAACTGATGGTGGGGATTTCTATTCAAGTTCCATTGTCATGAGTTTGCCAAGATATAATGATATTGAGTGCAATCTACCATTAGCAGGCAATATTGCTGGTAATACTGCTGGTGGTGGTGGCAATAGCAATGGCAATGGCAACCACCACAACAACAACAACAATAATAATAACAACAACAATGGAAATGGCAATAACAACGCTGGCAATCATGGAATTTTAGGAAGAAACTTGCCACCCGAGCATATTTATGCTGAGCCAAGCTGTGCCCAGCAACCTTTGTTACGCAATGAGTATGCCTCACCAGCTGATCGTCATTTGGAATCAATGGATTTATACTCCGAACCAATTAACGATCGAGGTAATTACCATCATATGTACTAAGGTGATGATGATGATGATGAGAGGAGGAGGGTGATCGGTCGGTGGGTCGGTCTGATCTAGCAACAATAGCAAGCAATAGCAAGAGCAATTGTGATTCAGTTTTATGTATGATTCAATTTCAGTCGATCATTCTGTCAATCAATCAATCAATCAGTTAGTTAATCAGAGGCAATCAGAATTGAGAGATACTAGAACAGATGGAAGATTGAACAAACGAACGAACGAAAGAGAGCATTTAGGTGATAGTTAAAGATGAACACGAAGAGAAGGAGAATACATTAATAATATTAATAATACAATATATAAATATAATTATTATGTATATAAATAGTAGATGGTTTTGTGTAGTAACATACAACATAGTAGTATAGAAGGAGTATGGATGTGAATCTAACTGATGTTAAAAACAAAATGAATTTGCAAAGAAGATGGAGGACCACTATCACTATAAGCATCACCACCACCACCACCAACCATCACCATCAACAACCACAACACGGACGAGACTCGATTTCCTTTTTCGTTTTTATGGGCTGTGAACGCAAATCTTTTGTGTAAATATTTCTTTGAGTTGAGTTGACTTCAGATGAGTCGAGTTGCGTTGAGTTGAGTTGAACTCGAATTGATCCAATGATGATTATGATGGTCATCATCATAATAATACTCCTAATCAGTGATGATGAAGATGATGATGTTGAAATTTTTAAATTAATTTGATAATTTCCTTTTCTTTTTTTTTTTTTCCTTAAACATTTTGTGATTCAATTTGAATTTAAAAAAAAAATATATGAATTAATTAATTTTTTTTTTTTATTTTCATTTTCTGTTTTTTTTATTTTTTTGTTTAAATATTTTAAGAATATGAAAAATGGAATTTAATTTAATTATTGTTTCTTTGTTTGTAATTAAAACAAAAAAAAAAAAAAAAAAAAAAATTAGTATTTTGAAACCACTAATTAATGAATTAATGTTTTAGTTTTTAAGAAATAAATAATCTTTCATTTTTATGGATTTTCTTTAACATGAAATCAAAAAAAAATCTTCTATATTTTTCAAATCTACTATATTTGTATGTACTATGTACTATATATGTATTTGATAAGTTCCACACACACACACACACACACACAAAGGCACACAGAAAACAGAAACAAAAACTGCACTTTCAACAAAATAGAAAATTTTGGAAAAATTGTTAAAGTCAATAAAATATGTATATTGTACTATATAGAAATAATATAATATTTAATAAATAAATTAATTAAATTAAATTAAATAATTAATCATAATAATAATCGTAAAATTATTTATAAAGAATTTAAGATTGAAGAATTTTATAGATGAAAAATATATACATATTATGAAATGGAATACAAATAAAATCCACACAAAATACACAACACAAAACAAAACACACGATTGATTATTGTTACTCACTCACTCACTCATTATCTATCTATCCATCAAACGATCTATTTACAATACATACAGATGACATACTTCTCGTATGTAGTATTATCTCTTGATCTATCTACAATCTATTGTATCAATCGTTCGAAGATGACATTCTAAATTAAATTAAATTTATTTATATAGAAAATGCACATAACTGTACTCATTGATCGTAGATACTTTAGATTAAGTGATCCATCTACTTACTTACTACATACACTAGATCCACTCATTGGTCATACATAGATCTGGGAAGAAGGATACATCAAATCTTAGTCAAAAATTATTCATATATTCTACACTATACTCGTATTTTTGTGTAGGTCATCACACACACACACACATTTCAATTAGATACATTCACACAGATACAATCACATATAGTATGATAAATACATATGTATGTATGTCATAGAAGGTGTTATTTGTATAATTAACTGTAATTTGTAAAGTGTGTTGGTAAATACTTATAAATTAATGTGTTTCTGTGTAAAGTAAGAGTAGAATAGAATTAGTAGTATCAATCTCTCTCTCTCTCTTTCTCTCTCTCGATCTCTGTCTCTTTTTTTCTATATTACTCCCTTGTCTTAATCTGTGTCAGCCACTCTTATTAGTCTCAATCAGAGTTAGAATAAATTCATCCATACTCATCATATAAGCTGTTTTCACTACTCCTTTCATCATTCTCTTTCCTTCTCTTGTTCTTATCTCATTTACATTTACAGACGCCAACAATCTGCCACCAACATATGAATCTGCTATGGCTGCGGTGGCACCCAAGCGACAACAACCACAATCTCCACCAAAACCACAACAGCGTTTGCCCCAATATGCAACACCAAAATCTCGCACCAAGGACTTGGCCAACAGATTCCTTGTTAGTAGCGGTGGTGCTGTTGTCATTGGAGGTCGTAGTCCCTCTTCGATTGCTGCTGCTGCTTCTACTGATTTAAATGCTATTAATAAAATTGATGATGCTGATCCTGATGCTGCTGCTGCTGCCCGTGCGGCTTATTTGGGTATACCCACATCGAATGTTCGACGTTTGGCCAGGAATTTTCAAGCTGCTAGCACTCAACGCCATAAGCATTTGCCAATTCCCGTCTATACTACACCACTTGGCGGAGCTAAACGCAAGCAACATGGTACCGGCAACGTTGGCCGTTCCGGTCGTGGTTCTTTTGGCGACGCCAATAATGCCGGTCCATCGGGAATTGACGTTCGTAGCAGCAGTGGTCGTCGTTTCATTGTGTCGCCAGTCGTTATAGAACATCCAATGGAAGGAGCTGTTGGTGGTGCTGATGAAATTGATGCCTGCGAAATGACCAT
The DNA here is from genome assembly GCA_035041805.1 of Amiota mariae. Taxonomy (NCBI): domain Eukaryota; kingdom Metazoa; phylum Arthropoda; class Insecta; order Diptera; family Drosophilidae; genus Amiota; species Amiota mariae. Next base: position 603,151 of record JAWNKV010000058.1, read on the forward strand.
ATTTCGTCGTACCAAGAATGATAGCAGTGCCTCAGAACATTCTGGTGGTAGTGCTGAGACTGTTAAAATTGGTGAAATTATTGAACATGCCGACGCCTAAAAGAAGGCAACACCAATACCATACAAATGTATTGGTGTATCTTGGGGATGGGTGCATCGATCAGATCATCGATCTATTGTATTCCTTCCCCCATGGGCCCCGAACCCAATCAACAACCAACAACTGATAAAAGAAAAGATGTAAAGTGAAGTGAAGTGAAGAATCGATTAAATTAGAGAAGTGAAAAATGGAAAAGAGATAAAGAAGAAGAAGGTGTTTTTTTTTTAAGCCAAAATGGCAATTTATCGAAAATCGATAATAGTTTTATTTATTTATTCATATATGCATATATAAATAACAACAAAAACAACACATGATTGTGATTTCAATTTTAAAAAAAATTACAAAAAAAAGAAATTAGAATTTAATGAAATGAGATTTTTGTAAATAATAAGACACAACAAACACAAAGAGATGGAGATAGAGAGAGAAAGAGAGAGAGGAAAGGAATGGAATGGAAAGGAAGGAACTTAGAGTCAATTTTGTCCTAAAGAAATGAGAAGGAGGAGGACAAATAACCAAACCAAAATGGTATTTCTTTTTTAAGTGTTAAATGTTTTATTTTAATTTATTAAATTTGTTTTTAATATTTTTTTTCTTTTTTTTTAATGATAATAATAATTATGAGAGGTTTCAGGCGAGAGCGGCGAGCGGTGAGCGCTGACAAAGAGAATAGATAGTAGTGAGTAGTGACTCGGTAAACAAATAAGTTCCTCAATACATATGCAAGTATAGATAGGATGATTATTCCCATCCATATGTGTATGTAATAAAATATAAAAACAAAAATAATAATGACAAAGTCAAAATCAAAGTGTCTCAAACAGAATCTGTTAAACATTTTAATGCATTTTCTCTCCTATCTTTCAACATAAACACCACCACATACATACATCATTTTCGTATTGATTTTATTTATTTATTTTATTTTATTTTTTTCAAATTAATTTTTTTTATAAGATTTCTTATAAATTTTCTTCTCAATTTCAATTAAAATTAATTAATAAAGTTTGTATTTAATTTTAGAATACAGTGAAATTCTCTTACTTCCCGTGTTAAATGAAAGAGGAGGGTCAAGAATATTAATTGTCTATTCTTATAATTTAATTTCTTTCTAAAATGTAAAATATGTAAGCAAAAGTAATAGATATTTTCATTATATTTCTGTCTATCGTACGTAATACTATCATGCATCCAATAATACAAACAACCAACCAATCCATCCATCCATTCATCTGTTATATATCCAATCAATACAATACAATACAATTCATCCATCCAAATCTAAGCTTTCTATTTACTTTTAAATTGTATTTTAAATGTTCACAAATATTAAAAACTTTTCTAACTTTTATTATGCACATAAAAAACAGAATATATGAAGCCATCCATCCAAACTATCCATATCCAATTAATCGCTTTCAACTATTTTATTTTGAACTTTCCATTCACATAATTTTGTATTTTAGATGTCAACAAATATTAAAAAACTTTTCTAACTTTTATTAAACACAAAAAACAGAAGACAGTACGCTCGCTGGGCATCTAAAGTTACATACTACATCTGTATAATGATATTATTTGAGATGATTTAGTAAGAACCAAGAATAAATAAGTGCATTGAGTAAGTCCTGTCCTACTACTTACATTTGAAATAGAAGCAAAAGAACGGTTTACTGGATTTGGTGTGCATTTTGTACTTAGATTGTCCATTTATCAATCCATCCAATTAACCCTTTCGACTCCGCTGTTCAAAAATTTTTATTTTTATTTTTTTAAATTTGAAAATCTTCATTTATAAAAACAATTGCTCCTGGGCATCGTTGAGGTCGAAAGGATTAAATACAAAAGAAAGATATTGAGTGGTGAAGAAGGAGGGAAAAGCTATAGAAGAAGGTAAATGCCCGTCCACCACCACGAAATGAGAGACAGAGAATTCACTGTATTTATATATTTCAAATATTTTTCTTTTTCAATATTTTTCTCATCATTTTTTTTTTTTTTTAATCACATGGAATTATTATTTTTTGAATTTGAATAATTTTTTATATTAATTAATATGTTTTTTTTATATTATTTCAGTTTTCTTTGTTCAGTTTTTATTAAACTGGTTTTTTCATTAAATTTCGCATTTGCACATTTCAATAAAATGACAAATAAAAAAAAGATAAAGAAAATTAAATCCTTACAAAAAAAACAAAAAACAATTCAAATAAATGAATAAATAAATATTTATTGTCCAGTTATTATTACATATTATTATTATTCCCAATTACTCTTTACTATTAATACTATTACATACTTTATAAATGATTTATAAAAATCAAAAATGAATTATCGAAATATATATTTTATAAAAATTTATAGTAAAACTATAAAAAAAAAAATTAAATAAAATATCTAAATAAAAATCAAAAATTTTTGTTATTGCATTTATTATTGGGAGTACAAATAAATTTCCGCCATTTGACAAAAGACTAAGACTAAAATTCAGAAATATGTATTGGCTTAGACTTGCTTTGTCAGATACCGGATATCCGGCCAATCGCCGGATAGCCGTCCAAAAATAGCTAATTGTTGAGTCTTACAAGCGAAAATTCGTAGGGGTCGCATTCGGGTCTTTTCGTTCATGAGCCAAATTAGCGCTTCATTGTCTTATAAAAGACTATTAAAAAAATATTATATAATGGTGGACAAATTTTGAATTGTTTCCAATGAAATACCTTTCTAAAAATTATCCTTCGACCTCAAGAGACAGAGTCGGCAGTATCTCAAGAAGATCACGGACACGTTCTGGGACAGCTTTCATGAGGTTGCGAATGATGATTTTTTTCAGTTTCATGATCAAGAAAAGAGCATGATTGCAATGGAGATTGCTTTTTATCTGAAGACAGTGCGCATTGGTCACGATCGTGATCCTTATATTCGGTGGTCAGCTAATATTGTGCAATACGCAAACTTATCAAAATTTCCTAGAATTTTTAAGCGCCCTGCAGCGGCGTATACAGTGAAAGACTTTTTTCGGAAGCAGGTCTTGTGTACGAAGACTAGCGAAACCGTTTGTTGCCTCTTAATGCAGAGAAATTGGTATGCATTCATCATAATTTGCCATTAGTACAGTACGAGTATTAATTTTTATTTATTGTGTAATAATAATTTTATTTGTTATATGGATTAAATAAAGTGCCTCTAAAGGTTAAACGTAGTGTTTTTTTAAATCCGGTATCCGGCCGGATAGTTACCGGATATCTGTTACATCTCTAATATGGACTTATGGTATCTAGTTTTGGCAACCAGCTTGTGGAACACCATTCGGGATATAAATACCTGGGTGTGTATTTGGATAGGCGGCAAACGTTCAAAACGCATATTTCAAATATCACAAAATTGCTCCGACAGAGAATGGGGAAATTGCGTTCACTCCTAAACAGTAGGAATATATTGTCTCTGAAAAATAAAGTACACATCTACAGAGCAATAATTGCTCCTGCTTGCAGGTGTACGGCATAGCTGCGAAATCGAATATCTCGAAGGTCAGAGTACTACAGGCCAAAACATTGCGTATGATTTCTAAAGCCCCGTGGTTCATGTGAACAGCGGATCTTGAGAACGACGAAAAAATTCCGAAAATTGGCGATGTGATTAATCGTCAGGTCAAGAAGTAGTATATGGAGTGGTTGAAAATCATCCAAATAAATTAGCCAGGTGCCTCTGAAAGCGACACAAAATGGGACGAGACAGAGTGCCACTCGGTAGAGAAGATCGCATCCTGTCGACCTCTCTATTAGATTCTATTTATTATTCTATTGTTCTTTCCCACTTACTAATATAAGTTGTATTGTATTAAGTTGTTTTTATATTAACAGAAAATTTAAAATTAAGCCAACCAATTTTTTTATTTGCTCTGTGTGTGCGTGGTTTATTGAATAGTATTTTAATTTGAATGAAAAATGTTATGCCTAAAAGTATGCAGTTAATTTTGTTATTAAATGAATCTAGGCTGATCTTTGCCATTCGCAGTAGTAGATAAATAAAATAATTAAATCTTCTATCTTACAATAAATAAATAAATAGATAAATAAGACTTAATTTGATTTTCAATTAAGATCAAAATTCGGTATTAATTTGTTGAGAATTTTTTAACTCCAAAAACCAAAAAGGTAAAATGTATAAAATAAAACTAATTTTAACTACCGTAACCCAGTTTACAAACAACCCCCCACTCCCATAAGGCAATTTAAACTGTAATTATAAATTTTACTTGTTTTGTTATTATTAATTTCTAACAACTTAATAGGTTTATGTTGATCTTGTTAACTCGCGTTTGACTTTGGTTTTTGGGTTTAACTTTGTTCGTGGCTTATCTCAATTTTTCCTCTACATACATTCTAATCTATTCTGTTCTTTGTTCCAAGTATTTATATGTACATATGTATGTATGTATATGCAAAATACTTGCTCAAACAAATTAAATTTATTGAAAACATCAAATGAAATGATTAGAATGGATGTGGAAAGGGTGTGTCATGAAAGAGGTGGTGATGGAGGTTTAAGAACACTTGCTGTGGAAAATCAAGTTGAACAAGTTGTCAACTTAAAAAAAAAAAAATCAAAAAAATAAATACATTATAGATAAATAAATAAATGCAAATACATTTTAGTTTTCATTATTATTATTATTATTATTTTATTTTAAATAAATATACCTAATACCTACATTGTTTCTATATATCGTAAACTTACAAAGCCATCACGAGTAGGGCTCTTCCGAGACCTACTTACTTATGTATATGTATCAATCTCTATACAGTAGCGTGGGCCAAGAGAACTCAGTTTTCCAGACAGAAGTACATGCAATAGAACTATGTATTAGAGAACCAAGGTGCAGATGAACTCACCAGAAAAGGAGCTGTCGAACTACATGGCATCCCGCAGAATGGTTCTAAACTCGAAAAATGACTTATTGATAAATCGCTTCAATATTGGGTTTATACAGAAAATATTAGAGTAGCAAGAACTTTCATGCCAATCAGATCTTACAAGAATTACTGGGACTAACAGGGAAATGTATGACAATGGTCTCAGGTTTCTTAACTTGTCATCGCAGATTGTTAAAAGTTTTAAATTAAAACATCTTCGCAATATTCGCGTCAGTTAAAACGATCAATGTAGACTATGTAAGAAGAGGAGGAGACAGCAGAGCATTTGCTATGCCACTGTGAGGGCCAGACTCCACTATTTGGGTTTCCAGTACTTGGAACCAAATGAAATTGTAGGTTTGAATTCGAAGAAGGTTCTGGAATTCTTGATGAATACCAGAATATCGGAGGAACTGTAATCCCTTGTAGGGTTGTAACAATAGGCTCACTGGTGCCCGCAATGACGAGATATACTTAGTTCCGAATAGTCGAACAAGATTTGGTTTCATTTGCATAAGCGAGTGCGAATGAGTGAGTCAAAGCAAAATATCGGTCTCACGCAATCTGACACTCTATCTAGTCTATCTGTATTTGACTGACTTTGAAAAAACTTTTCAAATAAATAACTAAATAAAATGACTAAAACCGATTAGTCAGTAGTTATCAGATCTGATTCAGAGGCAGGAGGCTTCTGGATTCTAATTTCAAGTTTCAACTGATCTATTTTACTTAGATACAAGGTTTCTTTGTAACATTTTTCATTATTTTCTTGTTTATTGTAGTTTTTATTTACTATTTTATTTATTCAAGTGTTTCACCTTTGTTTTTGCATTTTATTAATTTGTTTTTCCATAGAATTTCCATTAAAGCAGCGAAATGAAACGTCAAATCTCAAATTTACCACTTGCTTTGTCATCATAATACCGAAATGAATCACTTGAAGTCAACATTTAGTGAATGATGATGAAGCAAATAAACACACAAAATCCATATACTCGTACATACATATGTAATAGGTTAAATATTCATACTGAGTATTTCTGTTTTAGACTTCAATTGCACACTTTCTACCTTCCTTTCTGCCTGCCCCATTATGATCAATATTAAATGAAGAGTCAGTAGTTGAATATTTTGCATTAGATAAAAGTCATATAATGATTTCAGATAAATTTTTAGAAATATTTTGACTGGAAGCGTCTTGTCTTGGCAAGAAACCACAACTCGGATGTTGTTTTTCTATTTTTCGAAGAGTTCTGGAAGAACCTCAAGGTAATCATGCTAAATAATTTTTTTTTTGTTCTCTATTTTCTTTATTTGCAACTGTCGTCAGACGACAACCAGCGAATTTTATCGTACGATGTTAGTCACTTTAGCAGGTTTGGATGAGTTAATCACTCATGCAGTATTTGGAATGGTAGATATAGTGGGTGTTGCCTTTTCTGGTGTCGTGTTTGGCTGCTGTTGTCCAACAAGTTCATTGCCAGGTGATTGATATGGTCCTCCAACCTAATGAAGCGTCTTTTGCAGACCTTGACGATTTCTTCTTTTATCGTTGCTATCTGCAGGTTTCGGTGGATAACCGAGTTCCGGACAAATCATTGCACACCTATAGTCCTCCGCAGTAGCTTGGACTGAAACCTTTGAAGTATTTCCAGGTTTAAGTTGGATGCAGTGCCCCAAAGCTGTATACTGTAAGTCCATACCGGTTTCAGTATGACCTTGTACACCAACAGCTTATTTCGCAGGCTGAGCTTCGAGTTTGATCTGAAGAGCCAGCTCATTCTTGGAAGTTTCAGGTCCAACTGCCTTCGTTTAGGCGAAATGTGAGTTTGTCAGGTGTGACGCCTGTCTAGTGTCAGTCCCAGATACTTCATAGTATCGCTTCATGGAATGGCTTCACCGTTGATGAGAACGGCAGGGCATGTCGAGCGGTTCAGGGCGAATGTAATATACATAAATTTCTCTGCATTGATGTAGATGTTCCACTTCTTCAGCCAAGGCCCCTTGAGGCCCACTTGTTCTTGTAGGAGAGCTGAGGCTACAGCCGGGTCGGTGTCGCTCACCAGCAGAACAGTGTCATCCGCATATGTCGCAATTAAGAGTTTCTTGTTTCTCAAGATCGGGAGGTCAGACGATGCTAAATAATAATACATAATATAATCCCTCTTATTTGGAACTCTATGAGAAGAAACTATTATCACCTCATTCATACGAGTTTCTTTTTTGCAATTGGGTTCTTCCAATGCATGGACCAACAATTAGTTTCGGAATCATAAATGGAAAACCAAGTTTCATCACATGTTATCATATCATTCTATACAAAATTACAATGGCATTCAAAGTGTTTGATTTGACTCGAATTTTAGGACTTTTTTTTTTTGATTGATTGTGAAAATGTCAAGCACTATTTTTGAATACACCTATTGCAGGTTTTAATCTATTGGATGGTCTACCAGGAGATGCCATCATCTTCAACATCTTCTAGGTTTACTGATGAGGGGCGCAAAGCGAAAGTGAAGGAATCACAATACACAACTATCGGCTGCATACATACTTCTGTATCCATCAAACTCGTTGTTTTGTTATCAAACCTTGTAGAAGCATTTTACATGACCGAAATAACCCAAGTGAAGTGTGCTGAAGTAAAGATTTTTCATAAACAAAAAACAATTAATATTGCAAAAGAATGAAGGATGGAGTGCTTGCAAAGGTTGTCTGCCCCTTGTGTAGCAGCTGCTGCAATATGGTTTTAGAAGCATTAAAACACTAATAAAGGCAAGTATTTAAAGCTTATGTGAAGTGAGGAAAAATATATAAGTAAGTACATAATTCATTGTTCATCTTATTGTCTTCTGTCCCTTCATTTGCCCGTCTGCCTAACTTATAGCAAATAAGAAGAAATAAATATGTATTTGTGGCATGCCACACTACAGATATTCATCGCTGGTGGCCAACAATCGTCAATTCTCAGTAGTTTATGGCGTTTCTTATATTCAATTAATTAATCAAACAAATAAATTGTAAAAGTTAACGATGACAAAAGTAAGTATGTATAAAGAAACCACAGACTTCGTCTTCATCATAAGTCGTTCGGTGCTAGTTCAAAATCAAGAGGGCTGCAGTGATAAATTTCGACTAAGAATGCTGTGTGTAAACAAAACAAAACAAACAACAAATTGAAACTGCTACATAAGCACAAAGAAAGAGAAAGAGTGAGAGAAGCAGAAAGGAGAGCAATAGTATTAAACAAGACAGAAAGAAAAGTGAATAGCAACAGCAACAACAATAAAAAAATATGTAAATTCTAAGCATAAGCATCAGAGATGCTGAAAATATGATAATTTAAGAGAGTACTTACATAAAAAATGAAAAACAGAGAGAGCAAAGCTTAGAACGAACAAACGATCATATTACATGGAAACAAACATATCAATAGAGAGGGAGCGCAAGTTAAGCTCATGTTTGCACGGTACACAGTAGACTCACGTTATCACGTATTCAAGTTGTAGAGTGGTGGCACTGTTCATATTAGTGTGATTTTACTGTAAAACAATCTCACCATCATCGCCCCGAACAGCAAGCGAAGAACCAACTGATCGCATCATAATATTGTTTGTAATAATCGCCAACGTCGTCGTGTCGTTGTTGTCGTCGTCACTAAACAATATTCTAGCTTTTAGCATTTTGTTTGTTTGTGTCGCTGTGGCTCTCGCTATTACTGTCGAACGTTCGTTAGCTCTTTTGCTCACTTGTCGTGTTGTCTGAGACTTTTAGTCTGTTTGTTTGTCTATCCGTTGGAATGTCTGTGTGTCTGTCGATTGGTCGCATATTTGGCGACCAACAACAGCAAAAACAGAAACTATAGACTACAAGCCGTCAGCACAGTAGATTCAAATTCACTTCAATTTTTGCTTTCAGTGGCGTTCGTTCTTTCATTTAGTTGATTGTTCGGTTCGGCTCAATTCGTTATTTAACTGGATTCTTACGACGATCGCATTAGTTAGTGAGTGTATAAGTTAGTTAGTTAGTAAAGTAAACCGTTTTAATCAAAAATTTAATCTATTATTTTAATATTGTTATTATTGTTGCTTTTACTGTTGTTGTTGCTTTACCGGTAACTTGTGAGCAGTGTTTCGTGTGCGTTTTGTTGCGTTTCTTCTTTTTTTTTTTTTATTTCAAAGTAAGGGTAAAGTTGAGCTCAGCTCAAACGCGTGTTTAATTATTTATTTATTATTATTATTTTTTGTATAAAATATGTTAATAGTTGTTACCATGTGTGTTGCGTGTTAAGCAAAAACAAAAAGAATATAAGTACTGTCTGTCATGGTTCCTGTTGTTGTTATTGTTGCAAATGCAAAAAAAAAAAAAAAATTATAATAAATTTCAATGTTAAGCACTTTAAATTGAAATCAACAACAGAACAACAGAAAAAGAAATCAAGACAACAACAAAAATTTGGTTTTATTTTTTGTTTTCTAAGCCAAAGCAAAACTGACAAGTGAGGTAATAAAATAGTACAACAAAATAAAATAAATGATGCAAAATCAAATACAAAACTAAGCCAGGAAGGTATGGGAAGAGAAGGAAACAGGGAATAAAGGGCCAGACGACGAGTTCTAATGTTTCAAGTTTTTTTTAGCATAATTCAGTATCAACAACATCATAATTATCATCAATGTCATCATTAGCAAAGAAATAAAGCATTCGCCTAAATGCAATCCACCTAAGTTGTATGTATTATAATGTGTATACAGTGACAGCTAAATAGTACATAATTCCTAAGGCCAAATCGCAAAGTCACAAATAACATAAAATACGATTGTGCTTCACAATTAAATCTGATTTCGACACTTGTTATTTTAATTATTTATTTCTTACCTACCACTAACAACTAGCTAACACCATCAAGTTTCATTAGAGAGCTTGAACTAACGAGAGATTAAGACTAAGAACAATAATGATCATAAACCATTGTTTCTATGTAGTACATACGAGTATTTCATTTTAAAATTTCATAGTCTTTGGTAAGGATAACTAAGAACAATAATATGCAAAAGTTTAATTCCCTCAAAGAGAGTGCAGAGCAGCCTCACATACATACATATGTACATATCTCAGTCATCGAAGAGACCGCCATTGATTTAGCGAGTCAGCCTAAGAGTAATTCATCCAGAGTGGGTGGTTTAGTCGTTGCAGCTAAAGCTTAAAGCTTTTAAGGAACGAACAATGAACTAACTTGAGGAAAATCTCTTTGTACTTTTCTTCAACGTTGTTCATTACGTTAACAACATTGTATTACGTATGTTATGTATTACGTCGTCGTCGTCGTTGTTGTCGTTGTTAATAGATAAAAAAAACAATGATCAAAAGCCAACGAATGATTGTGCTATTAATAAACCTGACATAATTTACACAATATTGTCATATGATAGATTTTTGCAAATTATATAAAACAAATTCTTAAATACATCTAATAAACATATGTATGTTTGTGTTTGCGTGTGAGTAGGTTGTTTAGGGGCGTAGGTGGTTCCACCAATATCCAATATTTTGGCCATAAAATGCTTAAATACTTTGACATTGATGATGATGAGAAAGAGTAAAAAATTAAGTGAAAGGCATGTGAGGGAGGGGGAGGAATTAAGAATCTTAAAAGATTTCTAATATGTAATTTGTATGCCAATTTTATATGAGATTCAACAAATTTGTTCAATATTGAAAACAAATGTTTTGATTGAAAGCAAATTAAAAGCAAAATTTTGCAAAAACAACAACAAAAATCAGTTCACTTTTGACTTTTCAACATATTGATAATGACGCCCCCTGAAAACAAAAACAAATCAACAACCAAAAATAAAATAAACAACCTAATGACATTTCACACAACACACACACGCGCGCACTCCAATGTTGCTCGATTTCAAAATAAATTATTGAAAATGACCTTATAAGTATACTTAAGTATATATTTCTGGTACTCAATAAAAATACATATTCCTAAAACCGGGAAGCCGAAATCAATAGACAACCCGTGCAATGCATAAAAGGGCAAAGGATCACTAGCAAGTACTAGTTTTTTATTTTATATTTTTAAATCTGGTGATTCTTGAATTTATCAAACATGACAATTACTATTTACATACTCGATTGGCTTAAGATTTCTATAATTCAACTTTGCTTGGACTTCTACACGTAACTTGAAGAGTAAAGAAGTCGCTCGTCTCTAAAAAAAATTATAGTTGAGTTCAATTGATTTTTTTACCTTTGTTAGATGGATGGATGGGTGAGTAAATGAAGATGCAGGCATCAGACAGCAAACAGAATGACAAAGGGAATGTGATGTGATGTGAAGTAAAGTGAAGTGAAGTGAAGTGAAGTGAAGTGAAGTGAAGGGGTTACCAATAACCACATAGTCAGCAAAGCTTATGTCTGCTTATGGCAAGCAACGTACAGAAAACTATAAAAGCAGAAAAAATACATAACTATAAAAATAAAAATAAATTAAAATACAAATTCCAAGGTTAAGCGAAATTGGAGAAAAGCAAATCTTATTTTTTTTTTTTTTATGGCACGCAATAGTACATGAGATTTTCTTATTGGATTTTGTTCGGCTGGTTTGTCATTCGAATACTTGACAACTAATAGTAAAATATATTTTTGTATGTACATATATGTATGTGCATAAGCAGTGGCAGACAAAAGTGTTTACAAAAATATGACAGAATGGAATTAATGGAATAGTCGTTCCCTCCACCCCAGTTGCCCGATGTTGGCCCAAATCAACAAGTTATGGATTATACGAATTCTGTGCACTGAGCCTTGATGCGCGATCTAAAGATCCAAAACACACAGACATTAGAGAAACAGTAAACATCTCTTCTCTCTGAAAGGAAATCACTTGAGAAATAAAATTTTCATTCATTACGTACATTGGGTTATTCTCAAATGATGTTTATTATTCAGAGGTCTCAAATAAAAGTCATCACTTTCATGTTCTCTTAAAAAGATGATGAAAATGCGTAAAGGTTGCAAAAGATTTACTTACTCAATTTGGCCTCTTACGCTCTCACAAATTGCTCACTCTCAATTTTAACTTCATATGGATATTTGCGTACTAAAACGCTGAAAAACAAACAGCGTAAGGACCGTTTTGTGAGAGCGACACTTATTTGAAAAAAAAGACAACAACAACATATCAGTCTCATAAAGTAAATAACAAACATTATTATCAACATCAACAAGAAGAAGTAGTATATTGTAAGAGAACTGAAAGGGGAAGATGAAGACCACACTGATAATGACAACAAAGATGCTATGCTACTACTGCTACTACTATGACTCCTTGTACCAACAAGACAAGACAGGATAAGACAAGACAAGAAGTAAGGCACGTAAGGCACACAAACGCAACGAGCTCCACCAACAGGGACAGTTTAAAAAAAATAAAAATTATACATAGATAGATAAGGAGAATAGTAGGAAGGTACGAGGGTATGAAGGAACAACCGAAGGAGTGATGGGTATATGGATGGTCTATTTCTTACATGCTGACATGCACTCAACTCGTGTCGCACAACAACAAAAAAGAGACCTTTTGCTTGAAAGTTTTGTTTCGTTTTCTCCTTCAATAAACCTCTCTTAGTGAGAGATCGATCAAAACGTTTTTTGCAACTATTCTCGTTCAGGGACCGTTTTTTTTTTCTCATCAAGAAATAAGAAGAAACACCAAAAAAAAAAAAATGTGCTTTGAGAGGAAGAAATTCTGCTTCAATTTTTTTACTCTTTCTCCGTGCAGACCACATTGAAAATAAAGGTTGATTATTATTTGCGATCTCTATTATTATTTGTACTCATATACCTACTATATTTCTTTTAATTAATAAAATATTATTGCATGATGGATCAGCATTAATTTCATAGAAATGCAAATACCCTATACACCATCATTATTATCAAAATTCCGTACCACGTAAGATTTTTGAGAAAAACTTTTTCTGTATGTTTGTTTGTGCGCACATCACGTAAAAGCCACTCATTGGATTCAAAATCGAATTGCTGAGAAATAAGAAGCTTTATTGTGAGTAATATATAGCGTTTATTTAATCAAAATCGACCTACATAATCGGTTGAAATTGATGGTGATCAAATTTTGTAACTCGAAATCTATACGTGATGGATGTTTGTAATTGAAAATTAGGAATCCTCAAAAATAACTATGCACCTATAGCCATGTTAGTTGAATTTCTTCACTTTTTATTTGTAGACTAATGTTATTAGAGATTCCTTGACTGTTCGGCTTGATTCTCTAGGGTATTGTGTAGGTGGCATCATAATGCCTATCAATTGTGAACACACTTTGAAAGTTTGCTCATACTGTAATAGGCTTTTCACAAAATTCAAAATTTAAATTTAAATTCAAGTTCATTTCAAAATTCTCTATGAGTTGGAACTTTTTTAGGGGGCTTATGAAGATTTGTTTAAGACCCTAAACGTATGTATGTATTATATATCATTTGTTATAATAGAGGGTATATGTATGTACATACAATATTATTGAATGTAGTCAATTGCATTTGTATGCATTTGAATATGAAGTGGGAAGTGGGGATAAGTCAAGGTTTGCTTGGTTGTTTGATGTTTCTTTATTAATGCAGATCATATTACGTAGTATATACATACATATTTGTGTATACATACGTAATATATCGAATGAATATGTAAACAATTTCCATAGACTTTATGATGTTGATGTTGTAAGTGAAACGCGTGCCAATTAGCATTTTCATTTTAATTGACTCATTGATTGATTGATTGAGTTATTACAATATTAATTAATATTGTAAAATGAGAATGCAATAAGAATGTGTTAATTGTCTTTTGTTAATGTTGTTGTTATTGTTATTACTGTTGTTGGTTGTTACAATTTTCAATTTTGTAATATTTCACATATTATATCATTTACTTACATTCTATTCAAATTATAAGTTCAATATATTTTTATATGAACGTATATATCAAGTAAATTAAGATTGTTTCTTATTGTCTTATTTATGTATCCCCCTCCTTCTTCGAATTTCATCAGTTTCTTAGTTTTCATATCTCAGGAAAAGGCAATTTTCACAATTTAATTGAATTTCCTGTTGTCTTCTGTTAAAACTCACTCAACTGAACTGTTAGTTAAATATTTAAATAAATCTTTCATAATACAACAACAGCAACAGAGAACTCAAGTACAATAAAATCATAATCAACATCATCAGCATCATCATCATTATCATCATCATCATCATCACATCAAAGGGTTAACAAGAAATATGCAGCAATGCAACACTTAAGTGTACACACATTGAGACATCACATCCGTCCGTCCAACACTTGTTCACCGTCACGTCACTCACTTTATGAATTTGAAGTAGATACTAACCGCCGGCGCTGCTGATGATGACCGACCAAAATCAAATAATGTAATATACTGGAATGCGAAAAAAAACCACTATAAACACCACTACACTAACTGTTGCTGTTGTCCACTAATCAACTGTCTGTCTCACCATTCGTTTGTCCATTCATTTGTTTGACTCTTTAGATAAATTCTCTTTTAATCATTAACATCATCAGCATCATCATTTGTTGTTGACAGACTACCCACTCCTCCCATTTAAGCAGTTAGCATCAATTGAGGGCCTCTATGTATTAACATCTTAAGAAAATGAAATATCAAAATAAGCATTGACTTTTTGGAAGGTAATCATTCAAATCTCTAACCCAATTCCCATTGTATGTACAATATATAGAACTAAGATTATTATAATTATAAATTATAATTTAGTTATTAATATGAACAATAGCAACAAAGGCATTCAGCCCAGGGGGAGGAAATTAAAAAAGTACAGGACCAGAGTTGAACGGGAATCGAACCCGCGACTCTAGGATGTCAGCTTGGCGCACTAATCAATAAGTCAGTCTATCCCAATACCACTAATTACTCAATTATAAGCAAATCTTCAGTACAATATGTTCCTATGAGTGCTCGACTAGTATAACGAGGCACCAGCAAAGATCATATATGTATACCATACATTAGACCAGGGTTGGAGAACCAATTCGGGCACGCCAAATCATTAACGAATCTTCGTTTCAACTTTATTTTTGCGAAATTGCGATTTAAGTAAAATTGTTTCGATAAGGACTGACTGCCGCTCCAAGTATGGTGGAAAAAAAATTGTTTTGTCAGTATATTTCAAACACACATTGGACATTCGATTCTTGAATTTCACTCCATCATTCACCAATAAGCCTTAATGTGCTAAGGGTGAGTTCAGAAATTTATCAAATTAGGGAAAGAGTTGGATTGAATGAAAATGGAAGACTATCGGGCAATATGAGTAAAAATGCCAATACTAAAATTCCAGACATATTTAATTGTCTGAATATTTTGGCTTTTGCTATCTTAACAATATTTTCATATACCTATGCTTCTGAGTAATTATTTTCAAAAATTAATAACATTAAAAACTTGTATCAGTTTGTCAGATGAATCCAGTTCAGCTTGCATTCTACTAAAAACAACAAAGTATATATAGCAATCCACCGGCGTGCTTCGCTACTCCCGACAAAATTTGTTCAAAATCGGCTTTGTACGGGGGGAATGATAGAAAGAATGATATTTATTTTATTTTGTTGTGACTCACAATTCAAAAACAGATTTTTCATAATATATCTGACATGTTTAACAAAAGTATACTTGATTGATTTGAAAACGTGTTCATGTCTCTAAGGTTTATATGCGAAACTTAATCCATCAATTCCTTCCTATTCTGGTGGTCTGATCCGCACCAAACTTTACTCAAACATTCTCCAGACTTTGCTAGAGTTTCCCTGAAAATTTTATCAAAATCGTTAGAACGGTTTCAGAGTTCGTAAGCCCCATATATACATACTTTTATATATGTATTTAAATAGATAGATAGAAGATAGATGTAGTATCTAATTTGAAACAGCAGAAACCACACTAAATTCCACACTAAATTTTTCTTTTATTTAACTAAACATAAAATACATAGTTAACATTACGATTGCTGTACAAATATCCGGTTGCATATATCATGAAGTTATATTTTTTGTCGATTAAATCACTAAGACCAGATTTTCCGACAGCACGCCATGGGCACACTATTATTATTTTTATAAAAAATGGCATGGTCACCAATAAAGGTTCGCCATCTCTCATAAAGCTTAGAGCAGTCATCTCAAAGGGCCATAAAGTCTTTTTATTCTTTCCTATCCCATCATACTGGTAGAAAGTGCCTGAAAATTCTATTAATGGAAGAAGAGATAAAAAGGACCTTCAGAAGATCACATATGAAACATTTGAAAAAAAAAAAAAAAATTTCAGAAGTAGCTCCACCAATATATTCGTAAATATGCGATTGGAGATGGTTATGTACTGACAGATCAAAGTCCACAATGTTTGCTGTTGCTGCTGTCAAGTCGGTTCCGTTATTTCAAAAGGCATGTTTCCCCAATACTTTTCTGTTTCCTCAGCTGAAGCGATAGCCATCCTTAAATCTATTAAGTTTGCCTCGATCACAAAGGTATGTATGCAGTGCATACAACAACAATTATTTGCTATGTGAAGTCCGTCATTACTGCATTCAACACCAAAACAAAAAAAAAGCTTCTCTGGGTACCAGGACACATTGGTATAATTGGGAACGAGCACGCTGGCAACGCTGCAAAGTTAGCAGCCCAATCTCCTTGTATTACCACCATACCGTGAGTACCAAAGGATATCTGGCGGCACATACGTGACTTACTTAAGTCCTCATAGATTGAGGAATGGCGTTCCTTCAACCATTGGTATAAATGGTCCAACCCCAATAAGATACCAATGCGGTACCCACCTTCGTATAACCGTAGGCACTGCTAGATTTTAAAACGTCTTAGAACAGGACACAGCGACCTAACGCACAAGCACCTTCTCAAAGGGGAAAGTAAGCGTAACTGTTTCTGCTGTGGAAGTAACTTCTCCATTAAACGCCTGCTCGACGACTGCACACACACCTTCAACCGATAAGAGCTGATATATTTGGTCAATTCACTCCATCATTCGCAATCTTAGAAAATATTGGAATTCTTAAGGAATGGAAAACTTTTAAATCGCTTTTAAATTGTTTAAGTATCAAGTTGAATGCTCAGCAGCTAGCACTCTATATTTTGTTTGCACATTAGTTATTATAATATACTTATTTATAAATAATAAATACAGAGAAAGTAATCTCTTTAATGATTGATTGATTAATTGATTGGATTGAGTGATTGATTGATTAACTGATCGATCGAGTAATAGCTATATTTGATAATATTGAAGAATTGGTTATTGTTTTACGAGTATGTATATTATAGATGTTAATACACAATTTGGAAAAGTTTTGTTGTTATTAAGATTTTTCTTTCTTTCTGTTGTTATTACTTTATATCATGATAATAAATACATATTTGTTTTGGCGGAAAGCGTAAATATTTTCGATTTCACAAATGAGTGAGAAAAAAATTACCACAATTGCTATATTTATACATATGTATGTATATTGTACATAAGTATATAAGAAAAAGAATGGTGCGTATAACCTTCACACTGAAGTGATATCATATCATATCGTATCATATCATATGATATAATTTGATGTGATGTGATCCGTTGTGATGGTATAACTTTGTTAACTTGAATATAATAAGTATATGTATTGTTTCTAGTAGAAACTTGATTATTTCTAACATTCATGTATTGTCAATCCCCCCTTTTATTATTATTATTATCATTATCATCATCATGATTATATTGTATTTTATATACAGTTTCAATTTAAAGAGTTTTGCCATAAAAGTTGGAAACTAAATTAAAGTAAACTGAACATAAATTAATATTAATAAATAAATAAACAAATAAACAAATAAAAGGAAATAAAAGATTGTCACATAGTCGTTTGGTACATTGGTCAATCAGTCGATTGTCATCAGATAATATTGTTTATACCATATGATGAAATCGAAGACAATCGATTGATAGAGGGAGGGTGGGAGGTAGGGAGGTAGGAAGGAAAGAGCAGAAAAGACTGGAAGTCTGCATTGGACCAGAACAGTTTAGTCAGCATCTGCAGCACTACTAGTGTTATTTCTTTATTCAATCAATCAATCAATTCATCATTCTATCACTGAGTCAATTGATCGATCAATCAGGCAATCTTATATATTATATGATGTACTACAAATAGACATCAAAAATGACCTCCAAATCAAATCAAATCGAATCGAATCGAATTAATGTGTGTAGAATGCACATTATCACGCCATCTCAAAGTGTATCAACATCGGAATTCCTATTGTAACATGATCTACAAAATACTCAATTAACAAAAGAACGAAAATACAATTACATATATATGCATGGCATGTACATACATACAATTATTTCATACGACATACAATTATTTCATATGTATATATGTATGTACATATGCATACAAAATTGGAGTAATGATCGGTGGTGTTTACAGTAAATGCTCATAAATACAATTTCTTTTCTTTTGTTTTGTTTTGTATTGTTTTGTTTAAAGAATCAATTTGTCATTTCAAAAATAAATAAATAAAAATAATGAAACAAAATATATATACAGACATAGTGTGTGTGTGTGTGTGTGTGTGTGTGTGTGTGTGTGTGTGTGTGTGTGTGTGTGTGTGTGTGTGTGTGTGTGTGTGTGTGTGTGTGTGTGTGTGTGTGTGTGTGTATATAAAACGTACGATTATGAGAAATCGCTGATAATGTTTTATTTTTTGTAATACAATATAAGAATATAAAACATAAGCGTAGAATTAGGGGGCAGGTACAAACTACTTATATAGAGAAATAATGTAATAGATACAAAATAAATAACTATAACCAGTAAAAAGACAATTAACTTTGGCTATGCCAAAGTTTTAATACTCTTCACACACCTTTTATATTTTCTGATTACTGTTCTAAGTTCATGTTTTGTATGCGAGAGTGGGTACCCCACCTAGTAATCTGAGGATCATGAAATTTACATATGTAGTTGGTGGATATGTGTCAGATATCTACAGGTTTGTATGGGAGCAACCTCTCCTAGTAGTCCGAAGGTCTTGAAATTTCCAAGGTTGAAATAACACAACTGAACTGACAATTTTAGGTGTTCCCAAATGACCCGAACACAAAGAGATTTGTTGACTCTTGCAGCACAACCATGTCGCTTAAAGAAAGTCGAGTTAAGTTTGAAGTAAATTGTTTTGGTTTAGAAATCCTGGTTGCCCAAGGGAAGAAGAATGTCACTTCTCTCATAGGATGCAATTGCAGAATTCATATGATGACCTAGACTCACACAGGTCCCTCGCCAATTCTTTCTATTCACAAAAACCAGTAAAACCATATGGTTGGTAGATATGGGTCAGAAACTTATAGTATCCAAATTTCAAGTCGATAGTACAGAAAGGAAAAAAGGTTTTTTTAATGAGAACATAAATTATGAGTCTGGGTTTGTAAGGGTGGTGCCCCTAGTGGTCCAATTCGGCTGATTCAGACAAATGGACTGCGTATGGTGAAAAGAAAGCCCCGTGCAAACTGAGTGACTTGCTTGCAGACAGACAGACGGACATGATTAGATCAACTCGTCTCGTCGCGCTGATCAAGAATATATGTATATGGGGTCTCTGATGTCTCTTTCTCTGTGTTACAAACTTCATGACAAACTTATTATACTATTCACTGCGTGATGAGTATAAAAATATCAAATAATATTCAGAAAAAATCAACAAAAGTCTTTTTAGAGAGAAATTTGTTAAAAGGTCCATTTATTATGATATGTATATGTACGTATTCAAAACTTTCTGACCGAAAATGGTTGTATATTGACGCTTCCAAAGTTAGAACCAATATTGCCTTCATAGTCGATTTAATTATAGTATATCGGAAGGCTTACTTCCTGAATAGTGATCTATCTTGACTACCAAAACGGTTGCTGTTTCAAAAGACTGTACTCTAGCCCACGCTAATAGGGAACGGTTCGTTGTCTGCACCAACAGTTTATCAACCATTACAGTGATTCAAAACATAAATTGTCTAAACAAAGTTATAGTCGACATCCGTAATATGTATTTTGTCATTTTGGGTGCACCAAGGTATTATTGGCAATGAAAACGCAGACAAAGCTGCACGTACTTGATCCATGATTGCCAAAGACCTCGAAAGACATCTGTCTAAAATTATACGCATAAAGACTTTGGGAAACTGGACTATGTTTGTCTGCCTACATAACGATCATAATAAACTCACACACCGACAACTTCTCAACGGCACGTTACCGCAAATCTATGCCTGCCATAGTCAAAACAATACAATTAAAGTTTTTAACAACTGACGGGCAGACGTTGTCCTGCCTTTCCTTCCCAACAAAATTAGTGGATACTGTTTAGTGGACTTGATGAAATGTTTGACAAAGACGACTTGATTGATTTTAAAATATATATGTCACTAAGCATCTCACTTCTTTGTTTTTCTTAGATTTTTCGACTGTTCCTTTGGGTTTCTTGAAATTTATTTTTTTTTCGAAACGTTCTTCATGAATCATTCCATCCATTGGTAAAAACCATGAATATCCGTTCGATAGAGTTTAAATTTATCGCATTCAGACACACATACGCAGCGAGGGACTTTGTTTTATAATATGTATATAGATTACAGTTCCTACGAGATTTTGGTATTCATCCAGAACAGAATTGTAAGATTTTCTTATGAGGTAAATGTGCAATTTTTGTTCATTTTCACATTCCCGGTTTTATTGTTCAGATTACTCTTAAAACGAAAACAGTAATCGCCTTATGAAAAGGCAGAATGACATACGGTATATGATCAATTTATCGATCTCCTTCCAAATGTTCGGAAAGTAAAAATGAAATTATAAATGGCTTATTGTGTATACCATACTATGAGTCATCATCAATTTCAAGTCATTGAAATACATATTTGTAGAATGGTAATTATGTATATACATATGTACATATATGAGGGTGATGTACGTATTATTTTAAACATTGATGTACATATCTACCACTAATACACACACACCAAGAAAATATATTTAAGTAAATATACTGATAAGATAAACTTCCAACAGAAAGCGTGAAAAATAACTAAACTTAAAGTACACACACACACACACGCACACACACACAATATACTTGTACATAGATATTCGTACATAGATAGATAGATACACAGATACATTCGCATGTACATATGTATGCATGTCTTGTAAACAAACACCTTCTGCTGATGATGCTTTGTCATAAAGCTTCACCACTGTACAATTTCCAACCAAGTAAAATCTTATCAGTTGGAACGTAGCCCGCGATAAAAACGGCAGCAAAATCGATCGAGTTGCGCTTGCAAGTCTTACGAACGAGTTTTAGCAATAAGAAACTTTCAATTCAAAATAAAAATATCTATGAAAAACAATTGCAACTGAACAACAACATTTCGATTTATTCTGATATTTTTTTTATAGAAATAGAAAACAACTAAACACAATACAACACAGACTAATAGAGAGAGAGAGAGAGAGAGAGAGAGAGAGAGAGAGCCATTCAACATTTATAATCATCATGAATAATATAAGAAATCTCAAGGACCCCACAAAGCCAATGACGACAATAAGGACAATGTGCAAATGGCGTTCATTGCTCAATATCAATCACAATAACATCAAAGCAACAGTAATGTTCGTATTTTTAACACTTCTAACTACGCTTTGCACTGCTGAACGTAGTAGTTGGTCAGGATTGAGGTCAGCAGGATTGACAGGAATAGCAACACATCAGAATGTTAGCTGCATTGCGCATGAAGTGAAATTCACATGTGATTGTCACAATCAACTTCAGGTGAGTGTTTTGGTGGATGATGAAATGACTAAACAAATGCAAATAAGTATAAATACAGCAATCCACTCACAACCCAATCAATGTTAGAATATGTAGTACTATAGTACGAGTATATGTGATTAATTACGTTATTACTATATTTGCGTCATTTTCAATCTTAATTCAAATAGGCAATGGTACTACCGCCATTGTACGGTGAAGTATATGAGGTGGAAGTTCGTAATTGCAATGGACTGACCGTGGAGGCAAATGCTCTGGCCAAAACCAGTAATCTGCAGCGTATCAAATTTTCAAAGGTCGATAAATTAATATTGAAGAGCAATGCTTTGGCTATACAACGTCATGCAAGTAAAACACCAGTTATTATAGCCTTCGATGAGGTAAGTAAAATACTCGTAGTAAAACCATAACCAGAACATTATAATATATCATCACCATCATAATGTTTATTGTAGGTCAATTTTGAATTGATTGATTCACATGCCATTAATGGGAATATTGGTGAGATTTCATTTATTGGTGGTAGAATTGATGTGATTCAACCATTTGGATTTACAACCACAAATGATCATGCCACATTGCTGCGTATGAATGCGGTACATGTACGACGCATAGAACAACAGGTAAGTCAAGTTTTGATACATGAAAACTTTATAGTTGATTAGCATTACATACATAATTATCTAGGATTTAGTAGGATAGTATACATATTTCGTACATACTTGTTCCGGGCAAATTCACAGATACACCCGCGCATTACACTTCTGGCCTTTCATACTTAACTTTCTAGCCTTGCTTGTGTTTATGTATAGTACAATACAACATTTTAGATAACCGAGCTTCTCTGCTCATGTCCTATGCTATCAAAAAAAGAAAGTTTAAACGCTTGATTCAAACTTCTTCAATGAAGTTGGTGGTCTGGAAGGCATGGACATCAGATGTCGGTTGAGATTAATTAAATGATTAGATTGGATCCTCAGGGAATAGGACACATTGTGTCTGCGGGATGACAACGAGCCTTTAATGGTATAAGTGACCTGGTCCACGGTTTTTTGCCACTAAATGGTGTTGGTGTCGATAGATCTGGCAACACTAATCTGATTGTATAACGAATACGTATTTGACATTTCAGGATACATTTTTTGTAAAAACAGCTGTGTATGTAATTCGTTGCTCGTGTTAAAAGTTATACTGATTTGAATATGAGTGAAATATCTGAAGAAATACGCTATGTGATGTTTTTTTTAACTAAAAAAAAAAACAAGGAAAAAACGCTGCAAAAACATGCCGAATTTGTGCAGTGTGCGGTGAGAATGCTGTGAGCGAACGTCGGACCCAGGAGTGGTTTGCTCGATTCCATTCCGGAAATTTCGATGTAAAAGAAAAAGTCGAAAAAATTTTGCAACTGATGGAGGAAGATCAGCACGGAAGCTGTCAAAAGATAGCGGAGGCACTAAACATCAACCATATGACAGTTTGGAATCATCTAAAAAGATCAGGCTACTCAAAAAAGCTCGATGTTTGGGTGCCACATGAATTAACTTAAAGAAATTTAATTGATCAAATAACCATCAGTGAAACGCTGCTAAAACGTAACAAAATGGAACCATTTTTAAAGCGAATCATTACGGGCGGTGAAAAATGGATTAAATACGAAAATATTCAACGCAAGCGATCATGGGCAAAGGTCGGTGACCTTCCACAAAAGAATTCAAAGTCAATTCGGTCCTCTACTGTGCACAAATCGACCGTTTGAATGAAGAAATCAAGAAAGAGCGACCAGAATTGGACAACAGAAATGGAGTTGTCTTCTATCATGACAATGCTAGGCCACACACATCTTTGATGACCCGGAACAAATTGACGGAGCTTGGTTGGGAAGTTTTGATGCATCCACCGTATAGCCCGGACCTTGCATCCTCCGACTACCATTTGTTTCGGTCTCTCTTCATGGTAAAAAGTTGGCCGACCGAAGAGCCGCTGAAAATCACTTGGCCAAGTTTTTCGCTCACAGAAGTTCTACACCGATGGAATTATGAAGCTACCCGGAAAATGTGCAAAAGGTCATAGATAATAATGGCCAATATGTACTTGATTGAAATTGATTTTGAATAAAGAAAATTTTTATTCGAAAATGTACCAAAAA
Organism: Amiota mariae; assembly: GCA_035041805.1. Taxonomy (NCBI): domain Eukaryota; kingdom Metazoa; phylum Arthropoda; class Insecta; order Diptera; family Drosophilidae; genus Amiota; species Amiota mariae. The sequence goes on from JAWNKV010000058.1 coordinate 627,266, forward strand.
ACCGCGGAGACATTTTATATGATGAATTTGGATCCCAGTTTGTATGGGGGTACCCCCTAGTGGTCCGATTCGGCTGATTCCGACAAATGAACTGTCTATGATGAAAAAAAGCTATACGCAAAATTCCAACTGTGCAGCTCAAAAAGTCACAGTGGTGGTTGTGGGTAGCAGGGCAAAACGAAGTTTCTTTTTCTGCAGTAATTCAAGTTTTTATGCGCACGTTCTTTTCACACACACAAAAAGCGAGAAACCACACGCAAAAATAGTAATAATGCACGCTGTTCTGGTAAGTGAGCATTGCACCAAGCGCAATGAGTCAATTTGGCTGGAAGATATCGAAGGTGTTGCTGGAATATGAGTGTGTGGTTCATATGCATTCGAGGATGGTGGAACTCGTGCTGCTAACTTTGTTTGCACGCTCCTGGAAGCTGTGGCAAGCCTCGGCATAGTACTGCTCAACAGGGTTTCTACGGCTACGTATAGTTAACGGGTAGAGAGTCAGTTATAGACATAACCTTTGCAAGTAGCAGCATGGCACCAAACGTAGAATGGATGGTGAGCGAAGCATACATTCATAGCGACCATGAGGCCATCCTGATTGACATAAAACGTTGTGGTAGAGTTGGGCAACAGCCTACAACTCGGCCTAGGTGGAAAGACTCGTTTTTTGACAAGGAAGTGTTTCTAGAAGTATTCAGAACCCAAGAACTCGGTGTGGGCTCTTCCGAACAGTTGGCGGATAAACTGGCGAACATGCTGCCCCTAGCCTGTGACGCTTAGGAGAATCCAGGTTAGACGTAGACCAGCATGCCACTGGTGGAATAGTGAATTAGGGGAGCTGCGATCGGCCTGTCTTCGCGCACGTCGACTCTGCAACGTTCGTGAAACAGAGGTAATTTTTAACAGCGGCTAGACGTATTCAGAACTGCCAGGCTTGTTTTCCAAAAGGTTGTAAAGTTTAGCAACCGATTATGCCTTAAACAGCTTTTCGAGGAGTCCGATATAAATCCTTGGGGCACAGTGCACAGGATGGTAATGTCGAGAGTGAAAGGTTGCAGCGTACCACAACCCGGTAAAGCTCGAGAACATAGTCAGAACACTATTCCCGGCAGCAACCTCAGTAGTTGATGAAAGGACTGAGCAACGACCTCCGGAAGGTATTCTCAGTCTTAGTTTCGAGGAACTGTCCCGATCGTGAGCTAAAATTCAGGATAGGAAGACTCCGGATGTTGATGGAGTGCCAAATAGAAGCGCCAATGTTCCTCCAAAATATGATTAAGTCTTACTTGTCGGAGAGGTAATTGCACTACGAGAGCGATGAAGGAAAGAAAACTTAGAGTTACAGCGTGGATTCCTCAGGGTTCCGTATTGGGCCCGCTTTTATGGAGCCCAGGTATTGCGGTTGCAGCTTCTCGAAAAATGTACTTCGGTAGGTTTAGCAGATCACCTGTGTCTCATAGTAACGGATAAGGAGATAAGGGACATAAAGCAATCTGCAAACACCACTATTAGCGCGGTTACAACATGGCTTAGGTCATCGCAACTGTCCCTGGTAGAGCTGAAGATGGAGTTGGTTTTTATCAAAAGCAGGAAGCGTATAGATTTCTGCTCCGTACGAGTTGGCGAACATGAGGTACGGTCCAAGAAGGCTATAAGGTTCTTATGTGTAATGGTGGATAGCAAGCTATCTTATAAGGAGCTCCTGCTATATGTGAAGGATAAAGCTGCAAGGGTCCAGAATGCCAGGATGCTTCTAAACATCGGAGGTCCTAAGGCAGTCAAGTGCCGGGTGGTAACATCAATTATGCTGTACGCTGCCCCCGTTTGGGCAGAATCGCTCAGAGCTACGTACGCGAAAATCCTTTCGACCACATATAGGCTCGCAGCGCTGAAACCGGTATCGGGATTTTGAAATATTTTGGATAGTTATAATGTTTTGTTCGCTTTCTAATAAGTGTACTCGTTCCGCCTTGTGCTTTGCCATCAGGGTGGTTTGTGGCGTAGAAAGAGTAGCCTGGTATCTCGAATTTATATCTGTTTGTAAGGTGCGTTTCCGATAGCAATAAAACTTCAGTTTCTGTCTCGGATAGGTATTTTATGAGCTCAAGCTTATGTTTCGACATGCCATTTGCATTTCAGGAGGTTATTTTGAACGAGGACATTTTAAGTACGGAGTTTTTGTAAGATTAGATTTTGCGAATTTATTATCTTTTGAAGCATATTTAGCATCATAGCCGTAGTCTGAGACATAAATTGTATAAAACTAGCAATCATATTTTCAGGAGAGTTATGTGAGTGGTGTTGTTTTTTGAGGAATAGAATGCTGTGTGAGCTCATCTTGAGATAGTTGAAGTGTACTCTTGGCAGTATTTGTTACTTTCTCTGGTTCTGTGGTGCGATCCAGGTCACAATGCAGATGCGTATGTAATGTTGGGAGTGGTAAGTTGCAATGTGCATGGGTCTTTCATCGTGGCTTGTGTGATAGGCTCGGGCCGGCTTGATTTGCGCTGGTTCATCCGATTTTTCAGTTCTTTAAAAACTGGACAGCCTCTATAGTTCGCAGTGTGATTAACACATAAAAAGTAAAAATAAAATATGCAGCGATCGATTACGAAAACTGTCACAAAATGTAATGCACAAGGGGAGGAAGAGACAAGAACGAAATGAATGAAATAGTCAAAGCAAATATAAGCTAAGGTGTGTTTTTTTTTATTTTATGTTTTTTTAATTGGAAGAAAAACATTAAAATCCTGTTCGATCTATTACCGAAGTGCGGGACTTTAACCGCGCTAAGAACTTCCGCCTCATGTCCTATTTTCCCCCGTAACTGTCGTTAGATATTTTGTCGGGAGGAAAAGAGGAGCATAATTGCTCAAACGTCAATCTGTCCCAAGTACAAGGGTCCCCTACTGTTTTGTTATGTTCGTATGTCGCAACTGCACGTCAACAAATCTTAGACAGCGAAATAGAACTTGGTGAGCATCTTCCCCGGATTGAGCGCAGACAGGACAAAAAGGGTCCTCCTCGTGCTTGAAAAGGTGCAAAGAGAATTTAAAGAAGCCGTGCCTGCTAAGAACCTGCGTCATATGGAAGTCCACTTCTCCATGTTTCCGTGTTATCCATATATCCAGGCTTGGAATAAGGGAAAACGTCCAGCGCCCTTTGTTTGACGTTTCCCATCTACTTTGCCATTCTCGGATGCTGCATCTTCGTTCTACTTCATTAGATGGTCCTGCACCTGCATCGTGGATCCTCTTGACCTCACATGTCAGAATATCAAGGATACTATCACCTCGATCGCGACATCTGATACTGTTCGGAAACAGCTTGCAACACGCAGAGCACTTAGTCGGTGGATTGACCGAACACTTGCTAGCAGCATTGGTGTACTGGCTCGTGGTCCGCCTGTATTCGTCATAATGCGAGATAAGGCTTCGTTCACCTTAGCCGCTTTTTCACTTATACTGGCAAGGTGCTCCTTGAAATTTAGTCCCGCGTCCAATTGTAACCCCAAGTATTAGATGGATGGTTGAGAAATTATGTAGCAGTCTCCTATCTGGAACGAGAATGTCTCGCGTACTTTCCGTGTGGACAGGAGAACCGCTTCAGTTTTCTCGGCTGCCAACTCCAAATATACCTGATTAAGCCAGCTCTTAACCCTGACTGTAGCTTCGCTGCACAGAGCATGCACTTGCTCAATCGTTTCGTCCACAACCAAAAGGGCAATATCATCAGCGTATCCAATCAATGTCGCGCCTGGGGGGAGGCTCATCCTGAGAACGCCATCGTACATAATGTTCCACAAAGTGAGGCTTAGGACCGACCCTTGTGGAACACCGCGTGTGACCCTGTACTGCTTAAGGGCACCATCGGTGTTATAGTGAAGCATTCGATAGCGAAGTATTATAGTTTGCGATTATCTGCATCAAGTATCTTGGCGTGTCTAGCCTGCTAAGTGCTTGCATGATACACGGCCAACTTGTCATATTAAAGGCATTCTTAACATCCAGAGTCACTACGGCACAATATTCCTTATCACCTCCTTTCCATCTGGTTCCACTTACTACCCTACGCGCTATATCCATCACTGCTTGTGTAGCGTCCACCGTAGATTTCTAAACTGAGCAGCGGACATCGCGTTTGGTCTCTTTATAATATCCTGAAGACGACTCACTATGATACTTTCTAGTATCTTGCCCAGTTATTTAAACATGCAGAGTGGCCGGTATGCAGAAGGATAGTCTGGTTGCTTATTGGGCTTAAATAGCAAGATTAGTCTCTGTTTTTTTTTTCAAATGGTCGGGAAAGTTCCCTCGGCAAAGCATGCAGAGTACATTTTTGCAAAGGTTGCAGGATCAGCACGCTCCATTTGGGATACCATCTGGTCCTGGAGCCTTCTTATCACCTAATTTCCTAAGAGCTTGAAGGACCTCAGCAGGTGTAACCTCTGGAGCTTCTGCCATGCCTGCAAGGGTATCGGTTACCGCCAATATGTCACAGAAGAGGAAGAGCACAGCAACCACATAACCCATTAACTTGGGATCTGACGGCTATGGAAGATGAGGTCCCTTAACTGTGCTCAATACAACCTTGTAGGCTTTATCTCCTGTTGAAGCATAGGGCGTCTTCATTTGCCATCCAGCTTACACCCAGGGATTGCATTTCGGCTTCAGTGGATCTTCTCCAGGTGGTACGAGGTCTTCCCACTTTGCGTCCTGCTTTATGAAAAGGATTCCAGCGCATTGCGTGCTTGGCTATGTTGGGTCAATATCATAGCTGTCACGAATATATTTAATGCGTATGTCTTTGCTCGACCTGATTAAATTCGAAAGGAGCTTCCTTAGGGTTATGTAATATTTTTTTTGTCCTCGCTTCAGCTACTAACTCCGTTATGAGCTGTTCAAACTGATTCAGCTCCATGCTTGGAGGCGCGTAGCATGATAAGTGGTATACATCATTTACCTTAACCAATGAGAAACCAGTAGGAGGTGTGGAAGGTTTGCTTTGAGGCAGCTTCCCGGTGGTGACCCAAATGGCAGCTTGATTGATTCCGCGGTCCAGTCGTGACCCCTGATGTCGCCCTCCTGTCTTCTTGGTTTTAAGTGCCTTCTGGTGTTCCGGGTAACTAGCACTGCCGGCCACGTGGTTACCGAGACCGGACATATTTTTGCAAATATGGCATCTTGCCATACAACTATCACTGATACGGCAAACGACATGGCGGAAAACGTTACTCAACCTCGTAAGGTAGCTTTTTGGTGGAATAATGAGATTGCTCAACTAAGGAGACGCTGCGATCAAGCTCGTAGAAAGGCTCAACGGGGTAGAACTTTCCCAAACTGGGAGCAACTACGGGAAAATTACAAAACGCTAAGGCAGCTCTCCTCGAAGTCAATAAGGTCGAACAAAGATATAGACCCGTGGGGAAAAGCCTACAAGGTTGTAATGAGCACCTCATCTTCCACAGCCGTCTGACCCCGAGTTGATGGGCAATGTGGTTGCTGCGCTCTTCCCATCCTGTGACACAATGGCGCAAACCGATATTTACACAGGCGTGGCAGAAACCCCATAGGTTACACCTGAAGAGCTTCTTCAAGTTCTTAGGAAATTGGGTGATAAGAAGGCTCCAGGACCAGATGGTATCTCAAACAGAGCTTTGAAGACTGCAGTGCGCGCTGACACTGCGAACTTTGCAAAAATGTACTCTGCATGCTTTGCCGAGGGAACTTTCCCGACGATTTGGAAAAAACAGAGATTAGTCTTGCTACTTAAGCCCAATAAGCAACCAGACTATCCTTCTGCATACCGGCCACTCTGCATGCTTGACTCACTGGGCAAG